>JAJHPF010000017.1:6255000-6915385 GCA_024447775.1 Carex cristatella
TTGTATTGCTGTTAGCAATCGTAGTATCCGTTATCATAGTTGACAGATTTTTGTAGTAGCTAGCTAATATAAATGTATGTGATATGCCGTATGTTGGGACCAGATATATATAAGATTTCATACTTTCATTGTGGAGGTCAACTTAATAAATGAAATTAAGTTGGGGTAGTTGAATTGCAAGTTGCGGTTGTTGGCTTGCTTCATATTGCATTATTGTACTTGTGTTTTTATAATTTTTGCCATTAGTTTTGGCCTTTTTTTTTATTTACCTAATCTTGCTAGTATACACTGTTGAGAAAATAGAAGGTTTCTCAAACCCGTTAGGAGTTAGTCTTCATTGAGTTTAATATTAAATAAGAGAGTTATAAATTATAGAATAAAAAGCAACTCAATGTAATTACTTTTTAGTTAACGTTATGTATAGGTAGGCAGCCGTTGTAATTTTCTTTCCTTCAATTATATAAAGAGACTACTGTACAAGTTAAAGTTATAGAATAATAATGAAATAATAACATTTTTCTCATTCATCCCTTCTCTGTTTCCATTCCACAGAAATCAACATACACCCAACCTGAATTTTTTTTCCTTAATTTAATGAAATATAGTAGGCCTTCGTCTACTAAAAAACAATGTGTCTTTTGCCGAGCAATGTTGAAGCCTGGAATGCGAAACTTTTGGATTGAAACTGGGGAAACAGTGCAGAACAATTGCACCAAGCTTAATTATGAGATGAACAACAAATATTAAGCATCTAATTAATTGGACCCTCAATACTTTTGCTTCTATGTTCATGCATGGAGCCTTAACTAATTTGATTCTTAATACATACATATTAATTGCGTTCCTCAGCTACGAAAATAATGTGGATTTATATTTATGTTGTCCTTTGCCGAGCAGGACCAACAAGACCGGTAAATTTTCTTTAGTCTGACCTCAGATTTTGAGATACATGAAACCGAGATGAAATTGCTATGTTGACTAATAATGCTCTACTGTTGGCAAGAAAGACTAGATATGCACTAGTGTGACAGAAAGCCCATTAGTCAACAAAATTGTGGATTATTCATATTATAAAATGCACAAGTGTGACAGAAAGCCCATAAGTCAATAAAACTGTTGGCAGGAAAGACTAGAAATGCACAAGTGTGACAGAAAGCCCATAAGTCAACTTCGTACATATCAGGAAATTTTTGTAAAGAAAAGAGGAAACTCGTATCTTTTTCTGTCACAATATGAATAATCAAAAGCTAGATTTCAGTATTCTTCTAAAGACACTCTATTAAATGAAAAAAAAATGCGGCTGTGGAGATACCTTTTCCAAAAAATAAAACACTTTCTGGGTACCAATTTGCCAATTTCCTTCAGAAAAACAGCTGCTACTGTTAGGTACCTAGGTGATCAGCACAAGCTTGTTGTTGGGCTTGAAAGTGACATTTCATTGGACATAAATCTGACTGGATTAAGACCCAATCTGATGTTTAGCTTTGATTTTTTGTTTTTTCACGTTTGTCTGTTGGGAATCTCTAATTATCGTGTTTGGGTTCTCTAAATAGAGATAACTAGAAGTGAGCCTCGCTTTTCTTCGGTGGCAATTGTTGAGAAGGGAAAAGATTTTAAAAAAATTGTATCAATAAAAACAAATAATTCGCTATAAAGATAAACAATCAATTACAGAGAAAGTTATACTGATAGTAGACATACATAACAAAAACTGTACAACTATAACTTTTACATCAAGCAACAAAACTGTACAACTATTACTATTACATTGATTGTCTTTGCATTGTAAATATTGGCGTACCAATTCTGTTTGGAGAATGGATAAGTGCTATGTGATAGTATGTTATCCCATGTTATTCTTTTGTTGAGCTACTACAAAACACATGGTTTGTCGTACATCAGTTTTGTCTAAATAGTACCAAGTGGTGTTCTCTTAATTCATCGAGGCACTAAACAAAATGCTATTCATAAATAAAAAAAGTGTTAACAGGTTTTGTGAGGAGGATGCATTCATTCTATCTCGTTTTTCAGCTTGCTATCTTCAGCGCTGCAAAATTAAGAAAATGCATCATGCATGTAGCAACTCTTAACAATGAAGTTTAGAAGAACACTTCCTAAAATAAACAAATTAGGTAGACTAATGCTTGCTGATCATACCAAGGTAGACACCAACTATACATCGAATATTGTTAGAGTTGTAAACATAGTATTTGACGTGGCTTTGTCATTCTAATTATTTAGTTGAGGAAAATAAGTGAAATTAGTAGTACCAGTTCTATAGAAACAGTTTTGTTGACAAATATGTGATGTTACTCTGTCTTCTATTTCTATTTCTCTTATGCTCATCGGTGCACAGTGGGTACTTGTATCTGTTTTAGCGGTCCTAACCAAGCAACTTTGCCAATCATGTCTGATTAATTTTGAGGTAGAACGGACATGGTAAATATGAAGAAGGAAAATAGATTTCAGGTTTAGTATTTTTTTTTATTATTTGTATCATTACTTATTGACAATTCTTCTGTTATCTACGATAGTAACTTCAAGGGTATCAAGTGGTATCTTGGGAACGCCGAGTCGTAATTTTTTTTTTGGTGATCATTGTTGCTCCAGTTAATTGAATATGAATTTCATGTGGAACTGTTCTAAAGTTCGGTCTTTTTTTGCATGGCTTGGACTTGTAAATTTCAAAACACAGCCTTCTTCTATCTGCATTCTGGTCATTTGCATCAACAAATCCTTCTATTGCGGTGCCCTAAACAAATACAGGTGGTTAAAAAAATTACAAAAATGAAGTCAACTAATTATTGAAAAATACTTGCTTCTTTGTCAACAAATAAAAAACCATAAGAGGAATTGACGTTGTCTATGTGGCCGTGAACGGTCCGCAGCTCTACTACTCTCTCCATGATTGTTGGGAGGTGCATTTTTCCATTGAGTTTTGCAAGCGGCATTATTTTCCTTTGAGTTGTCATCTAAAATTGTTTGAATATGCGAGCACAGTTAGTTAGAGAATCAAGTTGAAAGAGTAATATAAAGACAGTAATATACCTCTTCAAAGATTGAGAAAGACGGACAGTAAGAGAAGCAGAAGCTGAAACTTTGCTATTAACCAACCTTGCATTAGATGGCAAAAAAAAAAAAAAAATAGTTTTAAGGTTACAGTTTTTCTAAGAAAGAGACAAATCCTAAATGCAAAATTTAGTATCAAGATTCGAATTTTTTGAATAAAAAGGACAAATGCTAACTCCTTCAATAAAAAAGATGAAAATGAAAAAAAAAAAAAACTTTTTTATCTGTAATGTGTATAATATAATTGTATGTCACATTTACGTCAGATACAGAAATGAAGGCACTATGTATTATATTTTAATTAATTAGAAGCTTAGCTAATATATATTTCGAAACACAATAAAAACTATCCGCACTTACTAAAATAAATAAATCACAAAATAAGTATCTTTAAAAAACAAATTATTAGCTTATATATACTACACTAACCCTTCTCGAGATGATGAGATTATTAGAGAATATGAAGAAATAAAGCCCAAATTGGAGGCCCAAATTGACCAAATTCTATCCCTTCTTATTTAGGTTGAATCGATGGTTAGGATTTTATTTAGAATCAAAAACCATGCGAAAACTCTCATTCTTGGAGGCACTGCTAATTTCCAGATTTTTCCTAAATTGCTTGATATTCTAGGACCATCCATCATGGTGTAATAAGCTGATTTTACCGAAAAGAGTCCTGATGACGTCCATTTCCATGTCGCATCATCTTGTTGCCGTAATTGCACCGAACAAAGAATATCTCTATACGTGACTTCCATTTCCTGTATCATCTAAAATTTCTGAATGGAAGAGGCCTTCAAAAGAGTCGGCCTACAACACTGATGCAATGGTTATGTGTGGGTCAAAAGCATGAGTGAAGAGATTAAAAAATTTATTCTTCATAATACAGAATCGCCAGTCATGAATCCAGAATTGCATACTTTCACCATTTCCAGGTATCCTTTCAAAGGACATTTCACAAAATTGATATACTTCCTTTAATGTCTTGGAAAACAAGGTAGATTTTGGCAGCAGGTTCCCTGGCCAATGAGTTGCATGAAATATAGATTTCCACAACCGTTCTTGAGGCTTAATTCATTGCCAATACCACTTAATCAATAAAGCTGAAATGGCTGAAATTAAAGAAGTTGGTTATTTTTCTTGTGTACTGAACTTCTGACATATGCATACATGATATATGCAGCCCACAATAGTTGCTCATCAGTATAGATCAGTGTTAATTTCACATATATTTGCTGTTATGTATACTTGGGATTAGATATACCAAAAATTCACAACCACCATTTCATTTATATATATTGTTGAAAATCAACAAAACTTTTGGCAGGAAATACTAGAAATGCAAAAGTGTGACAAGCCCATAAGTCAATTTCATACAAGATTCTCTAAGCCTAACATATCAGGAAATTTTTGTAAAGAAAAAAGAAAACTTGCATCTTTTGCTGTCATAATATGAATAATCAAAAGCTAGATTTCAGTATTCTTCTAAAGACCCTCTATTAAATGAAAAAAAAAATGCGGCCGTCAAGATAACTTTTCAGCAAAAAAAAAAAACACTTTCTGAGTACCAATTTGCCAACTTCCTTCAGAAAAACAACTGCTACTGTTAGGTGATCAGCACAAGCTTGTTGTTGGGCTTGAAAGTGACATTACATTGGACTGGATTGAGGCCCAATCTGATGTTTAGCTCTGATCCTTTTTTTTTTTTTTTTCTTTTCACGTTCGTGAGTTGGGAATCTCTGTAATTATCGTGCTTGGGTTCTCTCAATAGATATCATTTCTTTCTTTGAGTAGAATTAGGGTGTTCCTAAGTTCACCAAGTCTCTTTGTGAACTCAACTCTAAAATCTATTGAATTAGTTTTAAATGACGAATTCAAACTGTTAAAATCCTTCGACCTTACGAGTGATGCGTCAATGTGTGAAAATTTAAAAATTTTGAATTAATTTAATATAAAATTAAGTGGTCAAAATTAAAAGGTTTATAAATTAATTTTGATACATTCATTTTTTGCACGTTTTTTAACCACTTGATTATATACAAAATTAATTTAAAATTTTGAAATTTTTGCATATAGACTCATCACTCGTAAAGTAGAAAGATTTCAAAGGTTTAGATTTATCGTTTGAAACCAATCTAATAGGTTTTAAAATTGAGTTCACATAGAGACTTAGTGAACTTAGGAACAACACTCTTTCTTTATAACAATCTCATATAAATCGGTGATTTTCATAATTTCTGAAGCAAGCGAATACCTTTTGTTGTCTTGGTTCATGAGGAACCTCTTTCATTGTTGACATGAACCTCTTTCATTGTTGAAATTAATTAGTTGGCAGGGAAAGATCCTATACTTTACTATAAGAAAGAAGAGTACATATATACAGAGAAAGGATTATATATGTGAATTAAATGCACACTTTTTTTTTTTGAACATTAATATGAAAAGCTAAATCAATTTGACCGCAATAACATAACTTCAATATCCATTGTTTGCAATCGTTACTGGACAAATTCACACATTCATAATTTTTCATCATATAGATCATCATCATCCTTTTGTCCCGGATCTTATGTACCTATAACGAAATGCCCAGAAGAGAAAATGCAAATAATTCACTGAACTAAGCACACACATGAGCCAATAAAACTGCTCAAGCCGGTAATGGTTGAAGTTGCTTCCTTTAAGCCACGGTGCGTGCGATCCCTTGCCGGTTGCACTGTTAACTATCTCGACAAGTACTGAACTCAAATAGTACCCTAGTGCTAGAGAAGCCCAAGAGAGAGAAGTCGCAAGGGACCGCATTTTGGCTGGCGCCTCACTAAAGAAAAACTCGAGCAATCCAGCTAGTGTAAACAAATCAGCCGAACCCAAAAATAAGTATTGGAATGCAATCCAGAAGAAAGAGATAGGCAATGGTTCAGTCGTGTCGAGAAGCCCTTCATTAGTAGCAACCCGCTTTCTTTTTACCTCTACCACAGCTGCAACTGCCATAGCTATGATTGAGAGAACCAAACCGGTACCAATCCTTTGCAAATGGGTGATGCCCATTTCAGTTTTGGTGAATCTACGCATAAAAGGAAGTATGACATGGTCATAAACTGGTGCCAGTAATATGATAAAAGTGACAGGAAAGACTGGTAGCGATGCTGGAGGAACGGTTAAAGAGCCGACACGTGTGTCCATGGTGGCAGCTTGTTCGACTGAGAAGGTTGACAGCTGGGCCAGGCAGCAATTTAGCATTATAGTTGAGAGAAAGATAGGGATAACTTTGAGCACTACTTTGACATCCTCCACTTCTTCTGTTGTGCAAAGGAGGAACTTATTCATCGGTTGCCGCTCGACTGCTCGGTTCAAAAATGTTAGTTCATTGGATAGATCTAGAGGGTTAGTTTTGGTCACGGTCTGGTTAAGTTCCTCTTTGTAATATGTTTCTGTTTCGGTTGTGGCCGGGCTGGGTCCGCAATCAACCACGGCATTGGTGTTTGTCATGCCTTGCGGTGTTTGATGGCTAAAGATCGCTGCGGTTAATACCTGTTTATGTTTAGGTGATTGTGTTAGTGTTGCATATTGCACATAATTAGCATGCTGTCAGTATTTCCAGTTTAATTAACAATATGTGATGTAGGTCTTATAAGTGAGGTTTTGAAGGATATAAATTGGGCATTTCCTGTATGCATTGAGTTCATACCTTGGATATGGTAGTAAGTGGGCTTCCAGTTGGTATCTTATTCCGATAAAGCGGGGAACCCATGAGAAATACGGGAATAGAGAGCAGAATAGTAATAGTCGAAATGCCAAAACCCCACTGCCACCCTTTGTTATCCTCCACCCAAACAACAAATGTAACAGCAATAAGAGCACCACATGATAAACAAAACACAAAGTAATTGAAGAATGTTGACCGCGCTTTTCGGCCTTGAACAGTATCTTCATCGAATTGCTCTGCACCATGCGGAGGTAGCGATCCTTTTGTGCCACCAATGCCTAATGCTGTGAGGTACAGACCACCAAACAGCATTGTGGCTTGGCTGCTTGTGACCGACTGACACGGGGAATCTTTACTGGTACATGCTGGTGGTTTTAGTGAGGGTATTTTTGCTTGAATTGTTAGGATCACCGGTCCCTGCATTGAAGAAGAGGAAAACAAGTTTCACCTTAGTTATTTATAGTGGAAATAATATGGAGATTTGAGGGTATAACTAGCTCCTTCAATCATTACCAGAATATTTATTTATTTTTTGTAGATTTATGGATTTTAATGTGGAACTTCAGTAAATGATATTATTATTATTATTTTCAGAACGAATTTAAGGATTGAATGCTCATTCGTCTTCATTTATTTGATTGATAGTTCTTGCATATATAAAATTGTATTAAGTTGGTGCCTGGAATCATGTAGCAGAAAGAGCTAATTTTGATCTGACAGCCCAGATCAAGGAAAATTAAACCTCAAACTATCTGATTTCAAATAGAAGAGAGTAAAGAAAATGAGAATACACTTCTTGCATGCACAAACTCATATAACACGGCTCATATTATGACACCTCAACCAGAATCTTGTTTTCTCAATCAAAAGATCTAAAAAGTTGGAAAGGAACATGTCTAATTAAGTAGATCAGAAAGAAATCTTCTTTACTTTTATTTTAATTTAACATAAATCTTCTTTATTTAACTTTTGAGATTCTTTTTTGCCAGTTGGAGTAAATTTGGGCCTCTCTTTCTTTCTTTTTTTCCCCATAGAATGCTCGTGAAGGCTTCTTGCTTTTTTTAGTCTCTTTGATCTCACTAATTTTCTGATGGCGTTGATCTCACTAATTTTCTGATGGCGAAATGCCACCAATCATAACAAATTAATTGAAAAGAGAAGGATTTGATTTGATTTGAACATTGTAATGATTTTTGCAAAATTATCTACCAAACAGGATCTGAAAGCACATAACACAGTCGATATTTTATTAGAGGAGAGATCTACTTAACACTCTTTTTTTTTTGTGACACCAATTACACTCTATATTTTCAAAGTCCAAACAATCAATCCAAACCGTTCAACATGACCGATATATTAAAATGTGCTTATATTTTTTTTGAATTTATTTTACTATTTATTAAGATGGATACAAAAATTCAATGGTTTGAATACAACGATTTTTTAAAAAACTTAATAAATAGTACACAAAAATGTAAAATTTGATTTGCAAGCATATTTTAATATATTTATCATGTTTTTTTAGGAGAATATATTCATCATATTGAACATTTTGAATTGACTATTTGGGCTTCGAAAATTTTAAAAATATAGTGTGTCTGGTGTCATTAAAAAAAATGTATGTAGATGCCTCCTCATTTTATTATTATATTTTCCTTTATATTTATTCATAAGGCATCGATAGAATCTTCTAAGATCACAACCCTCTACCAGTCATTCCATATAATTCAGATGGCTGCTGACCTGAAATCCGTATCTTCCATCTTTCTCATTTTTTTTTCACCTTCAACAAAATGAAAGTCCATTTCAAATTTCATTTTTTCTCGCCTTTTCTCTATTCCAATGTGTTGCTGAATAGACTCAAAGGTTTATATGATTCATACCATGCATCCGATTATGCATACCAGTAGATATTTAGAAACAAACAGTTTTAAAATTCCTAATGGAGCACCCAAGCAGGACCGGTTCTAAAGATTTTGAGGTTCGGGACGGAAAAAAAATTTGGACTCTTTATATATATAATGCAAAACAATTACCAATAAAGATGCTTTCACAGTTGTAGGTTTTTAAAAATTAAGATTTTCTTAATTTCTAATTTTATCGTAAAGTTGATGTTGATTTATATTCAATTTTTGTATCGGAGATGCTCTAAATTTGAATTACCATCGGTGACCGGCTACTTGTAATTGGAGAATTCAGTTTCAGAATGGATTCAATATAATTGTTTAGCGTTTTCCCCGCATAAGCTGCAGAAGCTAAGAGGGGCCCATTTTTAAATTAATACTTTAAGTCTGAAATAACCCAATCCATTTATCTATTAGAAAGATAATGTACGTAATGGGACAATCTTCGCAATGCTTCACATGCATTGCGGTTTGCTTCCAATAAAAATCGGGATCAATATCCTCCCAGGTACTGTAGAGGATGGGTTTCACTTTACGGTTTGAGATTAAATCTCAACCGGTTTGAGATTCGGGAAAATATAGGGGGCAGAATTATTGGGCTTTGAGATTCGTGCCAAGCTAAAAATAACTGCCCGGATTCACTAATTGTAAAAGATTCCCTTTTCAGGTAATGCAATGGATGTGAATTCTAAAAATCGCTCCTTTAGTCCCAGGTCCCCATAGTTCCAATAAAAAGGGCTCCTTTCCCCCCGTTCTACAGGAGCGGGTTTGGTTCTGGATAAATCTGGATATCCGATCCGTCTGTGCAGAACAGAAATTATTCAAATCTAAATGTCCGTATCTGAAATTTAACATCTCCATTTATCGTTCTCACCCCTACCGGTGAACTATAATTACACAGTTTTGCCAGTACAGGAAGAACATGAGGCCTGAGAACCATGGTTTGCACAGCATGATACAAATTTGTCGTTAAATGTTTCTATTTTGTAACAATAACTGCCAGATCACAAAACCAGCAGATATAAAGCGTTTTCTATTAAATTTGATAATTGCTATAATTAGCTATGTCAAATTCGAAGATATTTGCTTGGTTCAGTTAACAAAATTTCAAATGAAAGAGATTGGCTAAAATTAACTTGCACAACAACAGAGGGTGAGAAGATATTTCCATTGCTTGTTTCTTTTCATGGCGGAGATAAGGTTCGATCTCTAATCAACTGGGGTGTGTAAGGGTTTGTTTCGCAAGTTATACCAGGAATGAAAGATCAATCAAAAGTACGAAGGGGATGTCGTCGTTCTCAGCTCCGGAGGCAATTTCTTTCCAAGTTTTGCAATCTGTGCTAATTTGTTCTTCTTTCTCCGATGCTTGGGTGAGCTCTGCTTTGAACAGTTTCGAAAATTTACAGGTGGTTTGTGGATTTCTAATTTCTTTCAGTAATCATCGAGTTTATGTTTCTGTTGATTAGAGATCATTCTTCATTTTTCCTGTGGGAAAATTATAAAAAATATGAACTTGGCAAGTTGGGACTTGGGAACAGTTCAAGCGAATTCAATTGATTTGGCTCTACTCCATATAAATTTGGAGAAGATTGAGACGTTTATGATGTGAAGAACTATCTGTTAAAGATTTGATTTCACCATCTCAGATCTTCCAATAGGACCTCAATTGAATTTTTTTTTCTTAAACCCTCTGAACACTTTTCATGACATCTTGAAAATTTGCCCAAAGATGTGGTACTCCAGTGCTTCAGCTCCGTCCATAAGATTCCGTGAATAGCAGAAATAGTATTAATATTTGGACGGGTTCAATTTCAAATTTTGAATCATACGTTTTGTATTTGCTTTGCTTTACTGGTAAAGGGAAAATGAGTACTGGTAGATTTTATATCTACTGCAAGTCTATGATGTCTCGATAGGGGTGTAAACGGATACGGATAATCCGTTCCGAATTCGCTTATTATTCGTATTTGGATTAAACAGATACAGATACTTGCAGATACGGATACGGATACAGATACTTTTAGTATATGAAAAAATAATACAGATATGGATACGGATAATTTCGTGAGGATATAAACGGAGCGGATATCCGTGTATATCCGGATCTGAAATTTAATCTTTCAGCAGCTTTTAATTCATTTCACTCTTGCAAAATTTCCAAACAACGTACATATTCGTTTAAGTCCAAAAATCTTGATAGAAAAATTATATAATCTATTAGAATAGTGAATTGGTTCTTTGAACTAATAAGCAATTAGTCATGCATAATCATCATTGTGCAAACTTAAAAAGTCTATTAAATTTTTGTCAATTTAGTTAATCAAATTAGATAATTTAAAATTATGAAATTTAGTAGAATTACTCAATATCCGACAATTATCCGCTCTATATTCGTATTCGAATCCGTATCTGTGAATTATCCGTTTTTAAACGGATATGATTTTTCAATTTTGATATCCATTTACTATCCGTATTCGTATCCGCATCCGCTTTTGTTGAAAAACAGATGCAGATATAATATTAGCATTATCCGCTCCGTTTACACCCCTATGTCTCGATCAAATTTCTCTGCTTCAGCCATGTGGACAGTATATTTTAATGGCAGTTTGCAATAAGCAGCAGGTAAAATCTTTCAATTATGTGCCGCACTACAATTGGTTCGATTATTTAAAAAAAAAAAAAAAAATTTTGAAAACTTGGCAGTGAAATTTGGAGCGCGTGGTGCACGACAGAGAATCAGTCGGTACCCGTCACAGAATAACCGAAAACGTAAAATTCAAATTTGAATGACAAATGAGGTATCTTCCAGTCGACTTCCACCAAATGTAGGACCACAAATGACAGCACAGTCTGGCCGTTTTTCTTTGTTTTTTATGGAGGTGGTGCCCCGCACCGCCGCACGACACTTTCGGCGGACCGCGTTGAAAGAAGTTGATTTCCTATTAAAGTTGATGCTTTCTCCATCTTCGAGGTCGTCGTATAAGGTGAAAACTTACCCACAGGACACTTAGTCACTATTTTATGGACACCAAACAAGAAATATTTAATTCGTATTTAACTTTATATTTAAAAAGAAAAATAAAAAGTATGATATATTGTTTTAAATTTTAGAAGTTTGATCCGAAAAGTCCAACGTATTCTCAATGTTAAAATGTACTTGATCAAATTTTACATTTTTAAATAATTTTTGCTACTTTTTTAGAATTTAAATTGTTGTTTTAAAATAGCAAAATAAATTTAAAAAATTTAAAATTTGGTTTCAAGTATATTTTAGTGTGGATAATATGTAGTATACTTTTTTGAATCAAACATTTGAACTTTGAAACTAAAAATATAAATGAAAAATAAAACAAATATTTTATTTTTCAAAGCATATAGTCCAACTCTCTCTAGAAATATTAACACACAGTATTTTTCGTTTTCAACTAATCCATGATTAGGGCTGCACAAAAAATTCATAATTTGAAATTCGATTCGAGTTTGATTCGAAAAATTGAAAAAAAATTCGATTCGAAATTAAATTATGTTCGAAATTAATTCAAACCAGTTGGATTCGAAATTAATTCGAATCAAATTTGAATCTGCTCAGATTCGTTCGAAACACCGCCACAAATCCTATCCAACCAATCAGAATATTCAATGATTTGTGATCGTTGATTATCCATGTGATTTATGTTAGTGCCATTCAATTTCTTCGTTACTACGAAAAGTGCTGGATTGGATCCTTCGTCCTACTTATCAACGACTCTGTTGAAATTCAGCTTTTTACAGCGTACCCTTCTTAGGCTCCACATAGGCCATCACAGCATCTCTCGTCTCTCTGCTACGTGACTCACTAATATAGGTCAATAGAAGCTAGTGTTTGGTAAATGTCCGTCCGGACCCAACCTGCCCGTGCCCGTGTCCGGACCGGACCGTGCCCGTGCCACAGGCATCCACGGACACACAGGCACGGACATTAAACGGACCAGAACTGTTTTTTTAAAAAATGTCCGTGAGAACCCGGACCGCCGTACCCATAACCCGTGCCCGTGTTCCTGCCCGTGACAGTTTTTTTTTAATTTTATTGTTAAAAAAAATATAGTTGTTTAACAAATACGCAAACGCAAACACGCAAACGAAATTACGAAGGTATTCTCGAAGATTTTCCCGCGAAATTAAAAAGGTAAAATTAATTTTTGTTGGATTAAATTTTACTAAATCAAATTTTGTTAGATTGAAATATTGAATGTAAGATTTATTTTTGTAGAGTAATTTAAAATTAAATTTGATGTTAGATTTATTTTTGTAGAGAAATTTAAAATTTAAATTGAATGTTAGATTTATTGAATGTTAGATTTATTGAATGTTAAGTAATTAGATTTGTTATATTTATTGAATGCTAGATTTATAAATTTGTAAGATTTATTTTATGTTAGATTTGTTAGAGATTTTTAGTTTATATTAAATTTGTTAGATGTGAAGTAATTAGATTTGTTTTGAATAGGTTAAATTTTATTTTTGAAATTCGGATTTATTTTTAATAGGTTAATAAAAGATGTTAGATTTATTTTTTTGAATATGTGAATTAATTAGATTTATTTTGAATAGGTTAGATTTTATTTTTGAAATTCGGATTTATTTTTAATAGGTTAATAAAATATGTTAGATTTATATTTTTGAATATGTGAAGTAATTAGATTTATTTTGGATATGTTAGATTTTATTTTTGAAATTCGGATTTATTTTTAATAGGTTAATAAAATATGTTAGATTTATTTTTTTGAATATGTGAAGTAATTAGATTTATTTTGAATATGTTAGATTTTATTTTTGAAATTCGGATTTATTTTTAATAGGTTAATAAAAGATGTTAGATTTATTTTTTTGAATATGTGAAGTAATTAGATTTATTTTGAATATGTTAGATTTTATTTTGGAAATTTCGGATTTATTTTTAATAGGTTAATAAAAGATGTTAGATTTATTTTTTTGAATATGTGAAGTAATTAGATTTATTTTGAATAGGTTAGATTTAATTTTTGAAATTTGAATTTATTTTTAATAGGTTAATAAAAGTTGTTAGATTTATATTTTTGAATATGAAGTAATTAGATTTATTTTGAATAGGTTAGATTTTATTTTGAAATTTCGGATTTATTTTTAATAGGTTAATAAAAGATGTTTGATTTATTTTTTTGAATATGTGAAGTAATTAGATTTGTTTTGAATAGGTTAGATTTTATTTTTGAAATTTCGGATTTATTTTTAATAGGTTAATAAAAGATGTTAGATTTATTTTTTTGAATATGTGAAGCAATCAGAACCCGTCTTCGTCCCGTGCTGGCCCTAGGTATAAATATAAATATACATGTATTTTTAATATTTAATATTTATAATATCTACATTATTTGTCTGTTAATTTTTATTTTTAATAGTTCCACTTCTAGGAGCACTAGCAGTGGTGGATTGTTAGCAGATTTTCAGTCGGAGAGCCAACCGCACACATCCACAAACGAGATATTGAGCGATATGGCGATGCTCAATGAACTTGAAGATTTGACGTCGTTGGGTGGTGGTGGAGGCATGCAAGGATCTATCCAATCCCCCGTGATGTATTTGCCGTACCGGTATCAACCGTCCCTTCCGAAAGTTGTTTTAGTTCGGTCAACAGGATCCTCTCCGATAAACGCAGTAAGTTGGGTGCACATGTCTTTGAGAGACTTGTGTGCTTAAAAGACTAGATTGATGCTGAAAAGCGCACGCAACATCTGCCTCAACAACAATCATCACCCGAATCCAACACTGAAGAAAGTGGTACCGACGTGCGGCACGAGGGCGAGGCTAATTCAGATTAGATGGTGCGGAAGAGAGCGAACAATGGTATAGGAATGCGAAATTCTAGATAGATAGTGTCAGTATATATTTCTAACATCTTTAATCTTTATGGTTATTTTTTAATTATAAGTTTCTAAACATTTCAATTAGTTTTTAAATTATTCATTTTAACGAAAAATTACTAACAAAAAAAAAGTTAGAACTCTGCCTATGTTATTTTACATAGCCGGTCCCAAGCCTGAAATAAAAGAGGAGGGTAACTTTTATTTTTTAATCTATTGTTTTAAAATAACAGCTTAATTATTTTTAAAGTAATTGATTTAAGAAAAGTTTTATTTATATTTTATTATAACAAAAATTATTGAGTTCAAATATACAACCATGTCAAATGAATTTAAATTGGTATGAATTTAGATTTATAATTTATTGGTTTTTAAAGAAAAAAAAAACACAAAAAAAACACAAAAAAACAGAAGAAAAAAAAAATCGGTCCAGACCCGGACCGACCCGTCCTGCTCTCGGTGCCCGGACCATCCTGCCCCCGAGCCCGTGACGGGCACGGGCATTAAACGGGTAGGTCAGAATTTTTGAAAAAAATACCCGTGATGCCCGGCCCGTTGTGCCCTTGTGCCCGTGACGCCCGTGCCCGTGCACGGGCTTTGCCCGGACCGTCCTGCCCGGACCGTTTACCAAACACTAATAGAAGCAAAGAGTTCAAAATTTCTTTCTCTTCTCTCTCCGTCTATTCAGTCAACTCAATTTTCTTTTTTTATTATTTTTTTCCTCTCCTTTCTCTTCTTTTATCTCCGCTCCGCTATGTCTCATCCACTCTCGGTAAATTCGAATTATTAACGAACCAAATTGAACTTATTCCAATTATACCGAATCAAATTCGAACTCAACACATTGGTTCGAAATCCGGTTTCAATTTCGAACCAATTCGATTCGAAAATTTACGAACTCGATTTCAAATTTGGGTAAATTCGATTTGATTTGGTTCGTTGCAGCCCTACAACAAGATTCGCGCAAATGATGATGTAGTGGGGCCTACAGTACATTTGCAATTGTAGAGCTAGCACGCTAGAGAACTAATTCATTTTTTTTAGTATAAAGGAAAATACCATCATTTCGAGTTTCCACTAAAGGACATATTAATGAGATATTTATTAACTTTAGTAAATTGTAAGCAATCACCTATTAAACGGACAAGCATGAAGCATCTCTTGTGCTGTCATTAAAAAATAGAAAAAAAGAGAAATTTTTTTTTATGCCACTCCAAAACTTAAAAATTATGAAATTACCACCTCAAAACTTAAAATTGAGAAATTGTCACCCTAAAGTTACTAAATTCATGGATTTGCCCTAAATACACATCTTAATACAAGATTTCATTAAAATTATGCTAATTTCTGTTATATCAAAACTGTATTTTAAAAATTTCAACTCTATCCCTAGTATTCAAATGAAAATATCTTCTCTTTCTCTCCTGGACAAAAGGAATCCCTTGCTGCGCCTCTAAAATCTATCCTCCTCCTACGCTAGAGTAGGTCCGCTAATGTATAACAGATGTCCGCCAATGGGGAACCTTCTTTTGCGATCCAGTTGTCTCGACAATTGTACCGAGAGATGGTTTCCAACCCTTGCAAGACAGTTGTTGACTAACTGTCACAAACTCCAGTACCTCTTAGAATACACCGGCATTCATTAAAATCGGACTCGTCTCTATTTCTACTACTTGAGATATCGGTGCAGAACATGATCGGGTAAGCCGCTTTGTTGACCGCGTGGAGGCCAGTACCTGCCTGGCATCCTCAGCCGAAAGCTTGTCACGTGTCATAGGGAGGAGCAGGTACACCTTATTGGGGTCTAATGCGTAATCCGCCGGTAACGGGTTAAGTTTAGTACCTTTAGTCGGTACAAGGTGTGAGTCGATCACATAATGATTTGGGCGGTTGAGCATGATTTCGGCGGAGAAGAAGTAATTTGCGCAGAAGAAGAGAGAGGGAGAGATTTTCATGAAATCTTGTATTAAGGTGGACTGTATTTAGGAGAAGATATTTTCATTTGAATACTAGGGGTAGAGTTGGAATTTTTAAAATACAGTTTTGATATAACAAGAAATTAGCATAATTTTAATGAAATCTTGTATTAAGATGTGTATTTAGAGCAAATCCATGAATTTAGTAACTTTAGGGTGACAATTTTTCAATTTTAAGTTTTGGAGTGGCAATTTTATAATTTTCAAGTTTTGAAGTAGCATAAAAAAATTTCCCAAAAAAAAAATATTTCAGTGACCAATACGGATATAGTATTAGGATTGTCTGCTCCGTTTACACCCCTAACTGGTACGAAAAAGCAATATTGATGGGAAATTAAGAGCAATTATAAATAATTGCACCGATCTAGAAGCGGTGAAACTAAGATTGAATTTAATTTATTTTTTATTCTTGACAGTTTTCTTCGATAGAAAAATTTGAAAGGAACCTTTCTAACATCCGTTAATAGATCTGGACCGTCCGATTGAAATCCGCACTAATATTAAGGAGTCTGTACGTCATAGGCGTGATCCTAATTGACTCTATATCTGTGCTTTCCAATCCCGCGTTCCTTCAGTATATAATTGGAGTCGTGTGACAAATTGTTTCAACTATCCACACGGGTGAAGCCCGTACTCTTGTGCTATAAGCACATTGTGTTAGTTTTCTCGAAGCACTATTGACATACGGCGGACCTCAATTGGTCTTCACCAATCACCGATATGTTGTTAACAGTTAACTAAGTAATTAATTTTGTTTCCTTAATTATTATATATTAAAATAAAATACTCCATGATAAAGTGCTTAATTACTTGCGAGTGTTGCAATTTTTGGCCTTGCATATTCACTTCGATTTATATAATATCACTTTTGATGATTGCTATATCGAATTCGTTGATAATGATAACTAATGAAAGAGATTGACTAAAATTAACTTATGCACTTACAACTGAGGGTGAGAAGATATTTCCATTGCTTGTTTCTTTTCATGGCGGAGAGAAGGTTCGAGCTCTCCTTTTATAAATGTACCTACCACCGCCTGCTTGCTTCATCTTCTCCAGACTCCAGGTAAGCTACTCATCTCTTATCGAGCTATGGATTTGGTGGTTGATATTCTTCGGATTCTTATAATAGAAGATTTGTGGAATGAAATTCAATTTCTTGAGGGTCTTAGAAAGATATAGAAACGATTATAGTTTTCATCATTCGTGTGGGAGAAACATAGCAGTGTTGATCTTAGCAAGATGGGAACTTGGCTGTTTCAAGCTAGTTCAATGGATCCAGCTCTTCTCCAGATAAATTTCGAGAAGAGATAGGAGTAGGTCCCATTACCTCTAACAACGTACGATTAGCTTAAGATCTGTCTGCACGGAAATTGAAACAGACTGCAGGAATTTCAATGTAGTTCACACGAATCTTGATGCAGATCGGGTGGTCATTAAACCCTCTAACCAAAGTAGGTCCGGTCGGTCATCGGACATATTCTGAAGATCTTGCGAAATTTGCCAGAAGATGTGGTGCTCCCAGCTCCATCCATTAATGGATTTCTGTATAAATCGGATGCGGATCCTCGGTCATATTGTATTCCATGAATATAAGAATATTAATATTTTGGACGGTTCAATTGGAATCATACGGTTGCAGTTGCTCTATTTGTAAAAGTGAAAATGCGGACCGACAGGTATTATAACTACAAGCATACGACGTGTATTGCAGATCAAAATTCTATATATCTTTAAATCAAAATTTTTGTTCTGTACATCAGCTAGATGGACAGATTTTACTGGCTGTTCGTAAAATATCTTTCATATGTGCCGCGAGATCTATTTTTAGTCCAATTAGGTCTAAAACTGTATGATTAACATCAAAAGCGGTGCGAACGTAAATTGAAACAGATATGTACGGATTTTAATTGTTTCGCACGAATCTTAATGCAGATCGAATGGTCATTACATCTATTTTTCCTTTCTTAGTACTTTCTGAATATGTAAGGAACTGTAATATTTTTTATTAACATGTAACTCCTAAGGCTTCTCCTTAAAAAAAAAAAAAATGAAAATGTTCAAGGAAGTTTACATTGAGATGCGACACATTGCCGGTCGCTAGTTGTCACATAATAACCAAGTCAAAATCAATGTTCAATGTTCATACGATTACCGCGGGGAACTGGATCCCGCAGAATAAGTCATAACTCCACCCAACGTGGGGCCCATAATGGCAGCAGATTCCTGTCAATTTCACTCTCTTTATTAAAGGCGATGGACCCCACATTTTTTTTTTTGAGCTGATCGATGGACCCCACACGGTGCTTTCTTCGGAAAATCCGCATTAACTGCAGGAAACTAGTTTTTTTTGAGTTGATCGATGTATCACCTGTTTTTATGTGTAACACCATGTATGTGAGAACCATGTATGTGAGGATGTAATCAGGAGATAAATAATAAGAAAATTATTCAAATTTTAAATTTCTTTTTTCTTTTTGTACGCATAGAAATGGAATTAATTCTTCCTTTTTAGTATGTATATCTACCATGTCATTTACAGTATTCACATACTCACTACTATTGTTTGAATCATGATGCTATGTTTTTTATTTCCCGGTAGAATAGAAGAGTGGATGTGTCATAAGTTCATAACATATCAATTGTAATCAGTCAATATTATATATCAGAGTGTTCAATTGTAAAAGATAGTTTCAGATTATAGAGTACAAAAAATATTTAAGTTTATATTAGTTGTTATTTACAAATGTAGAAAAGACTAAAACATATGGATTTAATCATTGATTATGTTTGAATAAATGCACTCTAAAGTGAGTTATATTTAAATTGATTTTACATGAAATATAGCAGCTGATTTCAAACATAAAAAAATATATTAGATAAATTTCTATACAATGAAACATTATATGTGCAAAAGATTGCATCGTCATTTTTTGACAAAAAAAATATATTTGTAATGAGGTCCTTACTTAAATTGAAAGAATTATATACTACGTACAAAGATAAATGAATTATACCTGCTAGGAAGCAAGAATTGATTTCTATTTTATATGTACAAAAGAAAATAAAAAATATTTGAAATTTTATATGTAAAAAATAGGAATCAAGGATTGTTCGCACTCTTTATTAAAGGCGATGGACCCCACACGGTGTTTATATTATAATTGTTATTAAATCAACATCTTGGGACAGGTACAAAGTTAGGTCAACATCCGCTCTCGTGGGTTTATATAAATAAGGTACCATATTCCCACACGTCCCCTCTCCCCAGCATACAAAGAGCGAACAATCGCAAGTCTTGAGACGCACGCGCGCGAGGCCGTATCCCTCATAGCCGTAGGTACGTTGATTTGCTATTTATTGATTTTCTCGGAGCACTGAGCACAGAGCTCTGCTTCTGCTAGCTATTGTTATTTCGGTGGACCTCGAATTCTAAATATGATGCTACTATTGAAAATTGTTTCCTTATTTTATACTAAAATAAATACTCCGGGATTAAGTGCTTGATTGGTAGCTTTGGATTTGGAGTCCCTACATATTCGGGTTTGGTTCGGTTTGAGGTTGGTTTTGTACGGTTCTGGACCGGTTCTGCACGGTTTTGGACCGGTAATGTCTTCTGGATGGTTAAAGATAGTTTATGTCCGGTTTTCTCCGGTTTAGGTCCGATTTAGTACGGTTTTCTCTGGTTTAGGTCTTGTTTTTTTCGGTTTAAGTCCGGTTCTACACGGGTTCGGTCCAGTCCAGTCCGGTTTTGTCACGGTTCTGGTTTTCACAGTTCTAGTTTAAAATAGTAGCCAAAAACCGTTCTAGAATCTTAAATTAAATCGGTATGGTTTTAAATTTTGGTCCAATTCGGTGTGGATGAGGTTAACGGTTCCTACGGTCCGGTCCTGGACTCTCTCTGTTTTTTTTTTTTCAAAACACTACATATTCCCTTCGATTTATAATATTGAACTCTGATTTATTTAAGCATCTCAGTGTTCTTTTTGGGAGAAGGTTAACTTAATTAATGCCCTGGCCATGATTTCCGCTTTTTTAGTCTTTTATATTTGCTGGTATTTGACACAAGTTACCGTGCTTGGTGCTTCTAATGCGTGTCAGCAATTTATGAACTGTTCAATATCTGATAGTTTTGCTTCTATGTTCATGCATGGAGCCTTAATTAATTTGATTCTTAATACATATTAATTGCGTTCCTCAGCTTTCGTTAATTATTACATACTGAGAAGATAATTTTTCATTCTGCAGATTAGCTCCTGGATTGTGCATAGTACTTCTTATAACGTAAATCAACCGCAAGGTCGTCCTTAATTTTTTTATCACACACTACAATGGAAAAGCATCAGTTACCCTGGCCAATTATTATGGGCTTTTTATTTCTAATCGTCTATTCTGGCATGGCAATACACCGATCCCAGGGCGATGCTGGTTCTATTGCTTTTGGTGCTGTATCATATTTAGACCTACTATTGTTATTTTATTGCTTACGGTTATACGAGCAATCACCTCATAATTCTTCAAAGAGACAAATGATCAAGGTGGTTGTATGGTCTCTTACAACTGTGTTGATGGTCATGTTTTCGTACAAGGAGGCTGCTTTGATGCCACTACCGGTCGCTGTGATCGTATGGGCCATTGCTTCTGCTACAATTCTCGGATGTTTTTGTGCTTTTTTTCTGCATCAGGAAAATATTCCTGAGGAGCCTATTAAACAACCAATGATATCGTAGATATTTCACCTGTTTTTATTGTAAGATATATGGATGTGGTGTGGGTGTGGACATTTTAAGTACCTAGAAGAATATATCACTTATCCGTGACAGCAAAAGGTGATTATTGGTGAAGATACACCTTGCTATTTTCGATCGATTGTATGGGTGACGTTACGTTCGTAGTATCCGTTTTATTTTCATAGATAGATTTTTGTAGTGGAATGTATGTGTTGTAGCGTAGGAATTAAATCTGCTGCGGCGATTCCAAATCCCATCCTTCATATGTTTTGAGATTCGTGCATAAAAATAATTTATCTTGAGATTTGTGCATTCCAAAAAGTTAATGGAGAAATTTGGAATCACATCGTAGAGATTTTTGGATTGCAGCAGATTTGATTCCTATAGCGTATGTTGGGACCAGATATATAAGATTTCGTACTTTCATTGTTAGTTTGCATCATATATTGCATTGTACTGGTATTTTTATTATTTTTGCCATTAGTTTTACCCTCTTTTTTTTTTGACCTAATGTTGTTAGTATACACTCTTGAGAAAAATAGAAGGTTTTGAATCCGATTATCCTCAGACCCGTTAAGAGTTAGTCTTCATCGAGTTTGATATTAAATAAGAGAGTTACTAAATTATAGATGCAAAAATCCCTGTCACCCTGGAGAAATATAATAAATAGAGAAACATGATTTGGTTTTACCCCTTGCTTTTTTTTTTTTTTCCAAAACAGAAACCTAATTAGTGTTTTAGTAAAAAAATGATAAAAGCTTCAATACGTACCTGTCACACCATCCACTATGCCAAGCTTTACAAGCTCCCATATAGAAAATGAGAGAAGTGCAATAGAATAAGCAACATTAACCACAAGCAGTGAAGAATTTCAGTACTTTTTAGTAAGTTAACGTTATGTATCGGTACGCAGCTGTTGTAATTTTCTTTTCTTCAATTAAGTGGCAGAGCAACTTCAATTGAAGGGTCAATTGACCACTATATTTTTTTTTTTCCAAAATGTTTGTGCTTGTACCCTATTTTATATATATTTTAGAATAAAAATGCTATACGTAGTGCAAATTGACTTCATTCGTAGCAAATTTTGTTTATACGGTTGATCTTCATATTTTGAAAGTCTGACTCCGCCTTGCTCTAATTATATAAGGAGACCACTACACAAGTTATAGAATAAGAATTATGAAATAAAAGCTTTTTTCTCATCGATCCCTTCTCTGTTTCCATTCCACAGAAATCAACATGCACCAACCTGAATTTTTTTCCTTAATTTAATGAAATATAGTAGGCCTTAGTCTATTAAAAAACAAACAAAAAATGCTTGTTAATAAACAGCTCAATATTTGCTTGTTGATATTGCTTATCTCAAAAAGTACAACTAGGGTAGTCTTTAAGGTCATCAAACACTTAACTTCAATATATTTGTCAAATTAGTTTCAAATAATGAATTTAAACTGTTAAAATCGATCTACTTCATAAGCGATAAATTTTTAAATTTATTATTTCAAGTCAATCCGATAAATTTTGAAGTAGAGCTCAAAGCTTGATGAGCTTAAGAACATCTTAGTTTATTCAAAATAATCTATTAGAAACATATTACTAGTAATCAATTAAATTAGCATACATCATTTATTCAGCTGAATTCTTTTTTATAAATCATTATATGATGTACCAATTGAAAATTATGTGGATTTATATTTATGTTGTCCTTTTCCGAGCAGGATCAGGAAGATTAGTAAAAAAAAATTATTCTGACCTCAGATGTTAGCAATGGCGTGTCTAATTTGGGGAGAGCCGTCGGAGAGGAAATTGACAAAGGCAAATGGTGTTATGACTTATGAGCAAGAAGGAAGAGGGAAGAGTAAAAGAAGTGGGCTTGGGCCTGTTGGGCTCAAGGAGAAGACTGGGAGCGAATCACAGACAGAAGGACCCTGTGTTGTCAGATTTAATGTGAAGAAAGGAGTTAATCTGAAAGAGAGCCGAAATTTTTTTAGTTAGCAATTTAGCACCTATAAAATTCCAATTAAACTCTAATTAACTTATTTAATAAAATATCATCAATGCGTCCGGCACATCAACTTGAACTGGTGCACGTACTGGAAGTGCGCACCAAGTGACGCACGTACTGAGAGTGCGCATCAACCCATATGAAAGAAAATCTTGGTGGGTCTTATATTTTTTACAATGTTTTGGAACACAAGACAAAAGATGTAATAATTGCCGAAATTTTTATTAATAAAAAAATAAATAGAAAATATCAACATTACATTATAGACCACAACGGTCCGATTAGCAAAAAATCGTTAAAAAAAAAGTTGGCCGTTATAGACCAGAACGTCCAGGTATAACATTTTATTTTTTTCTCAACAACGTTAAAAAAAATCTGGTTGTTATAGACCAGACCGTTCAGGTACAGTTTTTTTTTCTTGCACTGTTTCGTTACATAGTGGTAATCCAATTTCACTAATTAGGCCGGTGTGGAGAACGTTATAGACCATCACGTTTTTTTTTTCTAATTTTTAAATTTTCCTCAAAACTTTCCCATTGCCGATATTTTTTTATTTTCCTTTCTTATTAAAAAAAATTTCGGTAATAATTGTATTTCTACTTTCTTGATTTTTACACCTTTACTTTAATGCAAGCAAGTCAAAGCATATGAACTTAAAAAATGCATCTCCGTTTCTTTCCTGGCGCACTTCTCTTTTGACATTAACTCATATCATATCAATATCAAGTGTATTTTTCTATTTGAAAAAAAGTGCGTACTTTGCTGTTAAACTGGTGCGAAATGGTGCTCCTTCTTCTCAGTATGTGCATCAGTCTAATTTGGTGCGTGGACTGAGAGTGTGTGGGTGATATTTTGATAAATAAGTTGATTAGAATGATATTTGTCTAATTAGAATTTAATGGGATGCTAATTAAAAAAATTTCAGAGCAGAGAGAAACTAGCTAGCCAGAGAGCTAGCTGAAATTCTTTTAGTTACCAAAATTTTAAATTCTGATATTACTATCGTCTTAAAAGATTCAAAATTTCCCAAAAAAACAGACTGAGTCTGCACACCAAACTATTAATTATTTTTTTGTAGAACTTCTTTTCTCTGACTTGCTAGGATTTGGACTCCGCCAAGTTTGAACTTTGATGCACGGGTCTCTTAAATATAATTTTTTTATTAACCATAAATAAAAAAAAGATTTTACGAAACCACAGTTAGTTTTTCGTCGTGCCAAATAGTCTATTCGGCACGAACAAGTTTCACAATTTCCCACCGTTTCGAATAGGCGCTATTCGGCACATTTTTTTATATTTATTTCCTCTGCCAATTTATTTTTATTGCATACATCCGAAATAATGGTTTGAGTCAAAGGCAAAAACAATATCATTTTTATAAAAAATTGTATATAATGATTCATACAATCAGTCATAGGCAAAAACGAATCAGAGAGAAAATTTGTTTGTAATGATTCGTATAGAATGAGTCAGAGGCAAAAACGTAAAGACGTTCAAACATTACATTCACAAAATTTTAAGTAAGAATTTCACGTATACCTTCAAAAACTTCAAAATTACGTATTCGCTCTCTAAAGTTTTAAATTATATATTCCCCTCTCTAAACTTTAAAAACTCACAAATTTATCATTTTATTGTTTTTTTATATTAAAACTAATTCTAAATTTATAAAATATCCATTTTACTCTTTATTAAAAGTATATAAATTTCATCGGACTTAAATTTGAATATGAATGGTTTCTTTACCGTCCGAACTGCTTTAGATTTGTACATACAAGATCAACTTGGTGGAATCAAAATCCTATCAGAGGATAGAAGTTCTGAAAAAAAAAAATTGGTGCGAGATTGAATTTGTGGCAACTTTTGAATTCTTTTTAATGCGATGGCAATGTCAGAATTTTGAAATGTTAGGTGGTAACTTGAAAATTTTCGGTAGCTCGAGAAGGTAGTTACTACAAATGGGGACCACACTGGAATACGTTTAACTTGTTACCATTGAAAATTGAGATGTAAAGCTCACTGTTAAAATATGAAATAAAATTCTGTTTATAACCTCTAGTTTATTTAATAAGATTAGGAAGTAATGTCTTGTGGGAAATAGTGCTTTGTAATTAATAGTAATAGGGAATAGTGCATTTCAACGGCTAGTTTTTTAAATGTCATTTAGTATAAATAGGAACATATGTAAAGTTGAAAAACAAGATTGCAATATAATTTATTTTCTTAAATCTCTTCTCTCTTGTTTTACAAAAATTAACACTCATGGCCTCACTGCCTAAAGGGATGAAATAGTCTTAGGTTAAGCTGTCGATTGAATCTGTAAATTTTTTATCAGTATAATTTCCTTGTTTGATTCTTTTACTAAACCACCAAAATTTTATCTTATTCACAAAATTCGTAAAATCTCATTCAATTTCATATCCAGTTACTTGATGGACATCACACCAGATTTTGAAATATATGGAACCGCGCTTAAATTGCTCTGACTATTATACTCTACTGCTAAAGCCAAGTTAAAATGAGCTCGTTTCTTCACAAGTATATTTGTTTATATAAGAAATCATAATATGTGAGGAGATGCAACAAAACTGGCATATACTGTTCTGGCAAGACAGGAAAAACGAACCACTGGTTAGACAAACTTTTGTTGCTTCTGAAATTTTGATAAATCATCTCAGTATGTGGTGACAAAGGGATATATAAAGAAACTAGAAATCATTGAACGTGAGGCTAAGATCTTCTCTGGGAAGATAGTCTCTTTGCCTTTCTAAATTTTAAGATGATTTTCTTGTGGTACTGATTTGGACGGGTTCAATTTCAAATTTTGAATCATACGTTTTCTATTTGCTTTGCTTTACTGGTAGAAGGGAAAATGAGTACTGGTAGATTTTATATCTACTACAAGTCTACGATGTCTCGATAGGGGTGTAAACGGATACAGATAATCCGTTCCGAATTCGCTTATTATTCGTATTCGAATTAAACGGATACAGATACTTGCAGATACGGATACAGATAATTTTAGTATATGAAAAAATAATACGGATATGGATATGGATAATTCTATGAGGATATAAACGGAGCGGATATCCGTGTATATCCGGATCCGAAATTTAATATTTCAACAGCTTTCAATTCATTTCACCCTTGCAAAATTCCCAAACAACATACATATTCGTTTAAGTCCAAAAATCTTAGTAGAAAAATCATATAATTTATTAGAATAATGGATTGGTTCTCTGAACTAATAAGCAATTAGTCATGCATAATCATCATTGTGCAAATTTAAAAAGTCTATTAAATTTTTGTCAATTTAGGTAATCAAATTAGGTAATTTAAAATTATGAAATTTAGTAGAATTACTCAATATCCGACAATTATCCGCTCTATATTCGTATTCGAATCCGTATCCGTGGATTATCCGTTTCGTATCCATATCCGTTTAAGATGGATATGGTTTTCAATTTTGATATCCATTTACTATCCGTATTCGTATCCGCATCTGCTTGTTGAAAAACGGATGCAGATATAATATTAGCATTATCCACTTCGTTTAGATCAAATTTCTCTGCTTCAGCCATGTGGACAGTATATTTTAATGGCAGTTTGCAATAAGCAGCAGGTAAAATCTTTCAAATTATGTGCCGCACTACGATTTGTTCGATTATTTAAAATTACTAGTCAAGTGCCCGTGCTCTGCAACGGGGAATGAAATAATTTTTGAGGAGCGACATAGAATAAATCCAACCGGTATCATAGTTTGATCTCATAAAATGATTTGTAAAGTGATATTTTTTATGTTAGTTTTCTTCTATTGATGTCAGATGAGTTTGTTAAGATGTTCATGGCAGAAAAAACTTACCAGATAGTGCAGCTTGCTGATATGGAAATTTTTAAAATTGGCATGGTAGAATACTCACATAAGATATACTGATACGGATGTATATACAATGCAGGCTAAACCCTGGTCAAATTTATAATTTTGTGGTTCTTTGTTCATCATTGTTTTGATCTTTGTTTTAATTTTCCTCACATGGTGCCAAGTTGTAGCATGCATCTATGTTCCTATGGGTCTTATAGACATCTTAGAATTTTATAAGATTTAAGAGGCAATTTAGGTACTAATTTTCTGGCTCTGACTCGGCCACAGTACTATCCGGAAATCTTTAGCTTCTGATTTTTGTGCATGATGATGGGTAACCTCTCTTTTATCAGATTAGGATCTCCATATGCTGCTGGGTCAGCTAGGTAACCTTTCTGCACAATAATTGAATGAGCCAACTTAGAACCATTTTTAATGAAAAAAACTTCTGCAGAGGTTGGTAGAGTATTTAACTATTTACCAAGAATCTGGGGATACTTGAGCCTACTTTAACTTGTCATTTGGTTTTTGGGTTACATAAGCTGAGCCTCTTCATAATTGTACAATGCAACAACAACAACAACAACAAAAAAAAAAAAATAATAACCAGAACTTACTGCAGTTAAAACATTGATGGGTGATTCTCTCCAGTTGATTTCCCGAATGATAAGAGGTTCATCTTTGGTTTCATCAAAAGCACAATAAACTCTAGTATCTCTCAACCTCATTAGCACACCATCAACTCTAAGCTATAAAAACAAAGCCAGTCAGAGATAAAATAAATGAATATGTAAGGAAAAAAATACAAGGCTAACAAATGTTGATATTAAGCTTACCCAGAACCGCACTAAAAGGAACCAACAGCTTGGCATCACTCTCTGCATAGATGTGAATATAAACAAGGCATTAGAATAAAAAATGAGTTCCATGAATAGGATGACAAAAAAAAATTGAAATTATATCAAAGATTAAAACTGACCGGCCACTTTAACAGTTAACAGAGAAACTCCATTGTCAGCCAACTCATCTTCATACAGAACCACCTACATTGAGTTGTACAGCAATGGTTACCAACCAACAGAAAAGAGCCCCTATATTTGTCACACAATACCTTCATTATTTTTACTTGTTTGTTTGTTTTACCTCATCATAGAAAAGAATAGGTTTTGTTTGTGATGAAAGAGCAGCTAGGTTAATTTGCTCATCAGTATCCTTCCAGCAAAGGCCAAGACAACTGTCTTCTAATTTTGCCTGCATAGAAATGCCATCAGAACTGTACAAAAGCATCTTATAATATAAAGCAAACTTCATTTTATTGCCCTACTTAACTGTTAAATAACACACCCTAGTTTATAATTATAATGAATACACCTCTACAAAATTAGCAAAATATTGTTAGTTTACCAATTGGAGTGAATTCATGCTATGCTTGTATTTTTTGCTGGTACATGTATGGGGTTATGCCAAGGAGTCTGTTTAGAGGTCAGCACACCAGGTTTTGAGGTCTAAACTACATTCTGGTGGGCAAATTATTTAATATTAAAAAGAAACGTTACAATCAAATTGGAAATCACTGATACATTGGAGGCAATTATGTAGTTTGCTCTCAAAATATAAAAGAAAGAAGTCATCGATCATATCTCGTTACAAGAAAAGCTTCTAAATTAATAAAAATTAAAATAAAATCCAACACAAACAATCAGAAATTTCTCAAACATTTGACTGCGCCATAGATCAATATTTTGATACTACGCCATAGATCAATAAATTTCTCAAAATAAAAATACAATATAGTTTATATATAATATTAGCATTAAACATAAATTTACAAGAAATGATCACAAATTTAATTTCTATGACTTCTTCGGTTTTGCATATCTTCCCACCATGCATTTATTTTTTGAGAAAAAATAGATGTTGTGCCCTCATTTGAATAAACAAAAGGGTTCCATGAGATGTATATCCCAGTTTATTCTAAAATAAAGATACAAGTCGCTAAGTGTTCCGGTAAGGATGATGGTACAACCACTGGTATAGTCGAGATATTCACTTGATTTTGGTTTATTATCATTTTGGCATTTTGGTAATTGCTCCAGATGTTTTATCGTTTTGCATTTCTCTAATCAGGTCACCAATCTGAGACCGAACAATTAATGCTAGAAAAAATAATTCGTTCATAGTTAGATTTTGATTTTTTTTTTTTGGAGCAAAACAAAAGGATGGCAAGATTTTATGCACTCACCAATTTTGCTATCTAACTTGCCTCGAATGTAATATAAATATGAGTTCAGTAAATAGAAACATTAAAGAAACCATTCATATCCATAATATAATATAATATGAGTTCAAACATTGAAATTAAATACAAAACATTACCAACCAAACAGGAACAAAGTACATAACAGGAACAAACCATAACATAATATAATAAACACAACAAAGCCTAACAGGTACACAACAAAGCAAAGCATCAGGATTTCAAAATAGCTACCCATCAAAACTAACTAAAATGGCAACATCAAACACAACCATAATATCAATATCCTATCCTAAACCCCAAACATACTTTGACTCCATCCTTGCATAATTAAAGGGATATGTTAATTCTGTGCAAATTAAAGAAAGTTTTAATCAGAAATATTAGTGATTTATTAAAGATAACAACATTCTAATTGTTTTTTAAATTTACAATTACCTATGTGTCAAGGCGAAGGCTTCAGGCATGATTGGATCAAAAGTAACACTGGAAATATCTGTGGCTTGCAGATAATTAATTGCAAATAAATCAATTTTTAACATATTTTTATACGTTACTAAGAGAGGAATACTGAAAAATGAAAAGAGGACAGATATGTATGTCGTACGTGGTGTATGAACGATTACTTTCACCCGAGTGACAAAGATGACAGATTTGTCATGACATGTACGAACAAGCCTCACATGGCTGGTCAAAGGTAAGCCCATCAGAACTAATGGAATCACATTGCAACTGGAAAATTAAAGGAGTTGCACAAATTCAACGATTAGAAACACAAAGTTAGTGGGAAATCATCTATATATCATATAACTTTTATAAGTAACACTATAATTATGACTCACGTCCAGTCCAGTAGATAAATCTCAAGGATATGTACACAGTGTCCTCCATCGCAATTAAGGTATTCCACTTTATGTCCATAACATACTCGACCCACTACATCTAAAGGAAAGAAATATAAATTGTAAGGTCTCCATTACAATTAAGAAAGATTTTTTGGAAACACTAACAACTCCTAAATAATAACTATCTGTACAAAAATTAATTACCTATGAGATGATTGCCATGTTGGATCCCGTAAATTGTTTCCATGGATGGCACCATGGGGTAAAGAGGAAGATTACATAGGCTTTGAGGAACAGGAAGGATAGTGGTATCTTTGTCAAAAGCAATTTGAAAATCTCGGTCCACTATTTTACATTTAGCAAAAGTAATATACTTTCTATATGCCGGTTCGACTTTGAAATCCTTCAGAGAAATCAAATGGCCAACTCGAACTCGGTTTTCTACATACGATTTCATCTCGTCCGAAACTTTGGCCAACAATTTTGCTCTCTAAAAGAACCAAATGTTAAAAGATGCAACACGGAATCGAGACAATAATAGCATGTAGGAAATAGTATTACTAAATATGACAAATTGGAAGAGTAATGCGATTCTTTCGTCATTATCTAGAAGGACCAGGTAAAGTTTGCTATTACGGCGAGTCTTCCAGATGAAATGCACTCGCACGACATTCATATCCCACCAGAAGTAGTTTAGACACTCCAGTTGAGCAAATTTTTCAACCGTTAAAAAATCCATTGCTTAACTGCCATAAGGAAAGTCTTATATTAAACACATTGGTTACTGTTGTTTTTTTTTCTCCATTGAATTAACTGATGTTTACTATTGTAAAGTTTAGATAGTAGTCTCCATGTAATTATTGGTTAAAAGGGCCTCTATGCATATATTGTATATATGGTCAGTGTTGGTTTGCCAAAGTTTAGATAGTGGTCTACATAGTATGTCCTTACTGTGTATATTGTATAAATAGTCAGTATTATATATATGTTAAAGCTAACTTTTTTCAGTTCTAAATAGAGTTAATTGCCAAAATTAAAGAAGTGACATTACGGACCATCAAGCAATTCAATTAACAATTTCACAAGCAAAAGAAATCAAACAAGGAAGCAACCAGCATTTCATAATAACTATATATGTACCTCGATCAGCTTTCTTATAACTTTTGTGAAAGTGAGAAGGTTATGTTGATGTGACAGCCTTCTTCAAGTGTCTTGCCCTTCGATGTGTCTTCACTCCCAGCAAAATCTGATACGAATGATTAATATCATGACATTTATAGTATGTAATTTAGAGTTATTGCCTAATTATAATTAGGTTCAAACTATAAATAATTCAAATTTTTAGATTTTGGCCTAGCTATTCTTGCTTTAAAGGATTCAATCACACATATAAGTAATCTTGAATTAAGGTACAAGAATATTTGGGGACATCATGATATATTGGTGTTTAGAGCATTCATAAATGTATTACTTTAAAATCAGATGATCCACCAGGTATCATTTAGAAAGCAAATCCACTACAATATTATTTCTTTGCTCTTTCATGCCATGTCTTAGTCAAAATCTATAGAACTCATAAAAAAATATCAAATAAATAACCATATAAATAACTCACAACATATATTGCAATATTTCTCTTTAGGATTTCCTCGAAGTGCAACTGTGCCTTTCCTCCCTCTGTGCCGGTTTTCTGTACATAAAATTTCACGTGTGAGAAATTGGTGCTAAGGTAAACATGATTGTTCTAACTGGTGCTAAGGTAAACATGATATTTCACATGAAAGAGAATATAAAATGAGGGGTATCTTGAAGGCTGTACTCCAGTATTAAGAGAGGGAGGGGAGGGGAAGGGAGGGGAAGGGTTGGGAAGGAAGGGGATTTTTTTTATGTAGTTGCTCCAGAAAAACACATAAAGGAAAGGAAGAGTGAGATGTAATATTTTAATTTAATTTATATTTTATTTATTGTGACTATTTTACCCCTTGCATGATATATCCTCATTCATTGCTTCTGTACTTAAATACTCCCAACACAAACATTCAAAAATTAACTTCTTTATCGAAAAAAAAAGACAAAAAACACTTTTACAATAACTGAGAGCAAGTAGCTAAATTCTTTAGTCAAATTAACAAGCACAAGGCACATATCGTAATACTAACAATACATCTCCTCTGTAAGCACTGTACTGGCTTCATATAAAAATAAACAAATCATCTTCATACAAAAAGAAAGAATCTAAGCACATTTGTTACGTTGTTCATTTTTATTCTAAAATCAAGTTTACAATATAAAAGATTGAAATGAATTAACTAAAAAATCTAAAATTAAAGAAGAATTGTAACTTTGATTTAGGCAACAGCCATGATCCTACCAGTACAGAACTGAACTGGTACAGACTGAGTTTGCAAAAGTATAAATATGCTGATATGCAGTTCATAATCTGATATCAGCCAGTTGTACAATATATTTTTTTAGCAAAAAAGGTCAAATATGCTGATATGCAGTTCCATATAATGACTAAAATCAAGTGACTGTGCTGAATAAAATCAAGTGTACCAACAGCTCCAAATTTGCCCATGATGACATGATTTATAAAGGATTTGAGCCTAATGTCATATCCTAGAACATTCTTATATATGAGCTGTGCAAGAAAGGTGAAATTGGTAAGGCAATTGATTTTCTACATGACATGATTTCCAAAAGGCATCCACCTGATGTCGTGACCATAGCACCCTTATGTGGGGGCTGTGCAAGAAATAGTGGATTTTCTTATACAAATATCAAGTTCATTTGTATTTTCTTGCTAATGGTTATTTCATCGAACAACTTATATGCATCATAATATTTATATATTGAACATATCAATCAACAAATCCAATCTTCACAAATAGGTCAAAACCAAGAGACAAGATAACTACAAACCAAAAGGTATTTGAATCAGCTATAAAATCCTCAAATCAGCACATTCTTCAACTTGAAATAGAATAGGTAGAAAAACAGACAGAGCAAAGCAAAAAAAAAACTTGAAATCTTATGCAGGTGAAAAGCACGTAAACAGCTGAGAAGAAGGCAAGCATAACTTAGTAAATTGTGGAATGGAGGGAAAACAAAAGAAGAAATATAAGGAGGCAGGAAAACCTTATTGAGTGTTGATTTTAAATAATGAATGTGTTGTACCCTAAAATATTGCTACAACTTTAATCAGCAATATTTTAATGCTTGAAAAATACCAAGGGTACTTGAAAGCTCTTAAATTGGATCAAGAGCATTGTTTGGGAATTCATATACTGGTTCCTCATGAAATATCATGAATTTTGATATGCTATGTGATTTGTAACTCAATATGGTTCAAGAGTTATGACTTTTATAAAGAATTGCTGATGTGGCATGTTCTGATTGGTGCCGCGCAAGCACAGGAAGCCTACAAGTCAGCAGAGACCTCTCTGGGTGCAAATCTTGCGTTCACAAACAAAGCCTTACAACCTAGACCCACCTGTCATAGACTCATGAGTTATTTCGCTGGGTTTGAGAAATGGACAGACTCGGTTCATGAAATTATAACATGATACACCGGACTGTCGGTGGTTTGGTTCATGGTGAACCATACTTACCCAAAACTCGACTCAAGTCGCTGGATTTAAACCCAGCGCCATTTGACCCCTTCAGCACCCGTGCGCCTGGTTCTCATGAGCCATGCTATACCCAACACGGTGCATGTAACACCCGGTTTAAACAAGAGATGAACGAAATAAAAGAAGCCAATTGGCTGAGGTTTAGAGAGGATGACGTATGGGGCCTACCTGTCAGCTGTCTCTTCTTCGTTTCTCTTCTTCCTTCCTTCACCGCATTGCCTAATCAAGGTAGAACTCAGGGAAAGGGTTTATACTATGCACAGCCTATTCTCTGAGCTTGCTAAGGTGAAAGAGGTCATTTCTTATCAAAATCTCTCCTATTCACGAGCTTCTCTGACAGCCGAGAAAGGAAATGGATTGAGGAATTGGGGTGAACAATTGGGTGCAAATTGGATCAAGAAACTCGGTTCTTAGCTATGTGGTGGCTACACGATGGTGTTTAAAGAATCAATTTGAGAAATACACATTCAATTATATTGAAACCATGAGACCCGTTCGCATTGGATCCCGGATGAAGCAAGGGGCGCGTGCCCGACTATTGAAGTGATAAATTGCACTCAGGCACATGATAAGGAGAGGTTTGCGATACTCTCTGACAGCTTCTCATACATTGAAGCACATGAAAGGGTGCAGAGACACGTTAAGCCGCAACCGGCATGAGTATAGCGCACCAAGGCTGTTGAAGCCGTTGCCTGCCTAATGGTCCCCAAGGACACGTGTTACACACTCAGAGAATGATGCCAGCAAGAGAATATTCTCTCTTCAATGCCAGAGATCACGCAATGCATGCATACCCTCCATACCCGGCCAATCAAGGGCTCCAATGCATGACACCTCATCTCCAGATCAATCTAAAGGCTGTGAGTGAATGTATGAGCATGAAAATATCTAATAAATCTTAAAAGCATGATCTCCTACCTGGAAATGCATGAATGAACATGGAGTGCCATGAACCAGCTGTCAAACACCTTGGATGCATGATGAATCAAGCTCATATGATGCAAACCTATGCCCTGACCTCTGCCTATATAAGGGCACCTATATTAGATGCAATATAGACAGATATACATACAGAAATACACATATACACTGAGATATACTGATAGTGCTCTAGTTTAGCCTCTTTTTCAAGTTCATAAGTGCAAAGCTTGTTGCTTTCTTCTTCTCTCTGCAATTTTATAGGTATAGCATAGTTCCTGAGGCTTTTGTAAGTCATAGCATGTAATAATTCCAGAGGTGAATGAAATTCTTTTGAAATTTTCTATTTTCTTGTTGATTTTTGTTACATTTCTTGTTGTATCTTTGATCTCTTCCTTCCAGATCTGTTCTCTGGCATAATTAGCTGTTTTTAAGCTTAAAAGAGAGAGCTTTGTGCTCAGGCACAGAGCTTGATGATCAATTTCTCTCTTTTCCTTCTCTTTTTTCCTTTTTCTTCATTGTTTTCATAAATGTACAGAGGTTTATACTAAGATCCTGTGCAGATCTACTATTTTATGCATAATAAACACTTCTTTACAGTTTGATCTTGATTTTATACAAAAATACTTATGGTGAATGCATATATGCATGTATTTTGTTCTTTTCTTCTTCTTTTTTGCCTTTTCTGCCCTTGGATTCTTTAACAAAGTGATAAGTTATGAAGATGTGGAGTAGTTGAGCCTTATGGTATCCTCCCACATCTGATTATCATGTTACTTTGATTAAAAGATATAATATGAGGGTTTAAAGTGAATAAAAATCAAAATATAAACACACAAGGGTTTTAGCAGTTGAGCCTTATGGTATCCTCTACAATTCCTCAATAAACAAGGGCCTAGTTGCAAGTGAGACCTTCAGAAATGACAAAGGCATACTGTTATGTTGCCAAAATTCATAAAAATGTCATTTTTGAAGGACTTAAATGCAAATAGTGAGAAGCTGAGGGTCTGAATGCATATAGGCAGTGACTTAAGTCACCTCTTGCCATTTGTACTTCATTCCTAATGATCCTTCAATGATTTGCCCTTCTAATCAAGTGAAAAGATCATTAAAACACAATTTTATAACAAACCAGGGGCCTTCCTGCATAAAACCATGCTCTGACAGCTTTGAAATGTTTTAAATATGTTGAATTCTTGATTCTTGGAGCTTTGATCTTATTTTCATGTTGTTTCATCTCAAAACAGTGGCTTTTATGCCTTGAAATGTGGTTCTGATGCAAACCAGACCTTGATCCATGTCCAAACCAGGTTTAACAGACCTCTTGTACTGTACCAAGTCCAATTCCAACAGCTCAATGCAATGCAACACTAACTGGTACATGAAATGCCTCCAAAAAGGCTGATTTGACCTCTGCTGACAAATCAGCAAGTCTGGACCAAACCAGGGACCAAATTGAAAATGTAAAAACATAGTTTAATAGAGGACTCAAAGACAAACACTTTCCTCACAAATTTTCCATTTATTAGATTTTTATGCTATTTTTAATAATTTCCCAAAGTTCATATTTCAAAAACTCAAAACTGCATATGCACAGTTTCTAGAATTCTGATACCAGTTTACTGTTTCACCCTGTTCATACAACAGATGACCTATAAATATTAAAAAAATATATATATTCATAATCTACACTCTCTGTCAATTATTTTAGACATAAAATATGATCAAATCCAAGTTGTATACTGCCCAGAATAAATTCATGAATTAAAAACAAATTTTCTGCCACTGTTGGACAAATATACCCCTGACAGTTTTGAATAAATTCTTAAAAATATAAAAAAATTCCCAAAAATGGTAAAAATGGTTCTGGATACTCCTGATACATTTTATTTCATAATCATGATCTTTCTCAATGTGATTATTCATAAAAATCTAAGTGTAAATGAAGATCAAAGTCTGAAAATATGCTAAAACCAAGTGCACCATGTGTATATATCTCATATAGTTGTTTCAATCAAGTTCAATGCTTCTAAACCTTCTTAAATACCCAAATATGACCCCAGATGATGATTCCCAAACTTGGATCTGACCCAAACCCTTTTGTACCACTGACTGGTACTGAGTTGGTATCAAACCGAAAACTCCAAAGCCAAATCATGTAAACATGACCTTTAAACTCTAAATTGATGTTCCTATGAGTTCATTTACACTCATACGATGCCAAACAACCATCCAATTGAACAAAATCATGAGTAAAACGATAAAATTCAATTTATGCTTCAAACCGGTACAAAGAAGGCATGTCAGAGGAAGAAACCTTGCTCCAGTGATCTACCACGGCCGACAACCTTACCAATGTACTCACCCCATCCAGAAGACCAAGACTGCACCGGACCAAGGTCTTCCGTGACCGGAATAACGCCGGAGATGGGGCCAATCCAAAGGCCCACAATTCCCCTCTGTTTCAATCAAATGAACTCTGACAGATGGGGCCCACATGTCATATTTAATGAGACACAGTACTCTGTGGAGATCTTAAAGCCCAAAATCAAAGGCCCATAAGCCTCTGTACACATCACAAAGTCCAAATACACATCTCAAGGCCCAAATCTCAAATCCAAAGGCCCAGATGTAATCTTAAATTAAATAAAATTAAACAAATAAACTTGTTTTACAAATCAGTCCTTCTGACAACTTAAATTTACAGAACAGTCCCTCAACATTTACAAATAGTCCATTCCTTTATAAAATCCTTTCAAATAGGTCCCTGGAAGCCCAAATTACATTCTCCAGTCCTTCCAGAATTTATAAACAAGTCCCTGGAAGTATAAAATATTTACAAATCAGTCCTTTTTTATCATAACTTCTTAATTTCAAGTCCAAATTGACTCAAACCAAAACGAAATGAACCCCAATTCAATTCTCTATCATTTTAAATCAAATCTAAACATGTTCAAGCTTCAGTCATAATCTGAAATGACCAAAGTGCCATTTTCTTAACTCAATTTCATATTTTTATAATAAAATCATAATTTCTTAAAATATGTTATATAAATACAATTAGTTTGAAATATGAATATGAGTCTTCCATGACAAATCAAAATACCCCTCCTTGCACATACATCTTGATTCTCTCAGACAGATACTGTGTCCAAATAAATAGATAAATACATAAGTCTATACACATGTATATGAGTATATTGATGTTTAAAGCAACCGAGAACCTCAAATATACAACTGAAATGATAATACATGAGCCCTTTTAGCCCCATTACTCAGTTCACAACCAATAGGCACAAATCTTGGAATAAATGAGGTGTTCAGTTAGACCTGACAAGTCTTTCTGATATAATTAACGGCGGGGGCTTGCGCCCGTCGGGAGTTAAACGTCCCCACAATCAAATAATAAAGCCCTGGCTGTCCGATCATGAACGTAGGTCTGGCTAAGGGTGAACTAGAAGGTATGCAGAAAGATGTTCAGCAATGCCCCGAGTTTGGTGTCTCTCTCATGTCTATCTAAGAAATAGAGCACTGAACCCATGCGGGAGCATTCCCCCACAAATATAACAGCATCGTTAGCTAACCTAACCTTGCGACTTTTTGCGCCCTACAGAATGTTAACACATGAATAGATTACATATTCAATTAAATTGTTAAATTAAAATAGTGATAAATAAAATTCTGTAAAAAAAAATAACAATATAGTCGTGAAATTTTCTGTAATAAAAAAATAAAAATATAGTCATGCAATTTTTATTAAACAGTACCTAAACTATGATAGCATTAAATAACAGTGAATTTAATCTAAATAATAAATAAACAGTAAACAAAGATGGCATAAACTCAAGCAGTAATGAATTTTGGTTAGTCCATCGTGTTGTATTGACTTAACACATTTTTTTGACAGTGGCACTGGCTTGTTTCATTGACTTAACACATTTTTATGGTTCTAATAGAAGAATAAATGAGCTAATTATGGCACAGGGTGCTTTGATTAGCTCATTTATCGACTTAGCCACAGTGGACTGGTACAGGGTGCTGGACAGTGGCACTAATAGAAGAATAAATGAGCTAATCATGGCAATCCAATCCCCTATTACACCTCTGTGGTGATATGGTTCTATGTAGCATTCAATTGAATAAGATATCATACTTTTCAAATATGATATCTCCAATAAAAATAGAACCACTAATAGTTAATACAAAGAGTTTTAATCATGTTTAACGGTTGAATCAACTGATTAAACTTTGAACATATAGATATGAATCTATAGTACGGGCCAATCTGTAATATGCATATTACCATAACCTCATTTTTACATTTCTTTATTTTCTATAGAAGTTTCTATAGATGCCTGTAGTGGTTTGATTAAACCAGTGTTAAATTATGGGGCTCAGAATGTAAAGGCCCAACAACAGAAAACATAAAAAAAGTAATAATAAGAGATTAGAATTTAGAAGTTCGGTTATATGGTTAAATCAAAAGGTCACTTTCTTTCTCTTTATAGACAAATGGTTCAAATGGTTAGATCAAAAGGTCACTTTATTTCTCTATATCAAAATAGCACTGCATAGTACAATCAATCCGCGCTATGCATAGTACTATAGACTCATTTTAATAGTGATATACGCTATCAACAAGTTAAAAAATATTAAGACTGTAAATAGATAATAGGTTTTACCGGTAAAACTTCAATTGCAGCTTTGTCAGGTGGAGCTGAAAAATGGCCAAATCTGTTTATTCCTTTCCTATCTCCTAGTGCTTGAAGTAACGCCTGCACAGAGAGTAATTCAACCACAAAGTCAAACTACATCTGCATTCCATATTGAAAAACTAACAATTTTACAAATTAGCCCTATCAACAAATAAGCAAGCAATTTTTTAACACAATGGTTCTCTTTTTACAATATTTTTTTTTGGCAAAACTCTCAAAGTAACATGCATATATGTATAATTACCGTGCAGCTTGAAATAGTTCTGATATCAATATATCTTTCTCTAGAAACAGTACCTTGTGAACAGTACCAATATATGGTATGTAAGCATTCAACAAAAAAAAAAAAAGTAACACTGTACAGTTTAGTTAAGCAATTTATGAGTAAATTATTAATTATATTGAGTACATACTATAGTTATCGATATCACACTTACGTAAAGTTTCCATGGATTCAGTAGTAATTATCAATTAGACTGTCCCCCTTGTCATGACAGTATATTGTTTATGGAAGTAGATTTGTTTGAACTATTGGCTCGTAATTTCATATCTACTCGATAACTATAGTATGTACTCAATATAATTAATAATTTACTCATGAATTGCTTAACTAAACTGTACAGTGTTACTTTAATTTTTGTGTGGAATGCTTACGTACCATATATGATACTGTTCACAAGGTGCAACACAACCAGTATAATACAGTGTAAGCATCTACCAGGCATCTATTCCTTTTAGTTCGGACCCTTTGAAATTGATTATTTTCCAATTGATGCTTTGCAAAACTCCATATTTTCCCATCGATGCTTTGCTAGTAATATCCCAAATTTTTTTTTTTCTAAAGTTACTAAAGGTACTAACTATGCGGAACTAAAGTTGACGTTACTAACTTATCGGAATATAATTTCGCGGAAAAATCTTCGAGAATACCTTCGTAATTTCGTTTGCGTGTTTGCGTTTGCGTGTTTGTTAAACAACTATATTTTTTTTAACAATAAAATTAAAATTGGTGAGATTGAGATAATGAGAGATTAAAATATTGAGAGAGATGTGAAAATTTGTAAAGAATGGATGTATATTTATAGAATTTTGTTTGGAGGGATTAAAATTTGAATTTAAAAAAAAAATGGGTAGTAGGGGTCCAGCTGGGTATGGGGGGGGGGAATGAAATTTGAATTAAAATTTTGAATTTTAGAAGAAGAAAAAAAAAATTGTCACGGGCAGGAACACGGGCACGGATTACGGGTACGGCGGTCTGGGTTCTCACGGATATTTTTCGAAAAAAACAGATCCGGCCCGTTTAATGTTCGTGCCCGTGTGTCCGTGGATGCCTGTGGCACGGGCACGGGCACGGGCAGGTTGGGTCCGGACGGACATTTACCAAACACTAGCTTCTATTGACCTATATTAGTGAGTCACGTAGCAGAGAGACGAGAGATGCTGTGATGGCCTATGTGGAGCCTAAGAAGGGTACGCTGTAAAAAGCTGAATTTCAACAGAGTCGTTGATAAGTAGGACGAAGGATCCAATCCAGCACTTTTCGTAGTAACGAAGAAATTGAATGGCACTAACATAAATCACATGGATAATCAACGATCACAAATCATTGAATATTCTGATTGGTTGGATAGGATTTGTGGCGGTGTTTCGAACGAATCTGAGCAGATTCAAATTTGATTCGAATTAATTTCGAATCCAACTGGTTTGAATTAATTTCGAACATAATTTAATTTCGAATCGAATTTTTTTTCAATTTTTCGAATCAAACTCGAATCGAATTTCAAATTATGAATTTTTTGTGCAGCCCTAATCATGGATTAGTTGAAAACGAAAAATACTGTGTGTTAATATTTCTAGAGAGAGTTGGACTATATGCTTTGAAAAATAAAATATTTGTTTTATTTTTCATTTATATTTTTAGTTTCAAAGTTCAAATGTTTGATTCAAAAAAGTATACTACATATTATCCACACTAAAATATACTTGAAACCAAATTTTAAATTTTTTAAATTTATTTTGCTATTTTAAAACAACAATTTAAATTCTAAAAAAGTAGCAAAAATTATTTAAAAATGTAAAATTTGATCAAGTACATTTTAACATTGAGAATACGTTGGACTTTTCGGATCAAACTTCTAAAATTTAAAACAATATATCATACTTTTTATTTTTCTTTTTAAATATAAAGTTAAATACGAATTAAATATTTCTTGTTTGGTGTCCATAAAATAGTGACTAAGTGTCCTGTGGGTAAGTTTTCACCTTATACGACGACCTCGAAGATGGAGAAAGCATCAACTTTAATAGGAAATCAACTTCTTTCAACGCGGTCCGCCGAAAGTGTCGTGCGGCGGTGCGGGGCACCACCTCCATAAAAAACAAAGAAAAACGGCCAGACTGTGCTGTCATTTGTGGTCCTACATTTGGTGGAAGTCGACTGGAAGATACCTCATTTGTCATTCAAATTTGAATTTTACGTTTTCGGTTATTCTGTGACGGGTACCGACTGATTCTCTGTCGTGCACCACGCGCTCCAAATTTCACTGCCAAGTTTTCAAAATTTTTTTTTTTTTTTTAAATAATCGAACCAATTGTAGTGCGGCACATAATTGAAAGATTTTACCTGCTGCTTATTGCAAACTGCCATTAAAATATACTGTCCACATGGCTGAAGCAGAGAAATTTGATCGAGACATAGGGGTGTAAACGGAGCAGATTCGGAGCGGATAATGCTAATATTATATCTGCATTCGTTTTTCAACAAAAGCGGATGCGGATACGAATACGGATAGTAAATGGATATCAAAATTGAAAAATCATATCCGTCTTAAACGGATAATTCACGGATACGGATTCGAATACGAATATAGAGCGGATAATTGTCGGATATTGAGTAATTCTACTAAATTTCATAATTTTAAATTATCTAATTTGATTAACTAAATTGACAAAAATTTAATAGACTTTTTAAGTTTGCACAATGATGATTATGCATGACTAATTGCTTATTAGTTCAAAGAACCAATTCACTATTCTAATAGATTATATGATTTTTCTATCAAGATTTTTGGACTTAAACGAATATGTATGTTGTTTGGAAATTTTGCAAGAGTGAAATGAATTAAAAGCTGCTGAAAGATTAAATTTCAGATCCGGATATACACGGATATCCGTATCCGTATTATTTTTTCATATACTAAAAGTATCTGTATCCGTATCCGTATCTGCAAGTATCTGTATTATTTTTGTAGAGTAATTTAAAATTAAATTTGATGTTAGATTTATTTTTGTAGAGAAATTTAGAATTTAAATTGAATGTTAGATTTATTGAATGTTAGATTTATTCAATGTTAAGTAATTAGATTTGTTATATTTATTGAATGCTAGATTTATAAATTTGTTAAGTAATTAGATTTGTAAGATTTGGTAAGTATCTGTATTATTCTTGGCATAGGACGGTCCTTAGGTTAATGTGGAGATTGTTTCTTCTTCCCCGGGATGTAAGTGTTTGACCCCTAGATGAGATGTAATTGTTTGATCTCTAAATAAGGCATAATTGTTTGGCCTTCATGATTTCCCGTTGTTCGCACTAGAAATGCACTACCAAGTTTCAGTACAGCAAGCTGTATCTTTTAACTCGATGTCTACCTCTGGTTAAGACTGCAAGTGCACAGCCCTACCGTCGGTATAGTCTCGTATCCACAGGGACGGAATAAAACCACCAGACTCTACTTAAATCTACTGAAATTCTAGAAGTGAAGAAAGGTTGAATTGGTGGTTGTTTATATTAAACTACTGATCAATAACAATATTAAAACAATTAAGACAAGATTAAAAGTTGTTTTTCAGATTATAAAAAGGGTTTCAGACTTCGTATCTGTCTGGCCCTAGGGTATACGGCCCGTATAGAATCCTATACGGTTCGTATAGGCTCCCGAGTGAATACTGCAGCTACTGTTTCTGTGTTTGTACTTTTGTCTAGGGTTTCCATCGACCAGGTCTAAGTTCCTCACCTCAGCGTTCGCAATTTTGGCTGAGAACCCGATTTACCGGACTCAACTACTAAAGGTACTAAGTTATCTAAGTTATCTAAGTCACTTATTGGTTTACTAAAGGTATCCAAGGACTTTCGCCTCGAGGAAAGTTTCCCTTTCAGCACTCCTTGATCCGTAGATCTACCCCGTATACTTGGTTCAGTTGGATTAAGTATCATAGACTTGGCTCCTAACAATTAGACGTGCGCATTCATCTAACGGGATGACTAATCAAACTCAAGCAAGCAAAAACCAAGCAATTAAAATACTACACAACAAGATGAAGACTAATCATTCAACACATAATCAAGTAGCATACAAGTAAAACCAAACGTCAACTACATCTTAACCCTAGAAACTGTAAAATTAGCTACTCATGTTCTCAAAAGAAAGCACAATAAAAGTTATGAAAGAGTTCATAGAAAAACTATAGAAAATCCGAAGATCCGTTGCAAAACTTATTCTTCTTCTTCTCCCAGTTGTTTCTTCTCTCCCAAGCACCCAGAATCAATGAAAGGATACCCTCTAATCTGGAATAATCCGCCTTAATCCCCCCAAATCGTGTATTGAAAGCCTTCCTTTTCAATCCATCCAGCTGTCTCTGTTTCCAATTCCAGCCTGAGTTTCCGAAATAGCTTGTACGGTCCGTATGAAAATCCTATACGGACCGTATACTTGTGCTTTACCTTGGAGAATTCTTGCCTCTGATATGGAACCTTCTGTGGTTTTAGGCTGATTTTGTACGGGCTGTATGGGGACCTATACGGGCCGTATGGAGAGGTGTCAGACTTAGAATTTCGCATGTTTCCTACAAAACGACAAACAAAACACAGCAGTACCACATTCTAATGATAATTAAGTAAAAATGTCCATATTTGTAGGCTTTAAAGCACAGGTTTTGGTACAAATCACGGTCGTAATCTAGGCAAAATAAGGAGGTATCAAATTCCCCCCAGCTTGAACTTTGCTTGTCCTCAAGCAAAAATTCTAACTTCGGTGTAGTTCTGGGACTTACCTAAATGCAAGTTAAACTACTAAGAGGAAAATTTGCATGATCTTGCGTTTGTTAGAAACCTATAAGAATCCTTTTGGACAATGATTTGGCTTTCTTTTGTTAAATTTTGATTCACCCCACAATTCAATTAATCAAACCCTCATTTCAAGATTGTATTGTTAATTGTAAGAACTAATCAACCAAACGTATCAATAGCTCATTTTTCTACTAAACATATGCCCTCATTTGTGGTGATTTGATTTATTTTGAGTCCCTCCCCCCTTCAAGCTTGGAACAAGCTTAGGTCAGAAAGTTGTAGACTACGTGTGTTGGTATCATGCAAAGTTTATTTTTTTATTGTTGCTTTTGTGACACTTTTGTTCTTTATCCTTAGTAAAAGTTCGACTAGTTATAGGTGATAAACCATACCCAACCGATTTAGTTCAAAAGCACATTTGCGTGCTCTTGGTTCGACCCTTCCATGACACGTGCTCACACTTTTAATGTAAACTTGGCCACTTTATCGGGTGAACTAGCGGAGCAGAGTGTCAAAGACTCATTACCATAAGTACGTCATAACGCCGTAACATAAGCAAGCAGAGTCCTAATTTTCTCAAAATTTTCAATTTTACTCATTTTTCAACTGTTTTTACAGAGATACCATGATTACACACATTCAAAAGTATTAATTCATACCAGTGAATATTCCAATCTTTCTATTGTTTTCAAATCTCATTTCCCTATTAAAAATGCACAGTTTAGTTTTCAAATGCTTTTCTTGGTGCAATTCAATTTTTCAATTCTACGAAGTCCCAAAACAATCTATCCTATGTGGTTCTTTCAATCAAACATGGGGTTATTTTCAATTTCACAATTTCATCCAAAACATGACCAAAATTTTTCAAATTGGTCTCTAATTCACGCAATCATACAAATTTATCCACAAAACACAAGAAATAAAAATAAATATGCAAACAAATTAAATACAAACAACTATCACCCCCCCAAGCTTAGTCTGAGCATTGTCCCCAATGCTTCAAGACGTAAAAGTAAGAGAAAAGCTGGAGTAGTGGAAACAAACCTGATCAGTAGTCGGTAGAGGGGTCAGTGGGGTCTTGTAAAATGGAGAGGGCGATTGAAGGGACGTGACCCTTCAAATCACGCCAGTTGGTTTTTGTACAGTCCGTATGGAAATGTGTGCGGACCGTACGACTTCCAGAAACCTGTATTCCTCCTATCTGATCAAAACCAAAATACAAAATGAAAATTGAAAAACTTAGATTAACAAAAATAAAACCTAAATATGCAAAGTAAATAATGTTTTTTTATTTATTGAAAAAGCAAAATTAAAAAGTGCTTGGGTTGCCTCCCAAGAAGTGCTCGTTTTAGGTCTTGAGCTCGACCACCTTTTGTTTACGTCTTGAAGATCCCACTTTCTCTGTTGCCAATGTCGAATGTGCCGAAGGGATACACCACTCTTTTCTCAAATGGGTACGACTATTTTTTCTTTTCATCGCACCAAGGGACAAAATGCACAGACCGGACTGCTTGCATATGACCCGTATGCTGGTATGCACGGGCCATATACTTGTGATCATCTGCTGGTAAGGTCATGTGAATGAATGTGGCTGGGTCCGTGCCAGTCAACTTCTCGATCAAGTCATCAATCACATTTTGCTGAGTTTTCAAATTCTCCAAGAATCTAGCGGTGCGATTTGGGTCGAAGTTGGTTGTGAGAGGTTTGAGTTTGTGTTTGGCCTGCTCTGGCTGGGCTTGCATACTGGCTGTGTGCATGGGTGTACGGGCCGCGTACATGGGTGTACGGGCCGTGTGCTGGGGATCTGGTCCGTGTGCTGGTTCTGCTTGGTTGTTTGTCAACAGTTCTGCTGCACATGCCTTCTCTTGAGAATCTTTCTTCTCCTGCAATTCAGATAAAAAATCAGGATAATTTTCAAATGAGCTGCTGTATTGCTCACGGAGTTGTCATTTAGCCAATTGATCAACTACATCGACTGCGCAGCATGTTTCTGGTTCAGATGGGTACTTCATAGCTTTGTTGAGATTAAACTGAACTTTCTCATCACCAATCCGTAGGGTCAGAGTCCCCTCCTTCACATCCATCAGTGTCCCTGCTGTTCTTGAGGAATGGCCGTCCCAGTATGATTGGTACTTCCTTGTCCTCTTTCATTTCCATCACCACAAACTCTACGGGAACAAAGAATTTACCGACTTGAATTGGCACATCTTCGATCACTCCGAGCGGCAAACGGATAGAGGAATCTGCAAGTTGCAAGGTCATGCGTGTGGGTTTAAGCTCACCAATTCCGATGCGGTCATAGACTGTACGTGGCATGAGACTCACGCTAGCGCCCATATCACATAAGGCTTTCTTGATGCTAGCTTTTCTGATTGTGCAAGGTATGGAGAACTTACCTGGATCATCCAACTTTGGTGGGAGCTCATTCTTCAATATGGCACTGCGCTGCTCAGTGAGCCTTACTGTCCCCTTTCCCTCCAAGCTTCGCTTATTTGAGAGGATGTCTTTGAGAAACATGGCATAGGTTGGCATTTGGGTCAAGGCTTCGGTGAACGGAATGGTGATGTGCAGCTGCTTAAAGTTGGCAAATTGCTCATTGACTCTGTGTTCAACTAGCCTTTGGGGAAATGGCACAGGTGGTCGGTAGGGCGGTGGTTTCTCGGTCACCTTTCTTTTCTTTTTCTTAGCCTCCTTTTGTATGGGCCGTACGGAATTTGTACGGTCCGTATGGTCAACCTTCTCAGTTACAATCTCAGGTTGTACAGGCTCAGGTTGGTCAGAATTCACAAGTGTTGGGATCTGTACAGGCCATACGGAGTCTGTACGGACCGTATGCTCGATTTCTGGTTCGGCAGGCATTGTTGGTCCTTGGTAATGAGTCCTGCTCTGCAATGTTATTGATTTGACCTCTCCTCTGGGATTGATTTCTGGTTGGCTGGGCAGCCTTCCAGGTTGTGGTTGGCTAGAGGTTGCTTGGTTACTCATTTGCATCTCCATCATCTTGTTTTGAGCAGCTAAATCGGCCAACTGAGCACTAATCGCTTGCATTTGCTCGAATATCATCTGGTTCATCATTCCTTGCTCGTGCATGAAATCGCTCACAGCGGGAGCAATATACGGCTTGGGTGGGGCATGTTGTGGCTCGCGGTTGTTCGAGTTGTTGAATGCGGCATTGTTGTTGTAGCGTTCCCATTCTTCCACCTCCAAGTAGGATGGCTCATTGTTGAGAGAGTTGACTTAGTCAGGTTCCTTATCCCTTTATGCGTGTGGGCAATGCTCATACAAGTGCCCCTCATCCCCACACATAACACAAGATTTCGGCTGTTGATTGCCAAGTGCCCTGACAGCCATCTTGTCGAAAGCCTTCTGCATGGCATCCAACTTAGCAGTTAGAGCAGTGATCTGATCGACCTCAAGTCGGCCGCCTCCAGTTGCGCGAGTGCTTTCTCGGCCGACCACTGTTGGTTGGTCGCTATGCTGTCGATCAAGTTGATTGCATCGGTAGTCTCTCGGTCCAGGAGAGCTCCACCTGCAACTGCATCAACAGAGGTATGAGAATTATCAGTCAACCCAGTATAAAAAGACTGAACAAGTAACCAATCGGGAATACCATGATGTGGACAAGAGTATTGCAATTCCCTAAATCGTTCCTATGCCTCATTCAACATTTCATCAGACTTTTGTTTGAAACTGGTCAGTTGGGTCCTAACCTTGGCAGTTCTTTTGTGAGGGAAAAATCTGGTCAAAAACAGTTTGGACAGTTCTCTCCAAGTGGTAATTGAATCCCTTGGTAATGACCTTAACCATTTCTTTGCCTTATCCCTAAGAGTGAAAGGAAATAAAGCAAGTCTAATATAATCATTCGTTGCGCCATTAATTTTAATGGTTGCACAACACTTGAGAAAAGTCTGAACATGGGCATGTGGATTCTTATGATCCATGCCATGGAACGTGTTCTGCTGGACAATGTTGACAACACCCGGATTGAAGTTGGGTTGGTTGCCGACAACCCTTGGCAGTCGGATTGCCCCTCTGACATCTCCAGCTCTTGAGACATTGAACTCTCGCAATGTACTTGGCACAAAGTCTCCTCCCTCATCATTTGAGAGTTGCTCATGGACCTGCGGTCCTTGTTCGTTTTCGTTTTGAGCCATGGTGCCTGTTTCTGGATCTGCCTCTCTGTTGTCGGGTTGTACGGTCCGTATGAATCTTGTACGGGCCGTACGCAGATGTGACAGATGTGGTGGTGCTGGAACAACTGTGGTGGAAGTCTGCCCCTTGCTTTCGAGATTGTAGTGGTTCTTGGGCTGTGGACCTTCCAGTATGTTCCTGAGAAGATGGAAAAAGAAAAAATAAAAATAAAAATCTAGAATTAAGTAAAAATAAGAAAAAGTCTAGCAATTTTAATTGCCGTCCCCGGCAACGGCGCCAAAAACTTGTTTCGCACCAGAAATGCACTACCAAGTTTCAGTACAGCAAGCTGTACCTTTTAACTCGATGTCTACCTCTGGTTAAGACTGCAAGTGCACAGCCCTGCCGTTGGTATAGTCGGATATCGTATCCACAGGGACGGAATAAAACGACCGGACTCTACTTAAATCTACTGAAATTCTAGAAGTGAAGAAAGGTTGAATTGGTGGTTGTTTATATTAACTACTGATCAATAACAATATTAAAACAATTAAGACAAGATTAAAAGTTGTTTTTCAGATTAGAAAAAGGGTTTCCAGGGTTTCAGACTTCGTATCTGTCTGGCCTCAGGGTATACGGCCCGTATAGAATCCTATACGGTCCGTATAGGCCCCCGAGTGAATACTGCAGCTACTGTTTCTGTTTTGGTGCTTTTGTCTAGGGTTTCCATCGACCAAGTCTAAGTTCCTCACCTCAGCGTTCGCAATTTTGGCTTAGAACCCAATTTACCGGACTCAACTACTCCCCTCTTAGATGCATTAACCCTCAACTTTCGTAATTTTGGACTAAGTTATCTAAGTCACTTGTTGGTTTACTAAAGGTATCCAAAGACTTTCGCCTCGAGAAAAGTTTCCCTTTCAGCACTCCTTGATCCGTAGATCTACCTCATATACTTGATTCAGTTGGATTAAGTATCATAGACTTGGCTCCTAACAATTAGACGTGCGCATTCATCTAACGGGATGACTAATCAAACTCAAGCAAACAAAAATGAAGTAATTAAAATACTACACAACAAGATGAAGACTAATCATTCAACACATAATTAAGTAGCATACAAGTAAAACCAAACGTCAACTACATCTTAACCCTAGAAACAGTAAAATTAGCTACTCATGTTCTCAAAAGAAAGCACAATAAAAGTTATGAAAGAGTTTATAGAAAAACTATAGAAAATCCGAAGATCCGTTGCAAAACTTTTTTTTCTTCTTTTCCCAGTTGTTTCTTCTCTCCCAAACACCCAGAATCAATGAAAGGATACCCTCTGATCTGGAATAATCCGCCTTAATCCCCCCAAATCACGTATTGAAAGCCTTCTTTTTCAGTCCCTCCAGCTGTCTCTGTTTCCAATTTCAGCCTGGATTTCCGAAATAGCTTGTACGGTCCGTATGAAAATCCTATACGGACCGTATACTTGTGCTTTGCCTTGGATAATTGTTGCCTCTGATATGGAACCTTCTGTGGTTTTGGGCTGATTTTGTACGGGCCGTATGGGGATCTATACGGGCCGTATGGAGAGGTGTCAGACCCAGAATTTCGCATGTTTCTTGCAAAACGACAAACAAAACACAACAGTACCACATTTTAATGATAATTAAGTAAAAAAAATCCATATTTGTAGGCTTTAAAGTATAAGTTTTGGTATAAATCAGGGTCATAATCTAGACAAAATAAGAAGGTATCACTCGTCACATCGAATGGTCATTACATCATTAAACCAAAGTAGATCCGATGGGCATGGATCTACACTCGATTTTTTTAATATTCATGCAAGCACAATTTCGAAACTCGGGTCAAAAATCTAATCGTCCGTCCTGCAGCGCGTGAGAATCAGCATGCTAATAATATTCAATAATGTTTACAGTGACATGCGACACATAGCCGGTGGGTAGCAGTGTTGTAAAAAACGGACTTAACGGCCGATTAATCGGAAACGGCGGCCAAACCGTTCCGAATACGCTTAACGGATGCCTGTTGGCGGAAAAAAACGATTAATCGGCCGTTTTCCGTTTAATCGGCCGTTTATTCCCGTTTATTTCCGTTTATTCCCGTTTTTTTCCGTTTATTCCCGTTTTTTTCCGTTTATTCCAGTGAATTTTTTTTATTTTTTATTTTATTATTGTGTGTGATAATAAGGTTTATAAATCATGTATTGTAGTTTTATTTGTGCTTGGATATTCATCCAATATTTTTTATATATGTTTTTTTTTTTCTTCTTGCTTACTTTGAAATTGATTAATTATTCTATTATTTATATACCATATATTTTTTTTACTTACTAATATAATTTTTTCAATTAGTACGACATGTTTATTTATAAAATTATGTTATTATCATAAATTAAATTTAGTGATTTTATGTTGGAATGTTTTCTTTCTTTCAAATAATATGTTATTAGTATTTGAAAAAGCTTAATTCTCAAATTTATTTTTCATTAAATAAATGTGTTACTTAAACATGGAAAATGATTACGTGTTACGAAGAAATAAGCATAGTACCATGTTATAATAATAAAACTAACTTAAATTAAGTTTATTTGATAAGTTTAATGAGTTAAATAAATAATTTTTAATAAATCATGATATATATACATAAATTTAATAAAAACGTTAAATTGTCCGCATAATTCCGATTAATCGGCCGCATACCGATTAATCGCTTGGCGGTATTCCGTCCGTCCGACGACCGCATACCGTTATTTACAACACTGGTGGGTAGTTGTCACAGAATAGCGAAGTCAAGATCAATGTTCAAACGATTACCGCGGGGAACTGGATCCCGCAGAATAAGTCATAACTCCACCCAACGTGGGGCCCATAATGGCAGCAGATTCCTGTCAATTTCACTCTCTTTATTAAAGGCGATGGACCCCACATTTTTTTTTTGAGCTGATCGATGGACCCCACACGGTGCTTTCTTCAGAAAATCCGCATTAACTGCAGGAAACTAGTTTTTTTTGCCAATTTTTTTATTAATCGAAATAAAATAAAAAAAATATCGAAGAAGGGGTTAGATGCTGAGTTTTTTCGAAAACTAATAAGGACGTTAAATTTTTTAGCGTCCCTACGGATGTTAATTAAATTAACGTCCGTACTAATCACAATCTCTCCAACTAATCTAAACTCTGAAAAAAAAAAAATTTCAGAGACGTTGAATTTTTCAACGTCCGCGAACAGTAAAACGTCCGTGAACAGTAAAAAAAATTTAGGAAAAAAAAATTATGTTTGATTTTGGTTAAATATAAAAAACTTCGAAAAATTATATTTCAACTATAAAAACAATAATTTATTTTTCAACTATAAAAACAATAATTTATTTTTCAACTAAAAAACAATAATTTAGTTTAGTAATATTTTTAAAAATAAAATTTATATTTAAAATTTAACATTATAGATACGATTTATATTTTAGATATTATGTCTATCAATATGACGAGATTTGATTTATGTTTAGCTAAATCAAATGACTTGAGAACTCCATTATTAATTTATTGAGAACTCCATTATTAATCAATAGTTAATGTAGTTCTCAAAAAAAAAATTTAGATTTTTCTAAAAAACATAATTTAGTCATTTGATGTAATAGAGTTCTTAATAAGTTAATAATGAAATTCTCAATAAATTTAATTAAATATAAATATAGGTTTTATGTTGGTACATTATTAATCAATAATTAATTGCATTAAATTTGAATTTAATTGGTAGACTATCTATGTGTCCGATAACATAGACATATTTCTCAAGTCATTTGATTTAGCTAAACATAAATCAAATCTCATTATATTGATAGACATAATATCTAAAATATAAATCATGTCTATAATGTTAAATTTTAAATATAAATTTTATTTTTAAAAATATTACTAAACTAAATTATTGTTTTTTAGTTGAAAAATAAATTATTGTTTTTATAGTTGAAATATAATTTTTCTAAGTTTTTTTTATTTAACCAAAATCAAACATAATTTTTTTTTCTAAATTTTTTTACTTTTCACGGACGTTTTTACTGTTCATGGACGTTTTACTGTTCACGGACGTTGAAAAATTCAACGTCCCTGAATTTTTTTTTTCTTTCAGAGTTTAGATTAGTTGGAGGGATTGTGATTAGCACGGATGTTAATTTAATTAACGTCCGTAGGGACGCTAAAAAATTTAACGTTCTTATTAGTTTTCGAAAAATCTCAGCATGTAACTCCTTTTTCGATATTTATTTTATTTTATTTCGATTAATAAAAAAATCGGGTTTTTTTTTAGTTAATCGATGTATCACCTATTTTTATGTGCTAGTTTCAACAATGAAGAGCTAAGAGAAAACTTAATATACTAATACCTTATTTGTTCTTCCCTTTTAACACCATGATGTATGTGAGGATGTAATTAGGAGATAACTAATAAGAAAATTATTCAAATTTCAAATCTCTTTTCTCTTTTTGTACGCATAGAAATGAAATCAATTCTTCCTTTCTAGTATGTACATCTACCATGTCATTTACAGTATTCACATACTCAATTCTATTGTTTGAATCATGATGCTATGTTTTTTTATTTCCCGGTAGAATAGAAGAGTGGATGTGTCATAAGTTCATAACATATCAATTGTAATCAGTCAATATTATATATCAGAGTGTTCAATTGTAAAAAATAGTTTTAGATTATAGAGTACAAAAAATAATTAAGTTTATATTAGTTGTTATTTACAAATGTAGAAAAGACTAAAACATATGAATTTGATCATTGATTATGTTTGGATAAATGCACTCTAAAGTGAGTTATATTTAAATTGATTTTACATAAAATATAGCAGTTGATTTCAAACATAAAAAAATATATTAGATAAATTTATATATAATGAAACATTATATGTGCAAAAGATTGCATCGTTATTTTTTGACAAAAAAAATATATTTGTAATGAGATCCTTAATTAAATTAGCTGCTAGGAAGCAAATAATTAATTTCTATTTTATAAAATATAAAAAAGGAAATAAAAGATATTTGAAATTTTATATGTAAAAAATAGGAATCAAGGATTGTTCGCACTCTTTATTAAAGGCGATGGACCCCACACGGTGTTTATATTATAATTGTTATTAAATAACATCTTGGGACAGGGACAAAGTTAGGTCAACATCCGCTCTCGTGGGTTTATATAAATAAGGTACCATATTCCCACACGTCCCCTCTCCCCAGCATACAAAGAGCGAACAATCGCAAGTCTTGCGACGCACGCGCGCGAGGCCGTATCCCATAGCCATAGCCATAGGTACGTTGATTTGCTATTTATTGATTTTCTCGGAGCACTGAGCACAGAGCTCTGCTTCTGCTAGCTATTGTTATTTCGGTGGACCTCGAAGTCTAAATATGATGCTGCTATTGAAAATTGTTTCCTTATTTTATACTAAAATAAATACTCAGGAATTAAGTGCTTAATTGGTAGCTTTGGATTTGGAGTCCCTACATATTTGGGTTTAGTTCGGTTTCAGGTTGGTTTTGTACGGTTCTGGAGCGGTTCTGCTAGTGTTCTAAAATAAACCCGTGACCCGTGACCCGGTCCAGTCCGCCTGTGACTCGGGTACCGTCCGGTCCGGTCCGTGCACGAGTTCGGAGGGTCTGGCGGGTTGGGCGGACCGGGCAAAAATCCGGGTAAGGGTTGATTTTTGAAATCAAAACCCGTCTAACCCGTGACCCGTGAACCCGTGAACCCGTACCGGTCTGGTCCGTGAACCCGTACCCGCCCGGTCCGGTCCGTGAACCCGTACCCGCCCGGTCCGGTCCGTGAACCCGTACCCGCCCGGTCCGGTCAAATAATTCGTATTTTTTAAAAAATCTAAATTGTTTTCAAATAATTTCAAATAATTCGTATTTATAAAGCATTACATTTCAAATATTTCAAAATTTTTAATTGTTTTCTTTTAATCAAATAATTTATTTTTGTTATCAAATATTTTCTTTCAAAAAACCGAAAAAAAAAAAACAGAAAAAAAAAACCCGGTCCGGACCAACCCGTGAACCCGGTCCGCCCGGTCCGCGAACCCGTGGGGGTAAGGGTAGAGTTTCAAAATTTCGACCCGTCTACCCGCCTACCCGCCTACCCGTGAACCCCCCGAACCCGTACCCGGTCAACCCGTGAACCCGGACGGGTTGAACCCGGTCCGTTTTAGAACACTAGGTTCTGCACGGTTTTGGACCGGTAATGTCTTCTGGATGGTTAAAGATAGTTTATGTCCGGTTTTCTCTGGTTTAGGTCTGATTTAGTACGGTTTTCTCTGGTTTAGGTCTTGTTTTTTTCGGTTTAAGTCCGGTTCTACACGGGTTCGGTCTAGTCCGGTCCGGTTTTGTCACGGTTCTGGTTTTCACGGTTCTAGTTCAAAATAGTAGCTAAAAACCGTTCTAGAATCTTAAATTAAATCGGTACGGTTTTAAAGTTCGGTCCGATTCGGTATGGATGAGGTTAACGGTTCCTACGGTCTGGTCCTGGACTCTCTCTGTTTTTTTTTTCAAAACACTACATGAATCCGAATATGGATGAGCCCAGACCCAAATCCGAACCCGACCACAAACCCGAACCCGAACCCAAATCCGAATATGAATCTGATTTTTGCCTACTCCTGACTCAAATCCTGACTACGGTGCTGGCTGAAAGTAAATTAATAATATATGTTGAAGTGTTGAAGCCTCAAATGCAAAACTTTTAGATTGAATACTGGGGAAATAGTGAAGAACAATTGTACCAAGCTTAATTGTGAGATGAACAGCAAATATTAAGCATCTATTTATACGGACCCTTATAGTTTTGCTTCTATGTTCATGCATGGAGCCTTAATTAATTTGATTCTTAATACATATTAATTGCGTTCCTCAGCTTTCGTTAATTATTACATACTCAGAAGATAATTTTTCATTCTGCAGATTAGCTCCTGGATTGTGCATAGTACTTCTTATAACGTAAATCAACCGCAAGGTCGTCCTTAATTTTTTTATCACACACTACGATGGAAAATCGTCAGTTCCCCTGGCTAACTACTATGGGCTTTGCATTTCTGACCGTCAATTCTGGCATGGCAATACATCGATCTCAGGGTGATGCTGGTTCTATTGCTTTTGTTGCTGTATCATATTTAGACCTACTATCGCTATTTTATTGCTTACGGTTATACGAGCAATCACCTCATAATTCTTCAAATAGACGAATGATCAAGGTTGCTGTGTGGTCTCTTACAACTGTGTTGACGGTCATGTTTTCGTACAACTTGGCTGTTTTGATGCCGCTACCGGTCGCTGTGATCGTATGGGCCATGGCTTTTGCCTTAAGTCTCGGAGGTTTTCATGCTTTTTTTCAGCATCAGGAAAATGTTCGGGAGGAGCCTATTCAATCAATCGAGTATTGGTGTTACCGATTGTAAGTATCCGTTAATTATTGTAGACAGATTTTTGTAGTAGAATGTATGTGTTATGGCGTATGTTGGAACCTGAAATAATTTAAAGAAAGATGATGGATGTATTTTATATTCAATTGTGTATCATTACATTGCATACACCAGTGTTATCAGAACTGGATCGGACCGGCGGTTTAACTGAAAAAAATCGGAACCGGTCACCTGTCCGGTTCGATTCTGCAATCAGATCGTTTTAGGTAATGAACCGGTCAAAAATAGTTAAACCGCCTGGTTTTCATTAATAATCGCTGATTTAAACCGCTTGGTTCAAAACAGGTTCTTTTAGATCTCCTCTTCCGATATCGTATTCCCCTTTCCTTCAATCAAATCTCTTCTCCTCCGATTTCTTGACTTTTTGAAATCGTTTTTTTTCTTTCTAAATCTCCTTTAAATCTCCTCTGTAAAGATGGAAACCATTATCTTTTAAATCTCCTTCAAATCTCCTCTCTGTTGATAAAATGGTTGTGGCCTTGTGGGTCAATTTCGCTTTTCACACTTTGTTTGAAACATAATCACAAAAGAAGCAACTAAGATCAACAGTAAGTTACTTTCTGAATGTTGTGTTAATTTTATTGAATATAGCCATGCATATAAGATGTTCGATGAAATGCTCAAATCAAATATTTTGTTAATATTTTGTTAATGGCCCTTCAGTTATATTTTGTTAATATTAAATCTTAACAAAGCTCCCTTTTTCCTTTTCGTGAACACCGTATCAGCACACACAACTTGTACTTTCTCCTGTATGAGGAGGCAAACTTGTGTGGAGCGAAATTGCTAACTGATGAGATCGTCATTGGGTGGAAGATGCAAAAATCTAAGATTAATTTTGTTTTTTTAAATGCAACTAATACTGATGCTCTGAGAAAAGCTCAGAGTTAGAAGCACATTGACAGTGCCTCTTAATCTCAATAGGAAAATCCATGGTAATATTATGCTCCATGTTTCGAGTGATGACGAAGGGACTGTTCATAGAAAGCAAATATGAAAAATTATGTTTTTCTGCTGGATCTTCTTTTCTGTTTTACAAATATGAGCTCTCAAGAAACAATAGTTGATATATCAATCTTTTTTCTGAATAATTAAGGTTAAGTCCAGTTAAAGTCCTATCTTGTGTTAATCCATTAAATGAGTTTTTATTAATTAGTTCTCAATACCCTATACAAACCTTTAGTATTTCTGTACCAGCACTATACCAGTACCAATCAGAAGCTGGTTATTTTACTGGTGTACTGCATTTCTGTCTGACATATGCATATATGCAGCCCACAATAGTAGCTCATCAGTATACACCAGTGCTAATTTCACATCTTTCCTGTGATGTAGACTTGGGATTAGATATACCAAATATTCACAACAACCATTTCATTTATATATATTGTTGAAAATCAACAAAACTTTTGGCAGGAAATACTTGAAATGCAAAAGTGTGACAGAAAGCCCATAAGTCAACTTCATACAAGATTCTCTAAGTCAGACATATCAGGAAATTTTTGTAAAGAAAAAAAAAAACTTGTATCTTTTGCTGTCATAATATGAATAATCAAAAGCAAGATTTCAGTATTCTTCTAAAGACACTCTATTAAATGAAAAAAAATGCGGCTGTCGAGATACCTTTTCCAAAAGAAATAAAAACTTTCTGTGTGCCAATTTGCCAATTTCCTTCAGAAAAACAGCTGCTACTGTTAGGTGATCAGCACAAGCTTGTTGTTGGGCTTGAAAGTGAATTACATTGGACATATAAATTGGACTGGGTTGTGGCCCAATCTGATGTTTAGCTCTGATTTTTTTTTTTTTCCACGTTCGTGTGTTGGGAATCTCTATAATTATCGTGCTTGGGCTCTCTAGATAGAGATCATTTCTATCTTTGAGTAGAATTAGGGTGTTCCTAAGTTCACAAAGCCTCGGTGAACTCAATTCTAAAATCTATTGAATTGGTTTTAAATGACAAATTCAAACTGTTGAAATTCTTCGATCTTACGAGTAATGTGTCTACATGTGAAAATTAAAAAAAATTCAAATTAATTTAATATAAAGTTAAGTGGTCAAAATTAAAAAGTTTAATTATAAATTAATTTTGATACATTCATTTTTTGCACGTTTTTTGACCACTTGATTATATACAAAATTAATTTAAAATTTTAAAACTTTTGCATGTAGATGCATTACTCGTAAAGTAGAAAGATTTCAACGGTTTGGATTTATCGTTTGAAATCAATCTAATAGGTTTTAAAATTGAGTTCACAAAGAGACTTGGTGAACTTAGGAACAACTCTCTTTCTTTGTAACAATCTCATATAAGTCGATGATTTTCATAATTTCTGAAGCAAGCAAATACCTTCTGTTGTTCTTGGTTCATGAGGAACCTCTTTGATTGTTGAAATTAGTGGGCAGGGAAAGATCCTATAGTTTACTATAAGAAAGAAGAGTATATACATACAGAGAAAGGACTATATATATGAATTAAATGCACACTTTTTTTTTTTTTAACAAGAAAAGCTAAATCAATTTTGACCGCAATAACATAACTGCCATATCCATTGTTCGCAATCGTTACTGGACAAATTCACACATTCACAATTTTTCATCATATAGGATCATCATCCTTTTGTCCCAGATCTTATGTACCTATAACGAAATGCCCAGAAGAGAAAATGCAAATAATTCACTGCACTAAGCACACACATAAGCCAATAAAACCGCTCAAGCCGGTAATGGTTCAAGTTGCTTCCTTTAAGCCACGGTGCGTGTGATCCCTTGCCGGTTGCACTGTTAACTATCTCGACAAGTACTGAACTCAAATAGTAACCTAGTGCTAGAGAAGCCCAAGAGAGAGAAGTCGCAAGGGACCGCATTTTGGCTGGCGCCTCACTAAAGAAAAACTCAAGCAATCCAGCTAGTGTAAACAAATCAGCCGAACCCAAAAATAAGTATTGGAATGCAATCCAGAAGAAAGAGATAGGCAATGGTTCAGTCGTGTCGAGAAGCCCTTCATTAGTAGCAACCCGTTTTCTTTTTACCTCTACCACAGCTGCAACTGCCATAGCTATGATTGAGAGAACCAAACCGGTACCAATCCTTTGCAAATGGGTGATGCCCATTTCAGTTTTGGTGAATCTACGCATAAAAGGAAGTATGACATGGTCATAAACTGGTGCCAGTAATATGATAAAAGTGACAGGAAAGACCGGTAGCGATGCTGGAGGAACGGTTAAAGAGCCGACACGTGTGTCCATGGTGGCAGCTTGTTCGACTGAGAAGGTTGACAGCTGGGCCAGGCAGCAATTTAGCATTATAGTTGAGAGAAAGATAGGGATAACTTTGAGCACTACTTTGACATCCTCCACTTCTTCTGTTGTGCAAAGGAGGAACTTATTCATCGGTTGCCGCTCGACTGCTCGGTTCAAAAATGTTAGTTCATTGGATAGATCTAGAGGGTTAGTTTTGGTCACGGTCTGGTTAAGTTCCTCTTTGTAATATGTTTCTGTTTCGGTTGTGGCCGGGCTGGGTCCGCAATCAACCACGGCATTGGTGTTTGTCATGCCTTGCGGTGTTTGATGGCTAAAGATCGCTGCGGTTAATACCTGTTTATGTTTAGGTGATTGTGTTAGTGTTGCATATTGCACACAATTAGCATGCTGTCAGTATTTCCAGTTTAATTAACAATATGTGATGTAGGTCTTATAAGTGAGGTTTTGAAGGATATAAATTGGGCATTTCCTGTATGCATTGAGTTCATACCTTGGATATGGTAGTAAGTGGGCTTCCAGTTGGTATCTTATTCCGATAAAGCGGGGAACCCATGAGAAATACGGGAATAGAGAGCAGAATAGTAATAGTCGAAATGCCGAAACCCCACTGCCACCCTTTGTTATCCTCCACCCAAACAACAAATGTAACAGCAATAAGAGCACCACATGATAAACAAAACACAAAGTAATTGAAGAATGTCGACCGCGCTTTTCGGCCTTGAACAGTATCTTCATCGAATTGCTCTGCACCATGCGGAGGTAGCGATCCTTTTATGCCACCAATGCCTAATGCTGTGAGGTACAGACCACCAAACAGCATTGCGGCTTGGCTACTTGTGACCGACTGACATGGGGAATCTTTACTGGTACATGCTGGTGGTTTTAGTGAGGGTATTTTTGCTTGAATTGTTAGGATCACCAGTCCCTGCATTGAAGAAGAGGAAAACAATAAAATTTATGATGATCAAGGTTTTATAAGTAGCTCCTTCAATTATTACCAGAATATTTCTTTATTTTTGTAGATTTATGGATTTTAATGTGGAACTTCAGTAAATGATATTATTATTATTTTCAGAACGAATTTAAGGATTGAATGCTCATTTATCTTCATTTATTTGTTTGATAATTCTTGCATATATCAAATTGTATTAAGTTTGTGCCTGGAATCATGTGCCAGAAGAGAGCAGTTTGGGTCCGATGCCCATCGGACTCAAACTGAGTTTGATGGGTTCCATAACCGTCTGATCTCTTTAAGATCTGTGTGCAGCACTTTAATATCCGTGTGCTTTAATATCGGTGCGCACAGATTTTAAATAGCAAAGAATAAAGAAAATGAGTATACACTTGTTGCATGCACGAACTCATATAAAACGGCTCATATTATGACACCTCAACCAGAATCTTGTTTTCTCAATCAAAAGATCTAAAAAGTTGGAAAGGAACATGTCTAATTAAGTAGATCAGAAAGAAATCTTCTTTAATTTTATTTTAATTTAACATAAATCTTCTTTATTTAACTTTTGAGGATTCTTTTTTGCCAATTGGAGTAAATTTGGGCCTCTCTTTCTTTCTTTTTTTTCCCCATAGAATGCTCGTGAAGGCTTCTTGCTTTTTTTAGTCTCTTTTATCTCACTCTTTTTCTGATGGCGAAAGGCCACCAATCATAACAAATTAATTCAAAATAAAGAAAAGGATTTGATTTGAACGTTGTAATGATTTTTGCAAAATTATCTACCAAACAGGATCTGACAGCACATAACACAGCCGATATTCTATTGAGTAGAACTAGGGTGTTCTTAAGTTCATCAAGCTTATTTGTGAACTCAACTCTCGAACATATCGGATTGACTTCAAATAACGAATCCAAACCGTTGAAACCCTCATACCTTACGAATGATGTGTCTACATGCAAAATTTTTAAAATTTTGAATTAATTATGTATAGAGTCAAGTGGTCGAAAATTATTCAAAAAATAAATACATTAAAATTAATTTATAAACTTTCTATTTTTGACAGCTTGACTTAATACTAAATTAGTTCAAAAGCCAGTCGCCCTGGGTGCCTTGACCCCAGAAGATATGATGCCAAGAATTACAACTTGAACGATTTTTTTTAGTGTTAGATTGTCCCTGTTAGTTAATTTATTATGGTGCAGTTCGAAGCTGACAAGTGATGCACTCTATCACTCTCACAATAGTACAATATGTTTCACATTGCTAAGTAATGTTCAGTGCTGACAAAACCCCTTAGAAGATTAAGTGAAATAACATAAAGATAAAGAGGCAGTTTGAGTAGGAGTTATATCATTTAAAAGGACGAGATGATGTGAAACAACTAGACCTAATCAGGCCCACTACCAACATGAAGTTATTTCAAACCACATTTTGTATCAGATATCTGGATTTGTTGTGAAATTTGTAGCCTACTACCATGCTATTTGTCTTTGCTTGTAGGATTTTGAAAAGGGATTTGGACTATACTTGCAATTTTGTTATTATTCATAGCAAAGAGACAAAAATTTCATCTTCTGTCCATATCTTTTTCATATGATTCCAAGTTATAATAAAATTTCCCCAGAAGAAACCATTGCTTCTGTGGAATTATTAGAGATTTTGTGTTGTGATCAGGTTTCATGTGATTGACAGAAACACGGATAATGCCATGTGAAAAATATCCTACAGGCCATAAATGCTTGTCTGATAAATAAACAATTTTAACAGACTCAAGTGGTACAATATCCTTTTCTACTTATTTGTTTTAAAAAAAAAAAAAAAATCAATCGTTGAAATTTGACCAAAGAATGATCTTATACTTGATAAAGGTTTCCTATTATTGTATTATTTAATGAATATTCTTAGTTACTATTATAAGGCTTACCGGTGAACAAAATTACATCCAATCCAAAAGGAGAGCTTGCCATATGAGCATGGGATAATTAAGGTCCTATGTTGACTTATGTTTATTTATTTTTATTTTGTGTGTGTGTGTGTGTGTGGGGGGGGTTGATAATTATGGTTCCTTTACATTTATTTATTATTATTTTCTATTGTGCTTTTTTAACTTTCCATTTAAATTCAGTAAATGCCGACGTTTCTAGATAATCATCAATAAGCATTAATTACCACAAGCAATGCAATCAAAGATCAAGTGGTAAAGAATGAACATAAAAAAATGAGATGAAAATATTTTTTGTCACTGCTCTAAATGTACTTTCATATGTTTTTTCTTTTCTGAAAAATCTTCGTATTAAAAATAAGTATCTTATTCTCATAGTTAAATTAATATCTGTAAAGCCGAAGGTTCAAAAACCAATTAATTTTTTTTATGAATATTTGAAGTTCATAAAATGAATTCCATTTTTTACTATTATTTATTTTAATCCTGTTTTTTTTTTTTTTTTTTTTTTTACCTTTTTTGTACAAGAGCCGAATTTTTGGTTGAGTTGTTGGGTGCACTTGGCAATCAATGAACCTTACCTGACCTATGATGTGATGTGAGGTTACATGAACCCAAGAAAAAACCAAAATAAACTTGCATGGACCACTCTAACCAAGATACGGTTTTTAATGCCCACACCTATTTTATTTATTTTATTTCATCATGGAAATAAGAAAATGGGAAAATTTTGTCATCAAAGTTTCACGTGGATACTGTTGCACCAGTTGTCTTTTCCTAGGTCTCAGGCCACATCCCAATGTTAGTAGGCCGTATCACTTAATCATTTCCTCTCCATTACTAGAAGAAAAGGACATTTTCTCTTCTTTCTTTCCTTTGTTGGAAACTTCTTTCAATAATATTATTGAGAATATTCAAGATTTGAACAATATAAAAAATATTTTCTTTTTTTATATCTGTTATATTTACCATTGGTAGTTGTAAGTTTCTTTTATAATATTGATTTTTGTTATTTAGGTAATCTAATAAGAGTAAGGCTTCAGCGTTATAGATAACATAAAGTTATTCGTACTACTGTCTCAAAAATATATCGAATAAATTTCAAATTTTAATTTAAGTAGCTCAGTAAATTGGTTATATAATAAACTTGTAAAATATTAATTTTTATTATTTTTAAAGTTTTTTTTTACTATTTTTATGTTTAATGAATGATGACAAAAAATGACATAAAATATTGACAATTTTTAAAATTTTTAAATCATTTTTTGGCATCTCTCACAAATCATAAAAAATAGTTAAGAAAATTCAAAAATAATAAAATTAGTATTCTACAAGTTCATTATATAACTAATATATTGAACTACTTAAATTGAAATTTAAAATTTATATAATAAATTTTTGAGATCGTAGTACGGATAACCCTATGCTATCCATATCACCCAAGCCTTACTCATCTAATAAATAAAACCAACAAACTATATATACATGATTTGTAGACATGTTAGCTGGTACTATTAATTGCACATGTGTGGTGGAATAAAGAAAACCTAAATCTTAGAGGATAACTGAATAATATTATTAATTAGTATAATATAATAAAATATCAAGGAAATCTTGGGAACCCCTCCAAATCTTCTTCAAAATGGACTGGTGTATTATTTGCCTACCTATATAGCAAGGGCCATATTACCTTTGACCAAGGCTAAATGACTACAAGTATTGTATGTAATTGTAAACAGTGGTCCCTTCTAGAATCAATGAACACGTTGGTTATGGCGACATCTGACATGAAATGGAGGGAAGTACCATCCATGACCATGAGCAGATGCAACCAAATTAAATCTTATATACATTTCAGATTCCCTGGTTTATAATTCATGTAACAAGTCACTGATATGTGGGCCCCACATCACATTGGTCTCAATCAGAACGTCTATTACAGTGCAACTGTGCATCACATTGGTTGCAGTGTGAAGAATAATGTGATGCTGGCTGGATTGAGAGATGTACAACAGGGACAATGATATCCAGCCCCACCTATGATCCCCATACATATATACATATATAGTGACAATTTTGATAAGGAGACAGTGGTACTGCAAGTGCAAACCACGTATCTCCTGTTAGATTTGATAGCCCTAGAAAAGTAAACAGAGATTATATTGCTCATGGAAAATTAATATATTTTTCAATATTTTGTGCAATTAATTAATGATTGCCATTTAAAAAGGAATAATAATTAATCACTAGAGAATAATATTCTCCTCTCATTTTTAGCAGCCGCAACATGCATGCACTTGACATAATGATGGTTTGAAATTGGAAGAAAAAAAGAAGAAGAAGAAAATAACATGACATGATATATAAATATGTTCAGTACAGATTTGTAGTTAACTTTTACCTAATGGTGGACCCATCTTTATTAAGGAGCCCATAATTATACTGTAGAGGGAAATATATGACACAAGATGCTTAAATTCTTTTCCTTCTTGCTATTTTGTTTAACTTAATCAACAAGTCATTTTTCTTGATGGAAATAGAAACTTTTTGAAGTTGATTGAAAACAGGAAACCAATAACAACCTATACTTTTCCACAGCATCTTCTTTCCCAATAGTTGCTATATATATACAGTTATCTTTAATTAGGATAAAAGAAGTAAAGCCAAGTGTTGCATGCATTTCCTCTTTTCACCACAGGTCAAAGAGAAGAAAAGAACAAAAACCTACCTAAGCAGAATTTTGTGTGGAATAGAGTTAGAACCTTAGGCTGTAAGGAACTAAAACATCAAAGTTGGATACGTTGGTTGGCATAAATGGATAACTATATGCTATGCTATGCGGTTCAGGCTTTTCCTAGAATAATGCCAGATATATAAAAGCCTAATCTAATCTCTCAGGCCAGGTGGCAGAATAAGATAACAATGCATAGAATCCACAATTCTAATAGTTTGACTTGAAATCAAGATAATTAATAGCTCTAACAAATTTGTGGGCCACAGTTACCAGAATGCATGAAGGGTGCATTCTGGTAACAAAGTACACAGAAAGGGATACTCAGATACTATATATATGTATCATAAATTCATAATTGTTGCTTAATTCCAGAACTTATTTCTTCCTTTCATTTATAATTAGTAGGCAAGTTGGATTAGTGTGCAAATAAATACATGCAAGTGAAGATGTGGGTCCCCTTGCTATTTGTAGTCTCTCTGTCTACTTTAGTCTTTATTAATTGCAGCACTATCTCTCATGAAGATTCATGCCAATAACACCATTTGAACTTCACAGCAAATTAATATGACACATAAATATCAATACATTATATTCCCTTTTTTTTAAGTAGATTATATACCCATATTAAAATAATTAAGAAGAGGTATATATATAATTAACAATTAACTTGCATCCTTATACTTTTAGGAAGAAAATTTTTGACTCGCCAAAGAAGAAATTAAGCATTGGAGCATGAGCAACTTGCTTCATTCATTTGATTTTCAAATTATATAGAATCATATACAATGTAATTAAATACATATATGGTTCGTTTTTACATTTCTTATATGGTTTTTTTCTTTTGAAAATATATATAGTACATATAAATGGCCAAAGAGGAATAGGAATGAAATAAAAGCCATTTAGACTATAAAATAATTAAGTCAACAGTAGGTTTGCATTATTGTTATCTCAATAAGATTAATTAATTACAAGCTTTTGCATTTAATATGCGTTGAATCTCATTAGATAATTAATTTAAGTACGAATGTCGCTTTTATATATCAAGTGAAATAAGATAAAAACGAATTAGTAAATGCTAACAAAGCACTTTAACACTAATATATTGTGGATTTTATTGAGTAATTTTACTTTTTCCGAATAAATTTTAAAAAAAAAGATCAATAATTCATTCGTTGTGCGCGTATCGGCGTATGTGCATGCAATTTGAGGCAACAATCTTGATCTCGTATTTATGAGCATGAGATTCCGTATATAATTTGCCATTCTCACAAACAAAAAAAAAGAAGCAAACTGGTACAGTAGCAGAATGCGTACCAGGAACTCGATGCCAGCACTAATGAGGTAAATGACGTAAGTGGTGAAGAAGGCGTCCGAGAGGAAGCCCCCGAGCAGAGCGAGGAGGAATGCGGTACCCATGAAGTTTGTCACGGTGGTGGCCGACTTGGAAGGAGAAAAGTGCATGAACCCCATCAGGTACGTCACGAGATTGCTCGCATTTGCCAGAAATGCCAGATTCTCCATAACCTCCACCACTGCATCAGAATTCAAAAAACCAGTTAATTTTTTTCTCGTTTCTTTTTACGGACCGGAACGAATGTATGTAGAGGGAAATCAGCATGTGAATTTAATTAATTAAACAACATATTTACTTATCAATCAATTTGTTTTTCTGAAATAAAATAGAATTCATAATCATATATAGTAACTAACTACTTTCTAATCTAGTCATAGGATATGAACTTATCCCACATTTCTTATTCAAATTGTCATAGTAGTAGTATTCTTCACAGGTAATAACCGTTGAAGGATTGAGATATTTATATAATCTTTCTTTTGGAATCTGTACCTTTATTCTAAAATTGCTTAATATTCCCAAGCTAACGTTGCATTTGTTAAGGTTGCATGCATGATCCTCTATTCCTCTTACATTTCCTTGTGAATTAAAGATGTGAGCTAATGGTTTATTTATTTAAAGGCACACCAACCAATGAAATATGTATGTATTGATTATTACTATGCTGAAATTCACATAAAGGACCAGAGAAAACTGAAACATCAATCATAAAACAGACCAAGAAAAAAAGGTATATTAATTGGCAAGTGGCAAAAAGGTTAAGCAACAGAACAAGGAACATATGAGCACCCACACAAAAGCTCAAAATTAAAATTAAAGAAAAAAGAGAGAATACAATTTACAAAAAAAAAAAAAAAAATCAGTTGTTAATTAAACACAGCAGTTACAAGTAAAAAGTCCTGGGGGCCTACCATTAAAAAAAGACAAAAACAAACCGAAAGCCTTTTTCAGTTTTCACAAAGACATTTTTTTTCTAAGTAGTCAAGCTAATAACAAAAGCACAGCGTGCATCATATTTTCAAAGTTTTCAAACTTTTGAAATTTAAAAAATTTAAATGAGTACCAAGAACAAAGGAGGCAGGAAGCATTCCTCCATGTTTCTTTCTCACAGCAGGTTTGTTTCTCCAGTCCACATATCCCTCCCATCTCTCCAGTTCTCGACCTTCCTCCTTCACAATTTCAAAAAAGAAACCATAATTTAGCACAGATTCAGCATGATTATAGATTCATTTGATGATTTAAATCACTTGCTGAGCAATTAAAAGAGTATAGGTTCAGAACACATACCATTTTCCAGAATCAATAGAGAGAGAGAGAGAGAGAGAGAGAGAGAGAGGAGAGAGAGATAGGGATGAAGCCAATTTAGAGCACAGGAGACTTTGGTGGCAGAGGCCTCGGTATTTAAAGCGCCTGAGGACCTACAAAAGAGGTTTTAACTTGAAAAGGAGGACTTGTTTGGAAAGTCAATTTCTGAAAAAAAAATAAAAAATAAAAACATCCTTTTCAATTAAATTTCTCAAAAGAAAATAAATAAATAAAAATGAGAAATGTGAAATGTCGTCCATCAAATTCTTCATGTCACATTACATTTACGTGCAATATATAGAATGCATGAATTTATACAGTTATACTACTACTACTACTGCGAGCGTTATAACGATTGGTCCACGCGCATATTGGCAATGGAATCCTTAGTCTGGGGAAAAAAAGTTGGTCCACTTCTTCTTTTTTACTTGTTTTCTCTGCGATCATCCATACATGCATCATTCCAACTTTTAACCTAACAAAATATTAAAATAGAAATTTTAAACACTTAATTAGAAGGTGGCAATTGATCTTAATCTGATCCGATTCACACATTAGAAAAGTTTAATTGACTAGTATTTAGGGGTGAAAATAGATAATATTCGATCCGTATTCGAAAATTTAGATGTGGATATCCGATATTTATAGCCTCTACACTTATTGTACCGTTGGTATCTAGAATAGTACCGATCATAGTGACAAGATTCACGAATAATTTCCGAATTATTTACGAATTATTCAGATTTCTGGTGATGCCGAACCGAACGCCGAATTATTCGGTTGACCGAACTTTGACCAAATAATTCCTGAATAATTAGCGAATTTTACGAATTTTTCCCATAATTTTATTTTTTTTGTTATTTTTTGTTTTTGCTCCCTTACATAACTGAGATCTTTGATCCGAATAATACCAAATTATACCCGAATTATTTCCGAATCACGAATTTTTGACCTCGCCGAACCGAACCCGAATAATTGATTTGTCACTATGGTACGAATAGTAACTTTCTAAAAAAGGAAGAGAGTTCATGATAGGCTTGGCGAGCCAGCGGTAAAAAATTAACAGTCTCTTTATAAAAATAAAACTCTCATGAATTGGACATGAGTAGTACTAAAATGGGTGACCTCCTGAGAAGTTCCTGTGTTACTGATTTCGATTGGATTTCATTTCTAAGCTATCCCAACTTGTTTGGGAAGAACTACTTTGAAGAAAAAGAAGATAATTTTGTCCTTTTTCTATTTTACACGTTTTAACCCTCTACATTTATTCTATTCTCAACAACTTCTTACTTAAATTTGTTTGGTTAAAAGTTCTGTTTATCTGAAGAGCCACATGGATTTTAATTTCCCCTATAGCTAATTTTTATTTTTTTTTATTTGAATCCCTCTTGATTCAAAGATATTATAAACGGACTGTGTTGAAAATTGTCAATTGATCCTTTACATTTTTAAAAGGGTAAAATATTATATGATATATATTAATTAATTGTTGCTACCCTTAAGCTAACAACAGTTAGGCGCCTACAAAGTTGAATTTTACACCCCTCCCTCTGATATTGGATGTAAAGAAAATTTTCCATTTCAGACATGGAAAGAGGAGAGAATAATTAAGCATGTACCGGTAAACTATCAATCAAATATATATTCATAATTTAATTTTCAACCCATTTCAACTCTGAAAGCACAGCTAGGGCTGCAAACGAATCGAATCGAATCGAACTTATTCTAGTTTGAGTTTGATTTGAATTAATTTCGAACTAGGTTTGGCTTGAATAATTTCGAATCGAATTTTTTACGAAGTCAATTTCGAATCTTTTACGAACTTTTTTACAATAAGAAAGAGTGATCGTAGTTGCTGAGAGCGAGAGGTGAAAGTCATCTAGAGTTTTAAAACTGAGAGCGAGAATTACAACTTACAAGTTATGACTTATGGTTGAACGGCTTTATGTTTTAACTTTTAAGTCATCAGCGAACGTAAGTCATTAGTGGAAATTAACGGTTCATGTTACTTTGAGATTCGAACTAGAATAGTTTGCGAACCTATTTTGAACGAACCAGGTCTAGTTTGAGTTTGGTTTGAATTAATTTCGAACTATTTCGAATCAAATTTTTACGAACTTTTCGAATCAAACTCGAATCGAATTACGAACTACAAATTTTTTGTGCAGCCCTAAGCACAGCCAATTTCACCTATCGAATCTAAATTTTGGTTTCTGGACATCATATTATGAGCCAGGCGGAGCCAGACTTTTGAAATATGAAGGTCAAGTACATATTGAAGATCAATGATATAAAATTTTCATGCTCAAAATGAGAGTCAATTTAAAATATCTGTGATATTTTACAAAAAAAGAAAAGGAATAGAAATCAATTGACGCATTCATATAATTGCTTAAATCTGCCCCCTGATTGTGAGGATTATTATTAAGAGTATTTGATAGAAATATAACTATTTTCCAAAGGCCAGTTTTTTGAACCACTTTAAAATCAATGCAACATATAATTTTTTTCCCCTTAAGACTGTTTTTCAATACATAAATCTGTGTATGAGATTCTTACTCTGGGAAATTAATAAAATTGTATTACTTAAAACATACTCCTGAATAATTTAGAGGGAGTTTTAAATTTTCTCTACATTCAATAAATACATTTAACCTAAACCATTCAATCTCAGAGATATTAATAGGCACCAACTTTGCTTTCTGGAAATTGACTTTTATGTCAGATAAAACCTCAAAAGCCGCCTTTATATAAGCAAAGTCTTCTTATAATTTGTAAAAATAATCTCATAATAAATACTAATTATTGTACGGCAAGGGCGGACCCAAGTGCATCTCTTGGATTTTGCATTTTAGTGGAAGTCGTAATGTTTCGATCGACTCTGCCTCTCCTTAGAAATTTTTTTGCCAACCCTTTCCCCCGTGCTGGATGTTTAATTTGTAGTTCGGGTTAAATTTAGAATTAAAAATTAAATAAATTTCTTCAATTATGATTAATAATTAGAATTATATATTAAAATATTAGAAATTATAAGTCAGAGCATTGAAAAGTATAAATTAAGGCATTATTTTTTATTAAATACTTAATTAGTTAATGGATTTAGACCCGATTAGTTATTTAAATCCGATTCAATATTTTTTTGTCTCCCCTGACAAAAATTCTGGGTCCGCTCCTAATTGTACCGCTTTCAAGTAGAAGCTTTATCATGTTAATCCGAAGTATATATGTTTTGTTTTATTTTATTAAGATTAATAAAATGGTAACTGGCACCCTCTGCTGGTATTTAAAACAAAAAAATAAGATTAATAACATGGATGGACTCTTATTAATGATAATTTTCTGTTTACAAAAACATTTAAAAGAGATGGCCATCCAAGACTATCTAACCAATTAGCAATTTTCAGAAAAGAATATGATATTTCCTTCATGTAATTCAGATACTCGAAATGACTTGATTGTATTATCCCTAAAAAATAATTATATTTTTATGTTCTTTTACCGGAATCATGTATGACATAAGCAAATATAATTTTTTAATCAGAGTTCTAAATAGCGCGCTATATATCTTAAACGCTAAATTATGAGATAAAAATGTGTTATTTCAGCTATGACCGCTATAGCGCGTAGTGTGTAGCACAAATAGCGGACGCTATGCTACATGTACTTTTATTTCAAGGCTCAAATTTGAAATTTCTTTTTAAAGACCAAATTTTTTAAGACTCAGATTGTTTTTTAAGACTCCGACCAAATTTATTATGTCATGATGCTTAGGTTATTTTGAATTGAAATTTGGATTTTACACTTATTTTGAATAGGAATTTGGATTTTACACTGGTTCAATATGAATATTATATATTTTTTAATAAATTTGGTGTTACTTATTAGAGAATATTGATAATTAGTAGGATTATTCAATATAATTAAAAAAAAATGCAATGTAGAATAGCTTTTGCTATAACTACGTCCTGCGATGCGATGACGCGATAATTGTTATTTAGAAATTTGTTTTTAACAAATCCTTTTTAGATAATAGAAAAACATGCAAATGAAAAAGGATTGACAAAATTAATTAATAAGATTCTTCCTATTTTTTTTTTAATTATATGTTTGCTATACAATTGGTGCCATGGTTTCTTTAAACTATGTTAGGTGTTACAACAATCATGCCTGCTTGGCGAAAAAGGGGACTAAGGTTGTGCTCCAGAACATCTTCTTTAAAAAAAAAAAAAAAAAAAAAAAAAAAAAAAAGAGAACTGAAGAAAACAACAATATAACTGTAACTGACCGACGCAAGTCATGACCTGGTCAAAATAAAAAATAAAATAAAAAATTGAGGAGCGAAGGAGAGCAGAGGCAAAACCGTGAATATTTTGATTAATTATTTCATTCACAAATTTGGATGTAGATGACCTCCAGATCGGAATGTAGAGATAGTAAATTGAGTTTTTTTTATAAACCATAATTAAAAAAAAAATTCGGATTTCAGCATAATCAGCTGCAGATTTACAAAAATCATAAAAACTGGATTGGGAAACCGTTCCCTACATTCCATAACGGATTGCGAGTCCGTTTTGACCATTTTTTCCCACCACAGCAACTGACGCAACAGAAAATCCAAATGACATAAAAACGGATTCCGAAACCGTTTTCACGGTGGAAAAAAAAAACCCAAAACGGTTTCCCAAACCGTTTTGACGGTGCGAAAAAAAAAAAAAAAAATCCGAAACAGTTTGGTAAACCGTTTCGAGTGTGGACTGGGATCCAAAACCTTCTTCCCAACTCGTTTTTCATTTCTTCAGCCCGTTCCCCACTTCTCCTCTCCTCTGCCTCCGAACCACACAAAGTTAGCCTTTAAATTTTTTTTTTCAGCTCTTAATTAGTTATTATTTCTTAATTTAAGCACATATAATTATAGGATTCTTTAAGAAGAACAAAATAAGCTTCAGATTTACTAATTTCATCAGGTATGTAGTTTAATTTTTTGTGGATAATTAATCCGAAATTTTATTTTTTTGTTAGTTTAAATAAGTAAATTTAGTTTAATTTGACCTTTGTATTGTTAAATTAAGAGTTTTTGTAGTATATCTCCCGTTAATTGATGGTATATTACAAAATTGAGGGTATATTAAGAAATTGGGAGTATATGAACAAATTGTAGAATGATTTAGTATTTTTTTGTGTAATTTAGGCATTTTTTTGATAAAAAACCGAAATATATTTTTTTTTTGGTGTAAATAAGTTCTTGTAGTTTAATTTAATTTTTTGTTGTATAAATAAATTTTGTAGTGTAAAGGGTTTTGTAGTTTAATTCAAGGTATATAAATGAGATGTATATTTTTTTTTAATATAATTTAGCGTAATTTAGGGTTTTTTTTAGTATAATTATTTTAGCGTAATTTCAATAATTGTATAATGATTTAGTAATTTAGGGTTTTGCATGTAGTATAAATAAATTGTAGATTGATTTAGTTTTGTTAGTGTTATTTTAGTAATTGTATAATGATTCACATGTGGAGTATATTAGCTCATAAAATTTAATTTAATGAATGTGGAATAAATTTTTTTTGATGTAATTTAAGATAGTTTTTTCGATGAATTGGAGAATTTAATTTTGTTGTGGAATTTCTTTGAATATTTTTTTTTTGCATTGTAGTTTCTTTAATTGTAATTTTATGTATATTTTAGGGCAAAATGTATTCTGAACAACCCTTACCACCTTTGTTGGTATTGTCTGAAGACCTACACAAAATAAGCTTGGCGAGTACGCAGGTATTTGTCATAACTTGGCGATTTTGCTTGAAATTTATTTATAAGGTTGGATTAAATTTTGGGTTTTAATTTTTTATGCATGACAATTATCGTTACAGGACGAGTACCCACTGCGTACTAGCACTCGTCAAATGGGCGTTCCTTACCAGCCTCAGATGAAATCAGGTTTGGTAAATTTAGGCTTATTTCAGATGAAGGATGTGAATAAATGCTATATTGATAAATGATTGATCATCGCCCTTGTTGAGAGATGGAGGTCGGAGACAAATTCATTCCATCTTCCGGTGGAAGAGTTGACAGTTACATTAGAAGATGTCAGTTGTTTGTGGGGATTGCCCATTACCAGTAATTTTTTTTTTCTATTACTAATTTATTTGTTTTTAATTGATATGTTCATCTAACATTTGTATTGACAGGTACGGCTGTAGCTGGATGTACCGATGATAATTGGTCCCAATTAATCGAAGACTGCCTGGGACATGAAGTATACGATGGATACGAAAACAGTGACGATGAGTTTTTCTAAAAAAAAAAGGAGAACCAAACAAAATCGAAACACCACATGCGTCTAAAATGGTTAAAAGACAGATTTGCTAAGAAGTTGACACCGAGCAGTGACCAGCAGACAATCGATCGATACACCCGTGCATATTGCATGGATTTGTTCGGATCTATAATGTTTCCTGATTCATTTGCAAGCGGTGTCCCGATAATGTATTTACAATTCTTAGAGGATTTGGGGCCTCGAGAGGTAGACTACAATTGGGGAGGTGCCGTGCTTGCTTGCCTGTATCGTGAGTTGTCCCGAGCTTGTAGAAAATCGACTGTATCGATTAATGGTCCGATACTACTGCTCCAAATGTGGGCTTGGACTCGGTTACCTATTGGACGGCCGAGGCCCAAAGATAATTTTCCATTTGGTCATGGAGACTCGAATGAAAGACTGGCTTTTGGAGCGAAATGGACTCGACCACAGAATTTGAGGGTAATCCGCTTAGAGGTACATTTTAATAATAAATATTATTTTCAATTTAACTTAGTGTTCATTCAATATCTAACCAGGAAGTTTTTACATGAATTTGTTTTATTTGTATATTATGATCCATGGAAAATCCATCTAGTTTGGATTTAAGTTCGGCTTTTGACTCAAACATCTGTCCCACTGAAAATAAACCGTCGATTCTGGGTGCATTACCAAAAAATGATTCATCTTTGTACGGCATCGGCACATTATCATTAAATGCCGAACAAGGATACTGCAATCCCCGATTAATAAAGGGAATAGACGATTGTCACTCATTTATTACCTCTTGGACCCTAATCTCATCCTCAATTTCAGCCATATCCTCTTCTCCAACAACCGGGACATCGAGATCAGAGTTTGATTCTGAGCCAGTTTCATTGTTTAGCTGGTCAAAATAATTAGGCAAATCATCCGATACTGGCATTTCAAGGGGGGCATCATAATATATAGGTGAATCAGACACCGGTCTGTCTCTACTACTTCCAGGTATACTACCCGGGTATGGGTCATAATTGTTCTGATTAACAACCGGTACTGACTCAACCACTAATTCAAGAAGTTTAAAATTCAATACCGGAGTGGCGTATCGAAGCACCATCTGCCATACCATTTCGTGGTCTATGTTAAAAAATTGGTATTTTTCTACTGAGCCAGGTGGCGCCGTGTTCAAACGCGCCCTAATTGTGAGATCGAACTGGCTAGGGAGCAAATGAATACCAACATATACATGTCTTCTTAGCTCATTAAGACTGGTTGTGTTAGAAATCGGAAAAGTACAGGTCGGTGCGTCTAAAATTTCACGATGATAGTACACATTTATTAATACTTGAGACATTTCCTAAAAAAAAATTTCACAGTCAACCTTGATATCATTCTGAATTTTACATCCTAAAAAATGATCGGAATTGAAAAAAAAAACTTACTACAACCTTCAGACGAATGCGGAAAATACAATGCAGGGGTCGATCTGTATATCGCAATTAACTCTCAAAATTAAATAAAAAAAAATCAGCAACTTTGAATGAAGTATAACTCTGAGAACTTTGAGCGAACTCTCAGAATAAAATTGAATGAACTCTCGGAGAAATGAAATCTTATAACACTCTCTCCACCGACAGGAAAAAAAAAAAATCCCGGAACGGGATCCCAGCCTGTTCCACCGACAGGAAAAAAAAATTCCTGGAATGGATTCCCAGCCCGTTCTACGGGGAAAAAAAATTCCTGGAACGGATTCCCAGCCCGTTCCACCGACAGGGAAAAAAAAAGGGGGCCCATCCGTTCTCAAGAGAGAACGGATTCCCAGCCCGTTCCACCGACAGGGAAAAAAAAAATTCTCTGGAACGGGAACTCAGTCCGTTCTCAAGAGAGAACGGATTCCCAGCCCGTTCCAGCAGATGCCACACGGTCGCCACAGGAAATATGGTCAAAAACGAACTCGCAGTCCGTTCTGGGATGCAGGGAACAGTTTCCCAACCCGGTTTTTATGGTTTTTGTAAATCTTTGGCTAATCATGCTGAAATCCGAACTTTTTTTTTTAATTATGGTTTATAAAAAAAACTCTAGTAAATCGTTGCTCACACCTTCTTTCTTTCCTTCTCATTCTCATTCATTTCCTCTATGCACGTGATTTTGGAGCACAGCCCTAAAGGGTAAAGAGGTTTGCAAGGAAATTCAATTTGGCATCCTCTGTTGCTCCGTATAACTTTCAGGCGCATATCTGGTAAGATGTGAAGTAAGAAACGTTTTATTTTACATTTATGGTATCAAACAAGGAATTAAACAAGGAATAAAATAAAGAAGTAAGATGAAATAAAATATGAGTTATAAGTAAAAATAAAAGATTAAATTTAACAGTTACTCTGTTAGAATTCATTGTTATAGGTAGAATTTTATTTTTCATCATCTTACTCTTTTGCGCAAATTAATTTGAGTTATGACTTAAGATCAAAGGTTTAAATAGCGTTTATCTCGTTATAGCGGAGTAGCTCAAAAAACGACGCTATTGTCATATAGCACCGCTATAGCGCGATATAGCGTGCAATAGCGTCAATAGCGCCATAGCTTTTATGATTTGAAACCGCTATAGCGCGCTATTTAGAACCTTGCTTGAGATATCAAATGAGATGTAAAATAATTAATTTGAGTTATGACTTAAGATATCAAATGTGAGAAGTAAAATAGAGTAAACAACTTTTTTTTTTTTTTTTTAAATTGAAATTTTAGTAGCATTCAAACATGACTTCATGTGTGTCATCTACTCATCTGCTACTGACGTGTTTAGCATGATTTTGGTCCTTCAATAGTAATCTCTAATTCATTACATGACAGCCATAATGCCATATAGTTGGATTTGATTATGATTGTCTGATCTGAGATGAATGCTCCGTATTTCTTATGGCCAATACTGTTATCCGTATTTCTCATCTGCCACCAATTCAATCTGCAGCTCCATTAATGAGGGTCCATAAATTAAATTGGCGGACCCCTAAAAACTCCGATTTCAGTATATTATATGAGAATTAATTGATTTTTGAATGTTCGCCAATTCAATCTGAGAACCCCCACTAATGGGACTGCAGATTGAATCTGATATTTTTAGAATTCTTCGTAATATGTGATTTTCTAGTTTTTATTTTTTTTTAGAATTATGGTACAAAACAAAATTTTCTGCTAGCATTCAAAGGAGGCATTTAGTGGAGGCATATTGTGAATTTGACTAGTACAAAAGTGTGTATAGATTCCATTTTTAAATAAAATCTTCAGAAAAAAGGGGGCTTCCTTTGACCGTATTAGGGAGAGAATGCATGAAAGCTTTACACTTTAATCATTCACTGTTTATTGAGAGGAAACAATTGGTAACAAAATGACCTTATAAAGGCAACAACTACATATCCAGATATCCTACTTGCATGAGGATCAGCACATTATACGGCTCAAGGTGTCTGGAACGAATACCGCTTTATTTGAAACAATAAGATTGACCCCAACATAGTTAATGTGCTTTTGTGATAATATATAGAAAATGTCCCTTTTTAATTGTCTAAAAAAAGGAAAGGGCACAATTTAACAGTAGTTTCATTGATTTTGAATATTGTGATAATATATGGAAAATGTTTTTTTTTTCTTCTTTTGATTGTACCTTATTTTAGCTTATCAATAAAATATAAGATTAGGGGCATGATCAAGTGAGGCTATGGTACTATGCATTGAGCAGATTGTCCGTATTACGACTTCATATCTTCGTTTTCAAAGTTCAAACAGTTAACTTGGAACTGTTCAGCATGATTTTCATATAAAAATTGTACTCGATGACTAAATTTTTTATTTTTTACCATTTATTTAGATAGATAGAAAACCACTAACTTCGGATGGTCCAAAAACCTTTGGATCAAGTAATAATCCACTATCTAAAAAAATAGTAAAAAAAATAAAAAAATATAATATTTGATTTCCGAAAATATTTTCATATAAATATCACGTTGAGCTGTTGAATAAACTTTTGAATTAGTACAAGTTTGTCATCAATGCATAATTAAGAATTTTGACCAAATCTTCACTTTTAACAGTTCATTTCTTTTTAATTTCATATGTAACGTTAACAAATAAGAAAAATTAATCAAATAATAGCCATTTTTCTTTTTCTTTTTACAACCTTGGCAGTGGCTCCAGGTTGTAATATCCATTTTTCAGTTACAGAAATTAATACCATAACTGCAATAAGTTTGTAACAGTAACTGAGAAATTAGGGACTTTTAAATTGTAGTTTTTTGCTAGCTAAAAAAACCTTGGTATTTTTTTTCACAAAATAAATATGCTGTAATTCTCGAAGAATTACAGGACCTGTAATTCCGATCCCAACTGTTAGTCTGTGTCGAAATGTGTACATAAAAATTTACTCTTCTGGAAATATTTATAAAGTTCGCACATGAAAAGTTTAAACGACTTCATAATCATATAATTCCCCTCGAAATTACAGCAGATTGGACTCTCCTGCTACAGCCTACTTGTGCATAGAAATAGAATAATTAGTTATTATTAATGGCGTCATGATAGCTACATGTCATTTATCTCATGCGTTACTTCAGCATATCTACAGGACTCCATTTAATGCCAATCTTATTCTTACTCAATGACAGTAAATCTTTGGAAAATTCTTAAAACGATCTTATCCGTACATGACACCAGATAGGAAATTATTGATTCATGACGACAGCAAAAGTCTGTTGGAGGGTTTGTGTAATTGTGTCTGTTGTATTTATTTGTTAGTATTTATAATGGTTTTAAATATCGATTATAGCACTATAGTTTTTAAAGATCTGATAAAAGTATAACGTAGCTATAGTGCAATCATAATTAGTTATTTATAATCATTATAAAAAAAACGGTTAATAACGTGATAGCTTTTGAGGTTTGAAAAAATTATAGCGCAACTATTGCATAGCTATAGCCTATAGCTAGCTATTTAGAACTCTGGTATTTATGCTTATTTTATGAATTCGGATCCTCTGCATTAACTCAAAAGTGAATATTTTGAGTTATGAATTTCATCCGTTTGATATGTTTTTAAGATTAGTCTGCGAGTTAATGAATTTTAATCGTCCAATCTGTTTTAAGATTCGTGCAGACTAGAACTACACTAATATTGAAAAACCTCCTATGTTATAGGCAAGAGCCAGATTGACTCCATTTAAAATTAGACAGTTGAGATTTATTAACTCAAAATATTCTTTTTTAAGTTAATGTAGAGAATACGCGTTCTGATTTAATGCTATTGATCATTTTTTCCCCCAAAATTTCTTGAAATTGTTTTAGAAACATTGCCAAATTAATGCCTAGAACAATGTATAAACTTTGTTGTTTCCATTTTTTTGTTAACTATTAATATTACCTTTAAAAGATGTACTATGATTTTGATGATTTTCTCAGTTAAACATTTTAATTTTAATGAAATTAATCTTTCCTTCATAAAAAGTGATTGAGAATGAGAATTATAGTCCTTTGTCGTTTGTTTTGCATCAAGATCTGTACGTGATATCAACTGGATGTCTAGGATTTACTTTCCTTGTTAGTTAAAAATATCAACAACATAAAATGGACAATATGGATATGGAATGATAAAAAAAAAATACAATATTCTATTGAAATAAATACCTCAAAAACCAACATGTAATTTTGAATTCTCTCAATTTTTTTCATATTATATCATACTTTTTGTGGCAATCAAAATCATCAATATATATTTTATAATCATACAGTTGTAATTATTTTAGTGTGTAAAATGTACAACATAAGCTCTCGATTGGAAAATTTTATTTAACACTTTGCATATGACCCAGTAAAATTGATTAATTATATAAAATCTCAATATAAAATTGATTCGAATATTTTGAATGTACATAAGATCAATTTTAATTTTTAAATCAAGTTACATCTATTTTCAAAATAAGTTTAATTTTAAATATATTTCATGACGAGGTCTGTAAAAATTATAATAGAAAAAAAATTATTTTAATTATTCTTCAACACAAATTTTGATTTTTATTGCAAAAGCCAGAAAACAATCCTAGTTTATTGATAACATGCATAACATCCGGGGCGGAGCCAGACTTTGAAACTATAGGGGTCAATCATATAAAATTTTCAAACTATGGGGGTCAATTATATACAATTTTTCACAGAGAATGGAGGTCATTTTTACAATTTCATGATATTTTATAGTAAATTATATACAAAAATATATATTAGTAAAAAAAAATAAAAAAAAAATGGGAGTTGACTCCATAGAGACTTACTACATCCGCCTCTGCATAACACATTTGCACACATTTGCACGCTTGAAAAGTAAATACAAACTTAATTATCACAATATTCATATTAAACGTGTTTATTGACTTTTACATGGGTAAAATTATGGCGATTTTGAAAATATCTTGATTGATTCGAAGCAAATAATTTCAGTCATTTAATAGTGAGATAAAGGATTCCCACTAGTCAAGTTAAAACATATTTTCTCAAGTAATCTACATTTAAGTACTAGAAAATGAGGAATCCTACTCTCGTCAAATTGGGAAAGCAGAATTCTACTTTTTCAAATCAAACTGTTAATTTTTTTCATGTACGAATCACAACACAGATTAATAGTTTGATTTGGAAAAGCAAAATTCTTGTTGCCAATTTGGCAAGCAGCAGATTCTGATCCGAAAATGAGAAAGATGAATAGTAATTTTTTTTTATCCTGATAGGCTAGATATTTATCTTTGAAAAAAAAAAAGCTGAATAGTAATCACATGTAAAAGTATGTAGAAGTTGTCAAGTTGGTAATAATAAATACAGTGATTAGTAAAAGTGTCTAGAAGTTGTTAAGTTCATTATATCAGTTTTATGACTTTATCATTCTATAAAAAATAAAATTATTATGTATGGCCATGAAATGCTTTTGGTCCTAATATAATATTATGATGAAAATGGTATGGATAATATTCGATCCGTATTCTGTATTTGAAAACTTAGATGTGGATATCTGAAATCCGAATATCGTGTGAATAAGAATACAGATATGGTTTTACTTTTTAATTATCTGTATCTGAATAGTTGATATATACCGTATATTTTCATATATATTACGAAAAATTTATATTATTAACCATATAATTAGATAAATATTATAAACTTTAATTTTTTTTTTAATACTATTTTAATAAATATTCAATCTGATTCGGACTTATATACTTATCCGTCTAATATATTTAATATCTGATATCCGTTCCGTATCAGGAAAATAAGAAAAAGAATATGGATGAGGTTTACTCCGTATCCGCACCGTTTTCACCCCCTTGGACCTAATAGCCACAATCTCGTATAAATTACTTGATGCTAGGTATGGGGCCCACATTGTTTTGCACGTTTTGCATGCCGACATCCATGTAAAAGGTAAAACGCTAATTAAAATATATCATTATTAAGAGGAGGATCAAATGCACAACGGTTTTGGCTTATCCACATCTTTATCTCCGTTTTTTAAATCTGAATAATCGATTCAAATTGTTTAAAATAATTATTATAATAAAATATACTTTGAGGCCAAATTTTATATATTTTTTAATTTGTTTACTATTTTATTTTTTTTAGGTACAATATCGCTTTTTTGGATGGTCCAGGATCTCCTAAAAACTGAGATTTTGTACCTATCAAAAAAATAGTAAACAAATTCTAAAAATTGTAAAATTTGGTCTCCAAGCATATTTTATTTTAATAATTATTTTGGACGGTTTAGATCGACTGTTTGGATTTTGAAAACGGAGATAAAGACGTGAAGCATAATTAGAGCACAAAACTACGGTGCATTTGAACGCTCCACCATTATTAATTATATTAGTATATTAGTAGAACTAGGGTGTTCCTATGTTAACCAATACTCTTTGTGAATTCAACTTTAAAATCTATCTGATTGACTTTAAATGATGAATCCAAACTGTTAAAACTCGTTTACCTTACGAGTGATGCATCTACATACAAAATTTTAAAAATTTTGAATTACAAAAGGTTAAGTGGTAAAAAAACGTTCAAAAAATGAATGCATTAAAATTAATTTATGAATTTTCTAATTTAGTCTGCTTGTCTCTACACAAAATTAATTCAAAAGTTTACATTTTTTTTGCATGTAGACGCATCACTCGTAAAGTAGACGGATTTCAACAATTCGAATTATACAAAGGATTGGTGAACTTAGGAACACCCTAGTTCTACTCTTAATATTATACATTTAGCCAGTTATTTTATTTTGATGGTAGAATCTGTAAATTAGAAATTATATAAATTTGTGAAAGACATTCTGAAAAAAAAAATGCAAGGCATGTAAGATATTGCTGCATCCCAAAATTGATAAAGAAAAAACAATTTGCATTTTAAATCTTTTTTTTTTGTGTATTCTGAAGCATAAAGCCAACAATCATATTAAATTATAGGATGAGATATTGTTATCCATACATAGAATTGAGATGAAGCAACATCTTTTGTCCTTTTTTGCAAATCCTGTCAGGAAAAAATAGTTAGGGACTGATATGAACTTGTTTGTTCTTCTTATTTTAAAAAAGTATATCGTCATAATTCCTAAAGGTTTTAATTTAATAATTAATTATTATCATTTAAAAATGTCCGGCATTAAAACACCATAATTTGTTTTTTTGTTTTTTTTTTGCAGTGTTATCAGAATCGGACCGGACTTGTTAGTTGAACTGTAAAAAACCAGATCCTTTCACCTGTGTAGTTCAATTTGCATTAAGGATGGTTCTCGCCGTTGAAGCGGAAAGAACCATTCAATTAACCGGTTTTTATTGAAAACCGCAAACCAGTGTTTAAAAAAAATCCGGTTTAAATAAATTGTCTTTAATTTTAAGCACCAAATAAGAGAGATAAATAAAATTTAAAGTTTTTAAATCACATGCCTTCATTTACCCAATTTATTTCCATTAAGAAACCCGTTTTCAATTTTTTTAACTGCACTCTGTGTAATGAAAATTAAAGTAATACCTCAGGTTTTAAATAAAAAAAAATAAAAATGTAATTTTTTTTAAGAACTTGAACTTAATTTGAGTTTTTATATAAACTTAAACTTATCTATGTTTGCATTTTTTTTAATTTATTATTTATGAATTATATTAAACTTATCATACAAAAATTTAAAATGTTGGGATGTTATATTTTTCTCTTCTTAAAGCAAATATTTTTCATATTTTGGTAAAATAATTAGTTTCATTATATTTGGGTGAGAAAATTTTATTAATCTATAATATGTACTAAACAATTTTCACTATATGAAAACATGATTATTTTTATATTAATAACAATATTTCATAAATATAAGTATTTAAAAAATCAGTATTCAAACTGATTGACCGGTCGAAAGTAGAGCTAGCCATAATATTATATGTTGCTACAGAAGTCACGGTTCGACCAGTGAACTGTTGATCCGAAATTTTACCAGTTCAATGTTCGATCCAGTTCAGATAACATTGGTTTTTGGGCAATGAAAATATCAAATCAAATGTGGATGCAAATCCTTGTCCGAAACATTCTGAAAATATAAAATTTACGGTAAATAAAAATGTTCTGTTGATCATTGCATTTATTATTTTATTACAATATTACGGAATAGATTCATAAATATATAGTAAACAATTTTAAAGTTGGTGTTAATTTATAACGAATAGCTAGTTAGAATTTAATTTGAACGGACGAGATACATGTCATGATCTAAATTCCTAATTGTTAATCATCACACGCCATTGGATTTAAATATGTTGAAATTCGAGATCCAGTTGTCAAACTGTTTCGAGATGTGTGCACAAAAAAATCAGCTGTTTTGAGATGCGTACACCGAAAAAGTTGAACAACGGAGATTTCAAATTTCTTGAATTTCAGAGATCTTGGATTTGAGCTGATTTAAATTTCACGCTATATGAATGACTACAATTTTTTTTTGTTGCTAAATGAGTGACTACAAATAGAAATGAAAATATTCTACTCTATACGTCAGTCTTGTCATACGGCGACACGTTAGAATGCATTCTTGGGACCATTATGGAAGAACTTTTTATCTATGGAAAATAAAAAAAAAAAATAGAGAAATAGAAAGAGTATTTAAAAAAGAGAAATATTATATCCGAGCACATTTTCCAATTAGTTTAACATAATTTTTTTTAATTTTATCTAATTTTCATTACTAGCGCTCATATTCCGCTCATATTCAAGTTTTTTAAGTTTTATTTATAATATTTTGAAATGTTACTTACAAATATTTAAATCTCCATCTGCAATTATTTAAATTCTAAATCTTTTTTAATTTCTAACTATCTTTGTCTTCAAATTTAAAAATAATATCCGTATTCGAAAACTTAGATGTGGATATCTTATATTTGAATATCCGTATGAATAAGGATAATAATATAATTTTACGTTTCAATTATCCTATCCGAATAGTAGATATATACTATATATTTTAATATATATTATAACAAATTTATGTTATTGACCACTATAATTAGATAAATATTATGAACTTTCATATTTTTTTAATATTATTTGATATCATTTTAATAAATATTTGATCTGATTGAGACCCATATCCATACCTATCTAATATATGTTTCGTATCCGTATCTAAAAAATTAAAAAGAAATATGAATATAATTTTACCACTATCTGCTTCGTATCCGATCTGTTTTCATCCCTAAAAAGCAGCCAATGAGAAAACTTTTGAATATTTATAATTTCACATTTTTACTCTGGACCACACCCTCGTTATCAAACCCATCACTGTATATAAATCTGGGGAAATGCTTATGCTTTTCTTACTTCCCTTGCTCAGGCACCAAATCGGATATATCCTTCTTGCAAAAAGTAGCCAATTTGGGAAACATTTCATCTCAAACGTAAATTAAAGTATAATTTTTTATTCTCACGTCAACCCTGCATCTATATATATCCAAATACTTTTAAATTTATTCAAATCTTGAATTTTGTTCAGGTTCTGTGTTTGGAATTCAGAGTAGGTCCGATGCCCATCGGACCTACTTTGGTTCGATGGGTGAAAAGACCATTCAATGGCATCAAGATCCGTGCTAAGTACATTAAATTCCGTACAACTATGTTTCAATTTCCATGCACACTAATTTTAATACTAATCGTACGATTTTAGAGCTAATTGAACCTAAAAATAGATCCGATGCCCATCGGACCTACTCCTATCTCCTGTGTTTGTGTTGCTACTTGCTACTAATGACACCAAAGAATGTATATCCGACGGTTGAAAGCAAATCTTGATTGAAAAATAGATAGATAGTTTATAAAAAAAATAATATCTCTGTTGTGATCTGTACAATATACGTTTGGACACGACACGACACTACTAAAACACGTCTAGACATGAATAAATATTGCTTCACAGTTACTCTGTCACAGAAAATCCAACAAGCCAATATTATTCATATTGGAAAAAAAGGGAAAAATTGAAACTAATTTACATATTATTTTGAATAAATAAAAATGAAACTACTTAAAATATGAACTTAAATTTATTACATATAAGTTCGTTTGAATGAAATCTTGGATTAGTGAGAATAGTGAGCTAACTAAATTTTTTATTGGATTAGTAGAATATTATGTTAATATTCCTTTTTTTTTTTTTAATAGTGATTTTTCACCGATTTCATTAGAAATCAAATAGATGTTACGTCTCCAACTCCAAACATCTGGAGTAAGAAACATGTACAAAATAAAAAAGAAACTTGGTACCATGTCCGTATGAGCTAAGACATACCAAAAAGAGAGTCACCAAGGCTAAAACAAACTAAAGCCATAAAGGTCGATACAAAACAAAGACACCAAGACTGAGCCAAACAACAAAAGATGAACCGTCATAGAAATAAAAATCAACAACAATAAGTAACTTAATCAAGCACATCATCTAGGAATCTTATCTCAAGCATAGAGATTGAACCTTCTTTACCCAGCATAGCTGGTTCTACCCCATCCATGTCCACTAACTCATCCTCTTGACATACCACGTGAGTCATTACCTAAAGCATATCATTAGTGTCCAAAGGTAGGAATACAAAACAAATTGAGCAAAGATCCATTATTCCTTAAAAGACAAACAAAAAATAGTCTCTTTTTGCTAACCTAATTACCTAAACATATCCAAACATAAAATGGTAGTTCGCAATAGTCGCTAATCTAAATTAACACTATTCTTTACATCATCCAAACATAATTTTCTAGATTTTTTTAATATTTTAATTAATTTTAAATATTTTGAACATATTTTACAGAAAATACAAAAAGAACACATCTAAGCACTTTTCGGCACCCCTAACACGCTATAACATGTCGTTCTATACTAATACAAATGGTGTGTCCGAAATCAATACTATACGTACTTGCAATTAAATAGATATGCAGAAACAACATGAGTAGGGGTGCAAACAGATTGGATACGGATCAGATGCGGATTGGATAGTGGTAAAACCATATCCGTATCCACTTTTAATTTTTCGGATACGGATTTGATATTTGACGGATACAAATTAGATATCAGATATCCGTAAATATATAAATATATACATAGATATTTTCATAATATATATATTAAATTATATGATATATATCTACTATTTAGATATGAATAATTAAAATTCAAAATCATATTTATATCCGTATTCGCACAGATATTCAAATATCATATTTCTGTATCTAATTTTTTAATACGAATCCGGATACGGTTAGAAATTATCCGATCCGTCTGCACCTCTAAAGACGGTACTTTAATTTGTCATTTCACTATATGCAAGTCCTAGAAATTATAAACGATAAGGGCTACAAGCCTTAACCTCACCCTTTAAGAAATAAAGGAGGCACATGGAATTGATTCGTGTTCCTTGGTAGCCCTTGAAACAAGCATCGACCACACTAGGAATGCTTTTGATTGAACAGTCCAGAAACAAGATTAGAATAAATTCTGATTGACCCCATGAGATGGATAAAAAAGGTTTCCTGTTGGTTGATTTGCACATGCAAGTATATATTACGATATTATAATTGAGAATCAGACCATCTGATCTTGTGAGCAGGAAATTTCTATGACATGTGGGTCTGGAGTGGGTCCGGGACAAAACTCTATCTATTATTTAAATGTCAAAATCAACTCTGGACTCATGTAACAGTGACTTTAAGACAAGAATATCGTCCGCAAAGAGACAGGAGATTCGGTTCTTTGTAATTCGTTCCACATTTTGGGTTATTCAAAAGGATTATCCATATTTGTAATATGAATATTAATTTAATAAAAGATAAAAAAAATTAGAACAATTAATATTGTATTCATTTCTTATTAGATTTTTTTATTTTATTAAAATCATTACTCTGTTATTTTTATGTAGAGAGCCGTGGGATCAATAGAGCGTCAAAATATTAAAAGCCAGGTAAGCAAAATCTTTGAAATTTTTTTAACAGAACAGTTTAAATTTCAAGGAGAGCACTAATCATATGCAGCACTGTTTAATTTTAGAGGCCATGCGCTGCGTGAAGCCAAAACCGCTCTGTTAAAATCTTATTCATCAAGTTTATTCTTCAGTTTGAGCTGGCTTAATTATTTTACTTGCTTTTACTCTTTTGAAGCTGGAAATAGTCGAGTTTGGAAAGCGCATTCCCCTGTTAATATTTCTTATCCGTTGACAATATCATCAAGATTCGTGCAAGATTTTGAAAAAAGAAAACATTCCAGATTCAGAATCAACACTTTTGTTTAGATCCTTACCGTCCGATCAGAATCAACACAAGTATTAAAGATTCCGTGCCTTACACTTCAGACTGAATTGATCTAGATTCTGATCAGATAGTCCAAATCTAAACAGAAATATTATGTTACCTCAAAAAATATGGATTCGAACAGGATGGAATTATCGTTTTTATGAAGAGTAGTAGTTAATTAAATTGTTTCAGTTCTAGATTCGGTAACTGTCTAGTCTGTCTTGCATGTGGGAGCGAGTTCGGTGGTTACTATCGAATTCCGTTAAAGTGTTCACTATTTATTGAATCGTTAATTTCTCTCTTGGCTAGGATTTTCCTATCACAGTGTCGCTGACAAGTGAGTCTACAGGAAAATTAAGTTTTAGAATTAAAATTTTTAAACTCATCTGAGCTCACTTGTCAACAATACTGAAGGCATGAAAATCCTGTCCTCTGAGAAACATGTGATCTGAGTTCATAGTTAATGCCACCAAAATAATTAAGGAATGGAATTATAATTTTTTTCCCATTCTATCATCAATTTCAGAACAGTTTATTAGGTGAATTCTCTTTACTTGTACCGCTTTTATAAGGCTTTTTCTTTGTTATGTTTTTTTTTTTGTATTTCAAAATTGAGATATAATATTTTTTTTCTTTGTTATGTTTTTTTTTTGTATTTGATCTACTGTGTTACGCGTAGCATAGAGCACTTCCGTGCAACGGCCCAAAATTTAAGTTTTTAAAATCCTAACGGTCGATCCGAACCGTTAGATGTGTTCTCCATATTGAAATGTGCTTGGAGACCAAATTTTACATTTTTTTGGAATTTTTTTACTATTTATTAAGCCACTTTGAAAATCGCTGATCGAATGGTGGCTTAACCAAACAGTGAAACCGTTGGATTAGTAATTTTCAAAGTGGCTTAATAAATAGTAAAAAAATTCAAAAAAAATATAAAATTTGGTATCCAAGCACATTTCAATATGTAGAGCATATCTAACGGTTTGGAACCCCCACTAAAATTAAAAAAAAAAAAATTAAAAAAAAAAAAAAAAAAATATATAAAAAAAAAAAAAAAAAAAAAAAAAAAAAAATACAATACATATATATATAGGCGTTTGGATCGTAGCTGGACCTCCGTAGGAATTTTGAAAATTTAAATTTTAAATGACCATTTTTATTTTGGAATTTGTTTACTATTTATTAAGCTACTTTGAAGGTCGATCAATGGTGGCTTAACAACGCGTTGAGCTATTTTAAGTGACTTAATAAATAGTAAAAAAATTCAAAAATATATATATATATATACATACATACATACATACATATATATATACATATATATCCACACACACACACACATATACATACATACATATATATATATACATACATATACACACACACACACACACACACACATATATATACATATATATATAATTTTGTTAAAATATGCATATTTATAATTTTTTATGTTTATTTGTAGGAGTATAATATACTTTGACCGATCAGTACAATATTTTGTAAACATAAAAGTTATGTTTCTCAGGCAAAATGAAAATTTTGTGTATGCTCTATGCACAAATATCAAGCATGAGTTGTTTTTATACATACAAATTAGAAGTCAAACCAAACTAACTTAAAAAGCTCACTAAAGGTACGTTTGGATGAATCAAAAATAGTAACAAGGATAGAGGTATCATTAATTTTAGGATGATAGTTATTTCAACATTTTGTAGAAATAGTAAAATAGTAGACTATTCCACAAAAAACAAACAAAAAATAGTGGCTATTCGTTAATCCAAACACACTCAAACGCCGGATAATAACTCGGAATAGTGCTAATCCGGAATCTATTCTTCACCCATCCAAATGCAACCTAAGTATATATCTCATTCTCTATGTATTTTTTTTGGGCATGTATAATATCTTCTGTAAATATAAAAATGACGACCGTTGAGTAGTGCAACATAAACATAATACATAGAAATCTAGATATTTAATGGCCGACTCTGCTGTATAATATTACAGATGCTTCTCGGAGGTATTATTATCAATCATTAATTAAGAGCGTATTTTCTGCCACAGTTTTAGGAGACACCTGTCATTCTGTCAACCTCTCATCAGTTTTCATTTCTGTCAAACCAAAGGTAACATCAGGCCCGGCCCTGGGGCAGGGTAGCAAAGGGGACCGCCCCGGACCTCAAAATCTAAGGAGCCCCAAAAAAAAAAATTAATTTGTATATATATAAAAGAAATCTGCATATATTAAAAATAAATAAAATATTATATCTCAAATTTCGTATATATAAAGAATTCAAATTTTTCTATAAATATATATGATCTATTAGCATATTAATAAAAACGAGATATTTATATTAAAAGTCCAAATGCTTCTAAGTTGATTTTGCATTTTAAAAGTCCAAATAGTCGATCCAAACTGTTCAACATGATATTTATATTAAAACTTGCTTGGAGACCAAAATTTATCTATTTTTGAATTATTTTACTATTTTTTAAGGTAAGTAGAAAATTATTGTTTTTTATGGTCCAGAATCTTCTGAACCAATGAATTTTCTACCTATATTTAAAAATACATAAATTTCGCTGGAAGTCACTAAGATTTATCATTTGTTACGAATTGGTCACTCAAATTTGATTTGTACATTTCTAGTCACTCAACATTGTTATTTGTTCCATTCAAATCATTATATATTTTTCCATCCAAAATCTTAACGGAATATTCCTATTTCGTCCAAAAATACTAATGGAATGAGCATGTTCTGTTAGCATTTTGGACAGAAAAATATAGAGTGATTTGATTGGGACAAATGACAAAATTGAGTAACTAAAAAGAGACAAATCAAACTTGAGTTTTTAATCCTTGACAAATAACAAAATTTAGTGACCTTTCAGCAAAATTTGCTCTTAAAAAATTGTAAAAAAATTCCAAAAATTGTAAAATTTGGTCTTCAAGTACGTTTTAATATGGATATCATATTGAACTATTTAGATCGATTGTTTGGACTTTGAAAATACAAAAATAACTTATAAACATATAGTGTTGAAGTCTTATAGAAGCGTATTAGCATGTCTTATAAAAAAATTGTATATATAAAAGATCCAAATTTTTCTTCCGTCCCGGGCCCCAAAATGTTTAGGACCGGCCCTGGGTAACATAATATTTCTGCATAGATCCTGATCATCCATTAAAATCTGCACGAATATTTAAGATTGTGTATTCTACTTCAGATCAATAGTCCAGATCTAAACAGAAATATTCTAGTACCTCAGATAATATGGATTCGAATAGAGCTAATCTCTATTCGTGTTCTATTTTTTTTCCCATTCTACCCTCAATCTCAGAGATTTAAATCTGCTGAAATCCCTAAAATCTGAAATCTCAGCCGTCAAACTATTTTGAGATGTGTGCGCAGAAAAATCAGTTGTTTCAAAATGTGTGCATAAAAATAGAAAGGAGAAGTTACTGTTCACTTGAGAAAAAAATTCAGTTGAATTTTTTTTTTATCACGTGAACAATAAATAAAATTATGTTCAAAATCCAACTCCGTATCCATTCCCCTTGGTTGGCCAAATATGACCTAAATGAAATTTTATGAGTATGCACTATTCACAAATATCAAACATGAGTTCAGGAGCGGAAGGTAATACAATTAAAAAGATGCAAAGTCATTCTATGAATTAAAATTTTGTAATATTTTTCATTGAATTTTATAATTTTTATATGTATTAATACTTTCAGCCTTCTCTGTAAAATAAAATTACACTATATTTTGTTTTCCAATCTCCATAATCTCAATTTTCTAGTTCTGTCTTCTTTCGGACTTAACAAATGATATATATATATATATATATATATATATATATAAATTAGAAGTCAAACTAATCTAACTTAAACAGCTCACTAATTAAGTATGCATATATGATATCTTCTATAAAAATGATGACCGTTTAGTACAACATAAGCTTAAACAAAATATATAGAATTAGAGATATTTTCTGCATAAGATTCTTCTCCGAGGTATTATTATCAATCATTAATTAAGAGCGTATTTTCTGCCGAAGTTTTAGGAGACACCTATCAACCTATCTTAAGTTTTAAATCTTCCTAATTTTTTTGTGTGTAAATATAAATTAAAAAAAAAATTAATCTCTACAGTCATGCTTGATTGTGAAGTAAAAGATGAAGTAAACTTCTTATTCCAGACTTAAGGAGTCAAATGAGAAGTAAAATAAAAGGAGTAAGATAGAATAAGAGGTGAGTTAATCCAGAGTAAGTCACTCTCCACACTGAGTCCACCTACATGACTCACTATGATAGAGTTGGATTTATTTTTCAACATCTTATTCTTTCATATAGATTAATTTAATCCATTACATAAACTACCAAAATAAAAGATGTCAAATTAGAGGTGTCCATTGGCACCCTTTTACCTGTTTACCCAACCCATATCGTATTCGATAAGACGGGTACGGATAAGATTTTTTTTTTCGTAAACTTATCGGGTACGGGTATAGATAAATATTTTTTTCGTTATCTAAGCGGGTAAGGGTACGGGTAAGCCTATTTCGTACCCGTTACCCGATCGGGTAATTATAAAAAAAATTATATATATTATATATATTAATAGGCATTGAAAAGAGTATTTTACTTAGTTTACTTACGCTTAGCATGATAAGAAATATTTTTTCAATAAAGTGCTATGCATGTGTCAAATGAATGTATATATTTTACTGTTTTATTTAATAAATAATAAAAAAAGATTATTTTATTAGTATTACTCGTTATTTACCCGCTACCGTTTTATTATCCGACAATCATAACGGGTAAGGGTAGGGTATGGATAATATAATTTGTAGCGGGTACGGGTAAAAATAATTTATAACGGATACGGATATGAAAATGATTTCACCCAACCCTTACATACCTGTTGACACCCCTGTGTCAATTATGAGACGTAAAGTGAAGTAAAAAAAATAAAACAAAAACAAATAAATAAATAAAATAAATAAATATTACAATAAATACAAAGGATAATAACATTCGTCCTGATAAAAGATTAAAACAAACCAAGATTATTTGGAGCCGAAACAAAACCAATAGAAACCGAAGGAAGAAAGCGTTCTGAAACAGAACTATATATATATATATATATATTTAGATATTATTAATTTAAGCAAATTAGGATGTACCAGTAAACAAGATTGCTCTTTAGAATCAATCATGAAAGTGAGAATATCTCTGTTAAAAAATTAAGTTAATTAATTTGCTGACATGCATGATTTAGCTAACTATTTTTTTATTCATTTTGTTAGATGTAGACAGACAAGTGGATAAGTTATTATACTAAGTTCGATTGCAAATAAAATGTTTATTATTACAATGATGAAAGTGATTCTAATGTTCAACATCTCTCCCGTTTAATATATGACAAAATGTTCAACATCGTTTTTAATTCTTTAAAAGTAAATAATTTTATAAAATAAATATTGTATTAAAAAAACTTCAACATAAATTAATATTTCTTTTTTCAAACAATGAAGAAATTCAATATAGGAACAACAAAATATTGTATTGTTTTAGCAATTATATTACAACTTAAATAAATCAATACATATCTTTTAAATAAAATAATTATGCAGGAGTCATCCGATAATAAAATAAAAAAATAAACTGAATCAGACGGATAATAATATTGATAATATGACATAGTTAAAAAAACTTATAGGCTTAATAAATATCAATACAAAAAATAAAATCCGATCTCAATCAAAGATTGTATGAAAAAACTAAGTCTCATAAATAATATTGGCGAAAATTATTAAACTTCATATGAAATTAAGATTGTTGGTTGAAAAAAATATTGTTCCTAAAAAAAAAAGTTTGGACTTTTAAATAAAAGCGTGTAGTGCAAATATCAAACCGTTATTACCGTTATAACGGTCGTAGCTGAAATAACGCACTTTTATCTCATAGTTTAGCGTTTAAGATCCGAAAATGCTATAGTGCGCTATATATTTAGAACACTGGAAAATATAGTGGCATTTCCAATTATAATGACAAATGAATTATTCGGATTCGGTTCGGTAAGATAAAAATTTGTGATTCGAGATTAATTCGGGTATAATTTGAAAATAATTTGGAATTACCCGGACCAGAAATCTCTATCCTGCAAAGGAGCAAAAAAAAAAGTTTTGGAAAAAATTCGAGGAATAATTCGTGAATAATTCGTAAAATTTGAAAAAAAAAAATCGTAAAATTCGCAAATAATTCAGTCAAAATTTGATCAATCGAATAATTCGACGTTCGGTTCGGTATCAATAAAATAAATAAATTATTCACTAATAATAATTTACGAATTTTGTGTCGAATGGGCGGGAAAGGGTCCCGCCCCTCTGCTTTGACGGTCATACTAAGAAAGACAGCAGATGTTGAGGTTTTGGAAATATATATATTTGCTGCTGTCAGGCGTAATTATTTGATAGCTGCAATTTCTATTCACATTGACTTGATACAGCAAAACCTAGCTAGTAGTTATATATCCACCAATCTTCAAATAGGTTGACTAATTAAACTAAGTGTTTCAAATTTTAATTATATTTGCAGCTGTTGCTTGTGATAATATAATAATAAGTATAAACCTGTATGGTTTCCCAGAAGATAGGATTAACTAAAATTTAGAATAATATTGAAAAAGGACGATTCTATAAGTACGTTTAATTATTTGTTTTCTAAAGAAGGAAGAATCGAAAATTTAAATAATTAGATGTGTTTTATATCTTTTCAATTATATGTATATGAATAGTATCAATTTTAATATGATTTCATTTCTAGCTATCTAGATATGGCAATAATTGACAAAATTTAATTATTCGTTGAATGTTGTTAGCTCTTGATGTGTGCTTAAACAAACTCAAAATTAATTATATATTGGGTGCAACTAGTGAACAATCTATATATATATTATCTTATTAATTAATTAGGCTTGTTAACTGAAAATTTAATTTATATAACTGGCACCAAAACTTTGATCTAAAATGGAGGGATGTAATATACACCTAAAATTGTTGTATAGCCTAATTTTGTTCGGATTTTAATTCTCTGTCCAAATCTCAAAGCATCTCTATCCATTTTTTTAGCTTCCTTAGCTTTTACTTACGGATTAAAACAACAGAACATCGGTTTCTTAGCACTCTTTAAACTCTTAATCCTCTATTTTTAGATTAGATGGTCCAACAAAAAGGAGCCCTATGCCTCTACTATAGTGAGAATAATAAGAAATATGAATCTTAGGTCCTGTTCGGCCTTCACATGAGAATGAGTGTGGGTATAGGATTTGATAGTGCTGTTAGTTCGGTAAAATGACTGAACAAGACCTTAAAGAGCTACCATCGAAATTCGTAATGGGAATATATTATATTATTCATCGAAAAATCAGAAATCATTCATGTTGTAATTAATAACACAAGAGGATGCTTGCTTGCTAACTCCAACTTTACTAAAAAAAAAAAAACACTTAGTTATGTTCCAAGTTGTACAATGTGAGATCACGTTGAATGCTTTGGTTACTGCGTTAACGGAAAATAAAATTACCAGAAAACAATTGCTAACGATACAGCATTCATTGTAAACAATAGCGTGATCCTGATGCATTGGAATGACAGCAAATGTGACTTCCTCATCAGACGGTGTTGAGAAATATTTCATGTTGTCCCATGAATTAATGCTACAAATTTATAATACACCGACCAGGGCTTATTTAACATAAACCGAACATGCTGCACTGAAATATCATTGACTTTCTTTTCAATAATAATATAAGGGCATAGCTGCCCGCAATCCTAGGAAACAAGTACTGACAAAGAATAATCATATATATATATATATATATATATATATATATATATGAGAGTGTCTTCTATGGACATAAGGACCTATTTGTAAAATGAACATATTTTTATTTTCAAAGTTCAAACAGTCGATCCGAACCGTTCATCTTGTTCTTCATATTAATATGTGCTTGGAGACCAAATTTTACATTTTTCTGAATTTGTTTGCTATTTATTAAGATGGGTACAAAAAATATCAAATTCAGACCATTGAATTTTGTACCCATCTTAATAAATAGCAAAAAAATTCAAAAAAATGTAAAATTTGGTCTCCAAGCACATATTAATATGAAGAACAAGATGAACTGTTCGGATCGACTGTTTGAACTTTGAAAATAAAAATATGTTCATTTTACAAATAGGTCCTTATGTCCATACAAGATTTTTCCTATATATATATATATATTTATATTTGCAGTTTCTTATATTATTGTAGAATTAAGTCTAAAGATTTGCTTATAATATTATGCTTCTTTTATGACGATGTTTTTTTTTTCGCTTTCCAAACCGGGCCTAGAGCGCTATTCACCCTACTTGATTTATAATTAAAATTGGGCTTTGTTGATATTTACTCAACTGCCAACGAGCCCGCTTCTTTCACGGGCCGCTCCATTAAAAATTAAATAGATCAGATTATAATTATATCCTTGATTTAATCAACAGAAAGAAAGCAACACTGTTTGTCTTTTCTGAATTTTATATTCAATACCGCCGATTTTTTTATTTATCGAAAATAAAAAATATCATAAAAGGAGATCGTTTTACGGAAAATTAAAATATAGAAAAAATGAAATGATTTATCTTGTCCGAACGGAATAAATTATTCCGTCCCGTTAATCTAATTCTAATTAGCAATAAAAAAATGGACATGATAGATCATCCCGTCTGTCACTGTAGCATTTTTTTTTTCATGCTCTTCTATGAAGACAAACTTAAAAAAATATATATATATATTGCTACAGTGCTGGATGGGATAAACCATCGTGTTTTTCCTATACTTTGAATTTTCCGTATAAACAATCTTCTTTCTTGATATTTTATTTATTTATTTTCGATTAATAAAAAAATCAGTTCAATACCGTATGTATTTGAAACATGTAATGACGTTCCATTTTTCATGATTCTTTCCTTCTCTTTTCCTTGAGACGTTACATTCATTTTTCATGATTTTTTCATGATTTATTCCGTCTCTCTTACTTCCATGCAGCGCTACAATGTGTGAGCGAGCTGCTGGTCTCCCTCTCTTTTTCTTAACAAAATTTCCTAACAAACCAACAACAACAAGGAGCTTAATTTGTGTTCCTACAATTAATGAGGGCATCAGTATCTTTTGTTCTGTACAGGATTTTGTTCCTGGTACTAGGTTGCTTCATGGTTGGAACTCTGATATACACCACCATTACTGATGGATCTCCATTTCGTGCCGAGCTCTTAATTCCGTATGTTTTGTTTGGAATTATAAGCAAAATTTTATTTGCATGGATTTGTAATTGTGTGAGAGAATGGTCACTGGTAGAGACATATATGGTCAGATTAAAGTATTTATAACTGATTAATCATATGATAGAACATTTTTCCTAATAAGTTATCGAGGAAATTCAATAAATTATAATTGCATTTGCAAACATTTTTAGGTGGCTGATAACAACTTTGATTGATTTCTATGTTAACGTGGTAGCCTTATCGGTACGAAATCCTCAAGCTTAATTTCTTTCTCTTTTTAATAATCTATTTTTTCTCAGTGTATTATATATTACTGAAAATTGTTCAGAACTTCATAACAGTGTATCAGAACTAGACTGGTATTGTACCTTCTAGCTATAAGTGTGGCATTCAATTGAGTTTTAGCTTTAGTTTGATTAAATTAATCCCAGAATTCACCTTGGTTTTGCAATAAAGCTTAATTAAACTTTAATTGCCTCAATTTAACCCTGGTCTTTCTGAACTTAATTCCAAATTTTGCAACTGAGCCCCTAAAACCCTAAAAATCCCAAAAGTCTGACAGAAAAGCAAGAATGTTTTTAATCACAGTGATACGAACTAAGTGCATATCACTGGTGGCTTCAAATTACATTCTTCTTACAAATTAGATATAATATTTATGTTTATGCGATTTTCCTATCTTAGGTTTGGGTTGCATACAAGGAATCAAGTTGGGTTAGTTCGGTAATTTGGATAGTGATGTTAGTTTCTTTTGGAAGGTAATATTCGTATTATTCCGTACTTTCATAAACTTTTTATTTATATATATGTGAATTCATTTGAGTTTTATGATAAATGTTATTAGCACTTGTTGGTATAGATTGTACTTTTGATATGGTATACCCAAATATTAGATAAAGTTAGAGTAAACATCTATTAAGCCTTCATTCATTTATGCTTTATAAGCTATTGAAATTGTCCTGATAATTATTTAAACTGAACTGGTAATTGCAAGCATTACCAGTACATGCTGGCTGGTACATACTGGTGCACACTGGTACAGGAGCTTACTGATATCCAATTAAGCATAGCTCGACTTAATTTGAGTGTACAACTACTTGCTCTCAACAATTAACAAATTTAAATATTTTTTTTTCACTTTTTAACCATATAATGATTGAGCCTCGACATAACAGAAAAATGGTAATTGTTTCGATCATTCCTAATATTTTCAGTGTTGCAACATGTGCTTACATCGTGACAAAACTTTTCGAGATTTCAAATCAGGATCGAGCTCAAGACCCTATTGATCTTTTATTAGTAAGGTACTACATATTCATCCCAACCTCTATTTGGGCATACTGTAGTTATATATTTCACTTGCCAAGGTTTTGTACTGAGTCTAGCTAGTATGACATCCGTGTCATATGACACCAACTCCAAAATTGATTGGATAGACTTCAAGCGAGTAATCCAAACCGTTCAAACCGATTTACTTTATGAGTGATGTGTTTAAATGCAAAATTTTTATATTTTCGAATTATTTTAGTATCAAATAGCAGTAAAAAATGTTGAAAAATGTATGCTTTAAAATTAGCTTAAAAACTCACACATTTGACCGCTTGACTTAATACTAAATAAATTCGAAAAATTATAAAATTTGCATGTAATCACACAACTAATGAAGTAGATCGGTTTGAATGGTTTGGATTTACCGTTTAAAGTTGATTCGGTAGGTTTTAGAGTTGGTGTTATATAGACTGAAACGACACTGATGTCATACTAGACTTTTTTGTACTTTCTAATTCTGAGTTTGCTGTTTCCTAGTTTTCTTATTCACATTCTCTTTGATAGGTACTACATTTTCTTTTTGTTTTCTTTTGTAAAGGATGATATTGTTTGTTACCAGTGCCGGGTTGTTATTGTGAAGGATGATAATCTTAGTACTACTACTATATATATATATATATATATATAGATTTATTATAATTTTATTTTCTTGATCTTCTTATCGAAGTCTTAACATTTTTGTTTGTACTGTTGCAAATATTATTTCAAGGAGAGGTCAGATAGTGGACATGAAGAGCTCGTATGTGAAGTATGTGAAATTTATTTTTACTATACTGGGGGCATTTATGGTAGCCGTGGGAACTTATACTGTTGCAATCGATGGATTGCCTTACAGGGAAGAACTGCTGACACCGTAAGTAATAAACATAATTTTTTCGGGTTATAGTTATATCTTTTTTTTATTTTACCAGTTTCAACTGTATTTGCGTGGTTGTTTGGTAGTTCTCCCAGTTCCATCTGGTTGTGAATTAATGTTCAATTAATCAATAATCACATTATATCCAAGATTTCTGCTAAACTTGAATTTTTTTACCAGTATCATATTTATATCAGTGGATAACTATGAGGCAAGCAATCATGGGGTAATGGCCATATATACTTGCTCCCTACCAATGGATATCTAACAATTTTTACTGGTACAATGTGTAGGTGGATGGTGGCTGCCCTGCTTGACTTCTATATTAATGCATTTGCTATTTCGGTATGATAAACTTTTATTGACAATTTGAATTTTTTTTTTCTCTTGTGATGGATCAATTAGATTAGATGAAAGGAAAAGAAAATACACAAAAGATCAGACAAAGTTTAAAAAATAGTTTTTGGTTGTTATTCAGCCTATCTTATAATCTGTACAACAAACTGAGAAAGTAAAATATATTTTTTTTTTTTGCAAACTTTAATTTTCTGTTACTTCTACCTGGTTAATTAAATGATGATTTACCATAATAGCTTTGGATTGCACATAAGGAGACATCATGGATAAGTGCATGCCTTTGGATAATATTTTTGATAAATTTTGGAAGGTATATACTATATATAACATAATTATCATGAAAACTTGTTACATATTACAATTAATATGCATATGATTTTACATATTACCTTAAAAAAAGACTGTTTTGCTTGTTCAGTGCAACAACATGCACCTATATTGTGGTTCAACTGTCACGATTGTCAAGCCAAGATCCAGTGTGCCATGTTCTCTTGAACTCTTCAAGAAGGATGATAGCAAATGCACCTACCAAGTAAAAGAAAAAAATATCAATAAATTTATTTCATGTAATTTTAGACTGATCAACTTAGTATTGTTGCCTTTTGTACATTAATTAGCCAGAAGTTCTGTTATGTAATAGTAGATATGGGACTTGAAAATAGATTTGTAAAACTTCAATTTCATAATATAAAACATCATAGAATAGAGATGTGAATGCTATGCTATTAAGAAAGTACATTTAAGTATTTTTGGTGGTTCATATAATTTGATCGGATAGCTATTCTATTAGGAATAAGATTTGGTTCAAATGGCTTTGGACCAGACACCGTCCAAAGCCTCTAAAAATCATACGATTAAAGTTCAAACAGTCGATTGAACCGTGCGCTCAACATGATTTCCATATTAAAATATGCTTAGAGATCAAATTTATATTTTTTTGAAATTGTTTACTATTTTTTTAGATACGTACAACATCACTGTTTATGAACGGTCCAAAAATAGTGATTTTGTACGTATCTAAAAAAATAGTAAAAAAATTTCAAAAAAATATATAATTTGGTCTCTGAACACATTTTAATATTAAAATCATGTTGAGCGGTTCAGATTGACTGTTCGGACTTTAATCGTACGATTTAATATTAAAATCATGTTGAGCGGTTCAGATTGACTGTTCGGACTTTAATCGTACGATTTTTAGAGTCTTTGGACCAAACCTCATCCCATTCTATTATTGAGTTTTCCCAAACATAAATGGCAATAATATATATAATCAAATATGTTACTTAGTAAATATTTAGACTTACAAACTATTCTTAAACACAAAGTAAACATGTTCTACTTATTTTTCTTTGATCGAATGGTCAAAATAAAAATACTATATGTTTTATCATAAAATGTAAAATGTGATGTATGGATCCAACTCTGCTGCTTTTTTATAACAAAAGCAGGGTCCTGCTTTTCCGATCCTAATCATTCAAATTCGTTGAGATTTGTGCATGGAAAAATTTTTTTATCGAGATATATGAATGGAAAATTTTGAATGGTTGGGATCGGAAAAGCAGAACCCTACTTTTGTTATAAAAAAGGTAGCAGAGTCGGATCCGTGATGTATTGGAGTAAGTCTACTATTAATGTGATGTATTCTAGAGCATTAATATTTAAAAATATAAAATCAAAGGTCAGATGTGATCCATTATTTTTTTTTTAAGATAGATAACATATTATTTTTTCTTTATGTTTTATAGGGCTCATTACACAATAAGTGGAATACAAATAGCATATATAGCGCTCTATTTGTAATGAAAATAAGATTTATTTTTTTGAGAAGTAATAGGGGTTAAGCTATCAAACAGTAATTGAACAAAAATTAGATGAAATGTTCAAATTAAAGTTTTTAAATGGCATTCCACTTTTATTTTATTATTTCAATTTTCTGATTTTTTATGTTGATATGGCGTTCTCATTTTTAAAATTTGCCTATATCCTTTCTCATTTTCTATTTACCATGAATAAAAATTTCGGCTTGATATTACTAGCTTTTTCAACCATTCAAAAGTTTCTAAATTTTAATTACTTGTGTTTCAGATTCTAAAATTTGACCTACCCTGGTTCTACTTCTACAGGTCGCTAGCTAAACATGATTTCACATCCTCCCTCTCCGGTAAAGTGGAAAAAAATGTGACGTGTAGTGTGATTTTCGTCTCGTGCTGTGTCATATCATGACCAAGTTAATTTTTCAAGTACTGTGTCATGCCGTGACTAAAATGTCAAAGGGTGGTCACAGCACGCGAATAGTCATACTCAGTGTTTTAAAATTCGGTCTATTCACCCGAATATTCCTATTCGGTTGCAATCTGAATAGAAATTCTATATTCGGTCCGAATATGAATTTTAGAGCATATTACCGGTTTAGAGTATATTAATAGTGATAAAATACTGGTTTAAAGTACATTAAAAGTGATTTATACCACATATTACCGGTTTAGAGTATATTAAAAGTGATAAAAATACCGGTTTAGAGTATATTAACAGTGTGTCATACCACATATTACCGTATGTTTGTTTATATATACAAATTCTCATTTAAAATCCGCATATATAAATCCGAATAAAATCCGCATATGCGGTCGCATACCGTATATTCGGTATTCGGTGGCCTTCCGAATACCGAATAAGAAATGAATTTCAAAACACTGGTCATACTACGTGAGTCACGCTGTGTCAAAATGTGTCGTGACCTAACATGTCAAGATCAAATAGTTCTAATTACACGTGACTCACGTGACTACATGCCGTGACTAAATCTTACGCATGATGTGACGTGCCTTGTCAAGTTTTTAAAAGATAATCACGGTACGGAACACGCAAGTCACGACACGTAATTGATACATGTGCTATGCCGTAATTGTACTGTTCCGTGATGGAGCCAGTTTCGTTGTGCCATTTTTCCCACTCTACTCCCGGTACCATAAAGGGAATCTTTAAGAATAAGTAAATCCATACCTTTCTTTAACTTTGCACGAATCTCAAAGCCCAAATAATGCTGCTCCATGCGCTAGCTCGAATCTCGAAGAGAATCTTTTACACACATTGGAGAGAATACTCTTCCAGCTAAACATACCGTTAATGAAATCTTGTTAAATACCGAATCTCTAACTACTCAAAATTAAGTATGTTAATAAGAAAATTGCCAGAAACCATTTTTAATTAATTCAATAAAAGAGAAAAGAAGAAAAATTGGTCAAGCAACTGATGAGAAATAATCAAAGGCAGATAATTGAACTAAAAATGAATAAGAAATAAGAAATCAAACTTTGCAATCTGAAAATTACGTGGGGAAGCCCCTGCCATCCGTACACGTCCCGGGTCTCTCCGTCTCTCTTCCAGATTCCTTTTTCAATTTTCCTTGTTGCGCAGCAGCAGCGATGTGTGCGCTTCTGAACCACCCTCTCTCTTCTCAATCCGTGCAAAATTCCAACTTTCCCCCCTCCCCTCTAATTTCTTCAAAAAACAACATCTTTTTTAAGAAAGAAAAATAACAAAATACCCACCCCTTCTTCTTCTTTCAATTGGTCCAAGTCGAACTTACCTTAGTAATCCTACCTACAATCTACAATGGGAGGAGCATCTACATCTTTAGCTCTGTATAGGGTTTTGTTCGCGCTACTAGGATGTTTCATGGTTGCCACTCTGATATACACCACCATCACCGATGGATCTCCATTTCGTGTCGACCTCTTAACTCCGTATGTTATTGTTTGCGAATTTTGCATCTGTTTGTTTACTTTATAAGCAAATTTTTTGTTTGCGTAAATTTGTAATTGTGTATGATATTTCTCTAGGTGGATGATAGCAACTTTGATTGATTTCTACATTAATGTGGCAGCCTTATCGGTATGATCTCCTCAGATCTCTTTCTCGTTTTAATAATCTAATTTTTCTCAGTATATTAGATATTAACCCTTAGTGAATTTGTCGACTCTCCATACCAGTATAGAAGTAAACAGGTTTCAATCTAGACATTTAACTTTAGTTTAATTAAATCAATTCTGATTCATTTGTTTTTGCAATCAAGCCTTGATTAAACTTTAATTCCCTCAATTTAACCTAGGTTGGCCTGAACTTACTTTCAATTTTTGCAATTAAGCACCCAAAACCTTACATAATCTAAAAAGTCAGGCACAAAGCCAATTTTTTATTATCAAACTGATACCACTAGTGGGCACATCACTGATGGCTTCACCTTACAGCTTCTTACAATCCCAATAATATTTGGAGTGTCCACTGTTTTTTGTAAAATTATAGTATAGCCAGGATCAAATAATATCAATTTATATATAATATGTTTTTTTCTGATAAAAATATATGATATGTATGTATGAGTTTTTTCCATCCTAGGCTTGGGTGGCATACAAGGAATCAAGTTGGCTTATTTCAGTCATTTGGATAGTGTTGTTAGTTTGTTTTGGAAGGTAATCATCATTCTGTATTTTGTAGACATTTTTTTTATGGTTAGTATTTTGTAGAATTTTTATTTACATATATTTATATGAATTGGATTTTAGATGTTATGGACAATGTTATTAGTACTCTTGGTTTAAATTGTACTTTAGGTAAGGTATCCTCAAATATTTGATAAACCTGATCGAACATTTATAGCACTACATCATGCAATCAAGCCTCCATGCATTTATGCTTTATAATCTAGTCAAATTACAATCAATTAAACACAACTGGCATTTACAAGTAGTACCTGTACATGCTGGCTGGTAGATACTGGTTCATGGCGGTGAAGGTGCTTACAGAATTCCAATTAAGCATTGCTTGACTTCATTTTGACTGCTAATTGTTTGGTCTCAATATTTTAACTGTTTATTTTCACACATTTTTACCATCTGATGATTGAATCTCAACATAACAGAAAAATGCAAAAATGGTAATTGTTTTTATTATTCCTAATTTCAGTGCTGCAACATGTGCTTACATAGTGGCGAAACTTTTTGAGATTTCAATTCAGGATTCAACTCAAGACCCTATGGATCTTTTATTAGTAAGGTACTACATATTCATGCTAACCTGTGTACAAGCATACTATTATTATTTCACTTTTCAAATTTTTTTTGCCTCTTATTTTTGGGTTTGTTGTTTCCTAGTTTTCTTGTTGAGTTTCTCTTTGAGGTTACTTTTATTTTTTTTTTTATTAAAATGATGATTTTGTTTGTTAATCGGTGCTGTGCTCCTTGTTGAATAGATCAATTGTAATTTGTTTTTCACATTTTTTCCATTCATAACATTGTCATTTGTACTGTTGTTAATGTTATTTTCAGGAAAGGTCAGATAGTGAACTTGAAGAGCTCGTATGTGAAGTATGGAAAGCTTATTTTTACTATACTGGGAGCCTTCATGGTAGCGGTGCTAACATATACTGTTGTAACAGATGGGTCGCCTTTCAGGAAAGAACTCTTGACGCCGTAAGTAATTTAATTTTTTAGGTTATACTTTATATCTATTTTTTTTTTATGAATCGGAACTGTAATTGCCTAGCTTTTAGCTAGTACCAGTAATCCTTCCAGTGTTCTCCTGTAATTTTCTCAGTTCTGTATGGTTTTACTTTTAATTAAGGTCCAATTGCTCACTGGTCAGATATTATATCTGAATATAACGATAAATTTGAATTCGTCCCAGTTCCATGTTTACTATATTCATGTCAATTGGTGGTAACTATGTGGCAACCATGAGGCTATTAACTAGAAAAGCTACCAAGTTGGTACCTATCTAATAGCAGCCCGCACAAAACAGTTTTTGTTGGTTCTGAATCTGAAATATTAATACTTGTTCCCAACAAAATGGATATCTAACTATTTTTGGTTGATACAATGTATAATAGGTGGATGGTAGCTACCCTGATTGACTTCTATATTAATGTATTTGCTATATCGGTACGTTCAACTGTTGTTGACAAATTTTATAAGCTACTTAATTTGTTTTTCCCTTGTGGATGAGTGGGTACAATCTTGGCCATTTTGTACATGGCACCAATGGCATGTAAAGGTACCATTTTTGACTGGTACGGGAGGACCTCTATTGACTTGCTTTGTTTGATTGTTGACCAAAATCAATTGTAAGAATTATTCTGCTGAAGCAAGCACACACATGACACATCCTCCCCACCAAAGAAAAAAAAAATTAAAGACACAAAAGAGCACACAAAGTTAAGAACAAAATTGGGAGGAACCATAAAAGCTATTGTATGCTGTTCAGTTTATGAATAGTTTCTACAACGGACTGATAATTCAAAAATATCTTCTTCTATACTTTCTATTTCATCTTCTGCTTGGCTAAATGATGATTATTATAATAGCTTTGGGTCACACACAAGGAGACAACCTGGATAAGTGCTTGCATTTGGATAATCTTTTTGATTTGCTTTGGAAGGTATATACATACTTTTCATGAAATTTTGTTACATACTACAATATGATTTTGCACATTTCTTCTAAAAATTGTTTTTGTTTGTTCAGCATTACAACATGCACCTACATTGTGGTCCAACTGTCACGTTTGTCAAGCCAAGATTCAGTCTACCAAGTTCTCTTGAACTCTTCAAGCAGAATAGGAGCAAATGCATCCACCAAGTAAAAGAAAATACCAATAAATTTCCTTTCCTGTAATTCTTGACTGACTTATTATTTATTGCCTTTTTTACATTTTGTCGGAAATTCTGTTCTGTAAAATTAGATATGTAAAACTTCAATTTCATAACAGGAAAACTCATAGAAAAGAAATGTAAATACTGTTAATCCCTTCTTTTTTTATTTTCCTTTTTGCTTGCTTGTAGGAAGTTTTGATGTTTTTAACTTTGAGCTACATGTATGGAGATCTGATATGCAGAGGTTTTGTAAAGCCTTGGGCATCGATTGTGCATAAAAAATCTCAATTATTCAGTTTGGAATTCCAGGACGATAGTAATGTTTTTGAACAGTGGTATTCTAATTCTGACATTGAAGTTTTTCAAGTGGCCGTGATAGAAAAGGATAATGGTTTTCACATTTTTAACTAATAGATAATTAGTTGGTCATTGTCTTGTAGAATAAAATAATCTTAAGTCTCAATTTGACTCATTAAAAACTGGATAGTGAAAGCCTTGGGCCTCATAAGATGGACATGGTCTAGTAAATGATTTTAGATGCATTAATTCCTTTAAGATAATTTCTTGTGAGAAATGATTTGAGGAACAATATTGTGGGTTATTTGGTTATCAATCATCTAGGGCATGTTCTATCTTTCTTCCTCATGTATCCTTGTACCATTACGCTCCATGAAGCCACATTTTCTTCTGAGCTTTGCGTCAAAAACCCTATTAAATTTGAATTAAACAAACACCATCTATATCAACTTAATTCACAAAATACTACCCACACGTTCTCAGTTTGCACACCAAATTAAATTGATATGCAGACTGAAGATGCGCACCGACTTGAGCTGATGTGCACTTTTGCACACTAAATTAAATTGATACACAGACTGAAGATGCGCACCAAATTGAGCTGGTGCTACTGAGGGTGTGCACCCATAAAAAAATATTAATGTAGTGAGTCATCTTAAAACATTAACTTGTTCGTAATTTAATAACTAACACGGAATTTAACAAAAAAGATCCACAGAAGACCTAATACTTTGTTCCCGGCTTCCGCATCAAGTTCTCTTTTCTACCATTATTATATGGAGGCATGGAGCTGTCGGTTTCCAATAATTTTTTAATGCAACTGGGAGATATAAAATTCTTTTAAATTTAAAACTGGCTTATCATAGTACAGCTTTGTTTGATGTGTGCCTAATTTGGTCAAAATGAGACCGTTGAATCAAATCAAGATGACAAGTATGCGAATCAGCTGCAAATTTTACTTTTTTTTGAAGAAACCGGGCAGATGCTGCCAGGGTGTTTGTTGACATGAAAATAAGCACAAAACACAGCATTCCTTGTTCAGTGAGTACCAACCCTGGTACCTATCCTGAACAATAGATTGTTTCTTAAAGCACAGAATGAAAATATGCAACAGTCAGAAAAACATGTAAACTGCCAGGACTAATGATGAGGATCAGTTAGCCCTATCACAATGTGCTTTCCACATTGTGGCCTCTCATATTATCCAGTCCACCACCAGCTCCACCGTCAACACTTTGCCTTCAAAAATTTTAGAGTTGCGCTGCCTCCAGATTGCCCAACAGACGGCGGAGAAAAAGGTCTGCCATCTCCTTTTACTGGTTCTACTGCAACAAAATGTTCTGGCCGAGCGGTACCAGATGCGGTCAACAGTATCAGCATTTACCAATAAAGGGGTTCCGAGGTAGGCGTCTATACCTTCCCAGATTGCAATTGCGTAGTTGCAGTGGAAGAAGAGATGTAGCGCCGATTCGGGAGTATGAGACGTGCAGAGAGGGCACTCAATTTCACAGTTGAAATTCCTTTGTTGCATAACCTCCCAGGTGAGGAGTTTGTCCCTCAAGAGAAGGTAGATGAAGATCTTAGTACTCAGGGGTATGCAATATTTCCAAATGCCCTTAAATTTCCACCGTATGAGACCACCAGTGATCATAACTGAATAAAGTGAGTTCGCAGTGTATTCTCCATTCGGAGACCACCTCCGTCTCAGGTCGTCATCCTCTTCCGTGAGTTGGGGGAATTCGTGAGAATCTGGTAATAACACTGTGTACTGTGAATCTGCTTGTTGCAGGGATATCGCATGGAATTGTTGCCTTTTTCCCAAAGGAGCCAGTGCCTGAGGACCCCACTGATTGTACCAGAAGGAGATGGAGGCTCCATTACCGATTATCCATGTTGTGGACCAATTGAACAGACTTTTAAATCCAGTGAGTTGCACCCAGAAATAGGATCCATTTTTGGACCAAACCATAGGGCCAATCCGAAAGACCCCCTGCCATCGATTTTTTGTGATTATCCTAGTCCAAAGAGATAGGGGCTCACTATACAATTTCCACCACCAACGGAGAATTAGCGACCAATTCCTCAATTGTAGGTCCGGCATTCCCAAACCCCCCCAATCCTTTGGGATGCAAACCAGATTCCAATTACACAGTGAAATGTACCTAGATTGTGTGGCTGGTCTGCCCCAGAGGAAGCTCCTTCTCGCCCTATCAATCTTAGAGATTACCCATTTAGGCAGAATGAATGAGATCATGTAGTAAATGGGGATGCTAGAGAGGACAGTTTGAGCCAGCAATAGTCGGCCCCCTCTGCTAAGTAGTTTGGACTGCCACCCTTTTAAACTGTTTTCAACCTTCTCAATTAGCAGAATGTATAGGTGCTTAGCTGGTTTTCTGAGAGTGAGAGGCATTCCCAGGTATAGATTTGGGAAATCTGTCTAAGCGCAACACAGAATAGCACTGACTATCTGGGTGTCATTCTGGTTCATATTAAGAGGGATGAAGGAGGATTTTGCATAGTTTACCTGTAGCCCAGACATGGAAAAAAACAGCCTTAATACCAGCTTCAACATGATTAGCGCCGAGGTATCACCGCTAATTTAGGAGGTCACTCATTCTAGTACTACTCCTGCCCACTTGGTGCACTATGCGAATTAGTTGTGTGCACTTTCAGTATGCGTACCAATTTAATTTGGTGCGTAGAATGCGTGAGTGGTATTTTATTAAATAAGTTAATTATAATTTAATAGAGTGCTAACTTAAAAGTTTTTGGGAAAACCTGGCGGGTAGTCTCCAAATCACCAGCTTTACAAAAATCAATAGTAAGATGGGTGTGGAAAGTATAGTAACACGGTTCGTGTTTAATTCGCGAATTAAACATTTTTAAGCCAATAGCGTAGCAATTTGCGAATTAAATGTTCAATTTGCGAATTATTTGCATATTTAACAAATTTTATGAATTAAGTGTGTATCATTCGGAAAAACTTGTTGCTCTGTCACGTGTGAGAAGCTGAAATTTTTACGCGTGTGTTGGAGTCATGGATAATTTATGCATAGAATGGCGTTACACTCCAAAACTATACTTTTTATGTTACTGTGCTCGGAATTTAGCCTAAAAGATTAGTCCAACTTCTTGTGTTACATGCACTATTGTAAAGTTCCAGTTTCAAGTTTTTGACATGCGGGTCCTGCGATAATTAGAAAGAAAAGATCCCATGTCAGAGATTACTAATAACAACTTTGTCTAGGGAAGCTGAAACAGAGAATTAGATTACCAAGAAGTTCCCGGTCCATTACTTGCGCCACACCAAACAGAGAATCAGATTCTTATGTTGACAGATATGCATAATTTGTATGTTGTATTCTGAAATTTTCTTTTAATTCTTTATATCCGGTATTGTAAAATTTAAAAATAAGTCTGAATAATTTTCTAATTATACGTGAATTATTTCCAAATTACGAATTTTTGACCCCACTGATCTGAATCCAAACTATTCATTTATCACTATGGTGGGAAGCAGTAGCTGGGTTGGGTATTTGAACGAACAGTTGGAGCGCATCGGAGCAGGCATGCTACAAATTGAGGTACAATTTGAAGATAGGAAATAGCTCCGGACTCAGAAAGGTGAAGCTATTGGTTTTGGAAAGATATGCTGTAGCTGAAAGGAAATATCTTATCCGTGTCAAAACTCAAATGTCAATGATTGATTCGAAGAAACTGCTTCATTATCAAAGTGTAATTAATGCCGTTTGGATACTCGTATGACCGTGCATGTCAGCCACATGTCATTATCCATGTACAAAATAAAAGCTCCCTAATTATTTAATGTAATGGTCAGTGCTTTCAACTTCATACAGCTAGCTGCTAGCTTGACAAATTAATTACACTTGTGATCATAATTATCCTTTAAATAATACAGCAGCAACACTATTCCTGTAAAATACTATCAAATTAAGACAGAGAGTGAAGAAATGACAAGCTCTCTCTATGCCATCCTCCTACAATCAATCCTCATGTTTTCTCTTTACTACACCAATGAAGGAAAAGGAAGCAATTCCACAGATCAATTGTCTCTATTAGCTTTCAAATCCCTTATAAATCATGATCCATTTAAAGCCTTAACCTCATGGAATAGAGCTTCACCTAATTATTGCCTTTGGAATGGTGTTATCTGTGGCAAGCTTCATCCTGAAAGAGTTGTTGCTCTCCATTTGGATTCTCTTTCTCTTTCTGGTACAACATCACCCGCCTTGGCGAACCTGACATTTCTTCAGAGTATCAGTCTCTCTTCCAATAGACTCAATGGAGAAATCCCTACTGAATTCGGCCAACTGCATCGGTTGAAGTTTCTCAACTTGAGCTTGAATTCCATCCATGGTGCTGTTCCATCAACCCTCGGTAACATCTCAAGCTTAGAGGTAATCGATTTTAGAAGCAACCGTTTGCAAGGTGATATCCCGTCAACTCTATCACATCTTTCCAATTTGAAAGTGCTCAATCTGAGGAGTAATTTGATTGGAGGAAAGATTCCTTTAAATCTTACCCAATGTCGAGAACTCAAAACCCTTAGCTTGAGGAGCAACTTCCTTGCAGGAGAGATTCCTCCTGAATTTGGTTATTTTTCGAAGCTGGCTCAACTGGTATTAGGCTATAACAATCTGACAGGAACAATACCAGCAACCTTAGGCAGAATCTCTAGTCTAGAAATTATTGATCTCCTTTATAACAGTATCACTGGTTCTATACCAAGTTCCATTGGTAATCTTTCATCTTTAGCTTGGCTTGATTTTGAGTTTTAACCATCTGTCTGGAATAATACCTCTGACCTTAGGCAACCTAGGCATGGTATCAACTCTCCAGCTTACTGGTAATAGGCTAAATGGAACAATCCCGTCGTCTCTTGGAAATATCTCTGCTCTAGAAGGTCTAGGCCTAGGCTATAATAATCTCCAAGGTGAAATACCAGCTTCCTTTGGTAATTTGTTATCTCTCAACCATTTGGAGTTGCCGCAAAACTCCCTTTCTGGAGAAATTCCAAGTTCAATTGGACAGCTTTCCGATCTCATCTGGCTCAACCTTGGTTACAATAACCTAACGGGAAAATTACCAGATTCTCTGTATAACCTATCCAACTTGATAACACTTGCCCTTGATAATAATAATCTTGAGGGGTCTCTTTGGCCAGACATGGGCAATGCACTTCCATTTCTTGAACTGTTACGTTTGCCCTCTAACCTATTTACTGGTCCTATTCCTGCATCCTTGTCAAACTCAACAGGTTTATTCGATGTTGAGATTATGGATAATTCTTTTACTGGCACGATTCCACCAATTTTCGGAAGCTTACCAAGCCTATCCTACCTTGATATTTCTTATAATGAACTGGTAGCCACTAAGCCCAGTGATTGGGATTTCATGACAACCCTAGTAAATTGCACATATTTACAAAATCTTGATTTTGGGTATAATTCTCTTGGTGGGGAGTTGCCAAGTTTGCTGATCAATTTGTCAGCAAGTCTTAGTTATTTAGCACTTGATAATAACCAAATTGGAGGAACTGTTCCTGTGGGCATTGGGAAGCTGGTAAACCTAACTTTTATTGATATGAGCAATAACCTTCTTCAAGGTATCATTCCTAATGATATTGGCAATCTCTTGATATTAGGCTCATTGGATTTGTCAGGAAATAAAATATCTGGGGAGATCCCGGGATCCATTAAGAATCTTAGCAGAATTAGCCGGCTTTATCTATCTAATAACAACTTGGAAGGTAGGATTCCAGAAGGCTTTGGTAAATTGTTGCATTTAGAATTGATGAATCTTTCATATAATCAACTCATAGGGAACATTCCGAAAGAAGTGATAGGTCTTTCTTCACTGTCAAACTTCCTTGACTTGTCACATAATCAACTAAATGGAACCGTGCCGGCTGAGATCGGTAATTTAAAAAATGTAAATGAGTTGGACCTTTCTCACAATAGACTATCAGGGGTGCTTCCTACTGCACTGGGTAATTGTGAAATATTGGAGATCCTTTATATGGAAAATAATATGTTTGAAAGAACCATTCCTTCCTCCTTCAGCAACTTACGAGGCCTTCGAGTAATGGATCTATCACAAAATATGCTCAATGATCAATTACCGAATTTCCTTGAAGAATTGCCAAATCTACAAATATTAAATCTCTCCTTCAACAAATTTGAAGGAGAGGTAGGCGATAAAGGAATATTTAGCAATTCAAGTGCAGTTTCACTTCGTGGAAACGCAAATCTTTGTGGTGGGATTCCTCAATTGAATTTACCAAAATGTCCCTCCTATACTAAGAGGAGGAAGCATATCTCTAATGGTGTTAAGATTATTTTATTTTCTATTGGTGGCCTTTTCCTATTACTATTAATCATCCTTTTCTTTGTAATTGCTCGACGTTATTTTCTGTATCAAAAAGAAAAACCAGCATCCGCAATTTCCTTCAGAGAGAAATATGCACGAGTATCTTATGATGAGCTGTTCAGAGCCACAGATGGTTTCTCTCTAGTTAATCTAATTGGAACTGGCAGTTTTGGTTCTGTGTATAAAGGAAATCTAGTGCATGATGGTTTAAGCACTGTAGCAGTAAAGGTAATAAATCTCGATCAGCATGGAGCTATCAGCGGCTTTGATTCAGAATGTGAAGCTCTCAGACATGTCAGACACCGAAACCTCTTAAAAATCTTAACTACCTGTGTTAGTTTAGACCATAGAGGCAAAGACTTCAGAGCTCTAGTCTTCGAATACATGCCAAATGGAAGTTTAGATGAATGGATACACCCGAGTTCCTCACTGAACCTTTCTTCAAAGAGATTAAACCTTATTCAACGATTAAACGTTGCCATTGATATTGCATCAGCCTTGGAGTATCTTCACCATCATCAGAATAATACGCCTATTGTTCATTGTGACCTAAAACCTAGCAACATTCTTCCAGATTCTGATTTAGTGGCTCATGTTGGTGATTTTGGATTAGCGAAGATACTCTTTAAAAGTCAAGAGAAATCGACTTCATTTTCAAGTAGCATTGCTGAACTTAGGGGATCCATTGGTTATGTTCCTCCAGGTTATTTTTCTTGCCTAAGATGTAAATACATGACTTTGTTTTACAAATAGTAGTCCATTTGATGATTTCTTTCTTCTTCTTTTTTAGGAAAAAGATGTAAAATGCTTTATATTTGTCACATTAGGTCACTTAATAAGTATACCTATATAAGAACAACTATATTCAGGAATAGATGATTGTCTGGTTATGTCTTTGGGAATTGGATCTGCTGCAATTCAAATGTTATGAACATTATTCCTAAAATCCTTGCCTTTTCAAATCCAGCCGTCTAATAATTTCTGTGCACGTATCTCAAAACAACTGATTTTTCTGTGCACGAATCTCGAAACAAATCAACAGTTGGATTTGAAAATGAAGAAATTGTAGGTACTATTTATGGATAAAGAATTGCAGCAGATTCGGATCCTATGTCTTGAGTTTAAGGAATGTCATTGGCTAGAAACTTAGAATGACAAATTTGCTATCTTATATGATGTATTGGATCTTTACAAGTGCAATTCTTTCTAATTGCTCAATGAATATGAGAGCATATTCAAAGGCTACCTTGGTAGCAATAACTGATTGCAATTGATACTAATTGTTCCATTCTCTATTCAGAATATGGAATTGAAACCAAGGTGTCGACACAAGGAGATGTGTATAGCTATGGAATTCTTCTACTAGAAATGTTCACGGGAAAAAGACCAACAGATGAGATGTTCAAAGATGGCATGTCCCTTCGGACCTACGTTCAGGCAGCTTTTCCTGACCGAGTAATGGAAATCATAGATAAAACTATTATTTTAACTGATGGTGGTGACGACACCATAGGCGATCAGCATGCTAAGAACTATGTCGGAGACTGCATGACAAATTTCCTGGTTTTACTGATTGAATGCGGGTTGCTGTGCTCGAAGGAATCACCGAGAGAAAGACCAGACATGGAGCTTGTGATCAAACATGTCAGTAGAGCCAGAGATGTTTATCATGCCATGGTTGATTGCAAGGATATTATAGTTTGAGATTTATAGATTATATTATATTGGGAAAATTAGTTATTTGCCACTCCAAAATCTGAAAAATACCACTCTAAACTTGGTTAATTCTTAAATTTGCCACAAATACACAATTTTTATACTTTTTTTATTAAAAATTAACGGAAAAAATACAGTTTTGAGATACGTATTTCTGTATTTCTCTATATACCCTTCAGACTTCTCATTATACGTATCTCAAAACTGTATTTTTCAGTTATTTTTTAATAAAAAAATATAAAAATTGTGTATTTGTGGTAAATTTAAAAATTAACCAAGTTTATAGTGGTATTTTTCAGATTTGTAGTTTCGTGATGACATTTTTCAGATTTGAAGGTTTTGGAGTGGCAAATAATCAATTTTCCCTATTAATATTTGCCTCAATCTCCACCTTCCTCTCTCCCTCATGTATTTTTTTATTTGCTTTTTTTTTTTACTTTAAAATGTACATCTGAATTTTCTTGAAAATATAATCATGTTTTTCAAATTATTTATCTCCAGAACAATATTAATGGTATTACATTACTATAATAAAATGGGACAATTTTGCCAAATAAAATGTGTTCAGTAAAATTTTGGCACAAATAAATCATCTTTTGAAACCTTAAAATCATGTATAATGGTAAATAACATGATTAGTCAGACGGTAACTCAAGCTGAGGAATACAATAGTGTTGTATTAATTCAAAAGTTATATACTGGAGCCTGGAGTTATTGAATGAATCAATTAAAGTAACAAAAGCAAGTTTATGGGCAATATAGTGGGTACAGTTTTTGACAGGATTTTTTTTAATATAATTTTCATAATTTCCTTTTTACAACAACATCACACATGTCATTATTTAAGTGTTACAATTTTCATGTCAGTTATGTATGATCTCTGAGTGGGAAATCATCTGTAATATAAACAGGAATTTGAAAACAGAACAAAAGTATGATCTCTGACTGTTAAAATAAATATTTGAACAGTAAATACATAGTATTTTTCTTTCACTTATTTTGCAATGCAGACCATAAATAAAAATGATCCATGCAAACATATATTATTATGAAAAATAGTAGGGAAATTTTAAAGGAATAACATACTTTTACATGTTGTAGTTTGAACTGCTAATTATAATGTAAAATTGGCCTTTCCTTCTTGGTCATTATTGATTAAAATTAAAATTAAAATTAACTTATAAATCATTTTTTTTTACTACTTGACTTTATACTAAATTAGTTTAAAAATTTAAAAATTTGATATATAAACGCATCACTTAGATCAGTTTTCAACGGTTTGGATGCATCATTTGAAACTTATTCAGTAAATTTTTGAATTAAGAACACCCTAGTTTTACTAATAAAATTTTAATCTATAATTTAATAGGGAAAATATCAGTTCATTATTTAAACATCCCAAACAATTGAAATCTGATACCAGTCCATAAATTCACTATTATGGTTTTGATTGAATTCAATTTGGTTGGCACTTGGCAGTTTCCTAAGTTAACAATCCAAAGTTTGGACCTAATTTACATGATTGATATACAACGCATATGACAACAATTCAATTGCAACTAACTAGCAAGGGAAGATAAATTAAAAGAAACAAAACAATTGAGCAAGAAAGATTAACTCAAAAATGTTTCTAATATAACATAAAAAAAATTACTGAGTTCAATAGATAATATGCCACATTGGTTTTACAATGAAAGAATGTTCCAACTACCCCCATCAAATTTGCAGTAAGGATATCAGAAATTTAAGCCTACCAATAAATATACAAAGGATCACATAAGTCAAGTTCCTAAGCTAATAGCTTGATAGCTTACAATAATCCCTTTCAAATGTTACTTTAACCTCTCCATCTTTTCAGTGAAGATAAATAATTATCTTCTGCACAATTGTCAAATTTAGTAAGTACTGCCTGGTGGGCCCCATTGCCTGCCAATGATAAAAAAGTATTTAGTTAAAACACTAATAATACGTTCAACAGGAGAAGGTTCAACAGGAGAAGGCCTAAATAAGCATCTCTCTTTATAATCATTTTAATGTATCTTGATTTTAAATTTCACCAAACGACCACAATTCAACTAGATACTGCAAGCTACATAATTTTTTTTTTTTTTCATTTTCTACTTTGAGATGCCACTGTTAAAGACTGAATAATGGAATACAAAAGAGTAGAGAAATTTGCCTGAGCAAACTAGCATAACAATTTAATGTTTATTTACATACTCTTCATTATGTAAAATCTCATTTTTCTGCTAATGGCTTGGCAATATATATTGTTTCATAGTATATAGATAAAAATTATTTCAAACCCAGACATAAGAATTTTAAAAAGTCCAAAGGCAAACAAACCCAATCCAGCCATAGCAAAAACCATTCTGACATAAAATATTTTGAAAGTTGATCAACTATAACCCATTTGAGACCAGAGACGTGCTATACGAATAAAACCCAAAATACCTGATAATTCTCGAAATTCATTTGACCCAAAGCATATAACACTGATCTAACTCCCCATGACCAGCCATTTACCAACTGAAAAATTTACTGATCTAGATTCCATACCTGAAGTAGCAGAGCTGCCTGTAAGCACATTAGATTATCTCAGGATTTTGGGTAAATAATAGAAGATGAATCTGTTTGCTTCACAGAGGTGTCCTGCTCTACTTTCATGCCACTCACTGTCTCATCCAGAGTTGAGTTTATATCCAATGGCTGAATAATTAAAAAAAAAAGGAACAAAAGATAAAAAATTCAAACATCCCATCAATGAAGGCTCTTATGATTTTTCACATGAAAAAAATCCATGTTGCAGGTCAGAACTCATAAAATATTAATATAAAAATTCAAATAATAACACACAAGAAAATAAAGAGTATGGCCAATGCAGGTCCTACAGCAACCTTTTTCACATTCATGAAGTAGTCTCAGGCTCTCAGCAATGTTGAAAATAAAACCAATAACAGTGAAGTAAAGTTTTTCGGGTACAACGGTAACTTGAGGAGGGTCAAATGCCTCAAGCCTTTCCATACCTTATTGTGCTTCACATTCTATATCTCCGTTTTCAAAGTCCAAAATGACAATCCGAACCACTCAACACTCTCCATATTAAAATTTGCTTGGAGACCAAATTTTTTATTTTTTTTCGAATTTTTTTACTATTCACTATTTCTGGACAATCAAAAAACAGTTACATTGTACCTATCTAAAAGATAGTAAAAAAATTCCAAAATAATATAAATTTTGGTCCCCAAGCATATTTTAATATGGATACCATGTTGAGCGGTTTGGATAGACAGTTTGAACTTTGAAAATGGATATAGAGGATATGAGGCATTTAAAACCTTATCTGGTAACTTGGTTAGGAATGCAAGTGCTTTCTGGTTCTGCAAAGGGACAATTACATTAAGAAGTAAAAGAGACTACCTTCGAATAATTGACCTCCTCGACAACAGCCTCAGGTCCTTTCGCAGCGTGCATATCCTGAGTTAAAAAAAAATATAATACCAACAAAATTAGTCAAGTCATACTTGAGTGTGAAATATAAAGCATTCGTTGACACATGGGTTCTGCAATAATACTCCCTATCACCAAAAGGAAAAAAGAAGAAGAAAGGGTTGGGGGGTGGGGGGCATGTTTCTTTGATTGATCCAGCCACAGCAAAAATTCTGTTTTTTGAATCAGATTTTTCAAAGAACAGAATTTTTAAGATGAATAAAAACAAGATTTTTCACCACAGCAAAAAACAGAATTCTATTAAGATTTTTGGATCCAGCCACAGCATGTTTCTTTGATTGATCCAGCCACATGAATAATAAGGAAATACAAAAATAAGTAATAACAATGTAGAGCAAGAACAGACCTGATTCAAAGGGTCATTATCCGCATTCTCTCTTTTTATTCTGATACTAGGAACAGCGGTTGATGATCTTCTGCAAGGAGAGAAATATTAAGACACTGATATGAAGATATGCAGAATATCCTATGGTTAAGAAAAGGTAACAAAGAATAAATTAAGAAATTCCTGCATGACATGATGAACCCCAGAAAAAGAGACATCGATTATGACCTTCCCCAAAAAAAATCTCTCTTCTCACACAGAGACTTTTCCCATGTACCAACTGCCTTCAAGATTTACAGAAATGACAGCATGAGGGGAGGGTGGGGCAATAGAATAGGTATTTGTAATTGTTCATATTGTATACAGGACATTACTAAATTTGCAAGAGTAGTTACAAAATAAGATAGTTTCAAAACCAGTATAATTACATACCTTGGTGTCTCATCATAGTGTTTTGGATCATCTATTTCCATATCTGAATCGCGGTCATGCCTATCATCAAGGTCCTCTTGGTCTTCATCAGCCTATAATACACCATCCAACATAACATTAGTATACTAAAATAATCATTTGTCCCGAAGCTAACAAAAATTAAAACAACAGATACAACATGTAAAAAATATATTTGAAGTATATATTGCAAAAAACCTCGCCGACCCCCCCCCCTACCCAAAATACTAATGAAAATAATATATCAACAGTACTAAACGAAACTAACCTCAGGGAACTCTGTTTCAGGAGGCCTTTCTTGAAATTGAACACTTGGTGCATGCCGGAGCTTAGAGAGATAATCTAGAAGTTTCGATCGGATATCATCTAGCTGTTGCCGAGTGTTCTTATTCTCCATGTTACTTGGTGCAACATGGAGAGTGTAATCAGGACCGAAGTACTCATAATATTCATGCGGTGGCATCTTGTCTTCGAGTTCAATGCCCAAGGCAACTCCTGTCTAAAAAATGTAACAAAACAAGTAATAAGGATCAGATATTTGAAATGGATGATTAAAATACATGCGTGTGTATATAATCTGAATCTCCTTCAATAAAAATTAGAGCAAACCAGTGTATAAACATGGAACTGGAACATCAAAATCAGAGTTTGAGATACACATTTCTAATATTGTAATAGGAGCATACCTCGTAGCACCAGCAGCGTGCCACATTTCTTATTGTATAGCCACCACCACCAAGTAACAGAAGTGGCACATTAAAGGATCTCATGTACCTAACACACTCTGCATGCCCCTTAATTGAAAGATTAAAGCAACCTAGTCTGTCCCCAGACAGGCTGTCGGCTCCACACTGTAGCACTACAGCCCCAGGTCGAAACACCTCCATGACCTTGCCCATGATGGGTTTGAAAAGAGACTGATAGCTTTCATCATCGATGCCATCATCAAGAGGGACATTTAGAGAGTAGTACTTGCCTTTACCGTAGCCAATGTCACGGATATCACCAGTACCAGGAAAGTAGTCACCAAATTTATGGAAGGAGACCGTCATGACCCGGTCAGTGGTGTAGAAGGCCTCCTCCACACCATCTCCATGGTGTATGTCGATGTCTACATACAATACACGCTGGGAAAAAAAATATGAACATGTAAGGAACTTTTTTTTTCAAATACTGCACATACATTCAAAGGTGGCAATACCAGCTGGTAATAAACCACATAGAGGCACCAGTAAGCAATTTCAGCGCTCAGCTGAGAATCTGCAAGTTCTAATTGAAAGTGATGACTTTAATTCAGAATATATTAAAATGGACTTAATTGATGTTAAAATGAAATTCAGAATATACATCAATATCCTCAGTTGATTTTAAACTATGCAACTATTGACAACTACAACTTAATCTGCCACAACAGAAAATAATATTATAATACTATCTAGCCAGAATTGTGCAATTAAACATAAACCATAGGCATATGACATGAGTAAATATATTATACAAAGCTAGTCAAGAAATGTACCATTACCACACCAGCCAGTACACACAATGTATACTGTTTTCTCTACTTTCAGAATCTGGACCACACAAAATTGTACTGGTAATAGGTAACCATTAACCCCTCCCTAAAGCATCCGTTTCTTATAGGCACCAAATTTCTTCCAGAGCCACCATTATATCTTAGACATATTAAGGCCATACCAGTAAAAGGGTAACCATCTCTATCATTTGGTAATAAAAAGAACGAGTTCGTAGAATGTGCTTTTCACTATTTCTTCTCTTAAAGCAAACAAAATCTAAAACATAAAACAATCAACTTAATAAAAAAAACTAAACTCTACAAATTAAACAGACAAATATAGTCTTGCTGGGTCTGATTATTCTCCTATCCACTTTCTAAAACCCTACTAAGCCAACAAATTAATAATCTCACACATAAAAACAATAAATTATATAACATCTACATAAGCAATTCATATACCCAAAACCCTAAAAAACCAACAAGGGAAAAGCCGCCCAAAAATAAACCAAACTAAACTCTACAAATTAAATTGGCAAATCTAGTCTAACTGGGTTTGATCATTCTCCTATTCACTTTCTAAAACCCTACTAAGCCAACAAATTAATAATCTCACAAATAGAAACAATAAATTATATAATATCTATATAAGCAATTCATATACCCAAAACCCTAAAAAATATACCAAACTAAACTCACCTCATGCTGCTTCAGAAGCTCTAGAATCGCCAACACAATATCGTTCACGTAACAGAACCCCGACGCCTCGCACTTCTTGGCGTGGTGCAGCCCACCGGACCAATTCACTGCAATATCGAACCCGTGGTTCAGCTTAACAGCCCCTCCGACAGAGGCGCCAGCGTAGGTCTGACAGAAGCTGTACAGCCCATCAAAGACAGGGCAATCCTCGCCGACGTTGAAGCGCTTCAACGCGCGGATCTGATCTTGTTGGGTTTCCGGCGTGACGGACCTTAGGAATGAAATATAATCGTCGGAGTGGAACCGACAGAGGTCACGGTCGCGAGCCGGGTTCGGGTTGAACATGTGCATCTGGCCGAGGAGGCCGTAGCGGGTAAGCAGGGCGTGGGTCATACGGATCCGATGCGGCTTCATCGGGTGGCCCTGGCCGTAGTAGTAGTTCCCGACCTCTTGGTCGTAGAAGTAGCAAACCTTACGCTTTCCCCCGTCCGTGCCGATCGAGGGTAGAGAATTTCCACCGGACTCCATGGCGACAGAAAGGTTGAGAGCGGGTTTTTCTGGTTCTGGTTTTTGGGGTTTTCTTTGTGTGTTTGCACTCAAAATGAAAATATCGGAGGGTTATGTTGTAAGTTTGTGTATATATAGAACTATAGAAGTAGTACGAATTCGTATCCTCTGCATTAACTCAAAAAGTTTAATGCAACTGGACCATCTGATCTTCTTTAAGATTCGTGCCGATTAGATTCGCACTAATATTTAACAGTCCTGGTGTTAGAATCGGACGGCTGAAAAGTATTAATTCAAAATTAAAATATCGGAGGGTGATGTGGTAAGTTTGTGTATTTATAGAAGTAGTACGAATTCGTATCCTCTGCATTTACTCAAAATCGAAATCTTTTGAGTTAATGCATCTGGACCATCTGATATGCTTTAATATCCATGCGGACTAGATCCGCACTATTATTGAATAGTTGCTGTGTTAAAATCAGACGACCTAATTGGCTCCTTTTAAAATCAGACAGTTGAGATGTATTCAATCAAAAAATTCGCTTTTGAGTTATACTGCAGAGGATAAGTGTTCCAAGTAGTACCGCTAAAGAAAGATATTTACGGAAGGGTTTCACTTGTGACTTGTCAATATGGAGCGGATTGATTCTAAAATAAGAAAGATATATACGGGGAATTTCGTGTATATCCATCAGAAGTTCAGATCCTTCAAAATTACGTATTTTTGGTTCTAAAGTTCATAATAACAAATTTATTTTTCTAAATTTCAAAACCTAACAAATTTATTCATTTTATTTTTTTTTTTTATTAAGACTCATTTCAAATTAAAGTACTCATTTTTATTATTTATTAAGAAAAAATATGTTGCATTTTAAAAAAAAATGACAGTCTTCTATCTTCAAATCGGTCGGTTTTCAGAAAAAAATATGTACTTTCTCTATTTTTGCCGCATACACACTGACATTTAGGTATATACTTGAGATCGGAATCTGCTGCTCGCCAAATTGGCAAGCAGGACTCTGCTTTTCCAAATCAAACCATTAATCTGTGTTGAGATTCATGCATAAAAAAATTCAACAGTTTGATTTGAAAAATGAGGAGTCCTGCTTGCCAATTTGGCGAGCAGCAGAGTAGGATCCATATGCTTGTGTAAGAATTAGAAGTAGAAAAATAATATATTTATCCTCGAAAACTGACATATTGGAAGACCAACATTTATTGAAACATACAATGTATTTTTATTTTTCTTAATAAAGTATAAATGGATATTTTATAAATTTAAAATGAGTTTTAATAGAAAAGACAATAAGTTAGGTACATTTTGTTAGATTTTGAAATTTAGAAAGATAAATATGATATTATAAACTTTAGAAGAAAAATATGTAATTTTGAAGTTTTGGAGGAATATCCATAAAATTCCCATTTTATTTTTGACTCGACAAGCCATCCTCAAGAATGAATTAAAAATAAATAAATTATTTAATTAGAATAATCTTCTGGAAAATATATAATTGGGACAGAGAAGTTTCCAGTGCTTTCTTACTATTTCTCATCATAGAAAGCGAAGTCCTATTTTCTTATGTCAGTAATTAAATCAGTTCAATTTAAAACAAACAAATCAAATTATTTGAAGCAAGTCCATAATATGCTCATTGTCTTAGTTTCACGAGTTGCAAACGAAGTCAATCAATCACCAAATACAAATTTTTTTATTCCTAGTTATAGAGTTTATGTATTATTAGTTTTTTTTGAACAAAATCAAAATTCTTTTACCTTTTACCTTTTGTTGAGTAATTTGGTATAGGGTTTTTGCTATGATTAATATTTTTACTTTTATTTATAAACCTAAAACTCAAAACTTCAATTGAACGAGTTATCGATCCAAGGGATAAGGGAGATTTTTTTCGATCTTAGAATAATGAATTTTGGTTTTTTCCAAGTTTGTTTTAGTTTAATTTCTAAAGTCTAATCGAATCACAAACCACGAAATTAGGTTTTGTCAAGGTTTTGACAGTCCTAGGGGTTACAATCCTTTGTTTATCCTATCTATTTGGTGTGTTTATTATGTTTGATTTCATGGGGTTTCTAACCCGGTAGTTTATGTATTAGTTTTTTTTTCACGCGGAACAAAATGCATACATATTTCTTTTACCTTTTACCTTTCACGAATTCACACCAATAAATTATGGGTCAGCCCAAAATTCCTTTACCTCTTATTGCTGGATTGATTAAAATTATAGCATAGATCTAGTCAAATAAAACTTATTCCATTGCTAATTTGTTACACTGCTGAAGCATTTTTCTATTATAAGTTACCATTATATTAACAATTTTAAACTCTGATATAAGTTTGGTTCCTGCATTATTAAATATTGATGGTTGAAGCTATTAGTTGCATTATTTGAGATTCGAACCTAAATAGTTTGCGAATCAATTTCAAACAAATTATACCCAGTTTGAGTTTGAATTTGAATAAAATTCGAGCTGAACTGGTTTGATTTGTTTCATAACGAACTTCAATTGCGATTTTTTTTTCAAATCGAAGTCAATTGAATTTACGAATTTTTTTGACAGTCCTAGTTTCCCCAGATAAAAAAAAAAATACTTTAGGAAAACAGCAACATATATACAAACCCTGTTTGTCTAGACCAGGAGATGATTCGTTTTTGAAAAAATAATTGATGATAAAAAAAAATGTTTATATAGTTGATAATAGGTATAAATTTTTTATAACAAGCTATATGCAATACAATCTGAAATTGCCTCTCTTTCTCTTTTTATCTGTGGATTATCTGTAAAATATGTAATATATATTTTTCTAATTCCACACGCTGGAAGACCAACAGCAACATGACAAAACGGGTAAAGGAGCATGTAGGAGTCTCCTTTAAGATTCGTGCCAGGTTAAAAGAACGGGATCCCTCCCCCTAAATTAATTAATTTTAGTTTGATATGTTCGGCAAATATATAGACGGGATGATGGATTAGAATTATTGTGTTATTATCATATTTGATCAGTTTTAAAAACTTCACAATAGTCATCAATAATTATGCATGAAGTACCATAAAATTTTGGTTATTCATTTATTATTCTAGATGTGCATCGACTACAAATGATCATATAAGATCACGTTGATAAAAAATACGCTAACGATCCCATCCATTTGTGATTATTTATTTTAGGAAGTACTTTCTTTATATTAATGAACATTGATTATTTATTTTATTTTCATGAGTACTTGATTGTAGAACTAGAGTGTTCCTAAGTTCATCAAGTCTCTTTGTGAACTTAACTATAAAATCTATCAGATTGGTTTTAATTTTAAACGACGAATCCAAACCGTTGAAATCTTTCTACCTTACGAGTGATGCGTCTGCATGTGAAAATTGTAAACTTTCAAATTAATTTAGTATAGAGTCAAGCGGTCAAAAGGTGTCCCAAAAAACAAATGCATTAAAATTAATTTATAAACCTTCTAATTTTGACCGCTTGACTCTATACTAAATTAATTCGAAAGTTTAAAAATTTCACATGGAGACACATTACTCGTAAGGTAAAATGATTTTAATGATTTTAATTTGTCGTTTCAAACAAATCCAATAAATTTTAGAGTTCAATCTACAAAATTCACAAAGCAACTTGGTGAACTTAGGAACACCCTAGTTCTACCCTATATAATAAAAGAGGAGGGATCAAGTTACAACAAATTTACAACAACAGTTTTTTTCATTTTCAAAGTCCAAATTATCGATCCAAACCGTTCAACATGATTATCTAAATAAAATGTGCTTGCAAATCAAATTTTATATTTTTTTTTGAATTTTTTTACTATTTATTAAGTATTTTATAAAAACTAGTTAAATTCAGATTATTTAATTTTGTACCCATCTTAATAAAGAATAAAAAAATAAGCAAAATGGGTTGTGTATAGATATCGAACTTGACCTAAATCATGTCGAGTTGGGTTTGGTCGGAATCAATCGGACCCATTTCATTGTGTTTTGTTCGGTTTAAATTTCAATCTAGAACTAATTAAAATTTATTGCATGTACATCAATAAAGATTATTAGTAATTAAAATTAAGTTGCATAAATAAATTAAAAAAAAGTAATATATAAGTAATTAAGTTACACGTATATATCTAATCAGATCCACCAAGACCCATTCCGGTCGAGTCAGAGTCAAGTTGGGTCGGGTACGTAGTAGGAAAATAATAAAATAATACCGATTCGGTCCGAACCAGTGTTGTAAAAAATGGTATGCGATCGTCAGACATACAAGATACCGCCAAGCATTTAATCGGAAATAATTGGTTATAATCGGAAAAAATCGGCCAATTAATCAGAAAATTTCTTAACGGTTTGATCACCACCAATGACTAATCGGCCGATTAATCAGTTTACAACACACTGGTTCGAACCATTGACACTTTTTATAATAAATTTCATCCATTGACACTCGTAATAATAAAATAAATGTTAAGGTGCACATATAGAAATTTTAATAATTTGGTTGGTACCAAATTCTTATTGTTTTACAAATAAGAAATCTGACCATCTGCTTTTATTTTATATTTAAATGAAATGAATATTCTTATTAATTATCAATAGTTTCCAGGATCAATCAACCATATATAAACTTGATCAAATTATTGTCAAATATTTTCGTCATCAAACTACAACAAAACCATCCGATTCCAACTTTAATATTTGAAGTCACTTTGCAAATAAACAATAACATTAATCATGGTACAGTAACACACAAACAAATAAAAATAATACTACACAAAATTAAACTATCAAACGGAATATGGATAATTAAACCACATTCACATTTATTCTTCAAAGCCACCAATAATTATATCTATATAATATATTTCTTCTCTAGCATCGTACCGCAAAAGGATTAATTAATTGGTACAACACCTAAAAGGAACCATCCATCTCCTTGTGATTACTTGTGCTCTAGGAAAAAAAAAATTAGCACTTCTTTCCAACATGACAATTGAGTGCACCGGAAAAACGCGTCAGCCGTGTGACGAATGTCCCGGGCTTCGACTTGATTATGTCACTCTTTGAGAAATGTCGGCTGTTCTTGCCACCGGATTGGATGAAAAATGCGCCGTTCTGCATCAGATCACCCTGTGATCTCCATATCCAGTTCTTCCATATTCCTTCTTCAGTGTATTCCCTTTTTGTTACCTGGAAATGGATAGTTTTCATATGAGAGAGAGAGATAGAGAGAGAGAGCTCTTTTGTATTTCTTAGTGGGGGCGGAGTCAGATATTCAACTTATGGAGGTCAAACGTGAATGGGGTCAATCACATAAAATTTTCTTGCTACGAATAGGATTCATTTTGCACTACTCGTAACATTTTACTATAAATTATATGAAAAATAAGATCCAAATCAAAAAAATTTGAAAAAAAAAAAAACTCTGCCCCTGTTTCTTAGTGCTCTGAACATGATTCTGCTGCGGTTATTATAACGACATAATTTAATACGATAGTTGTTGTATTCTTTTCATGGTTACCAGATCTAAATTGTTATCAATGATCAATGTGAATGTGATCATTGTTGGGTTGTTCTTTGTTGTTGTTATTGTTTACCTCTTTTGCTGCTATATTTGGAGGCGCAACGTACCGGTTGCCTTGGCTGATAATGGTCGGGTTCTTGCTGCCTCCAACTGCATACATCAACCAATGTGTATAGTCGTTGTTAACGACATGAAAAAATCCCCAACGGCATCTGAAATATAGAATTAAGTTTCATCATAATACATTCATGAAGAAATTTCATATCAAATTTGATTAGTTAACAATTTTAAGCAAAGAATTCTATTTGGCTTCTGTACCTTGGCATTCTCTGTACAAGGCCTCTTCCAAAATGGTTAAATGATAGTGTAACCTGCATGATCTGATCACCTGAGTAGGAATCACTGGCTCCAAATAACATAACCTGAACAATTAAACAAATTCAATAAAACCAACTTTTATTTTGAATAATTCATCTTAACTACTGACAAGCTCATATAATGAAAAAAAAAAAAAAAAATCAGGGGTATCTGGCATCTCTTGCCAGTACATACTGGTAATAGTCATACTGTGAGCTATCAACAGCTCTCAAAACATGAATAATATTGTTCGAAAAAAAAATCAGGGATATATGGCATCTCTTGCCAGTACATACTGGTAAGAGTCATGCATACTGTGAGCCATCAACAGCTGTCAAAACATGAATAAAATTGTTCGGCTTACATCGTTGTGGCGGGTGAAGTGAGAATTGGAGATGGTGATAGCAGTCGAGCCCTGGATCACATCAATTAGACCATCCGCACAATTTGACATGGAAATATGATCGACCCATATATTGGATGATCCGAAAATTGTCATCCCGTCCCCATCACTCTCGGTTCTAAACCCACAGTGATCTACCGAATCCCTAACCATGCCTCCCCCACCCGGCTTGATATCATGTATATGAAGGTTGTGAATAATCACATTATGAACAAACTGAATTGTCAGTTGTGCACCATGCGCAATGTGCACCTTCGCACCACGTCCATCAATGGTTTTGTTGCTTGATATCATGAGTTCTTGTTTAAGAGTTATAATCATGTCTCTAGCGAACACGATCCATAATGGTTTCTTCTGGATGACGCCCCAACGAAAGGTCCCGTGTTTCGGGTTTGCAACATCATTGTCAGAAGGGTCAGTCACCACATAGAATGCGCCGTGCAAACCACCAGTGGTGCCATGTGCGAATCCCTTGACACACTTAGCAAGGCGCTTGCGGTCATTAGCCCAATTTTTGCGGCACCGCCAACACCTGTCAATCGGGTTTGTTGCTAGGCATGGGCCGTGGTACTTTTCCTTTAGGTTCCTCCCTGTGGAATTCGCCGAGAACATCCTGCACGTTACATTGTCCGCAAGTTGGTGAAAAAAATGAGCTTAAGATTTGAACTTTTTTTTTAGGTAGAAATTCACTAGAAAAAAAATTGATCTCAATTCAATAATATATATATTTTTTATATTTTCCGACTGTTGTTGGTTTACAACTTTGAAAAACAGCTTCTGTTATGTATCATACTGGTACGTTTTAAATTTTAATTAGTACAAGGTTGCCAAAAGCTTACAGGCCGAAATCACCCAATATTCTAATTTTGGTAAGAGTTGAATGTACATTAGTGTTGACTATCTATTTTCAACGAGAAGGATATAAATGCATCATTTTATATCATTTTATGTTTTTCCATCATCTTTTAAGTTTGTAAAAAAAAACTGAAACTGAAAATGTTATGATCTTTTTGTGTGTTTGTAAAAAAAAAAAAAAGACATGATAAAAATCACATCCAACAGCATTATATTGTTTGAGTTACCAAATTTTATAAATAGAAAGAAGTGAAAGTGAAAAATTAAATATTTTTATAGTGCAAAATTGAAGACATTTATACTTTATACTCTCTTCTTTAAAAAAAAAAAAAAAAAAAAAAAAAGACATGCTTACTTGTGTACTGCTTTGTTGAATCGATTTGTGGCAGCATGTGGTTTTGGATCATAGGCGCTTTTGGCAATCATTTGGGCCTGTACAGCTCTGGTTTTCCAATAGTACTCATCATCATCTGATGCTTCCAAAATACCAAAAGATGATATGCAAATGATAGAGAAGAGGAACAGATAAATTGAAATTGGTTTAATAAATATTGTCCCCTCCATTGAACCTGATTTTTTTTAAATTTTTTTTACTTGTGAATTTAAAAAATGTAAAGGATTTTCTGCAGTTATTTAAAGGGGTGAAACTGGAAGGGCAGTTATTTTCCACAAAAACTGAAAACAGCTTGTTAATTGACTAATTTTGGAAGAGAGTTGAATTTGAATTTGATAACAACTACTAGATTCTCCCTGAGTTTTAATCCAAAAAGACTTGAGAGTAGGTCCGATTTGGTTCGACTGGTTCAATCACCGTTCAATATGCTTTAACATCCGTGCACAATGCTTTAAATTTTGTGCATGTCTGTTTCGATTTTTGTGCGCACGGATCTTAAGATGAATCGGACGATCATGGAGCTCGCTGAACTTAAAAGTAGGTCCGATGGACATCAGATTCATCCAAAACTGCATAACAGTCCTGTGCAATGATATCCACAAACCCATGAATGTCCAGAGAAATAATGTTTGTTTACAAGTAATAAACAGAATGAACGCAAGATAATTGTAGTACAAGTGTCAGAAACACAATTAAAATGATACTAAAGACTTCTTATCATTTTCTTATTTAATGGTTGTCATGAAATGCGATACTTCATAGCATTGACAAAAAAAAAATTCCGAAATATTTTCAAAAGTAATTGTTGCTGTCCACCATTAATTGGAAAAGATATAATATTTCTTCAACATCTGTAAACTATCTTACATTTTTACATTTTCAAAAAGGGGGGATATAATTACCCAAACAATGAAACAAATGAACAATCCAGTTTTTACTAGTGATATGAACGGAAATTGTTATTACTTGGAAAAGGAAAAAAAACCACATCTTTTTTTTTTTTTTTTTTTTTCAAAAAAGAAGATAATTTGTTTTAGTTGGTTATATCTTATTTCATGCCATTTTTCTAAAAAGAAGAAGAGAGAAATATAAAGAAAATCATGTTCCAAGATCCTTTCTCCTTGTATGATTGAAAAATATCTCTTTTCATTACAGAGAAATTAACATCTTAATATAAAATATTTAATGATTTGATAAAAAGTAATAATCAAATTTTGCAATATTTAATTTTTTTATTGCTATATAATAATTTTGAAAACGTAAGAAAAAGTATAAATGTTTTTTGATTCCCATATTCCAGATCCACATTTGATATAGCATTATTATCATATCCAGCAATCCAGGCCAAGCACATTATATGATCTCGTTTTCCTCTTTTGTTTTTGAATAAAGTATTGAGATTAAATAATCAGCTCAAGAAAAGTACACTTGATGAATAATAATAAACATTGAAAATATCTCAAGGAATAACAAAAAGCGTATCAAGGTCGCATTGATGCCATACAATACATACAGCATATAACTATATTCCTAAATTAAAGCTCATCTAACAATTTTACTCTCTCGGCCAAAACAACATAATAATTTATGACCAAGTTTATTCATGGATTTTGCGACTCAAAAGTCCACAATAGATTTTGTGCCTTGCAATAACTATATTCCTAAATATAATGTACATCTCTTATCCAATAACTTGTGCCTTGCAATGCATGGTGCAAGATGTTTACCGACATTTGATGCCCACAAACCATGTTTCTCTACCTTCCCTCCCAAAAAAATAAATATAAGATCAATAACAACGGAAGCTTTCTAAAGCGAAAAAATTCCCCCGGTGATTGTGCTATTTCGTATCTTGAGGCAAGATTGTGCTTCAGAACAACACCCCATATTCAGCTGGGAATTAGGATTAAAATAAGCACCACATAAATATATCATTCATCCTCAATGCGGAGTCGTCTCCGGTCGAATATGGCCTTGAATGATTCCCTTTCTGCTCGTAGCTGGTCGCTCAATCGCTTCTTGGTCTCTGGATTATTATTTCCTCTGCTGTTTACACTTTCCTTCTCTACATCAACTAATGGATTTGATTTCTGCACATAATTTATACAGTTCTCGAGTAAAATTAGCTGAACATGCTTAGTACAGAATCCAAATGTACTGCTATCAATCTGAACATACATGTTCTTATAAACGTTCTTGTATTGAAGTAAACACATATTCTTTCATGTCAAATACAACCTAAATGTCTGAAATAATATTCTATGAGCATCTAAGGATATTATCAGTCGCCTGGTTACCAGCATTTAACCCATGTACAGGTACAATCAAGTGAACATGCTATATCCTGGGAGAAATCTGTTTATGAAAAGTTCAAGAGAGTGAAATAGAGAGGATGAAAGGAACTAACCAAATTGTAACCAGATCCAGGACCAATAACTAAAGATAAATTAGTGCGCTTCTGAGCAGCTGAACCAATTGAAAAACCGTCTATCTTAGCCTAGAAAATAAAAAAAGAGGAGTTTGATTAAAGCACAAATGTGTTAACCTCTTTCAGTGGAATGTGTACAAAAAAACGAAATCAAGGGCAGATATGTAATTACCCGATCACCCCAGTGAACACACTTTCTGATTTTTCTTTTGCCATATCCATGCATCAGTCCTGAGACAACACCTCGATTTCCTTTGGAGGATTCTGGCTTCTCTGTCTCCTCTTCAGTATTTTTTGACCATTTACTTTGATGTAGATCTTTCACACCTACCAGCTCTTCTTCTTCTTCAGAGTCCCACATCTCTCCCCCTTTTGGTACACCTGCAGGGATATATGTGCAGGAACAAATAGTACTAGTTATCAATACTATACATATATTAAACCCATATGTACTGACCTCAGTGATAGTTGTACTCATTTTCTCAATATAGGATAGCTACTCATTTAGGGAAAATAAATGTTATTTTTTGTTATATATCTGTGTTGCTTAACCACAAAGGTCAACTTCTCAATTCAGCTAGTTAGCTATCAGTAAAAATTGGATGAATCTAGTATTCAGGCAGAGTAGTCATAAACCAACTGTTGAACTACCATTCTGGTTAGATATGGCAACAGTACATCCATAACAGCCAATATGTACAAACATGCAAATACAAATATTTGGTGGCACAGTGATGCTTACCACCTAGTGACTCTGCTTTCTCATCAGAGCCATTATCATTATTAGCAGAAACAACATGGTAGTTGTTGGTGCTGTTACTACTACTTTCAGGAATATTTTCTGTTGGTGGCACCATATCATCTTCCATGTCCATTTCAACCTGTTTCAGACACGAATACAAAAAAACTAAGTACATGGCCTCACTTTGCCTTACTACCAGAATAAAAAAAAAAAGTATCCCAAGTAACATGGAAAACTTGCAATAAACACGAGCAACAATTAACCTTATATCAGTACTCAACATGCTCTAGCATAGAGTAACATTCCCTTAGAATTCAGAAACAATATGTTTCTCTTGAATAAGCATATGATAATTCCATATAAGGGAAAAACTTTCTATAAGATTGCAAATATAGGAGTTACCTCTTGAATAGTTTCATCCTTCAAATAGTCTCCTGAAAACAATGGCTGAAAATAAAAAAAATAAAAGGAATCTCATAGCTAACAGACCAGAACAATGCTTAATGTGTTGCATGTTGATATATCCACCCTCTCCAATAAGAAAGTAAATAGCAAAGAAAAATAAATATGAAATCAAAACAGTAAAAAAACTTAATGTGTTACGTGTTAACACAAAGACAATTCAATTATACCCTAACATCTAGCTGGAGGTAAACTGGTGGTGCCTCTTCCCATTGAGCTGCCATCTTCTGTACTTCATCCAAAGTGAATCCATGCAAGTTCCTTGCCGCACATCCCTATACAAATAAAACAAAATATAAATGAGATTCAACTTTCACAAATGGGAACAATATGACATCAAAGTTACAACACTATTGAACTGGTTATGCTCAGCAGTAGATTATATTTTCATCCCATAAAATATATCATGATCATAGGATAACTAACCGTTGGATCCTTGTAAGGAGCTTCCAGCAAGTACACCTCATAGCCTGACCTCTGTTAGCACAAAAAAGGGAAAGAATTACAAAGCAACCCAAACAAAATAAATAAAGAGAGAGAAGATAGAGAGATAGAGCACTATCTATCTATCTATCTATCTATCTATCTATATATATATATATAGAGAGAGAGAGAGAGAGAGAGACTAGGACAACAAGTACTTATATACGAATCTAAGATATGAACTACTTCTGGGTGTCAACACATCCAAGTCAAATATGAGCCCGAATCAAGAAATAATAGGCATCACGAAAAGTACAAAATCCTGAATATCTAAGTCAATTGTATATTTTAACCAGGGCAGCTGAACAACAGGAATGCTTTGGTACAAGAAACTGGAACTGGTACACAGAACAGTACCTCAACAAAACAAGGAACATATTGGTTGTGAGACTAGGAGTCGTTGAATGGGATCTAATAACAACTTCTAGAGAAAAAAGTATTATTTGTAGGATCACGAACAAATCCTTAAATAAATGTGATGGAACAAATATTAAAGTGAGGATTTCAACAGGTACATACAAAATGTGTTGAAAAGGATCTAGAATTGTATAGTAGAAAAAAACAAAAAGAACATTCACATATGAATTTACATAAAGCTAATTAAGTTCAGGTTGCTATTTTTGTTATTCCAAAATCCCCCATATTTTGGAAGATCTGTATCAATATGGATTGTAACAAAAAGTGTACAGAGTAGAGGAGATGGCCATAGGAACTCTTAAACAGATATTTGTGTGGTGCAATCTGTCACATTCTACCAATGCATACTCTCGTAAGCTTAGATAATTGCCATATTTTACTGTTCAATTCCATATGATTAGAACTCTTAAACAGAGGTGCCAACTAGCTTCACGATTCAGCTACAGGTAGGCACCTTATTGTTAAAGGAAGATGTGGTAAATTTGATCTAAACAGAAAAACCCTCAGACAGCCCAAACCTGAATAGGAAAGCAAATGAATCCATATCAAGCGAGTTGGACCCAGCTGGAGCTTAACTCGAGATTGGAAACAAAACAAGCTGTTCATTCCATTCAGCATCACAAGCTGACTAATGAAACTGAGCAACCCTCAATCAGGTAGCAGTTATTTTGTTGATTCAAGGGAGTTATGGAGGTTCAGTGGTGTCAAGATACCTGTTGATGGAAATGTTATCAAGCAGACGCACATAGGTAGAGAAGTAGCAAGTCATAGGAAGTGGCATCCAATTGAAAACACTCCCGAATGGAAGAAAAGAAAGGGATGGGAAAAACAAGAGAGGCAAAGAGGTGGTATAATGCTAAAGTTTAGTGATCAAAGTTTGTGGTCTCTTCTAACAATATAAAAGACTGATTGATTGGATAACCTAGAGATGGGGGTGTAGATTGAACTAACCAAAGATTAGCAGTTTGGCTAATAATTCTAATGGACTCACAAAAAAACATTCAATCAGGTGCTGAAGTATGATTATGACAATATGAAAATTAAGGCTCGGCCTTTAATCTGTAAAGCTCAAATCAAAATTTAACCAATCTCAGGCAAGCTTGTCCAAGCTCAAATACATCTCACTTGAATTTCAAGCTCATCAGCTTGGATAGATTCTGGCTCAAAAGTCAAACAAGGGAGCTAATAAGAAGTTACATTTCATATCGAACATGAGCAATTCACAATCTGTGACCTGAACTTGGAGTCCTCAACTGACTCAGAAATTTTCTAGCTGGAAATTTTGATCCAAACCCAACCTGACCTACTCAAACCTGAATGAAACCTCTACCCAAATCGGCCCAAACTTGATTTGATCACAAGCAGCAGCAAGAAGCCTGACAAACCCGAAAACTGACCTATATCCCAAACCAACCTGACATGGAATTGCAACCCAACCTGAAACCTGGACCAACTTATTTGATAAAACAATCAAACCTGACCTCAAATAAAAAAAAATAAAAAAAAAACTTGGCAAAATACTAGATTTATCTCATCACAATGACACATTTATAACAACCCAAGCTGCTAGCGATCTCAGACTTGAATAAATTTTATGAAAAATAGTACGCAAGATGGCCTGGAGACTCTTTTTAGCTCCAGTATAAAATAAGTCCAGGATGTATTTAATTATGATTATAACTAAATAATATTAAATCCTGTACCACTGGAGAATAAAAAATTAACATACACGTGACAACAAAAGCTACAAGCAGTTTCTGTCTGGTCAGAGGAGTCATAAAAAGGAGGGAATTACCTTTGCAACTGCCCAAAATTGGGAAAAATCGGCTACCCGCAGATTGCGGTCATCCACTAAGAAAGGGCCCCAAAACATACCGTCAGTCAATCAATAAACGATCAGTTTCTCATTTTCATAACCATTGCTGCATCAGATCATCAGTGAAACAAAAACGAGGGCATCTGACTTTGCAAACAAGTCCTAGTCTCCTTTTTAACCCACATCAGAGGGACTAGCAAATGCTAACTCAAAGATCATTTATGGTACTGAAATGTTTTTCTAATTTGCACAGGCCCAAATTTGTAAGAGAAAATGAAGAGCAAATAACAGAAGCAAAGAAAAACAAAGTAGAGAGATAGTTGAGGAATGAAAATGCTCCTCATACCAATAACGAAGGTGAAGTTTCCTTCATCAAGGGTCTTTCTAAAGGCCTTCAGCATGCTCGAGCGATAGGCCTGTCAACAAAAGATGCTAAGTCAGATATTTACATAATTACAGATCAATGAGAATGGATAACACAAAAAGATGGAAGAGAAACTAATATTACAGAGTTATGGTAACAGATTAAAAAAATAAATCATATACAGACTTCAACTGTAAGCAACTGCTATTTCACAACAACAGTTGCATCTGGATACAAAACTTGTCAAGGAAATATACTGTTCATAATAAATTGGCATCACATAACAACTACATCAAAATAAAATATAAGAAAAGCTAACTAAAGGGAATGTTAACAACAAGTATTTCCTTCCTCAAGGAAAATGCCCTGATAATAGGATAATTCTTTTGCACACTGTTTTTATTTCTCTGAAGAAAGTTGATGTTTTACATGAGGGGGGCTGGTAATATGCATATTACAGATCGACCCGTGCTATAGATCCATATCTCTATTTAAAGTTCAAATAGTCCATCCGAACCGTTAAACATGATCTTCATATGAAAATGTTAAACTTGTAGACCAAACTTTGCATTTTTTTGAATTTTTTTACTATTTTTTTAGATAGGTAGAAAACCATTGCTTTTGGATGGTCCAGAATTTTCAAATCAAGTGATTTTCTACCTACTTAAATAGTAAAAATATTCTAAAAAATGTAAAATTTGATTTGCGAGTACATTTCCATAGGAAGATCATGTTGAACTGTTCAGATCAACTGTTTCGATAGCACGGACCGCTGAGCAATATGCATATTACCATAGCCTCACTCATTTTACATTTTCCAGGATAGTTGTACTTCTTTCTATTATATTTTTTTATGTAGCTAAATATATCTTCTTCTTGTCACATGTACCCTTTTTAGACAAGCTACATCAATTTCGGAGGTGAAGACATTACCAACCCTATTTCTTATATACCCTAAAATGAGAAAATGTTCCAATTCTTAAAGGGATCTTCCAACAGAAATTCAGCCACATAATTGGCCATTCTTCTTCACTGAATGCATAGCTGCCTTCAATGAAACCCAAAATAATGTACATTAAAAGAAATGATGCACAACCTCCTCCATTTCCGCCTCATAACAATACTCGATCACTTTTTTAGTCAACTTTTTGCTTCTTGATTTAGAACCTTCTCCATCTTTCACATCCTGACACAATCAACAGTTAAGAAAACATTATTTATTACGAAGAAAAGGAAAAATGAAAAATATATAACCAATCCAGGAAAAAGAAACATCTACAAATTCCTTGCATTAACACCACCATAAATTGACCTCTCCTCCTACCACAATAATGATATAAAGAAAGGACAAGGAAAGTAAAAGTAGGCCCAACACCAGCTGTAATTTTAAAGCAATGCCACTAACCTTTTCAACTTCAATCATGAAGTAGTCATCTATTGAATGTATCCTTGGTGCACGGCCTCCATTTTCAACCTCAACATCCCGCAGTGCCTTTGCTAGATAGCTCTTTCCACTACCTATCAAAAGAGGAAAAATAATTTCACAAACACAAAGAACACAACAAACAAGAATAGTATGCAAGCCGAAACTATGAATTGAAATAAAAGATCTTTTCATAGAGTCAAGGACAACAAAATTATTGGGAAGATACTAGACCATGAAACAGAAATTCCTGTTAGGGAGTTCAGATCTAATTTAGAAAACTAAATTCCAAGCATCATTCGTACTTAGTTTGTAGAAAAAAAAAAATATTCTCAATTTCCATAGGTGTATGCCTACGAGCTCCTGAGGTTATTGCACTTTATTTAGATTTTAGACCCTTTTTGTACTTCCTTTTTTTTTGTCTTTTCATGGATTGTTTAGTCATATCACAATTAGCTGTAATTTAAAGAAACACGGTAAAATTCCCTCACAATTGTATCAAGTATAGCTGTAAACTTTTTTGTTATATTTTCCTTTAGAACTCTTTGGTAAAAAATGAACACCACGAAGCCATACAGATTTGGTAAAAAGTTAAAAATGAAAAGTACAAACCTGGCAATCCACGAAGAATGACAACAAAGTGATCAGGGCGTGATGCACGTTGTGGGTGCTTAAACAAATCACAAGCATTAATTACTGTCGGTTGAGCACTACTTGAATTTGTTATTAGATTTAAACATGTCTTCATGATTGGTTCGGAAGCAGATGGAGGATACACTGCCGAGCCACCCTGATATGTAAAAACACCAATGTTTTTATGTGAGATTTTGGTATAACCGCTTGACATTTAAAAAGGAAAGAACAGAAATAATTTATTATAAGCAAAAAGACAAGAAAAATTATAAGCAGGTATACAGAAAAGCACCTGCCGGTGTGGCAAAGAAGGGTTTGTCTCAGCAAAACCATACACCGTAGATGGCACCGGGACTGTTCTCCCTGAGCCACTTGACGCAATAGGAAACAGTGAGGGATTCTTATGTGGCACAGAATCTAACGGACAATGTGGCGGAGGGGGAGGAGGAGGGGGCTCTGGTTGTGCCTGAGGCGGAGGCGGAGGAGGTGGTGGTGCTGCTTGTGCCCATAACTGTGACGGGTCAGGTGGATACCCATAACCGTCCTCTACCCGGTTATAACCAAAATAACCTTCAGGATGGGAACTAGTTGAACCATAACTGGGTACAGGTCTATAGCTCTGGCTTACATTTTGCGAAGCCTGGTACGGATTATTATATGGGTTACTGTACACGTTGGGTTGTACGTGATAATTCTGATAAGACCCGATACCAGGATCTTGAGACTCACCCTGTCGGCCATGGTCACGGATCAGATTTAGTATCCGATCTTCTTTAGGTCGGATACGATTCAAGGTAAGATCTAGAGGGTAAGAATCTTCGACCCGCATCCGCTTGGGAGGAGGAAGAGGGGCGGGGTAGGGATGAGGTTGCTGGAGGTGGGATCCACCGTACGCAGGCGCGGGAGGGCAGTAAGGGTAGTGAGGAGAAAAGCATACCGGGCAGGGTTGGGGCTGGTATGGCGCTGATCGCCATTGATGAGTATCCATTGCTCCCCTTCGATAGCTTGAATTGGAGCGATCTAGGGTTTGTAGGGTTTCTATATGGTAATCAGAGAGTTGTTGCGGTTTGCTTCTGTTCAAGTCTGCTCAGAGTTTAGAAGCTATTGATAAAGTTGAAAACAACATATTAGTAAAAAAAAAAAAAAAAATCTTATTTTTATTATTTGAGGTAAAAAAATTTTTCTTATTTTTATTATTTGAGTTTGACTAACATGCTATCATGCTATCGATAGTATAAAGATAGTATAAAGATATGTTGTGTTATCATGTTGAAAACTTATGAGATATGTTTCATACAACGAATCGAAACTGTTGAAACTAATGTATTTTATAAGTGCTTGGTTTACATATAAAATTTATAAATATTTGAATTTATTTGATATAAAGTCAACCAGACATAAAATAATGAAAAATAATTTCATTAAAATTTAACTTATAATTTTTAATTTACAGGTTTACTTTATACTAAATAAATTTAAAAATTTGTAAAATTTTTATGTAAACACATCATTCGTGAAGTAGATCTGTTTTAATAATTTAAATTTGTCATATCAAACATATTTGATGAGTTTTCGAGAAGATAGCATGCATCTAATACTATCGATAACACACTAGTCAAACTCCTATTTTGAGTGTGGACATATCATACTATCGTCTAGAAAACCTATCAGATAACACGACGATTCTGAAACCGTTGATACCACATAATTCACAAGTGATGCATTTATTTTAAGACTTGCACAAAATATTTACGGCTCAACATAATCTCCATATTAAAATGTGCTTGGAGACCAAATTTTAAATATATTTTTTTAATTTATCTACTATTTTTATAATAACAGGTGCTATGAATTTAAGGTTGATTATGAATTAATTTTGGTGTAATTTATTTTTATAACAGTTTTGCTCTCGGTCGTTAGATTTCTTTATTCTCAACATTTTTTTGGGAGTCCCGCTGTACGCACATGGAAAGTGAATTCTTTATTTAGACAAATAATTATTAAATAAGAGAAAGGGTATTGATTTTGTGTCACATTCATGCTCCACATTTTTATATTTGTCTTTAGAATACAAATAAACAATTCCAACCGTGCGCTCAACACAATATTCATATTAAAATGTACGTAATAATTATAATTTTTACTATTTTTTAAATATGTACTTATCTAAAAGAATGATTGTCTATCTATCTAAAAAATAATAAATTTTTTTTTGAAAAATATAAAATTTATCTTTAACCACATTTTCATATGAAGATTATATTGAGCGATTCAGATGGCCTGTTTGAATTTTAATAATAGAAATAAAAAATATAAAGTATAGCAACAATGAGACATTTTAACCCTACTCAAAAGAGTGGCTGGAATTTTGATGGCATAAATTATCTAGAAAACAATTCAAATTCGTTTTCAGGATCCAAAGTTGTTGTTTTTTTTCCTGTTGGCCACAGATTCACAATGATTCGTCCACAGAACATCCCATTTGCAAGCCTAAATTCTCAAGCATTAATTACAGAGAATTCAAAAGCTGTTTTCAAGCCACAAAAAATATTCCGTTGTCCAACAAAAAAAACAACCTTTAGATCCGAAAAAGAAAAAACTATAGCAGAAGGGCTTATCTGCGACCGACATCTGTGACCGGAGCTGGCGCCGGTCACAAAAAGATATTTTTATAAAAATAAAAAATAAAACAGAAAATCAGAGGTGACGAACCCCCCCTTCAGAGATCGACGTCTTATCCATCTGTGACCAATTTGGCTGGTCACAAAAGGGTCTCCCCTTGAAAACCCTACGCGTGAATTTTTTTTCTGTCTACCGCGTCACGTTTTAGGTTTAGTTGTCGATTTGCTCCGTTGAAATCCCAGTGACCTCCGCCCCATTGGCACTAATTGGTAATTAATTCTTGCTAATTCCTTGCTAATTTAGGTCAATTGCTAAATGGATTCTGTTAATGAAATTTGTGCTGCTGGATTTAACATGAATGTTGATTAATTTTTTTTTGGTGGCTGTTTGATTATTTCTATATATATTCACATGAATGTTGATGAAACACTCTTCATGCTGGTTGAATTGGTTCTTGATTATTCACCGATCATCCAGGGACTCAATTTCGTAAGTATCCTACCTTTTTTTTTTTTTTTTTTCCAGAGTTGTTCTTACCCGAAAAAACAATTGGGCAAGTAGAGGACTTGGCATTTTATTTTTTATAAAAGAAAAAAAAAATGAACTTATTTAGCTTTTCACAAAATAAACACAATTTTATGAGACACATGCACTTCTATATATTATTCTACCATGCATTAATTATAATTGGCCTCCTTTTGACACATGCCAAGGGTAACTACTCATTTTATTCCATTGTGGGACGACTAAGGATATTAAGAACCGAACAGCCGGATCAATATAATATTCAAGTCATAAAATATAATTTGCTAACATTCTATATATAACTTATATTCCTCAGCAGCTGAGTAACTGTGCCTGTTCATTATTTATTTATTTTTCTCCTTTTATCTAATTATTTTATATTGGAACAATAATTAATTTAATAGAATTGTTTAGGTTAATATTGTTTACTTGAATTGCTTAGGTTAATTTTATTTAATTGAATTGCTTAGGTTATTTTTCTTTTAATTAAATTGCTTAGTATTGTTTTATGATTCAACTAAACTGGAATATTTAGTATGCCTTTTAGGTCTATACCCGTTCAAAATTAATCCAATAGGGATTAATTTTAAATAATCCCCGGTTTGGGTAATTCATATGCACAGATAATAATCTACGGACTTACTTTATTATGCTAATTCTATTCAAGTAATTCATATATATGCACAGATAATAATCTACTCATTCATTCATCACAAATCTTTTTACTAAATGAGATTTGGATATACTTCTACCAAATATCAATTTGGTACGTGGCCCCAAAAATATAAAACAAAAAAAGTTACCAAACCGCCTCTCTGGAGGGCAGTTATGTGAGGTAGGGGACCGCTCCCCGAGGGGCAGTATGGTATGCATACTGAACCGCTTCCATTGGGGCGGTTTGGGCACTTTTATTTTTATTTTCTTTTCGAGGGTATATTTAATATTCTTTTTTGGGGTTATTAAAAAAAAAAAAAAAAGGCTCCTGCGGGTATGATTTGTTATCTATCCATGGGCCACGGAAAAGTATTTTCTTGGGCTGTATGTTTAAAATGTTTTGTAACTGGTAATCTCACTATGGACTAGAGACATAGGCCTCTTCTAATGGGCTCAGAAAAGCATCCCAGAAGAAAATGAAATCCATATTATAGGCTCGCATAATTATTACAGGAAAAAGGTTGTAAAAGTCTAAACAAAAACAGAGTAGACGGTACAATGTTCTGGAAAAAAAAAAATACGAAATACAAATACATCTAATTACCAAACATGCATGCCACGTACTAGCTACATTGGTATGTTAATTTTCAAATTAAAGCTAATAGAAAGATAATGGCTAATAAAAAACTATTCAGGAATATACGAGACAAGATCATGTCTGAGAACTTCTGGCCTACTCCCACATTAACTTCAAAGAACATATAAGAGAACTTGTGCCCAAGTCCCACATCAACGCGTTCTCTAGTCAGAGGATTAACGGATTTTAATGCTTTCCACCCTCGACGCTTCCATATTGGTCTTGCAAGTGAAAACACTGCGAAAGATGGATTGCTGAATACAAGTACAACAAATGTAACAACACATATCAGTATGGTTAGTGCCATATTTACTTGATATAGCACTGAACTTATTGCTAAAGCAAATGCACAGACTGTGGCTTTAGTAGCAATTTTCACCATCTGTATTGAAAAGATGAGGCATGTCATCCGAAGCTCGAAATCTACATTATTCGACCCAGAGTAGGTCAGCCATGATGTGGCTAAAATAGATAACACAAACGCCATTGCATTTGCAATAGCAAAAGCCTTGAAAAGGTAATGCCGAGATAGAATAGGTGTGCCTCTGTGTTGATCGGCATCAGCTCTATATCCGCCTGGCATTGTGAAACTAGCAGCAAAAGTGACTGTTGCAGTAAGCACTGAGATAATGGCCAAGTTACGGGTAACACTTTCAGCATTCTTTATCTCTTTGTCTTTGTCATATTTGGGAAGCCCTAAATCAACTGTCACACGGTCTAGTCGATGGGCACTGGGAAGTCCCTCAGCCCACATCAACAGTCGAAGTAGATTGTATTGTACATGCTGAAGACAGAACAAAATGTTAACTAATTAACATAAAATATGACAAACCAAAATTTCACCTTCTTAATTTATTTGCCAATAAAAAAATTAATATACTATTTTTATACAAAAAAATTGACTGCTTAAAATATTGAAGCTTGTAAAACGTTAATTCAATTTGTTACATAATCTTGCAGATTAATAACAAAATACACATAATTGGATATGCAAGATTTGGAGTGTTGTTGGAGAGACTTAGCAGCATCATAGGAAATTTATCATTTAGTCTCTCCAAGATTACAATATCATTCACATTAATAACCAATCAATTAGGATCAATTTGCTGGATTGGATTTTGTATAATAGGAAAGCCAAATCAGCTGGATTAGATATTGGTGCAAAAGGAAAGCCTAATTAGCCTATATAAATCCTTGTAAGCAATTAATGAGAATGATCAATCAATCAATGAAATATTTCATCTTCAAATTATATATCAAATTTTAATACATGACAAACATACTATCTGAGACTTGTTGTGCGCAACATAATCATGCTAGATGAAAGCTGGCAGTATTTTAAAACTTTTTTTGCTATATTATCTTCTCAACTAAGAATTGTGCGTGCTCTTTAGTGAGAAAAACAAGAAAAAAATCTTCAGAAGAGGAAGAAAAATGAAAATGAAAAAAAAGTCCATAAATCGTACCAATCTGTGCATAAATCCTTGTTCCGTGTTTTTCATAGCAAGGTCAACTGGTGTAAGGCCCTTGTTGTTCATGATGTTGGGGCACACCTCCTTGAATAATATCAGGAATCGCACAGAACGGAAATCTCCAACTTCACTTGCTAAATGAAGTGGTGTGTTTCCTTGATAATCCCTGGCATTGAGCATTCTCAAAAAGGTGCAATTATCACTAATACTATGAATTATGTTTCCATTTCCACTTACAATGGCAAGGTGAAGAAAGTTTCTTCCTTCTCTATCAAGTAATTCATCCGAGTGGGGAATTTGCTTTATCAGCTCCTGAATTATCAATGCTTTGCCACATTTTGCGGCTATGTGTATGGGAAACAACCCATCCTTGTCTGCCATGTAAGCTGCTGAGATCTTATGCTTCAATAAGAGCTCTACAGTCTCTAGATTTCCTACTGATGCTGCATAGTGAAGGGGAGTGCTTTTCCAGTTGTCCACCTTAGTTGCAAGTGAGACGTTCCATTTCAAAAGTGCTTCCGTAATTCCTGTTATTAAATTTTTTTACCAATCTGGGTCAGATCTGTTAGTTTGGTTCGGAATAGGTGGAAACAACTGCTCTGATTTTAGTGTAAGAAGAAGAAATAAGAGATATGAAATACTTTATTTAAGAGAAGTTTTCAGTTTTAACAGCATGTATCTTCTATATTTTCCTATTTATATTCTAAAATTTCCTTATATATATATATTTTTTTTAACAAAACCGCGCGTCTCTTTTAAAACGAACTGTGTCAGATTAAGCTGCAGATGTCATCTACATATCAAAACCGTCTCTTTTTAATTATTCCTCCAGTTACTTGATCCTTTAGCATTCTTTAAATTCGCAGGTGACACACATCGTTTTACTTCTGGGGATTAATTTAAATAATGCTAATTCATTTCAGTGTTAGTAATTTTTGAATTTTTTTCACCATATAAAGTTTTAACAATTAAAAAACATTTAAGGTTTTGGTCTAATAAAACCTAATATAATCATGAAAGAAAATTGGCCTAATAAAATCCCGACAGACAACAATACGTACCTTTCTGTTCTAGCACTGCAGCAGCGTGTAATGCAGTTTGTCCTTTTGGTCCCGCAAAGGATACCATGGATACCATGGATTTGTATTTTCTTGTGAAGATTTCAACTATGTTAAGCGCGTTCATCATAGATGCCAGGTACAGAGGAGATACACCTTGTGCGTCAACAATACCAGCTAAGCTAAGTTCAGAGTCTATAAGCTTCTGCACCATATCCTTGTGACCAATTTGTACTGCCTCATGCAGTGCGGTCTCACCATGCATATTTCTAACTGTTAGAAGGGTTTTCAGGATTAATCCCTCTGTACTTTGCTCGTGAGTATCAGGTTCAGGACAAGACCCCTCTCCATTTTGCACGTGAGCACGTGGTTGGAGAAGTTCTATAAGCTTCTTCACCATTGTATAGTTCCTGGCCTTCGCAGCACAGTGGAAAGGTGTCTCCTTTAACTTATTGGGTTTTATCAGCAAGGATCTGTTTTTGTCATACACTGCTTTTGCGAAGGCTGTGAGGTCACGGCTTGAAGTAGCAGCAATGTGTAACACTGTGTTACCTCCAGGTGTTACTCCATCCAATTTATGCAAATCTAGCACAATCAAATTAATTAATTGAGGTTTATGAAGATATATCTAATAATTAATAAAGTAAATAAAATTTAGTCTTGATCGGACTAATACCAAAAAGTTTAATTGGCTGGTACGTGCATATCTAGATAATTGTATTATGTAATACTACAATCTCAATCTTACCATGTCAATGACCGAATCAATTCAAGAATCGAAAAAAAAAAAAAACTCTATCCTAATTAACTATCAGTTTTGATTGACCTCCGATCTGACCTTCAGATTGTAGAGAAGAGACATATTCGACATCCCCTTCAATCAAAGATTGGCACAGCTGTTCATCATCTATTGTCATCCGGTGAGGCGGGCTTTCTTCCTCACCTTCTACCGGATCTTCTTCACGTGTTTCATAACTAGATTCCTGATCAGTACGTATTTCCGCATGAAGTAAGTTATCAGATAAATTGGTTTGTGACCAAAAAGAACCCATTTCTTGAGACCTTGCGAGCGGCTGAAACAAAACTAAACTGGTAAATTTATGGGTTTTTTAGTTTTGCGGTTGATGGATGGTTTGCCAGTATTATATAGCTAGCTGGTGCAAAATGCACATATATGCACATTACAAAAAATTTCCAATATGTTCCGTTAGACTTCAATATTTAAAACGACTGTCAGACAACCTCCCATCCAAATAAATTACCTGGCTCCACTTGGAAATTAAATATGCAACCAATCGCAAACACTACAACAGTTGATTGCAAATTTTATGTTTTTTTTTTTTTTTCACAATATACCGGTTGCTGGAGCTAGTTTTGCTGGCACTTGTAGTCCATTATCTTGGTTCAAATTTTGTATTATATTCAATGGAGAAGATGCTGCAGTCATGCAGGGAGAAAATCGATGCAATTGAAAATCCGTTGTAACAAATTATTGGAAGCTCCCAAAATTATATTTGCTGTCAAAGAAATAAAGTTTCCGATTCCTACCAAAAAGTATGAATACTAAAATTAAAAGTATTTACTGTCAAATAACATGAATATATATAAAAAGCTTCCAATAACTTAAAAAAAAATTGATTATAAATTGATCTCATTCAATTGAAGGTACACTGAGGGGCACATCCCACAGCTAAAATTTATAGGCAATTTAATCCGGATTGATTTTTTTTTTTTTTTTTAAACAGTGGACAAATCCACTGATTTCTATTGAAGTAAGTTTGACCATGCCTAGGTATCTAAAATTGGTATCTAAAACATAACCGGTATTACATCAGTTTACTTATAACACTACTAGAATTTTCACTTTTTGCAAGAGCAGGAAATCGCATTTTTCATGGGCGGACCGTTGGAAAAACCTCTCAAATCGTCATTTCCTCGCTACCATGTTTAAATATATTGTCAACCTGTTGGCAATAGTACGTGCGTTTCCTTAGCCGTCAACCTACATTGCATAGAAAGAAAACAAAATAACAAAATGGAGTCAGCTACAAAGTTCAGTAACCGGTTATTTAATAACGTGCTTATCTTTAATTGGCTTAATTTAACAACCATTCAAGCAGACCGGATTAATTCACACAAATACACACCAAATTATGCATGCATGTTTAACTGACAATAGTACGTCGGTCTAGGTTATTCGTAAAACAAGTCATACATGTGCAATCCCGCCACAGGCATTTTCCACATTCTCATAACACAATTCCTTAAACCGCCAATCTAATGGGAAATCCATCAAACATTAGAAGACCGCCAACCCACTGGAAAGTCCTAACCAACAGTGGGAGGCTACAATCACAAATCAAATTTCAACCTCAGACTAGCTATCCCGTTAAATATGCTATCATAATCCAATATGCAATATCAATATTCAAATCAACCATACAAAATAAAAATACAGATTATAGAGAAGTTCGGTTATCTGATAATGAGATATTTAGAACTTCAAATCAAATTGCAATAACAACTCAGAATCACTGCGACGTAATGGAATTTGAATCCGATAGGCAATCGAATAATCGATAATACAATATTTATTACAAGAATAAGTTTTCATTTTTTTTTCTTTGTTTGGTTTGTCTTCGAAGAGGTAACGAGAAAGAGACAGATTAAATGAGTAAATAAAAAGAGATGAGCGGATAAAAAGAAGTGAGGAGGCGGGAATTTGGGGTGCATGACCGAGGCGCCTCATCAAAATATTTCCTTCCTTTGTTATTTAAATTTGAAATGGAAATCAATAGAAATAAATTCGACGGTTACCATTTATCACATTGAAATATTATTTATTTATGAGAATCATCAAATTAAAGTATAAATAATCCATTTATAATATTCTATAAGAACTTATGTTAATTGGGAGGTGTGTCGTGTGAAGAAATTAAAGGAAATTATTAAGAAAATGGAATTTCAACGTTGCCATTTTTTTTTTCTTTCTAAATGTGTCTATATGCAACAAATTAATGATTCAGAGAGTTAAATAAAAATAGAAACAAAGTTGGACACTTCAGTAATTTAGGAAATAAAAAGTAATTTATGATTTTATTTCTCGAAATTTTATAAAAGCAATAAAATTTTCAATAAAATATGTTACCAAAATATCTATAATTTTTATTATATTATAAAAAAATTGTAATTTTTTCGGGTTGTTACAATCCCAATTGAAGGTTGTACACAACAAGGTAATGTAGTGTTTTTGACTCAAATTTTCCATTTTTATGATTTTATTTTGATTTATTATGAATTGTTGAAATTCATCTTCCGAAAATTACTAACTTTGCTATTTTCATGTATAATATAGTCCCCGCAACAAAATGATGGATGAGAATGTGGATATTATGTCATGTTGTTCGTGTATGACATAATAAATTGCTTCTTCGATATTTTTTTCAAACTTAAAGGTATATATGCATTTATATATTTTTCAAAAGTAAAGTTGCTTCAACTTTAATTAAATACACATTTAATTGTGCTCTTGTATCATTTAAAAAATGCAAGACTTTCCCACAACTCCCTATCCTATGGCAACTATTGACACCATTCGGTTCGAGTGGGCTAAATTTTTCTCAAAAGAAATATCGTCAAGAAGTATAACAATTTAGGATGCGTTAAGTTGTAATAACACTTTAGGAGTTTAACTACATTGATGATGTGGTGCAAATTAAGTTTGCATGAACATGATATTTTAATAACAATTTAGGATGTGTATAATATAATTTAGGATGTCTATAATTTTTATATAGACTAGCAAAATATATGGGAGTTGGCCACAATTTTTTTTAATATGAAATAACAAATCAGCATCGGTTATTAGCAAAAAAATGATAAAAATAGTTAATAGTGTCGGCCTAACTATGAAAACCGATACAAATAGTACTATTTGTATCGGATAAATGTAAAGAACCGATACAAATAGTACTATTTCTATTGGTTAATTAGTAGGACTATACAAATTTCATTTTAAATTAATTTTTTTGGCCGGCTTCCAACTATCTGTATCGGTTAAATTTAAAGAACCGATACAAATACTGCTATTTGTATCGGTTTTTTTTTAATGTTAACCAATACAAATAGTTATTATTTGTATCGCCTATTTGTAAAAGGCTGATACAGATAATAACTTTCAGTATTGGTTGTTTAACAAATACAGATTAGTTTGGCCATTTGTATTGCCTGAATCTGTGTCGCCTCTATGTGTGATACTGATGTGCATAAATAACAAATACAAAAATACTTTTTCCACTAGTGATAATTTAGACCAAAGTAAAATATGATTACAATATTCACTTCAAACTCTAATTGTCCACAACGTTTGATAGTTGTATGCTTTTGGAATATCAAGTTTTGGGGTCTTTTAAAGTTTGATGCAACCTGCTGCAATTTTTTAAACAAAAGTTAGTACGCCAGTTCAAATGATTTTAATTCCTCAAATTTTGCTCAATAAATATTTAGTTAATTGATTATTTATTTATTTATTGTGTTGAAATCTAAATAATAAGCTGAAAATTATAATAGACTAGTTTATATGTCAGTTCATAACTGTAGTGGATTTTTTTTTTTTTTTTTTTTTTTGCAAAGCACACAGGAAACTTAAAAGATGGTTTACTGCTGGCTGTTTCAGATTCGGACGTCATGTCATTTTGTAACTAAATAATTAGGCTATAGTATCATATTGAGAGTGGGGCTAAGCGAATAGGGAAATTAAAAAAACATTTACTTTTGTTCGTTGCTTTGAAAATTAACGTCTAGGTTCATTGATAATTAAAGTTGACCATCAGTATGACGATCGACCCTATGACGTCAATGACGATCGACCATATGACAATGTATGAATATAGCCAGGGGCGGACCCACAGGCAGCCGGATAGGGGGGGGGGGCTTTGTGCGCGTGTGTGTCTCCTTAGATATTAAAATTTAGTGGTAAAATGTCAGTTCAGTACCACTTTTCAGGAAATTATTTTGTCCTCTGAAACTAAAAAGTCTAATAAGCCAGTTCAAAAACACTTGTTTTTGTAAAAAATTTTCTAGAAATTTACTAATTAGGACCAACTTTGTTGTTTTTTTATTATGTAAATGTATACTATATTTATTGTTTTTTTATCTAGTATCCATAGTTAATGAATTTGAATCCGATAAGCTATTTAAATTCAATTTCTGCCATCCCCTTCAAATTCTGATATATGCAGACATGCTGTAAGTCAAGAAGTTCAAGAGTTTAATAATGACAAGAAAAATGACAAAATGAAAAATATATGAAAAGTCCAGTCAGGAACGATGGAATAAATTAGGGTTAAGGGTACATGTGGCGATCATAGATAAGAATATGTTATGTAATGCAAGAAATAATTGTACAAGTTCGGTAATAAATATGTTGTTATTTCCAATGTTGTAAAATGCGGTTTTGTTCATGCATGCGGAAGGCCACTGCATACTGCATACTGCATGTATATGCGGAATTTTATGTGGATTTTAAACTACATATTAATTTATTTTCACTCAAAACATGCAATATATTATCATTAAAATCATTCAAACAATAAATTCGCACATATGCGGACCAATATGCGGACATATGCGGCCCAATCGCACATATATGGACCAATATGCGGACATATGCGGCTGCATATGCGCACCCGCATATTTGAGACTGCATGAAATTTTTTATGCAGAATTAGACTGCATACGCATATGCGGCCGCATGTTAGAGAAGATTTTTTTTCATGAACAAATCGCAGCGAATATTAATAACGGTTGGGGTTAGAATAACAACATATTTATTTCCGTTCTGTTCACATGATTCCTGAGGAGCCGTGTTTAAGTTTCAAACAGAGGGCGAACATTATTAATCCTTACAAAAATGACGTCCAAATATTTTTATAAAAAAGTATTTCTTACTTTTTAAAAAAAATATTTTCATGGTGCCTTCAACTTCAATAATTTAAAATTTATGAAATAAAGCTGTTGAATATGATTTTTTTTTTTCATTTTCTCTATTTACATATGTTAGATATTATAATATTTAACTTTGTTTTAATTGCTATTAAAAGTTTGCAAAAATATTTGTTGTGAACAATTTCTATAATATTTTTATTTTGCAATTTGAAATTATTAAAGTTCAAAAAATTGAGAATGACGAAAATACAAAAATTTAAGAGTTAAGACATTTAAACCCTCCTTTTATAAAATATATAGATGAAGTTGACTTGTGAAAAATATAAAAAAAAAATGAATGTTAGCTATCTTTCTAACTTTTTAATATCTGAAAAAAAGTTTGTCCATCCAGAATTCGAGATATTGAATCTGCTATGTTTCATAAATACAATTTAAAATGAGAGTGCAAGAGAAATGGGAATGGGAGGAGTCTGGGTTGGGACTGGACATGGGAGGAGGGGAGAGGAGCCAGAGAAGGATACACCATGGAGGAGATCGTGCCAGCATGTTCTGTATCCATTCCAGATGATTTTTGGCCTGACACTGCATTTTCTCAAAAAAAAAAAAAAGCACGACACTGCATGGCACGCCTAACCTGTCTTGTGTGTCAGCAAGGCACAGCATGTTTGACAGGTACGGCTTAATATGATGCTGGCAAGCACGGGTCCGGATCTCATAGAGTAACTCAATATTTGGGTTTGGAATTGGAACCGTCCGATTCGAATATGCCGCTCAAAATTGTCTCGGAATCCGAATTTGCATTTCGGGATACCTGCGCTCATTTCCTGATAGATGATTCGGATTCGAATCGGACAGTCCCAATCTAAAACCAAACTTTTGGAGTACTTTACTGGATCAGAATTCGGCAAGCACAGCATGACACTGGGTTAATTCATTTCGTTTCAAATTTCAATACCAATTGACATAATGAAGATCTCCTAGTTATCGCGTTGAGAGAAAGGATATAGAGAGAGAGAGGAGAAATGAGAGACGACGGATGAAGAGCAGGAGACGGGGTGCTCGCTATTGGTGAAGTAGGCGGTGGCAGCAAGGACGAAAGAGGTGGATGAGAGGAGCAGGAGATGGAGGGTAACAAAAATAAGAGAAAGACTGTCCATTTCAGAATGACTATTTTATGATGGTTCTGAAAATCGAAATCGGTCATTTCACTGTGGAGTCGGAATCAGATAATCGGCCTGAATCGGTTTGAAAATTCAAATTTTTTTTTGGCATGTTTTGTACTAAAACAAATAAGAAAAATTGGTCAAACAATTAATTTGTCAAAAAAATGTCAACACACAATATTACACTAAAATAATCCATTAATTATATGATATAATACAAACATTAATTACAACTTGAACATATATTTTATTGTCAAAAATTATATTGAGTTGGCTGGATCACCTTGTCATTGTTGTACCAATTTAAATAATAAAGACATTAATGTAATTAATGTCAAATGAAAAAAATATATATAGTAAAGAGACTTTTGACTATTTTCTTTCCATTTCGTGACCGTACATTAACAACTGTCAACTATCAAATACCAACGAACTTTAAAGAAAAACATAAAATCAGTGAAGGAATTGGCTTGACTCGGATTGACTCGGGCCAAAAATCGGCTAACTCGGTTGAGTCAAACACTGTTCAACTAAGTTTTGATGAAAAATCACATGGGCGCAAGACTTAGGTGAAACTCAAATCGGACCTAACTGATACCAAGTTTTCAAGCCATGTATTTTACCCTTCCTGTAGAGAAGAAAATTTGTCACGGCGTGTCTAGCCACATCATGAAACGTCACGTCACGTATGTCGATTACGTGACATGATTCGCGTGATGCGTGATGTGACCGCATTCGACCAAAAATTGCACGTCACGTGAACCAGTTACGTCATGGTATAAAACATAGAATATCTAACTTTTTTGGTATGTATTGAGTATTTAGATTTTTCTTTTAGTATAGGTTCAGTGATACTGGTACTCATGTAGTACTGATTTTTATTTTTTTTAGTTTAAACTAATGAAGATTTGTAATTTGAATTTTTAAATAATGTCAGATGTCCAACAGTTTTTTTTCTCAAAAAAAAAAAAATTTGCAACATTATTTACTTATTTTTAGAAATTTTCATATTTTTTATATTTTTTTCCTTAAATTTTAATAATTTAAATTAAAATATAAAAAAAAATTAATGTGACTAATTTACGTCACGACACGTCATGACACGTATGGTCACGACGTGACTACCCGTGACGTGACCATTTGCTATCATTTTTATCATGTCACATCACGTCACGACGTGTTACATATTTCCTTCTCTACCTTCCTGTATAAACTTTTGTCAAACTTAACTGTATATGTTGTGATTTATTCAATAAAGAGAAATTTCTAAAATATAACGACTAATTCTGCCTATGCACTGACTAGAATATTGTCGGTGTTTTGGCAGAACAATTTAAGGCTCTCAAAGAAAAAAAAAAAAAACACAGTTTTGAAATGATCATCACAGACAGAGTCAAACTTATAAACTATGAGAAGTCAAATGTGAATGAGAATCAAATATATAAATTTTTTGTACTACGAATGTGATCAATTTCACACTATCCCTAATATTTTCCTTTAAATATATTAAAAAAATAAGATATAAATATATAAAAAAAATGAAATTGAATTGGATCAATTGACCACATTCAAGTACTGTAGATTCGATTACACATTGTTTTTCAAATCATGAAATTGAGTTTTGTCCAAAGGTTTGTATAAATTACATTCATATATAGTTGAATTTAAATCGTTTGATTTGCATTGAGATTTGTGCACACATAATATTTGAAACTTAATTAATAAATTTAAATAGTCATGTGAATCTAAACCGTTGGAGCTAGTGAATTTTTATTTTGTTCCATACTTTCTATTTATTTAATTTTGAACAGGAGCAAGTGAACAACAGTAGTTTAGAGCGTCTTTTATCTTGATGACATTATATATATGTACGTTGGTTTTGATCAAGTTTGGATTATTTTGTACATACCAGTTGGTTATTTGATACCAGTATTTGTTGGGATGCGTATGTTCTTACTTCTAACCTTACTTGGTGATATATAAATTTTGGATGACCAGCTCTCTAGCTAGAAGCCAAAATCCTTCATTTTTTGCTCAACTCATACTCACTGTTGCAACAGTAATCATTAGCAATTCTAATTTTGGTGAAATATGTCATGTATCACAACGTTCGAACAACCACCAAAGAGTTTCTAACCTCAGCCATGCACATTTGACATTTCTCTCTCTAAAAATAGGCAATTGACCATGGCCAACACCATCTTACCAAAAATAGAGAACAGATACCTACTATATAACAGTCATCTGTTTTTGATATGAGAAGAAATCATATAGGCCCTCCAGCAGTGTAAGAAGGTAGCGTATTACAACAACCGGCTCAATGGAGGGCCTAAACATTTCCAAAGCCGCTACATTCTTCTTCCTCTCAGCCATCTTTGCGGCATCGGCTATATTCGCAACAGCAGACAATGCTGAAGTCGACCACTACTGGAGCAATCAGGCTCTTATGGCCGAAGCCAGGGCCAAGGCTGCATACAATCCAAACCCTGTAGCTACCACTAACATCTTCAACAAAGCAGTCAACAGGCAAGCCCTCTTTTTCTTTCAGAGAAATAATTAAATTCCAATACAAACTAATTATTTATAAATAAATATCAAAATCAGGGTTCTAAATAGCTAGCTATAGTTACGCAATAGGTACGCTATAGTTTTTTTGAACCTTTAAAAGCTATAGCGCTATTAAAAGCTTTCTTTTTATCAGGGATCTAAATAGCTAGTTATAGGTGCGCAATATAGCTGATGTAAACGCTATTTAGAATCTTGATCAAAATAAATTAAGCTGGCCCAACCAGTTTGAAATTCGATATTGCGTAACAAATCAGTGTTAGTGATGGATAGATTGATGCGAAGCTTATTGTTCTATGAAATTGGCAACTATACACTGACAAGTAACTGAGAAGGTACTGATGCAAAGGTACACAACATGCAGGATACTAGAAGAAGATCAGGAGAAGGAGATGTTCATAGAATCAAACAGCACCAGGAGGACCCTACGACAAAAGAAGTACAAGGGGCCATGCCAAGCTACCAACCCAATCGACAGGTGTTGGCGATGCCGTTCAAATTGGGCAAATGAGCGCAAAGCGCCTTGCCAAGTGTGTCAAGGGGTTCGCTTCAGGCACCACTGGTGGTGCAGCCGGGAAGTTCTATGTTGTGACTGATGCTTCCGATAAGGACGTAGTGAACCCGAAGTACGGTACCCTTCGATGGGGAGTCATCCAAAAGGAGCCTCTTTGGATCACCTTTGCCAATGACATGATCATCACACTCTCTCAAGAACTCATGATTTCTAGCAACAAGACCCTCGACGGCCGTGGTGCAAATGTCCACATTGCCTATGGTGCTCAGGTCACTGTCCAGTTCGCACACAATGTTATCATTCACAACCTTCATATACATGATATCAAGCCAGGTTCCGGAGGTATGGTAAGAGACTCGACAGATCACTATGGACTGAGGACTGAAAGTGATGGTGATGGGATCACGATATTCGGGTCCACCAATGTTTGGATAGACCATGTATCCATGTCTAACTGTGCCGATGGTCTCATTGATGTGGTTCAACGCTCAACTGCCATCACAATCTCCAACGGTCACTACACCCGTCATAATGATGTGAGTCCTAAAAGATAGTAAAATGGTAGATGTGGTTTTGGTTATTACCCTTTTCAAAGTACAAGTACATTGATCAAATGTTAATAAATTGTACAGGTTATGCTCTTTGGAGCCAGTGATTCCTACTCAGATGACCAGTTCATGCAGGTTACACTAGCCTTTAACCACTTTGGAAGAGGCCTTGTACAAAGAATGCCCAGGTACTGTAGCCCATCTTGTACTTGAACCTTCACTTCTCATGTACTCGTATCAAATGTACTTGCAATTTTGTATAAACAGCCAATCTTTGCATTTTGATTTGTACAAATTGTGCACCTGCTTAACAATTATCTATATAAATGGTTAGATCGATGAACTACATTATTATTTCACTGTAAACATATATATAACATTTGTAAGCATTTTAAGTATTCGTTGTTAGTACAAAAGTGGGTGCATGGTTAAATCTTAAATGGAGAAGAGCTGACTGATGGAGGACTTGTTCCATAAAAAATAGCACATTTCATAGCCAAGACAAACTGACAACTAATTCTTTGCTGTTGTCAGGTGCCGATGGGGATTTTTCCATGTTGTAAACAACGACTACACGCATTGGTTGATGTACGCAGTTGGAGGGAGTAAGAATCCAACCATTATTAGCCAAGGCAACCGATACATTGCGCCTCCTAACATTGCAGCGAAAGAGGTAAACAACTGAAGCAACAACATCATTTTTCTTGATTTTTTGTATGAATTCATTGTTCATAAATACCGGTAGTTCAATTGCGGTTGCTACATCCATAGTTGTGTGCTCCTAACAATTATGACTCATATTTGTGCCATAAATAATACAGGTAACAAAGAGAGAATATGCTGATGAGGGAGAATATAAGAACTGGGTCTGGAAATCAGAGGGCGACTTGCTACAAAATGGAGCTTTCTTTAATGAATCAGGTGGTACAAATGAAAGGAAGTACACCAAAGAACAATTTTTCAAGGCTAAGCCCGGTACTTTCGTGACACGATTGACTCGTTTCTCTGGTACACTCAACTGCCGGGTTGGTAAAAAGTGCTGAGATTGTGTGGATAATAGAAGAGAAAAAAATAATGAACTTCCTTGTATAGAGGAATGTGGGATTGATGGGGAGGTAATGAGAGTAGAAGTGCAAAAATATATTGAATATGTATACTAAAGAACATTTTTAATATCCTTCTATGTTTGTCATTTGTTCTGTCAACAAATGATTTTGAGAATGTTGTTCTGTTAAGTACGTTCATAGATGATTTTGTTTCCATATAGGAAAATATTACATATTATGAGTTAAATAAATTAATTTAGTTTAACACTTGAATATGGTGGAAACTCTTTTGATGCATCTTTAATTACTCTGTATATCTTTCCACAAAAATATTTGTTTTTCTTGAATTAATAATGAACTCAGCATGATCATTCTAATTAAACTAAATAATCCTTTTTAATACAAAAATGAATAGTTGATCAAGCAGGAAGATGAAAAAAAAAGTAACCGTTGGACTAATAGCCTTCTAAATTATTAAAGAATGAAAATTAAAAGAAGATACTTTGCTTGTAAAGCAAGTCTTCACAGAGCAGACAATTATCACTTTAATATCAATAACAATTAATGGCACTTTTCACGCATTAACCATAATGGTAACAAACTAACAGTCCATATTGTATAATGAAATTAAGAAAAACGATATAAGCACAAACCAAACCTTTTCTTCCTTCATTAAAAAACACCCCCATAAGAGGAGAGGAGCTCCATTAACAACTCAATTGATGCGATTGTGAGAGCTCCTCACATAGAATTGAGAGTAGGTCCGATGTCCATGGGACCTACTTTGGTTCAATGGGTTTAATCATCGTCCAATGTGCTTTAAGTTTCGTGTATAATGCTTTAAATTTCTTGTGTGTACTTCAATTTTCATGCGCACAGATTTTAAGATGAATCGGACTAAAACTCGTTGAGCCTAAGAGTAAGTCCAATGGTCCGATGGGCATCGGACCTACTCCGTTCTTGTTGCTTATAGTTCGGCAGTAGCAGCACTCACCTCAATTCATCTCTCCAACTGTACATAATTCATTTATTTATTTCGGGCTTTGTTCGTCTCACTTGTCTAAGAAGTATCATTTAAATTTGGGCTTGATTTAGTTGTTGGGCTCCCATGGCAAATTTGGATCACCCAGGTACCTAACTCGAACAAATCACAAACGGACGGTTCAGGTTAGTTCTTTTAACTTGGCACAAATCTCAAAACTAACCCCTTAAGCTTCTATAACTATAAGCACCATATTGACTTTGGTGCGGCTAAAATTAATCTGAACCGTCTGTTTATAATTTGCTTGAGTCAGGTACCTAGGTGGATTCCCATGGCAGGGACGAGGAGCCTTAGTAGTTCTGAAATGTTTAATTTGGTTTAAATCGAACGGTGTGGAGGGACTCAAGAGAGCTGTAGTGCCACCCATGGGCCATGGGTGTAGCAATCAAACCAAGATGCAAATCAAGCAGTCTTTATTGTTAGTGGAACATTGGTTTCGATGGTTTCTGTTGTTGAAACCAAGACCTCCTCAGGGTCATCTAATGATTAGTCAAAACCGTCCGATTTGCACCGAAGTATGTTGCACTGCACAAACCTCAGAATGCAGTTTGAATGTGTTGTGACACTCTCTGACCACGGCGCACACACTATGTTCCTGAGTGCACTGCAGCGCACAATTTCTGTGCCTAAGCACATTGCAACACACTGGCTCAGACTCTTTCAAAGGCTAAATGCATGTGTTTAGTTTTAAGCATATTGACATATTGTTGTCAAACTTTTAAAGCCTGAGATATTAGTTATACTTTCTGATAATTCAGATTATACACAAGAAATCCTTCAGAGAAATGGACACTTGAATAGGCCCTAAAGTGTATTCTAAAGTAGAAACGCAAGCATGTATAATAGAACAGTTCAGAGTACAAAAATTCCACACTATCAGAGTCAAAAGTAATAGACTGTGTGGGGTCTGAGAACAAGTCAACAAATTATTTACAATTCAATTGAATAAGGACATTTTAATAGGAATTCTACAAGACTAGACATCTTTAGCAAGTAAATTTAAAAAGATAAGTGAAAAAAAGAAAGCAAACAAAAATGTATTTAATAAGTTTGTTCTAGTGATAAATGTTACACAGGAAACCACATTGTCAGATGCCTTCTGTCAGCGCAAAAACTCTACCACTAAAAGAAGAAGGCAGCTTGGAAATAGCTTCTTCAATTTCCTGAAAAATATGCAACACCTTTCGGAGTTGAATGCTACTGTACCACAAACGAGAAAAAAAAAAAATCTAACATATAGTAAGACCTTGTACACCAACGTGCATGTCCGACTCAGGATTTTGGCATTGTATGGACAGGTTCATAACCAGCATCACCACTCAACAGGTGCATTCCAGTAAAATTAAAGCTCAATGAGGCTTGAATGACAAAAGCTGGTTGAAAAAATCTACCGCCCACATGTAATGGTTCATATTTCATCACACTGACCACAATATGGTAGACCTTGCTGAAAAAATGAGAGAAAGGTTTGAGAGCTTTGACATACCTCTACCCTATATCGAGCAGAAAAGTGAATCAGAAGAATTGCTTTGTTTTGGAATCTATCGGCAAGACTAACAATCTGCACAAATACAAAAGAAAAATAGTCGATACCTATAAATAAATAAGGTATATTTAACTTGGGAGAACAAAAGAGAGAAGAAAGATAACTACAGAAGTCACCTCAAATAAATGAGTGTGTCCAAACTCTCGTGCGTGCTCAATTGACATTGCATTATCAACAAAAGTACTCTGAAAATTAAGAATCAAGTTACTAAATTAATGATGAATATTTCTGGAATAGTAAAAACCAACAACCATAATTTAGAATTAAATTTGAGCATTTCAATTCAAGCTATTACCACAAAATTTCTGTGAGAAAAAGCAATTACCAAGTTGCCACAATTTTTCAAAATTTAACCAAAGTAAAATATCATGGGTAGTCAACTTACAATACAAAATCAACAAAGGTACTGTGAAACTGATAATTGAGCTACTGAACATATTATGAATATTTCAGGAGAGAGAAAGAACAAGGATGCTAAATTAGACTCAAACATTTTAACTAAAGAAGCTCAAAATTTCACAAGCAAAAGCAATGACTCAGTTGAGAGAACTTAATCCCTAAATGTAAAATCAAGTTCCTCAATATAATACAAATTGGTCAAATTTTACCCAAAGTAGCCCTAGTTAAAATTTTAGTCATTCAAACATTAAAAATGAGGTACATTTTGTCAAAAAGGAACTAAATGAGATGCAAATACTTTGCAAATCAAGTTCATCTTATCATAATACTCGAATAAGCCAAACCAAGTTTATAGGTATATAGTACCTCCATGACAAGAATTCGTGACTTGAGCACGTCAGAATTATCTGGATCAAGTATGAAATCCGACATGGTGTCCCCCGTGAATGCAATTTCAGGTGTTGAGATTGTGTCAGTAATCTGGAGAAAAAAACATTCAAGAAAAAAATTAAAATATATTTAGCAAGGTTTTCACAAGTAACCTTTAAGATTACAAAATATAGTGAATATGAAAGAAAATAGACAAATTTCTCATATAATTTGCAAGAATAAGAAATATTTACATACCCTCCTCTCCCAGTTTCTTCAAAACCCAACTCTTAGTTATTTGGATAGAAAAAATTGTAAAGGGAGACATAATTTTGGAGATGCTTTGCAGAAAATGGTAGCAAGGCTAAATTTGATATTTTTTTTAAGGTTTGTGAAGTTTAATTAATCCAATACAGACCTCCACACCTGAAAACTTCAGCTGTTTAATCTGTTCTCCTGACAAGCCGATGAACTCTTGCTTTAGTTTCTGCTTCACTGTGTATATCACATATCCCTGAAAAAGGCATGGTAAGGAATGATTGGACTCAGAAGTATCAAATGAGCCTCACGGGGATGGAACCCAACTTAATAAGCAACCCATTATACATAACAAAGATATAAAGCCTGACCTGACTAGGGATGACATGATAAGTTTTGAAAGCTTTTACTCTAAGGTCCTTCCTTATTTGATATTCTTCACCTACATAAAGTGTGGATATAAGGACAACTTTCCTATCTTTGCTGAATTTACAATTCATATATAAATAGTGTGATCGGGTTTCAGTACAAACCATCACCACATTGCTTTAGAAACGTGGTGCTGAAGCACAATAACAAGTTGCCAACCATAATTTTCAATCAAGTCGATACTGGTTCACTAATTTACATAATTTATTCTTAGATTTGTCTCTTCTAGTACCACAGACATACAGTTCTGCATTATTTCATAAATATGTTTCCCGGTTCATTTATTTTCTAATCTATATAGTTATCTTCTTTTACACATCTATTTTGCATAAGAAAATGTAAATTTGGTCAATTATGGGTAAATTTGTTGTAGCCATGACAATAACAAATTCATAGTTTTACAAATCACTGTTATGATGGTTTGATTATCGTCTGCCATAGTACATGAATTCAACTTGAAGTATTTACAGTATTCCAAGGACCTTATTATTCAATGTATTTCTTAATTTACCGCTCACAAGAGAATCGTTTAAGAGTTTTATGGATCTTAATTTGAGAACACAGTTTATGGAAGGCATATACATTTATTCTAGAAGTATACAAAAAGTGCATCTATACCTATGTTCAATCCAATGAGATTGTGCTTCAACTCAGATTGGTCCATGGCACGATGCACATTAAACAAATTTTCAACATGCTCTTTCAAAGAGGAGGGAACAAATATTGTTGGTGGTTTCATGCTATACAAACCGCGTGTTGCAACATACATCGGGAGGCCTCCCTTCAATCAGAAAAAAGACTTGTGAGGATTAAATTAAAAAACCACAAACTTAGGCACATACATGTTGCCACCAGTTAGTTAATGACCCATTTATTATAGAAATCTTCTTTATCAGAACCAAATTAATAACGTTGAAGAAAACAAAATGCAATAGATAAAGTGTATTGGTTTTGCAAAGTATGGTACCAGTTTGCCTAAATTCAGCATTAGGCCAATCAAAATTGCATGAAAAGTGAAATTGTGCCCCAATTTGTCATCAATAAACCTTTAACAGTTCAAATATTCCCAAAAAAATCAAACAAACAAAAGTAAAGATAATAACAGCTTACTAGACATTGCTGATTATTCCATTTTTAAGCTCAAAATTATAAATAAATCTCATTGCTACAAAGGCAGTTAGCAAACAAGCTCAAGAACAGTACTAAATACCAAACAACTAAACAAGCTAAACTAAAAAGTAAGAAAAAAAATGACAAAAAAAAAGAGAAGCAAAGGGCTTACAATATGGTCCATGTGGCCATGAGAAATGAAGAGAAAATCTTGGGAGATGGCGCGCTGTGGGCACCGACCAATGTCGAATGCCAATTTCAAAGTGGGAAAAATGATGCATGTCTCCTGGCCACCAATTGAGATCCCCTCCACCGGATACCCGTCCACGCACAAACCTCCTCTCTTCTTACTCCTCGGCACCTCCTTCGCCTGAATTGCAGCTCCAAAAGAGAGCGCACTTTGTTTTTCTTCCATTGATGCACAGAAAGAGAGGCAGGATGGAACGATGGGACTTAGGGCTGCTAATATATAGAAGCCCTGTTCAGGATCGGGCCCAGATCAATCTTGAAATTTATAAAGCCTGTTCATGATCGGCCCGAAATCAAATTGTCCATGCTCAAGATCAGCCCGTTCAATATTGTTCAAAACTTAGTTCTGTTCAGAATTGAGTTCGGTTCGAATCAGGCCCGTTTCAATGAATCGGGCCGAACAATGGACAACCAAACAATTCTAGTTATGAACAGCCAACCGGGCCTAGTTATAAATAAACAAAAAAGTCAAATTTTATTCGTGGTCATACAAACAGCGAGCCTAAGAACATAGCAGAAGAGAAGCCAATCATTAAGCATGTTGTTTATTAACAAGTACCATGTATTATGTGCTGATACTGAGCACAAGTACCATGTATTCCTGAACTCATGCTACGAAACCAGGAAACAATTAAGTACACTCAATTACATATCTCATATCCTTGAACTCATGCTTCAATTGACTAGCTGAGATGTCACTCACTGTTCCTCCTATTAAATAGGTACCTTCAGAGTTTGCAGTAAGAGGCTCAATTGGTTCAGCTGAGAAGCTCTTCACCCCAAGACAATTAAAGAAAGAAGATTGTTTGTGTGGAACTCACTGTTCCTTCTATCTGAAAATATCATAAGATATGACAGAATGATATGATGTTAGAAATATGAGCTTACTGGTACCAGTTTCAATACTTATGTATATCTTCTTTTATTAACATATTAAAAAATTCAAAAGAAGAGAACTTACTGCTCTAGCACCCTCCTTAACTATGAGCTTCCCCTTGTATTTATCAATTTCTTCTAAGCAAGCTTTAATCATTTCTGTCAGAACCCATCAGCCGGATTAAGTGTCAGAAACTCGACCTTCAGTGACTAATAACTTCAGTGACTGATATTTGCCACCAAGTGTCCCAGTTATCACCTTGTGATGTCAGTTTAACTATTTCATTTTCTTAGCTTGTTGGCTCTTAGTTACAGGCCGGAAGGTAAATTGGGAAATTAATTGGGCAGTCATGTCAGATGCAATAAATCCAGGTGCCAGCGATAGACACAAAGTTTAGCAGTCATGTCAGAAAATACAAAATTGCATTTTTATATTTGGGTTTAGCAAAATTAGCAAAATACTAAATTGCAATAAATTAATTGGGCCTGACTGCATTTTATTTAATTGAACTTCAAAATTGCTTTATTAACTACTTCTTTTCAACTTCCTATACAAGTTTAGCAGTCATGTCAGATGCAATAAATCCAGGTGCCACTGCATATAACTTGGAAACAAAAAAAATCTAAGAACACACACAACATAGTGTTAGAATCCCGATAAACACAAAGCACCAGGTCAGAATTGTACCATCTAACAACAGGCAAGAAAATCAGAAAATCTGATTCTGTACCAGCATATCAGCAGGCCAGAAAACAGAAAATCAGCAGCCAGCGACAGATCCTTACCAGAAAACTGATCCATACCAGCACTGGTATGCACAATACCCAATTAACAACTGAAATTTCTAACTAACTCTAAAAAGAATTCTATCAAAACACCTCGTAGGCACAAGCAAAAACAGCCACTAAATGTACACAGTATAGATTTTCAATCACCACAGCAGCAATTACAAGGAGAGAGGAGAGGAAGCAAGGAAGTATTAACCAAACATTGTTCAATTAACTCAGACCCACAACCCATTAAGCCATCAAAGAGAACGCGGGAGAGGAAGTAAGGGCGCACTTACCAAGAATGGAGAGAGGAGAGGTCGGGAAGAGGGGTTGTCGCTAAGGTCGGGAAGAGTGGCGTGCCCTCTAGGATGAGAGGCGGTGCCAAAGAGGAGAGGGCAGACGAGAGGCGCGACGGAGAGGGAAGACTAGAGTCTAGAGGCGCGACGGAGGTGGGCCTTTATTTGTAGAAGGAAAAAGTTCAGGCCCTGTCCAATTTACATCCATACCGAATTCTCTTTGGAAAAGCCCAAACTTTCAAACCAGGCTTTCACCTAATCACGATTCTTTAACCGTTTCGCAAATAATAAATACTGGAGTCTGGAGACCCTATATTGCTTTTGAAATTTCGACAATATTATTCCTAGGAATTAGAGGTGTCAATAACATCTTTTTATCCTTTCATCTGATTTGTCCCGTATTCGATAAGACGGTTACGGGTAAGATTTTTATTTTGTAATTTTATTGGGTACGGATATGTAAAGATTTTTTTTCGTTGTCTAAACGGATAAAGGTACGGATAAAACCCATTTCGTAACCATTACCCATACCCTTACCCGATCAGATAATTATAAAAGAAAAATTATATATATTATATATATTAATAGGCATTGAAAATATTACTTTAATTAATTGGTTTACTTGCACTTAGCATTATCATAATATTTTTTTCAATAAAGTACTATGCATGTGTGAAATGAATTTATATGTTTTAATGTTTTATTCAATAAATAATAACAATAATTATTATATTAGTATTATCCGTTATTTACCCGCTATTGTTTCGTTATCCAACAACCATAATGGATAAGGGTAGAGTACGGATAAGATAATTTGTAGCGGATAAGAGTAAGATACGAATAAGAATAATTTGTAACGGGTACGGGTATAGAAATACTTACATGGATTCTTACCGTACCCATCGACACCCCTAGTAGGAACCTATCCATAGTTGATGAATATTCCAGTTTTATATATCCTTTGCTTTTGAAATTTTGATATCCGGTCAAAAAGTGATTATTCAGCTAGTTTGTCTTTTTGGTCATCAATTTTCTTCACTTTTGGCAACACACATAAGAAAGTCCGGATATAATTGGGTTTAATTAACTCAAATTAATCACTCAATTCTCCTTTGGATAGGGTTGGTAAACTCAAATTAATCACTCAATTCGCATAAGAAACTCTGTTAATATTTTTCTATTTATCCACACAGATAATTATCCAATGTTAAGTATTGTAAGAATGTACTTTTCCCATTTTATCCTCATTCTTTCTCTTGATCTCTTTAATTATATCACATTTAAATGAGAATATATTTAGGTATAAATATTTTCGTAGAGGATCTTGTCTGAAAAGCTCACTAGCATCACCTGAGGTAATCAAGGAGATGCAAATTTTGGATCAGATGAGGGGTAAATGATAGATTAGCCAATATCGTAGATATTGGTTTGGAAATGGAGACCCACAACGCATGTCCCTCAGCCATTACATCTTCTCTTTAATTTTCTCTCTCAATTTACCTAGTAGAATGGGACAACCATGACTTGAGAGTAGGTCCGATGGCATTTGACCTTCTTTGGTTTGACGGTTTCATTCACCAGTCAATATTATTTACGATTCGTGCGCAATACTTTAAATTTTGTGCTTATTTGCTTCGATTTTCGTTCGCACAGATCTTAAGATAGATCGGATGATCATGGAGCTCGTTGAACATAAAAGGAGGTCCCAATGGGCATCGGACCCACTCCGTTCTCGACAACCATCCATCGCTACTTTTGGGTCAGATCAGTTTGATGAACGGACCCCCACGAGGCCGGTCCAAGATCTCCTTCTTTACTTCTACTTCAACTAAACGATGGATCCTTGTCTTAAATTCCAATTAATACAATGTTAATGTACCATGATAGAGAATTCATGCAAGTGGGTTATTGGATTATATATATGACTGATAATACTGTGGCTTTGAGAATGACATTAACTGGTTGAGTTTGTTGAAGATAACATCAACCTTTCATTTGGTTTGAAGGAGAAAGGAAATCAAGGAGAGGTATAATCAGAAATATTAAAATTAAAGTGTGTGAACTAATTGTAAGGATAAATAAAATAAATAAAAAAGAATGAAAATAGTTGAGAGGTAAATATAACATATTGAAGTATTAGAGGGTAAATAAGAAAATAAGCAAAAAAATTAACCTAAAATAAAAATGAACAAGTCGGATCCAGCTCATCAATTATTATTATATTAAGAAAGGAGCCTTCAAATGATCATGATAAGGTTAGGTCTACAATGTTTCAAATGCCTGTCAATTTCTGCTATTTTTTTTATTGGTCGGAATTTAAGTGGATATATATATAGAGAGAGAGAGAGGTTGGCTAAGCTCAAAACGTTTGTTCCTAATCTCAGGAACAAACGATTCGGTTATCTAATTTTCAAAGTCCAAACAGTCGATCCAAACTGACAGATATTTAATCTATATTAAAATATGCTTGGAGACTAAATTTTACATTTTTTGAAATTTTTTTACTATTTATTAAGATGGTTAGAAAATCGCTGTTTTTCAATGGTGCATAATTTGAATAAAAACAACGATTTTCAAACCATCTTAATAAATAGTAAAAAAAAATTCAAAAAATGTAAAATTTGGTCTCAAGCATATTTTAATATAGGTTAAACATCTGTCGGTTTGGATCGATCATTTGGACTTTAAAAATTAGCGAACCGAATCGTTTGTTCCTGAAACTAGGAACAAACGTTTTGAGCTTAGCCAACCTCTATATATATGTATATAGTGGGAGACTGGGAGTCTATATATTGAAAAGTAAAGGTTGACTCCAGATCTAGCTACTAAGTAAAATGACATAGTGAAAATTAGGAAAAGTTAGAACAAAATAATAAGTTATTAAAATTTTCATTATTTAATTGTTCAAAGTGATAATTTTCACTATTTAGACTCTCCGCTTGGGAGTCAGGAACTGAATCTCCTGCCACAGGAGGCAGAAAATTCATGTCCTTGAAGTTACTATCGGATGAATCAGGAACAAAATTATATTTAATATTTAAATGTTAAAATCTAATCCGGATCTACCTAGCAGTGACTTTAAGAACATAAATCTTTCATACTCATAGAGAAAGCAGATAATCCGGTTACCTAAATTCTTTTTTGAATGCTTGGCTGATGACCGGTTACCTAAATTCATAGATGACCGAGGTTCAACTTGAAGTCCTGTGCACATTTAGAAAGATTATATTGCTCTGCTAATTAAAACTTCCAATAACAGTTTTCCTTGAAAAATTCAGTAACTTATCTTCCAAAGATATTTCAGACCAGAACACTTTGATTCTCAAAACTTGTAAATGTCATTTAACCACAAGGCATCTTTTCTGAACAAGTTATCCCTTTTTTGTTTCTTATTCTGCAACAAATACCTACACAGAAAATTATACCTATACCCATTAATTATTCTCCTAATATCAAATGCATGGGACCAAACAGAGACCAATGACTTGTGGAAATTTTAGCGAAGACTTAAAGGACCCAGTTTTAATAAAGATGAGTTAATAAAAAAAAACATAGGTACATATGCGAAATTAATTTCACACGGCCGGGTCTATATATATATTGGAATCATTTGCGTGGCTATGTACCACTCTTACAAAGAAAACAACTGCAAGCGCACGCGGTATTCCAAATGGCAATAAAAGCTCCTCCAATGCTTTGTATTATTATCTTCCTACTTCTTCGCACCTCTATCGTTTTCACTACTACAGAGGCCACTCGAATCCTAGAAGAAAGCAACACTGCGGATAATCTTTCTCTTAGTTTCCCTGCTGTGGTCGATTTTTTTTAATTAAGTTTAAATTTTTCGATACATGCAAAATGATATGTACCAGAGGTTCGATGAGGGGCGGACTCAGGATTTTCATCAGGGAGGGCCAAAAAAATATCGAATCGGATTTAAATAGCTAATTGGATTCAAATTCATTAACTAATTAAGTACTTAATAAAAAATAATGCTTTAATGTATATTTTTCAATACTCTGACTTGTAATTTCTTATATTTTAATCTATAATTCTAATTATTAATCATAATTGAAGAAATTTATTTTAATTTTAACCCTAAATTTAATCCGAACTACAAATTAAACATCCAGCGGGGGGCAAATTTTTCCTGGAAGAGGCAGAGTCGATCGAAATGTCCCGACTTCCGCTACAACGCAAAATCCAGGGGAGGCGGTTGCCCCCCCCTCCCGCGGATGCACTTGGGTCCGCCCCTGGGTTTGATTATAATTGACACCATTTTATATTTTGTATGATACAGGTATATCGTATGGTAATGTAAACCCTAAAAGGCTTGCAGTAACCGTGCCTGGCGGACCATACATTCGTCTTGACCTGAGTTGCAGTACATACCACCATTGCACTACCCCTGAAACAAACCCTTAGAAGATTAATCAACAATAATTAGACCAAAGAGTTGATGAAGAAGGAAAATGGAAGAACCTATGTATGCGTATAAGCTTAAGTGAAATTTATGTAACTAACATGGAAAACTAAAGAGGGGATTTCGTGATGTGTACAGAACACTCATTATATATGTCTTTGTTCTGCATGAATAAATTACTGCGTTTTGATATTATATTAATTTAGTTGTGAAATTAATATGATTCATGATGAGTGCTGGCGTGTGAGTGCACTCAGTGGACTTTAATATTTATACTCATTTTCCATTGAGTCAGACTGCAAGCGCATAATAATATTTAATATATATAGTATATCGAGTTCGATCCACAGGAAATAAGATCTACAGTCTTGAGCGACTAAATCACAATTCTTAAAATGGCTAGACAAAATCTAAAAATTCAAGTTTGAGATCTGGCCAATTGAGACTTTTTCTGTGGAGCTTGACTCAATTGATGCAAAGAGATCTATGATTAGCCCAAAGTCACAGTCTTCACTTGATCAGGTCCCTCGACTGATCCTATAAGGTGTCTCCATGGTAAGACAAGACAATGCGACATTCGTCTACGAATGTCAAGACTCACATGTATACTTTTGTTGTTCCAATTAAATACTTTCTCTGCTAAGGGCTCCACCAATAATCTGATAATTTTATTATTTCGTATTCCGGCCCGACTAGCCTAATGTAACTAACTTCTGTGTGTGGCCATCATAAGGCGGTCTAGACTAGTAAACAAAATATAAAAGATCGAATATAAAGCGCAAAAGAAATCGAAAAATAATGACTAAATTAAGATCATTCAAAAATATATATATCAAAACATCAAGAGTAACAAGATTTACATGTTAACTCTAGAAATCTAAATTTAGCCGCGGAACAACATGTTTACAAAGAAATTAGAGAAAGATACAACCATATACGAAGTATCCTTCTTCCCATTCTACTCATTCCTCTCTTTTTACTATACTAAAAATACTCAAAGATCAAAGACAAGAGTTCTAACAGGCCAGGGGGGCTTATATAGAAGTGAGGGGGCGTTTGGAGATGAGTAGAGTCCAAAAAATATGATCTGGAGACAGTTGTGGCCATTATTCTTGAAAGGGAGCCTCGGATACGGTCCGTATAGAGTCATACGGATCGTATTGGCATTGTGCTGCTCCTGAATTATTGCGTAATCGACTAAGTACTGATCCGTAGCGGGCCTCTGGTCTGTATTGGACCATACGAACCATAAAAGTGACTTAAAATCGATACTCCGTATGATGTAAAGTAACCCCAAAACATGATTCCTGCATAGTTATTATATATTTATTATCCTTATGCATCTCATTAAAATCAATATCTAATTAAAAATTTCTTATCCTTATTTGTTAAATATCATATTACATATTTGTTAAATATCATATTACATATTTGTTTAATAAATTTATACTTAAAATATTCGTAAATCAAGGGTCAAAACCTTAATATGATATATAGTTTTTTTTATGCCAGTTTAGATATAAGTGGAATAGCTAACAAATAAAATTTAAAATAGTTTTCTATTTCGTACTATTTTGGTCGTCTTGAGATAAAAGTGGATGAATAGAAGAGTATTGATAAATGAGTCAATTTCATCTCATAAAAAAAAAAAAACAATTCTCTATTAATGTTATCACTCTATGAAATAGGGAATTGACTCGTGAGAATGTAGAGGAAACTACTCACAAAAAACATGAAATTGACTCTAAAAGTTCAAATTCAATTCACTGTTTTTCTTCTTCTACAATTTCACTTAATTTCTTTCTTATTCAGTTAGAATAGAATCTTTATTCCAATCTATTCTTCTTTTTCATATTTACTCTAAAGGAACATTCCAATACGAAAAAGTAATATGAAATATAACCCAAAAATATTGCACAGGTCTTTGATAGGTTTGATCTCAGATAACTATAAATCCTCTATGAATTTAGCACGTACAGTAATAACTTGAGTCCGTTGTTGTAAAAACCTTTCCGATTGCATTAATTACAATACTTTTTTTTTTTATTGTTAATACAATTCTCAGTACGTACGTAGGCATTTAATTATGTCACTAAACTTCAAAAATTATTTAGAGGAAGCTGTTAATTTTAGGACTATGTAAATAAATTATGCTTATCAATACAAATATTAGCTGCAGTACTTGCCAGCTAACCAAAAAAAAAAAAAACTTTTTGAGTCCGTGTACCAAGTCTTTGATAGATAAGATAGTAAAACATCTGACTCCGAAGTCCAAATAAGTAGAATTATTTTTGAATCAGTATGAAAAATGAAAATTTCAAGGATTGATTTTTTTTAATAGAAAAATTAGAGTCATGCCTAATTTGTTGTATTGAAGTTGCAAATAGATTTTTTAACCACTACAGCAGACCGGAGTATCAGAGACCGGTGGTTTTGGTCGCTGATAATCAAAGCGCCGGTCTCTAATGCTAATTTTGGTCGCTGATGCTATTTTTTTATCGTTGATATACCGGTCGCTTTAACTATGGTCGCTAATGCTTCTCGGATGACGTCACCAGTTGCTAAATGACGTCATCCCGGTCTCTGTTAAGTTATCAAAGACCACATTGATTTGGTCGCTGAAAGTTTTTGGTGACGTCATGTTTAGTTATCAGCGCCAAATAAATGTGGTCTCTGATAACCAATACGGTCGCTGATACTCTAAGTATCAGAGACCAAAGGCCACCAGTCTCTGATACCCTGAGTCTTGGTCGCTGATAATACATTTTTTTTTAAATGGTATTTTTTCTGATTGTATTGTTTTTATTAATTATTGATATTTCGTCATTTCGAAATTGTTATGAGACGTACAATCGCATCAATATTCCATATACAATCAATATAAAGAACGCATAAACAATCACATAAATATCGCAAAAACATAAATATGCTAAATATAAATATCCGATCAACATCAATATGCCAACATAAATATATGAACCTAAACGATAACATAAATATCTGAGCCTAAACTATAACATAGATAAATAAGCCAAATAAAAATAAACTAAGAAGTACCATCTCTACCGAGATCCGACAAGTGGTCCTCGCAATCCTCGTCATCATCTTGAGGATCGGCCACCAAAGCATGGTCCGAGCTCGAACCTCTCTGTCAGTTGTTTAGATAATTAGGATTTAGGGTTTATGATTTACAATTAAAACATACTGAAAAATCAAATTTCGTACCTGAGCAGCTCTGAAAGCTCTGCTGATCTGCTCGGTGATCGTGTCGGTGAGCTGAGGCAGGATCGTGCCGGTGATCGTGTCGGTGAGCTTAGGCATGATCGAGGTCATCACATTAGAAAATATCACTTCAATATCCTCTTGTGTAAGGCGTGAAGTCGCTGATGTAGAAGTATATGACCCTGAACAACGTGAAGGAATACTGCTAGACCCACCAACACGATACATGGCTCTCGTCTGGGCTGGAACATTAAAGATAAGACAGTTAATATTATCTTACAAATTTAAAAATAAACTATAGGTTTCAAGAAAAGTTTTTTTACCTAGAGTACCGAGGCCATAATTGTCGCCGTGAGCATTATGATCATCAACAACCGAAGAGAACCAAATATTTATGTCAAATGCAGGCCAGTTATTTTTGTCATCTCCATGCTGCAGCCTCATCGGATTCTCATAATTGTCCTGCAAATTTTATAGATATAACAATAATATTTTGGCCAGTTTGAATTGAATTTTATAAAACAGTTCTTAATGTTATATTACGTACATGTGCCTTTTGAGAATGTGCATTTTTACAATCTGGTCCCTGTCATCACAACATAAAAAATTTGTTCGATTGACTCTGGTTGTTGTCTTATTTTTACAATTTGGTCCCTGTACATTTTTACAATCTGGTCCCTGTGCATTTTTACAATCTGGTCCCTGTGCATTTTTACAATCTGGTCCCTGTCATTTTTACAATCTGGTCCCTGTCTCATTCTAAATGCACAAAAACAGAAAATTTGTTCAAAAAGGCAGAGAGAGAGTCCTAAAAACAGAAAATTTCTCAAATTTCTCTTAATTTCTCTATCAGTTCAAAACAGAAAATTCCTAAATCGTAGTTCTAGAGAGAGAGAGAGAGAGAGAGAGAGTACGTACCACCAGAGTGGAGAAGGCAGCGCGGAGTCTAGTGGAGTCAGGAGGGCGGTGTTAGACACGGCGCAGGCAGGGCGGACTTAGCGGCGTCGGGCACAGGCAGGGCGGCGTCCGGCGGTGTCGGGCATAGGTGCAGGCGTCGGGCACAGGCACAGGCGGACTCATCGGCGCCTTTTTTTTGTGTCTAAAACCTATCCATCGCGCGGTGCGAAATGAAATTTCCAGAGGCGGGGAATTAATTTTAGGGCGGACTTTCAGAGACCGGGATAAATGGCTCGCTGATAGTATTTTCGCCTGTCTCTGATAGTTGTCACAGATTTTTTTTTTTTTTTGTGCGACCGGCGATAATCGTCGTCGCCAGAGAATCACTTTTTTTTTCTAGAAAAAGAACTTTCAGAGACCGGCGCTATATCGTGTCTCTGATACCGGTCTCTGAAAACCAAATCTGTTGTAGTGAACAAGTTGGAATTAAGAATTTCAAGAATTGATTCTGTTTCAAGTTTTCCTTTTCAATCTGTCATTTTACCGAAACCAGATCACCTGTCTTTCTGTGGGCAGGAAATTCCTACCCCTAAACCCACTGACACGTGGGTCCGAAGTAAGTTTAGACATTTAAATATTAGATATAGTTTTACCTCAAAACCCATTTCAGTCTCATGTGTCACTGATTTTAGAGATAGGATTTTCTGCCCACAGAAAGACAGAAGATTTGATTCTAATTTTACCAAGTAGACCTGGAGTCAACCGCCACATAATTCTAAACTTCCAATCTATATACTTTTCAATAGACTATATAGCACTCTCCACTAAAATTCTGATAATTAAAAGACGGAAAGTTAAAGTAGATTGTCATCACCTCTTTTTCATATTTATCCTTTGAGTCATTTGCATATTATCCTTGACAAATGTTGAAAAATATAGCAGAAGTCGACTGGTATTTGATATTGTCTAACTATAATTATTTTTATTGATACTAAAAGGTGCTTATATATACATTACTATTTTCCAAAAGGTAAGAGATGTTGTTTCTATCCCATTTATTCAAACTGTAAAGAGTTAAAATTTAGGGTCCGCCAGTTGTCCCCCGTGAAACGTCCTCCATTTAGTCCCCCAGATAAAAATGGTTAAAACAGCTAAACGACAAACAAAAACGTATAAAACGGTCAAATCTCACAAAAATACTGCGGACCATAAAACTGCCCGATATTATTCATTCAAAAAGATAAATGTATTAATCCTGAGACTAAAAAGTTTCAACTATGGTATGTGCACATTACTCACTTATCTTTTACACGTTTTTAGAGGTGATTTATTTTTTCTCTATTCAATATAACCTATATTTCTGACGATCTATAAGGAATTTTGCAAATCTAAAACCACGGACGTCTTCTACATAATTTTCTCTTTCAAATGAGATCCATGATGACATACTTTCGAGTTGTCGGTTGCACAAGTATTCATCATCATCATGCAAGTATTCATCCTCATTGTGTAAGTATTCATCCTTAGGATGTGCCTAACTGTCCTGCTAATCAATTCTCCATTTTGTCCCCTAGTCAATAACTATATGAGTAACTACTACTAACTGGGAGATCACTTAATATTTAGAGACCACCTAATATTTTAAAGATTTTACAACTGTCGCACGCAAATATTTATCTATAATACATCAAGTATTCATCTGTAATAGATCAAGTATTCATCATAAGATATCAAGTATTTAAAAAAAAATTTGGACACATCACTCACCCATCTTTTACATGTTTTTAGTTGTCGATTGTACAACTATTCATCCTCATTATGCAAGTATTAATCTCTCATTGAGCAAGTATTAATCCTCACCGTGTAAGTATAAATATGTATTAAGAGTATTACAAAGCATAGGGATTGATTAGCAGGACAGCTAGGCAAATTCTAAGGATGAATACTTACACAACCAAGATGAATACTTCATGTATTATGTATGAATACTTGCATGAAGATGATGAATACTTGTGCAACCAACAACTCGAAAGTATGTCATCATGTATCTCATTTGAAAGAGAAAATTATTTAGAAGACATTTGTGGTTTTAGATATGAAAAATTCCTTACAGATCGTCAGAAATATTGGTTAAATTGAACGGAGAAAAAACAAACCATCTTTAAAAACGTGTAAAAGATGATGAGTGATGTGTCCAATTTTTTTGTCTTAATGTGCAGACCTTAGTTGAATACTTTTTTTTGTTTTAGGATGAATACATTTGTGCTCCGAATGAATACTATCGAACGTTTTTATAGTCTGCATCTTTTTTGCGTGATTAACACATTTTTTTTGTCATTTAGCGTGATTAACGTGTTTTTAACTAGAGGACATAATGGAGGATGGTTAAGCGGGGAAAGATATAATTACCCTAAAATTTAATTATCACTTATTATCTGTGTGTGTTATCAAGAATGAAGAAAATATCATGTTCAAAACGACAAATACAGAGAGTCGCTTCTTTTTTACACTAAATTAATGATTTTGCAACGCAAATATTTTTTTGCAATAAATATGAAATATTGCAACCAATTAATTTTTTTGCAACTAAATTTGATGGTTATCTGAAAAATATTTTTGCAACAAAGTTATTTGATATTGCAACGGACAAATTTGTTGCCAATTTTTTTTTCCTATTTCGGTGGATGCTATATACCAATGTGAAGATATAAATTAAACCTCATTACTGTGGGGTACTGATATTCATTCGCTTGTTGATTTTAGATATTTTCTGAGTTGTCTCATACATATGTTAGACCTTTTATGTGGCGTGTTCAAAGACTACAATAATGTGTTCTGACAAAATGATTCATAATTCCGGTCCCATGTCCCAACTTTCATAGTCAGTCATCCCCTGCCCAGTCTTCAAGGGTAGAAAGTTCAAACCATGCACTGAGTCAAGTCTTCAAGGGTAGAATAAACCATGTCCCAACTTTCATAGCCAATCATACCCTGCCCAGTCTTCTAATAGTACTTTGCAGCTACAAGTCCAAATCAGTCAGTTTCTAATAGTGTTGATTTTTGTAATAAGAGACATAAAAGATGAATGAGAAATTGTATATTTCATTTGTCTTCCTTTCTGGTACAATATATTCTATTTATATTCTGTTGGAGAGAAAAATAAAATATGCCTATTCCTAATTCTAACGGATGCCTATACAACGGTAATATTCTAACTATAGAAATAAAGGTGGAGACATTTATTGCTCTCTTTATTACTAACAGTAACCGATTGATGTAATTCCTTAACGGGTTAAATAATCCTTAACGGGTCTGAGGTTGATTGGATCCTAATCTTTATTATTTTCAACACTCCCTCTCAAGTTAGGCGTGTAGATGTTAATCAACTCTAACTTGATTACATTTTCTTCAAATATTTTTGGCTCTAAACCCTTCGTAAAAATATCAGCCAATTGGATCTCTGCTTTTTACGTATGGTGTCTCGATTTCTTTGGATTGGATTTTTTCACGGATAAAATGACAATCCACTTCAATGTGTTTAGTTCGCTCATGGAACACCGGATTAGATGCGATGTGTCGAGCCGCTTGGTTGTCGCAATACATTTTAATTGGATCTTGGATTTTGATTTTCATATCCGCGAGAAGTTGCTTAATCCAAGTTAACTCACTCGCGGTTGATGCCATAGCCCGATACTCTACTTCGGCGCATCGTGCCACGACATTTTGTTTGACATTTTGTTTCTTACTTTTCCATGTAACTAAATTCTCGTCTACAAATGTGCAAATTAAAACCGGTAGTCGATTTTCTATCGAAGCTTCCGGCCCAATCTGCATCGGAATAGCCACATAAATCGTTAGAATTGTTATTTTTCATCCAAATACCTTTTCCGGGTGTTCTTTTTAAGTACCTCAAAATTCTATTAATTGCTTCCAAGTGTGGTGTTCTTGGAGCATGTATGAATTTGCTAATTTTGCTAACCGAGAATGAAATATCCAATCGGATTACTGTGAGGTAAATTAATTTTCCTATAAGTCTTTGAAATTGATTTATATCTTCTACGATATCCCCATCTTCGATGTTTAATTTACATTTACTATCAATTGGTGTAGAGGCCGGCTTACATCCTAATTTTCCGGTTTCTTTATAAATTTAAAGTGTACTTTCTTTGAGAAATGAATAATCCATTTTTTGAGTAAGCAACCTCTATTCCTAAGAAATACTTCAAGTAACCGAGATCTTTGATGTCAAATTTTTCTTTTAATTGAAATTTTACTTTTTTAATTTCTTCTTGATTATTTCCGGTAATTATAATGTCATCTACATATACTAAGATAATAGTAGTGTTGTTTCCTTCAATTTTGGTAAATAAGGAGTGATCGGCTAATTTTAGAATTACATGAAATTAAATGAGTGCTTAATTTGCCATATCATGCTCTTGGAGATTGCTTCAATCCATAGATTGATTTCTTCAATTTGCAAACTAAATCACAATATCTTTCTTTTTCATAACCGGGAGGTAAGGACATATACACCTCTTCTTCAAGTGTTCATTGAAGAAAAGCATTTTTGACATCCATTTGATATAAATTCCAACCTTGGTTAACCGCAATAGAAAACAAAATTCTTACGATATTCATTTTGGCAACGGGTGCAAATGTTTCATAATAGTCTATACTGTAAGTTTGAGTGTACCCTTTGGCAACTAAGTGAGCCTTGTACCTTTCTACGGTACCATCACTATTGTACTTAATTTTGTATACCCATTTACAACCTACGGTTTTTTTTATCTTTTGGTAATTGAACAATTACCCAAGTTTTATTTTTTTCTAAGGCTCTTAATTCTTTTTTCATAGCCTTGTTCCACACGGGATTTTTAATGGCTTCCTCATAATGGTTTGGTTCTTGTTCTTTTTCGATTGAGGTCAAAAAAGCTCTATGGTTGGAAGAGACATTACCGTATGCAATAAAATTTTGTATAGGATATTGTACCTTGTTGAAGGTTGTGTTGTTCGAACTGACCTTCTCAATGATACTTCTTCTATGTTTTGATCTCCTTCATTTGAGAAAATTTCTTTGATTTCCTTCTCATTCTCACTTTCACTTTCATTTTCATTTTCATTTTCATTTTCGTTTGCAATTTCAATTTCTATTGGTCTTACCTCTTCTATTGGTGAATGGAATTGAGATAATACGATTTCCTTGAAGGGTTCAACAATAAATTCCTCAAGATTTTCTTTCTTGTAATATGGCTCATTTTCTAAAAATGTTACATCTCGTGGGATGTACCATTTTTTGTCTTTTGGATCATAACATTTATATCCATTTTTTGTGAAGAATATCCCAAAAAAATAACTTTAATTGAGGTATAGTCCAACTTATCTTGTTTATTTTTGTGTACATAGCATGTGTAATCAAAAATTCGTAAATATTCAATGTTGAGTTTTCTTTTGTAAAAAATTTCTAATGGACTCTTATAATTTAAATTAGCACTTGGCAATCTATTTATCAAATATGTTGCGGTAAGAACGGCATCCAACCAATAAAATTTTGGTACATTGTTTTGAAATAAAAGTACCCGAGTTATTTCAAGCAAATGTCTATTTTTTCTTTCAGAAACACCATTTTGTTCGGGTGTATAGACACATGTTGTTTGATGCAAAATGCCTTTTTCTTTGAAAAAAATTGAAAATTTTTGGTTTATAAATTCCGTTCCATTATCAGATCTAAATGTTTTAATTTTTGCTTCATATTGATTTCCCACAAAGTTATAAAAATCTAAAAAATGTGAGAACACTTCACTTTTATTTTTTAATAAATATAACAAAGTTGTTTTAGAAAAGTCATCTATAAAGATAACAAAATATTTGTATCAATTAAAAGAGTTAATTGGAGCAGGGCCCCATACATCCAAATGCACTAAATCAAAGGGTTTTTCACTTTTACTACTTGATAAATTAAAAGGTAATCTAGTATGTTTTCCTAGTTCATATACTTCACAATCACTATTATTTAAACTTGAAAAATTAAAAATATTTTTTTAAGATTTTATCGAAAAGATGTTCAATTCTTCTATGCCAAAGAGTGCTCATTTCTTCCTTTTTTGCATTGAAATTAAATTTTTCTTCATTCAAAAAATAGAGTCCATTGTCCAAATATCCTCCACCAATCATATTTTTAGTTATCCATTCTTGAAAAATAATCTTTTTTGATGAAAAAATAACCTTCACAATTTAATTCTTTTGTAATTTTACTAATAGATAACAAATTGGATGCACAATCTTTTATATACAAGACATTCAGAATTATCTTTGAGAAAATATTTATTGAACCCTCTCTAAGAATTTTCTTTTTTTCACCATTTGCAACCGTAACAAATTGTTTGGTTTCGTATTTTGTAAAATTATCTAATAAATTTTTATTTCCGGTCATATGGTTCGTAGCACCAGAATCTAGGATCCATTTTGTATTTTGAAAATTATGAGTTAAATGGGCTGTCATACCAGAGGTCTTTTGTTTATTTTGCTGAAGCAACATATGTAGTAGCTGGAGCAATAGCCTCATCAGATCCGAACTGGACTGAGATCCAATCCATTCTTTTTTTACCTCTGAAATGGATGAAATGGAGATGATTTGTCTTGAGTATTATCCCATTTCTTCCCTTTCTCTTTCTCTGTGAACTTTCGCTCCCCAGAGAAATTCTTTTCCTCAAATATGTCGCCGCTGTTTGTGCTTGTGAACACGTTATTTTTCCATATCTCCGCTGCTTTGCCTCGCTTTGGTCGGAGATGGGGGTAAAGGAACCAGCTTCGCTCTTGGATGTGCCCTTCCTTTTTACAGTTCGAGCATTTTTCGATGCTGGATCAAAGGTTAGGGTTTTAGTTAGGTCGCATTTTACTCGGTTAATTTCTAGGGAGAGTAGAAGTGATCTATGGTTCTGAAACTCTTTCTCTGTTTCTGATTTGAGTTTTGTTGGTTCTTGCTGACCGATAAGAGCAGATTTGTTGCTGCTCCTTTTGTTTTCTTTTTTTTGTATGAGATTTTCGCCGCCCCCTTTTTGTGCTTGATTTTGGCTCTTTTGGCTTTGAACAAATATCGCTAGCTCTTTTGGCTCCGAGCTTCTCTGATTTTTCCTTCGATGGTTACAATTTTGCTGATTGAAACATAAAATGGGGCTTGATCTTTGCTGATTTGGTATTTGTGATACCGGTTTTGCTGGTACAAATTTATTTCTGGTACCAGTTTGGATCTTATTTGGTTTTTGATCTGGTGCTGCAGTTCTTTGTTAGCTGCAGTCTTGTAGTTTTTTTATTTTCGGAATTGAGACAGGATTAGATATCCTGCTCTGATACCATGTTGATTTTTGTAATAAGAGACAGAAAAGATGAATGAGAAATTGTATATTTCATATGTCTTCCTTTCTGTTACAATATATCCTATTTATATTCTGTTGGAGAGAAAAATAAAATATGTATATATTTATATTCTGTTGGAGAGAAAAATAAATATGTCTATTCTTAATTCTAACAGATGCCTATACAACGGTAATATTCTAACTATAGAAATAAAGGTGGAGACATTTATTGCTCTCTTTATTACTAACAGTGACCAATTGATGTAATTCCTTAACGGGTTAAATAATTCTTAACGGGTCTGAGGTTGATTGGATCCTAATCTTCATTATTTTCAACAAATAGTCCATACAAGACGGAATAACAGTCAGTGCGCATTAATTAGAACAACTCATAAGGGAATCTATTGTGGTCTTCTTTCTAACCATACATCTCCTTTTAACTATAAGAAGAGTGTGAGAGAGAAACTCATTGTCCTCATTACACAAATCATGGAACGTTGTTATACCGTGCTCACTATTCACCTCCTCTTAATCAGCTTGTTCTCCTTTTCTCTTGCTGCCACAGTATCCACTAGTAAAACTGATCTATCAGCACTTCTTTCCTTCAAGTTCCAAATACATGATGACCCTTTTGGGGTCTTCTCCTCATGGAATGAGTCATTGCACTACTGTCAATGGCAAGGAATCTTGTGTGGCCAGCACCATCCCGATAGAGTGACTGCTCTCGTTCTTGACTCCAAACAATTGTCAGGTTCTATTTCTCCATCCCTAGCAAACCTCACATTTCTCCAAAGAATGAGTCTCTCTAATAACGAGTTGAGAGGAAGTATCCCGGTAGAGATCGGATACTTAGGTAGGCTACGTTTTGTTAACGTGAGTGCAAATTTTCTCGAAGGTAGCCTTCCATCGACTCTATGTAATTGTTCAAATCTAGAAGTAATTTCTTTGAGTAATAATAATCTCCATGGAACAATCCCATCTAACTTGGGGCAATGCAAAGAACTTAAAAATATCAATCTTGGGAATAACTTCCTCACAGGAGGCATACCATTGGAATTCAGCCTCCTCCCACAACTCCAATTATTACAGCTATCTGCCAATAATCTCACAGGATTAATTCCTTCCATCTTGGGCAACCTTACCAACCTAATACATCTTTTTCTTGACCAAAATAATTTTGCTGGCGATATTCCAGATAGTTTAGGTAAACTTACAAATCTATCATATCTTATTCTTCACAAAAATAACTTCACAGGTTCCGTCCCACTTACCTTAGGTAACCTTACCAAACTATCATATCTCACTCTTCACAAAAATAGCATTAGTGGTCGCATCCCATCTGGCTTGGGCAACATTACTAACTTACTGCTACTTTCTCTTTACGAAAATAAATTATATGGTTCAATCCCACATACCTTGGGTAATCTTCAAAGTTTAACAATTGTTGATCTTTCTGTCAATATGTTAAGTGGATTCATCCCGGATGAACTCGGGAAGCTTCAAAACCTCCAGTTTTTTACCATTTATCAAAACAACATTTCGGGTGAAATACCACACTCCCTTTACAACCTATCAGCACTGTATGATTTGGAACTTGGTAATAACCAACTTCATGGAACTCTCCCTTCCGATATGTGCAATGCTTTACCAAACTTGAAAGTTCTACTGTTGTATCAAAATCAACTCACAGGACAGATCCCACCTTCCATATCCAATTGTTCTGCTCTTACTGAGTTTTCATTAGAAACTAATTACTTCAATGGTGTGATACCATCTAACCTTGGAGCCTTACAGAATCTTGAACTCCTTCTCCTCTATAGAAATCAACTAGAGGCCAAGAGACCACATGATTGGAGTTTCATGGATGCTTTGGCTAATTGTACTTTGTTACAAAGGTTATTTCTTTCAGACAACCAACTACAAGGAGTCTTACCTAGTTCTATAACAAACCTTTCTACTAGTCTTCTTGAAGTCACACTTTCTAATAATCCAATTTCCGGAAGCATACCAGCAGAGCTCGGAAAACTTAATAACTTAAACCTGCTTGACCTAGGCAGCATGTTTCTCAGGGGCATCATTCCGGTAGAAATTGGTAATCTTTTCAAATTGGGAGCAATAGATCTTAGTAGAAACATGATTTCAGGTCAGATCCCATCAACTTTTGGGAACTTCACCCTAATGACCCAACTATATCTAGATAATAATGCATTTGAAGGGAGTATACCACCAGAATTAAGTAGCATGAAACTCTTGGAAGTCCTTAGTTTTTCACATAATAAGTTGGTAGGTAAAATTCCGAAAGAAATCATGGGTCTTCCTTCTCTTTCTGTCAGTTTGGACTTGTCGTACAATTATCTAACTGACAATCTGCCACCAGAAATTGGTAACTTGAAAAACCTACAATCAATTCGTCTCTCGAATAACAAGTTAAGTGGAGAGATTCCTACCACTATTGATGGATGTCAGGTACTTCAAACCCTTTATATTGATAGCAATATGTTTCAAGGAACAATTCCATCTAGCTTGAGCAAACTAACAGGGCTGCAAAACCTTGATGTCTCTAATAACTCGCTCTCTGGTCGAGTTCCTGAATTCCTAGGTACAATGAACTTGCAATACTTGAATATTTCTTTCAATAATTTCGAGGGGGAATTACCAGAGAAAGGCATATTCAAGAATTTCAGTGGTCTAGATGTAAGAGGAAATCCAAAGCTTTGTGGTGGAGTACCAAAAATGTATTTGTCACACTGCATCTCACATCCTTCTACACAGAGGCATCACTCTCGAAGAAACATGGTGCTCATAAGTTCTATTGTTGGCTCTTTTATTTGCATAACCGTAGTTATTTGCTTGTTAGTAACTTACTATACTAGAAACAACCCTCGAAACAATCAACAATCTGATACAGCTTTAAAATATGGGTTAAAACCTGTTTCATATAATGAGCTTCTTAGAGCTACTGAAAATTTCTCTTCAAATAATCTAATTGGAAGAGGTACATTTGGAGAAGTCTACAAAGCCATTATGAGCTTTGAGAATGTGACAAATGTTGCGGTGAAGGTGTTAAACCTTGAGAAACACAATGCTTCTAGAAGTTTCTTCTCTGAATGCGAGGCATTAAAAAACGTGAGACACCGGAACCTTATAAAAGTGTTGAGTTCATGCTCTAGCATAGACCACCAAGGTAATGATTTCAAGGCTTTGGTTTTTGAGTTCATGCCAAATGGTAACTTGGCCACATGGTTGCATCCAAATGAATGTCCAGATCGGCCATTCAGAAGCCTCAACTTCTTCCAGAGGTTGAATGTCGCATTTGATGTGGCGTCAGCGCTAGATTATCTCCATTACCATGTACCTGCACCGATTGTGCATTGTGATCTCAAACCTAGCAATGTACTTTTGGATGATAACATGACAGCACATGTAAGTGATTTTGGATTAGCAAGATTTTTGGTTCGACCTGATACCATACCTTCTCAATCAATGTCAAGCACCGGTGGAATCAAAGGTTCTATTGGCTATATTCCTCCAGGTATAGCGGAGTTTATTATTTGAGAAGCACTTTTTTAATTAGTATGTCATTGCAACAAAATTATTCACCAACTTTGTTAAGGTTCAAAGAAACAAATGGCCAAGTTTGTTCCACTGGCGAAGCTAAAAGGAAAAATATAATATTTGTTGCCTCATATATACTGACATAATTGAGACTTTTACTATCTATGTATACTTTTTAAATTTACTGCTTCCGATATACAATTTGAAAAATTTACACAAATATATGCACTGTTATGTGACCACAAATTTGAAAACCCTAGGTGAATTATACATATGTTAATACGTACGTAGAGTCATAGTTCACTATGCTTTTGTACTGAATTTAGAGCTGTAACTATTAACTTTTCATTGATCTAGAGTATGGGATGGGTGGTCGGCCATCAGTAGAAGGAGATGTCTATAGCTACGGCATTCTTCTACTTGAGATGTTCACTGGAGTAAGTCCCATCGACGAGAGAATCAAAGATGGTTTGAGCCTTCACAAACATGTTGAGATGTCTTTTCCCGGCCATGTCATGGACATAGTCGACACCAAATTATTCTCTGAAACTGATGGAGAAGACAATCTGTATGTTCCTGAAAATGTCTACAATTGTTTGGTTTCAGTGATTCAATGCGGGCTTATGTGCTCCAAAGAGTCGCCAAAAGAGCGCATTTCTATCAAAGATGTTACCAAGGAGTTGAACTCAGCACGAACGAAGGTGCTCAGGCCATAGATGCAGATCAAGAAAAAGGATCAAAAGAGAAGAACAAGAAGATGGGGCTATATATGCTAATTAAATATATATTATGTGTAAAATTGGATACCAGTTGTGGTTGTTGATGTTGTTATATAGTATATATGTTGTAATAACGAATATTATTTCTTTCTATTATCAAAATAGGGGGCCTAAGCATTCCAATTGAAAGACCTTTGATATGCCCTCAACTAAGTATATTGTAATGAGCCGAACTCAGTAGCGTGGGCTAAGTATATGTGCAGCTCCATTAATAGAGATAGTTTATGTTAACAAATGTTGTGATTTATTTTCAACGACAAATATCATGTATATCTTTCAAAAAATTGAAATTACATATTTTCTCTTTTAAAATTAATAATATCTTATTTATCTTATAAAATTTTAAATACTCACCAATTTAATCAATTTTTTTTTTTTTTATTAAATCTCATTTTCAATATAAAAAGTTTTTATTTTATCCCTTATTATAAATATAAGTGCGTAACTGTGCAAGAGAAATGTTGTGAAGATAATATATTTTTCTATTTTTTTTTTACTTACACATTAATATTTAGACATAGACGTTTGTGCGTGTAACACCACGTATATCGAAATAATAAAATAAGGTACAACTTAAATAGTGTATAAATTTCTTCATGCATTTAATTAATTTAACAACTTCACAATTTTCTCAAATTGAACTGCTGTGACAAGAAACGAAAAACTCCGATATAGATATCTGAAATTATATAGCCCATATAAATATCATTGTCAATCATATAACCCAATATAATCCAGTTATATATATATATATATATATATATATATATATATAGGACGTGGCTACGGTGCTACGAGTAGTATAGAGACCTCCGTGCAACGGCTCAAAATTTGAATTTTCAAAATCCTAACGGTCGATCCAAACCGTTAGATGTGTTCTCCATATTGAAATGTGCTTGGAGACCAAATTTTATATTTTCAAAATTTGAATTTTCAAAATCCTAACGGTCGATCCATATTGAAATGTGCTTGGAGACCAAATTTTATATTTTTTGGAATTTTTTTACTATTTATTAAGCCACTTTGAAAATCGCTGATCCAATGGTGGCTTAACCAACCGATGAAACCGTTGGATCGGCGATTTTCAAAGTGGCTTAATAAATAGTAAAAAAATCCAAAAAATATAAAATTTGGTCTCCAAGCACATTTTAATATGTAGAACACATCTAACGGTTTGGATCAACCGTTAGGAATTTAAAAATTCAAATTTTGAACCGTTGCACGGAGGCCCTCTATGCTACGCATAGCATATTAGCAATTTCCTATATATATATATATATATATATATATATATATATATATATATATATATATAGGACCGGGCTACGGTGCTACGCGTAGCTAAGAGCCCCTCCGTGCTACGGCTCAAAATTTGTGTTTTCAAAATTCTAATGGTCGATCCGAACTGTTAGATGTGTTCTACATATTGAAATGTGCTTGGAGACCAAATTTTACATTTTTTGGAATTTTTTTACTATTTATTAAGCCACTTTGAAAATCGCCGATCCAACGGTTTCCTTTGTTTGGTTAAGCCACCGTTGGATCGGCGATTTTCAAAGTGGCTTAATAAATAGTAAAAAAATCCAAAAAATATAAAATTTGGTCTCCAAGTATATTTCAATATGTAGAACATATCTAACGGTTTGGATCAACCGTTAGGATTTTGAAAATTCAAATTTTGAGCCGTAGCACGGAGGTCTCTTAGCTACGCGTAGCATATTAGCCAAAACCTATATATATATATATATATATATATATATATCCGATAAAAGGTGTATCTATAAAAAGGTACAAGTCTAAATTAAATAAATAACCTCTCAGATTAACCGACGCCTCTATACCAAATTTAAAAATGATAACTTCTCAGATTAACCGACGCCTCTATACCGATATATATATATATATATATATATATATATATATATATATTATTATATGATTAAAACTGAGTTCCATCTCTGTTTTTTTCTCCGCAAATCAACCACAGAAATCAAAAGGTGAGAAATGTTAGAATCATTCAATTTTATTAAAAAGCATGATTATTCAAATTTGTCTTTTTCTCTTAATGAAACCTTGATTAATTTTGTTTTTTTTTAAAAAAAAAAAACTAATTCTTTCCGATTGCATATTCTGAGTTGATAAATTTTATACATTACTCTTTGAATTCCGCTACTCTGTATAGTTTATATAAATTAGGATACTAATTCAATTGATAGGATTTCTGAAAATTTCGTATATTTATTTTGTTATGTTATTATTAGAATTCTGAAATTTTATAAAATCGTTCAATTAGTTAAGTAAACTTTAATAAAAGATTAATTGATTTTCAAATAGTTCTTTGGTAATATTATAAATTGAATTAATGGTTGTATAAATCCTTACATCCATCAATAAATTTCCAGAAACTTAAATTAGTTCATGAAGACCGATTCTCATGATTCTTATATTTTATTTATTTAATTTAAATAAACTGTTTAATTTAATTAAACTTAAACTATTTAATTTACTAAATTTTATATGTATTCTTCTATCTGAAATTCTTTCTGTTTATTTATAATAAATAATGTTTTGTTCCTTATCAATGAAAATAATAAGATAGCAAGTTGTCACTTTACCTTGAAAAAGAAATTGTCCGGCGCTCCATTACCAGTCAATGTGTGGCTTGTGTCGTCGCCATTATTGTTCTGGATTGAGTCTGATGAATCCTGCTGTTTGGCTGCAGGTGTTCTGCTTTCTTTTCATCGTCATTTTCTTCTTTCCTTTGTTCTTTCTTTTCTTCCTTCGCTTGCTCAAACAGCATTTGCAGTATGAGGGCTAAAAGTAATAGCAGTGTCTCTATGAGTACCAAGACATAAAAAACATTTAAAGCAAAGTTCCGAGTTGCCATATTTGCCCCTTCTGATTGGCCAAAATCCTGTGAAACTAGTCGCATCATGGAGAGAACAGCACATATTATGGCAGAGATGAGCTTGCACAAGTCGAAGAACCTGCTGATGAAACTAATCGGGAGCGCCAATTGTTGTATGTTGTTGGTCGAACATCGCACCCTGCAGCAGCATCGTCGCCCACCAACACGCCACCATTCCCATCCAGCTTGCTCCCATCTCCAGTAGCTCTGTTATTGCGACCTGATCAATAATATTGCGCGTGTTCGGTTTCTGGGCGATGCCAATTGTTTCGTTATCCATACTGCAACTTTATTTCAGTAAATTATTATCTCATCCAATCCAAACTTTTATTCGGTAAATTAATTTCAAACTCCAGCTATGATACGTCTGAGATATTCTACTCTCATATAGTAAAATTCTTTTAAAAATTAAAATAAAGAAAATATTTTTTCTGAAAATTCATAGCACGTACGTTACATATATAACTATATACTAATTATATATATAAACTACAAATAATCTTTATACAAAATTTCAATACAAAAACTCACTGAAATTTAGAAAAATGTAATTCATTATTTCTTTTAAATAAAAAACTTTTTCAGAACAAAGGGATACAACAAAGAACCTTTGGCAACGATCTTCCAAGAATGCGATCGCTGGAATTCGTTTGAAATTTCCAAAGAGATAATGCGATATTGTTTTAAAAATAAAATCACTGAGAATTTAAGAAGAAGAGAATATTGAGAAGCGAAGATAAAGAGGGAGGAGGAGAAACTGGGAATCAAGTTTTTCTTTTTCTTATTACGAGAATCAAGCTGCATGGTATGCAAAAACTTTATTAATCACAATCCTTGCATGATAGATTACATATATTTTGTAAAACCTCTATATTGTGTGTGTATATATATATCCTTCCCAGAAATTCGCATTTGAACGCGTTCCAATCAGAGCGTGATCAGAGTACGTAGACTGGGAGTCAACTACGGATCAATATCCTCCTAGGTACCGTATAAGATTCTTCTCACTTTACGATTTTAGATTTAATCTTAGCCAGTTTGGGATTCGGGCTAGCACAAGATCAGTATTACTGAGCTTTGAGATGGGTAGCTAGTTAAAATAACGGTTCAGATTAACTAATTGTAAAAGATTCTCTTTTCAGGTGGATGATGTGAATTCGTCACGTGCTCTGTCGGTGGGTACAGATTGATTGGGGGATCTGATACTTTGTGTTGCTTTCAATGTCACGGAACTGTATTCTAAATTGAGTGAGCCTATGGTACTATGCATAGTACGGATGGGTTCATGCTACGGTTTAATATCTTTGATTTCAAAGTTTTAGTGGTCGATCCGAACCGTTCAACATATTTTCCATATGAATATGTACTTGCTGACCAAATTTTACATTTTTAAGAATTTTTTTACTATTTTTTTAGATAGATATAAAATCACTTAATCCGAAAATTCTTGACCATCCAAAAACAGTGATTTTTTGCCTACCTAAAAAAATAGTAAAAAAATTTCTAAAAAATATAAAATTTGGTCAGAAAGTACATATTCATATGGAAAACATGTTGAATGGTTCGGATCGACCGTTAGAATTTTGAAAACAAAGATATTGAACCGTAGCACGGACCCATCCGTGCTATGCATAGTACCATAGGCTCACTCTTCTAAATTTGTATCTAACTAGTATTCTATTATATCCAATATATCATCAAATTGATTGATAGGAAGAGTTGGTGGTGGCGGGACCAATGTGTTTGTCCCCAATTTTTTTTTAATACCCTAAATAAAATATAACAAATATGTTCTCGATTTTTCAAGAATTTGAAATATGTTCTGATCGACCCCCGCCCACTGTGGGACAGGCCACTTCCAGACCCAGCCGTCCCACAGTGAGGCAGTTGTCTTTCAAAGTGGACTGTCCACAATGGGCGGTCAAGTTTGAATATTTTTTTAAAATGTTATTATATTTTCTGTTACAATTTTTTGGGTTAAATTTTATTTTGTTATAAGTAGTTGTGTAATATGTTGTTTTATAAATTTGTTGTAATAGTTAGTGATGTGTTTTTTTTTTTGAAGGTTGGCAGCGACCTGCCAACAATATATTGATAAGAAAGTTAGTGATGTGTTTTAATCAACATAAGCAATCTCCGTGCGGCCGCCCTTCCTCCGACCATCCTCTCATCTCGCGCACAGAAGCCATCTCTCCCTCATGCTATTAGATCCTCTCGTGGCAACTCGTGCACACAAAAGTGATCCCCCGACTTAGCGCCTCCTTGCCGACAGACCTCTCGCACTCGGACTACATTGCACTTACCTGAGCTCAAAGTGATTAATTTAACGAGCCACATCATGCCATGACTACACTGGCATGCACAGAAGTGCCAGCAGAAGGTGTAGTTCAATCAGTGTGTCTGGGCACAATATAATTTTTCATTTTTTTTTTCAGGAAAAGGCCTGTAGGGTATCCCATTTCAAAATGAGATAGTACATGGATATGCTGCTGTGAAATATGCAGAGGTCCATAGGAAAGTTTTACCCCATTCACTATTTTTTTTTTATAACACAAAGTTCTTGACTGAGACATTTTATGGAACACTGAGCACTCAAGGGAAAACTTTTTTAAAAATTGGATTATAGTCTTATACAGAAAGTTGGTGCATTTACTCTTACCGGCATCAATAGAAAAGGTCAGCTTTAATTATGTCAAAATGTTAAAGGTGTATTTAGAGTGAATTCTTGTCACCTTAAATTATGATGTTGATTAGATCACTGATTAGAGTTCGGGTTCTGATTACAGTTTGGATTATGATGCATAAAACCGCTACCTATCAGCATTACAATTCATTGCATTCCCAATGGAATGTACTGAATTACTGTTTCATTTTCTCTCTTGCTTTTTTTTTAAATAATAATTACAAGCCCATAGGTAATTAAATATATTAATGTCTAAATTCAATTTAAATACCCCAATTGATCTCAAATTTAACCAAGCAAAAATAATTAACTAATAAAGCAAGCTTGTTCTATATAATTCTTACCACTGGATTCATGTCATAATGAACTTTTCATTTTGAGCCTCCTATTCATGATTAGTTTTGTTTTGTGAACCTGAACGATGAAGAGAAGGTGATTTTCAATGGTGAAGTTAGGAAAAATGAAGAAGTGATGAAATATTTGGCGATGAAGAGACAGTAACCCATTACTGAGTAGTTATATTTGGTGATGAAATATTTGGCGATGAAGTTAGGACGCTATAAAGATAAAAAAGAAGAACAAGAACAGAGGACCGGGAGAAAGAGAGAGAGTATCACAAGAAGGAGACGATGAAAATTTGGCAAGAATGGCACTGAAGAATGTTGAAGTATCTCAAAGGAAAGTTCTTTCATCCTGTTAAAATTTTAATGGACGTCTCCCTTCAATATTTAAAGGGTACAATGGTCACTTCAATTTTTTAAATGATTAAATAAAAGGAAAAATCAATAGATGGGGATAGAAGAAAGAAAATTAATTTTTGATGGGAATATTGGATATTATGGTGATTTTATAGGGAAATTGGCTATTTTAAAAGTTTAGAGGTACACCAGAAATTTATCCTAAATTATAATATTTAAATTATGCAAAAACGCTGACATTCTCCAATAGATGCCAATGAGACACGGTGCTCAATATGGCGAGTTCATAAAAAAGAACTGAACGTGTTATAGTATGGATTTTTAAATCTATTTAATTAAACTAACAAATTAAATTTTATAACTAATTAAAGATTTTTTTAATTAATAATAAGAAAAAAGATAAAAACTTAGTTAAGTTAATAACAAAATTAAATTTTACAAATGAGAATTTCATACTTAGAAATTTCAACTTTTATTACATATTAGAAATGATATATTTTATAAAAATAATAATAAGATCATTAGAATGATAATTTTCCTAATTATTTTTAGTTAAGATTGGTGCACAACTCATGCTTTATCAGGTCTTGTCAACATATCATTTAAAACCAATACTATATGTATTGTTCATTATAAGAACTTAAAACATGGTACTTTATTTATACTCCCCACTTTTATTATTTAGTAAAACATATAAAAATTAAAAATAAATAGAAATTTTCATAAGAGGTAAATTGTAAATCCCATTTTTACATGACAAAATAATGTTACATACGTGATAAAATAAAACACATTTAAAAATATACTTAGTACAATTTTTGTTTGCATTAAAAAAACAACTTAAGCTTAAATAGATAAAAAGAAATTACATTTTATTTTCGTAAAATATAAAATTTAATCAATTACCCCATTTATATATCTTTTACATTAGTCAGCTATAGTATATTTGGTGTAAGTTTAAATTAAACTATAATTTGAGCTTTCCTGGAGTCCAATTGGACTTGGGCTGAAAGTCCCGTGATTTTTATTCGTGACCACTGATGATTGAATTTCGCCAACTCTGTCCACCAAAACCGATTTCTATTAAAAATGCCCAAACCGGCTAATAAATAGCCAGTTTTCAATTAAAATTGGAAACCGACTATTAATTAGCCGGTTTTCAAGTTTATATATATTTTTGGAGAGTTCCGAATTTTCTCACAATTCATTTCATCAAATTTCATACTATCTCTCCTTCTTGACGTAGACGATGATAGTTTTTACTTTTGGGGGGTTGCCCGAGAGGTTTAACAGAGGACAGCTAGCTCAGCGATGGTCTCCTTCTTGATGTAGACGATGATAGTTTTTACTTTTATTACTCTATGTTTGCATATCGTCTCATATCATACTTATAAATGCCAAAAATAACCTCTCGTTAAAATCATAAGATACACATCAAAATTAGATTCGTAACATATACATCTTAAAAACGAGAATTTCAAACGATTCGTAACACATCAAAATAAAATACATATCAAAATTTTCTAAAACTCTAATAAAAAAAAATTGAAACTTTTTCTAAAAAAAAAAAAATTGGAAACCGGCTAATAAATAGCCGGTTTTCAAAATTGAAAATCAGCTATTTATTAGCCGGTTTGGACATTTTTAATAGAAATTAGTTTTGGTAGGCAGAGTTGGCAAAATTTAATCATTGTTGGGCACGAATAAAAATCACGGCTGAAAGTCTCACAAAAGTTAAATGGCATAGCCGCATATGTATGTAACATTTTATAAACTAATGGGTCCCACTGGGTCCCACAGTCAGAAGTATCTTCTTCTTGATTTCTTCACTTTCCCATTTTTTCCGTGTTTTTAATCTATTATCTTCTTCTTGATTTCTTCACTTCTCATTTTTTCCGTGTTTTTAATCTATTTTCTAGCTGATTGCGTTTCAAATCTCGAATCTATTTTGAACCGGATTTTTTCTCGAAATGGTTCAGTAACGTTACACTCCTTTGAAAGAACCAAACTATTCAAGCTACGGGGTCCAATTTTTTTTTCTGCCCGCCGATTCTGTCCGATAATAATGTTCTTGTAATCAATCTAACGTTTTTTTTTCTCTGGGATAAACCTCAACTGTTCATCTCTATCTTGCACGAATCTTGAAGCACCACTTTTATTTATGGGGAAATTTCACATACCCCTCAAAAACTTCAAAATTACATATTTTCTCCTCAAAATTTTGAAATTACGCATTTCCCCCTCTAAACTTTACAAACTCACACATTTACCAATTTTATTGTATTTTATATTAAAATACATTTTAAATTCATAAAATACTCATTATACTCTTTTATTAAAAACCATAAAACATCCATCTCACTCCATTTTGAATCTGAAAGGTTCCTCTACTGTCCAAATTGCTTTAAGATCCGTATGTCCTAGGTCAGCACGAATCTTGAGGCGAACACGTACAAATGTTGAACCAATGTGCACAGATTTTAATGCGATGCATGCAAATAAAATTGCTTTAAAATCCGTGTGCACTAGATCAACAAAAATTTTGAAGCGAATACGCACAGATCTTATTGCGATGCGTGCGGATCGGACGGTAGAGGAACCGTTCAAATTCAAATTTGAGTTCGATGGGGTGTTTTATACTTTTAATAAAGAGTAAAATGGGTATTTTATAAATTTAGAATGAGTTTTATTACAAAAGACAATAAAATGAGTAAATACGCAAGTTATTGAAGTTTAGAGAGGGAAATATGTAATTTCCAAATTTTAATAGAAAAATACGTAATTTTGAAGTTCTTGAGGGGCATACGTGAAATTCCCCCTTTATTTAAATCCCCTCCTCTTTCTTTGGTTCGCTGCCCTGCTCCCTTCCTCCTTTTACCTTTTACCCATATCCTCTCTCCTACTGCTGTTCTAATTCACCGCACATCCCTTTTTCTCTATTCCACTGCTGCCGCCCCGGGCCGGACAACGCAGAGCTAGGTAAACCCGACTGGTAAGAGAGCAATCGAACACTCTCGTTTCGTCTACCACTCAAGGTATCAACTCTCTCTTCCCCCCTTTGGGTTTGATTTTGCCATTTCCCGTATAACTTGAAATCTGTGAAAAGTTGAAATCTTTATTGAGTAATCTACATTGCGTAGTCACTTACAAATCATGATCAATTAGCTGCTGAAGTGCTCCAGTAGATTAGAAGGACCCCTTCCAATTTTGCAGTTTGGACCTTGCCTTATCAATAATTGCTCGTGAATCATTACAAAGCTATTTCTTTCTTATATACATGCTAAAATGATGCCCTCTTCCTTTGTTATAAGGCCTATGTGAGGAAAATGACTTGGTCTCCAATATACAATTGATTGTTCCTAAGCTCTTGTGCAACCAAGTCGTTTTCTGATTTTTTAAAGTCCAAACGGTCGATCTAAACCGTTAGATGTGATCTCTATATTAAAATGTATTTGGAGACTAAATTTTATATTTTATGAAATTTTTTACTATTTATTAAGCCACTTTGAAAATCGTTGATCCAATGGTAGATTAACTAAACAGTAAGATTTGGAATAAGATTTGGTCCAAATGGCTTTAGACCAGACACCGTCCAAAGCATCTAAAAATCGTACGATTAAAGTCCAAACAGTTGATCCTAACCGTTTAACATGATTTCCATATTAAAATGTGCTAAAAGATCAAATTTTATATTTTTTTTGGAAATTACTTACTATTTTTTTAGATACGTACAACATCATTATTTCTGAACGGTCAAAAAATATGGATTTTGTATGTATCTAAAAAAATAGTAAAAAATCTCCAAAAAATATAAAATTTGACCTCTAAGAGCATCTGTATCTCTGAAACTCTTGGAGTTTCTAAATAATTGTTAACAAAATTTTAGAAATTTTAGACTCTCTGAATTTTTAAATCTCTACATCTCTGAAATTAAAATTATAGTTTCTTAATTGCCACATTAGCGTTTAATTAAAACATTATTAAAAATTGACCGAATACAAGTTGATTATTTTGCAATGTCAGAGTTTTGAAACAGTTTCATATTTAGAAACTATTGAACAAAATTGCTAAATATGAAATCCATCTACATTCTTGAAACTGGTTTAGAAACTGCCAAGTCAGTTTGGAATCTCCAAGAATTTTAGAAATGCAGATGATTTCAGGAATGTAGATGTTCTCAGCACATTTTAATATGTAAATCATGTTGAGCGGTACGAATCGATTATTCGAACTTTAATCGTACGATATTTAGAAGCTTTGGACAGTGTCCGGTCCAAAGCTATTTGGTCCAAATCTTACTCCATGCTTACAAGGCCTCCCCCAGTTAATGCCTCCCAGGGATTCAAACACGCCGCCATGCTGACTTTTTAATTTCCCCCAGCTCATGCCTCCCAATGATGCAACAAGCAACATGCTGTAAGTTTAATAAATAAATAGAGCCCACTATTGATTTTCGGACTCCAAATCTCCCCCCCCAACAATCTATCCTCCTTTGCCATAGATTAAGAGCAATTCAAGCTAAACGTGATAGTAATGGCCAGTACATCCTTCCAAAGCAAAAGATTTGAAAGTGAAACGGTGCCCAAACGCCCAGTTATGCCTCGTGATATTTTTGATGCGGCAATGAAAGGCGACAGCGATGTGTTAATAGAACATCTTGGATTACAGAGGAGACAACAAACACAAATCCAGGTAATATTTCGCAAACTATTTCTTGCTCATCTAAATAGGGAATCCCACTAATTTTAGTTTTCATTTTTTTTTATAATATATATATATGAGTAGAACTAGGGTGCTCCTAACTCCTAAGTTCACCAAGTCTCTTGTGAGCTCGACTCTAAAGTATATCGAATCGACTTTAACCGATGAATCCAAACTGTTGAAACCCTTCTACCTAACGATTGATGCGTCTACATGTGAAAATTTTAAAGTTTCGAATTAATTTCATATAGAGTTAAGTGGTCCAAAATTTAAGGTTTGTAAATAAATTTTAATGCATTCATTTTTTGGACTCCTTTGACCACTTGACTCTATATCAAATTAATTCGAAACTTTAAAATTTTCACATGTAGACGCATCAATCGTTAGGTAGAAGGATTTCAACGGTTTGGATTCATCGTTTAAAGTCGATTTGATATATTTTAGTGTCAAGTTCATAAGAGATTGGGTGAACTTAGAAGCACCCTAGTTATACTCTATATATATAGGCAAAGTCTTCTATGGACATAGGGACCTATTTGTAAAATGAACATATTTTTATTTTCAAAGTTCAAACAGTCTATCTGAACCGTTCATCTTGTTCTCCATATTAATATGTGCTTGGAGACCAAATTTTACATTTTTCTGAATTTTTTTACTATTTATTAAGAGGGGTACAAAATTCAATGGTCTGAATTTGATATTTTTTTGTACCCATCTTAATAAATAGTAAAAAAATTTAGAAAAATGTAAAATTTGGTCTCCAAGCACATATTAATATGGAGAACAAGATGAACGGTTCGGATCGACTGTTTGAACTTTGAAAATAAAAATATATTTATTTTATAAATAGGTCCTTATGTCCATAGAAGACACTCTCATATATATATATATATATATGGGAAGACGTAGATCCAGACCAAAGGATCTCTCATTTGATCCTGAATGCATGCCTCTCATACAAAGAACGCCATCTTTTACCACTAAATCAAATGTTAGTTATTATAATGTTATTGTTATTATTGTATACATCTTTTCTGAATATATGTTTGACTATTTAATAAATTTCTAGTGGTCATTTGATATTAATTATTAAAAACTTCTAGTGGATATCTACCGAGTTTCTCGCCCTAGCATTTTTTTCCACCAAAAATTGGTTGAACTGCGTTGGCTGTGCCGATTCAACTAATTTTCATACTAAGTTTGGGAACCGAATCCTTTGCCCCTCAGGGGGCAAGATTTTCCTGCTCCTGAGTCGCTGACATGTGGACCCGCATCAAAACTAAAATGAATGTTTAAACCCGTCTGGATCCACATGTCAGTCGCATTGGGGGCAGGAAAATCCTGCACCCCGGGGGGCTCCGGGGGCAGGTGATCTCCTTCCCTAAGTTTGGGACTCTCTTCTCTCTCTTGGCCATTTCCGTTATTCCCGAGATCTTTCTTTTTCCATTCAATTTTCCATTGAGTTGTGTTTGGAAAAAAAAGCTCCCCTTAGTCTATTTAAACTAGGTGAACTCTTTATAAAAAAAAATTAGACTAGGTGTACGCATTATTTTTCACCAGAGGATTTTCCAATCTTCAATCATTTAGATAAGGTGTACGCATTATTAAAGAAAAATGTAGAAGGGCTTTTATGGGCCGAATTCATATAATAATATACAGAAAAGATGAGACTAACAATTATCCAAATTTAAAAGAGTTGCTCCAGCTTTTCCTTTTCTCGATCTCTTGATTTCAGTTTCCATTAAAACCATCCATTTTCATATTTTTTTTTGCATTTTTTTTTGTTTTTTTTTTAATTGTTTTCTCATATTTTCTACAGCCTCCTCATATATATATATTATATATAGTAAATCTAGAGTGTGACGTGCTCACCAATAGAGTTTGGTGAGCACAACTTCAAAAATACATCGGATCGGCTTCAAATAACGAATCCAAACCGTTAAAACCCATGTACTTCGTAAGTGATGCATGTACATGCAAAATTTTAAAAGTTTCAAATTCATTTGTTACGAGGTCAAGCGGTCAAAGTAATGAATCTTTTAATAAATTATTCTATTTGTTGTTTTATATATTCATTTTTCATCATTACTTTAACCGCTTGACCTCGTAGTAAATCAATTCGAAACTTCCAAAATTTTGCATGTACATGCATCACTCACGAAGTACATGGATTTCAACAGTTTGGATTCGTTATTTGAAGCCGATCCGATGTATTTTTGGAGTTGTGCTCACCAAATTCTCTTGGTGAGCACGTCACACCCTAGATTTACTATATATATATATGAGGAGGGATCCAATGTCTTATCTTCTTATATCTCATCCATGCCTCATATCCTATATATTCGTTTTTAAAGTCCAAACAGTCGATCTGAACCGCTCAACATGATATCCATGTTAAAATATGCTTGGAGACCAAATTTTACATTTTTTGGAAAATTTTTACTAATTTTTTAGATTTATTGAAATTGCTGTTTTTAGAAATGAACCCTTGAAGATAGCGAATTAATTATCAGAGCAAAACATCTTTGAGATGTGTCCTTAATTATTCGTTAATTAGTTACCTCCTCTATCTTATCTTCTCAATCTAAAAGTATGATACATTTCAAATATGTTTAATTTTGATGCTTTACTAATATTTTAATTACACTGTCTAATTAGGTGACAGAAAACCAGACTGTCCGATCCAAGCTCCAAAGTGCAACCCGTTTTGGAGACACTGTTCTTCACCTACTTGTTACTGAGATGCACAATGAGCTTGCTTCGAAGGTTTTTGAAAGTGATACATCCCTGTTGAAAACGCAGAACAAGATGTTAGAAACACCCCTACATTGTGCTGCCAAGGTCGGAAATGATATTGTCATCCTCATGTTCATTGATATTGAACCTTCTATTGTCAAGGATGTGCTACAAAAAACAAATGAAAAGGGAGACACAGCCTTGCATGTTGCTGTTAGATACGATCATGCACATTTCTGTCGCAACCTGATGGAGCTTGATTCGGAACTTGCATACAATGTCAACAAAGAGATGTTCTCTACATTTCACTTGGCTATAGATGAAGAACATAATTTCGTAGCAGAGCAAATGTTATGTGTTGATTCTATTCTTGCGTGCAGCCAACTCACAGATGGAATGTTTCCAGTTCATTTAGCCGCACGTAAGAATAACCGGCGTATGGTATTGTATTTCATGAAAAATTTCCCTGATTATGTAGAGTTGGTGGATTCTCGTGGAAGAAATCTTTTTCACTTTGTTGCTGAAGAGGCCAACAAAGTTGAATTTTTATTTGCATTAGCAAGTGATTATAAAGATATGACGACAAGAATGAATAATGCAACCGATTATGAAGGAAATACACCATTGCACATTGCAGCAATGAAGGGACATAGGCATACTATGAGATTTATTTGGAAAGACGTGACGAATTGCAATGCAGGAACTGTCAAAAACAAACGAGGATTAACACCATACGAAGTTTCCAAGAACCAATTATTAGAAGAATATATTATTGAGGTATGTCCAAATTAACAAAGGCATTGAGAAATTACTTCTTGTTAATTTTACTTAACTCGTGTGTTGCTATCAAATACTAAACTACCAAGCAAGCAAAACACACTGCCAATTAGGTGATACATAATAGCTTCATTGTCAACACAAAAGGTTGAATGCTTGTAGTATAGAGAAAGTGTAGATATACTTTTGATCTGAGGCATAAAAACAATAGATATATATTTTGGGATAAATTAGTCTGAGAATTTTGGAGCCAAAATAATAAAGGCCCAATATGATTTACCCATTTTTTACCAATTTTTTTCATTTCATCTCAACCTTTCAATTAACCAAGGTCAATAAAAATATATATATATATTCATTTTTTGGTTTTACAGGTAGAAAATCTATTAGATTTAATTGTGATAATTGAGAGTTAGATATATGTGAAATCATAACGTGTTTCTAAATATTAGAGTTAATAATTTGTTGCCCAGAACAATAAATTTTATAATAAATTACAATTGTGCTATGAATTTAATTGTGTTGGATCTTCTAATGATTTTTGGTGTATTTAAGTATCACTCAATACAACAAAACTGTTAGCTACTAAATGCTATTCATTAGTTAAATTCTGCAAGAATGAAATATAATAAATTAATTAAATTGTGACAACTTTCTAATCATTAATTCTTCAATAGAACTGTTGGTACTGGTAATTAAGTGCTCAATTGGTTATTAAAATTATAACAGGATTCTACACGGATAAATTTGAGAATTCTTACCCACGAGTTGACTAATGGTGATCAATTTTCTGAAGAGTGGTTTGTGGATGTCATGGTACCACCACCACCAACACCACCACCACCATTCTTGCAAAATAGATGGGAGAGAACTCAAGTCATCGGACTGGGCTCCGTATTGATCACAACTGTAACATTTGCTGCTGCTTTCACAATCCCCGGAGGTTATAACCAAGACCACGGTACACCAATTCTAGGAAGGAGATATATGTTCTGGGCATTTATTCTAGCGGACACCTTGGCCTTTATACAAGGATTCTTAAGTTTGTTTACGCTTCTTTATGATGCTCTGCCAGGTAGACATCTCGACTCCTTCGAATTTTCAGTAACTTTTTTTCTATTGGCAGCAAATAGTATGGTTATGACATTTGGATTGGGGTTATATGTGACGCTTGCTCCTATTTGTTTGCCAATCGCCATCACCATCCTTGTTATCACTCTGTTGATAGGGTCTCCTGTCCTGTTGTTTGCTTTAGTCAGGAAAAAAAATATTAAAATCATTACTAGTTTTGTCTATAATTGGACTAGTTTTTATGCAATTTATGCCTTTTCTCTCTTGTTCATTTTCTGCCTGGCCTTAGTGAGTCTTTAATTTCCATTGTCATTATCCATCGAACTCTGTATTGTTTGCTTAATGAAGCTTTGTTTTTTCTTTAATTATGTTATTTTATTGTGACATAAACATCATATATGCTATGTACTTCGATGGTTGGACTCTCCTAATTTATGTTTCATTTCTTACTGATTTTTTTTTTTCAGAACAGGCAGAAGTTTTTGTTAATTTACATTATCAATTTTTTTATGAAGTAACACATTGTAAAATTAAAAAAGTCTAGTTATCAGTTTTTTGAGTAAAGTTGAAGGTCAAGCCATCAAACTTTTTAATATTTACTCTTGTTATGACAACAAAGAATTTCCTCTATTGAGTTTCAAATTCATGACCTTCCATATAGATACCATATTCTTTTGCCACTAAACCAGTTTCTTAAGTCTGGTTATTAGTTACCACCAATAAGTAAGTGCTAAGTCCCAAGGTTGACAGGCCTAGACAGCTGTACTTAATTTTGAACCTTTTAAGTTCAAGGTGTCTACATGGCCCATGTTACCTGGCTAGTAATCGTGATATATATAGTAGAAGTGTAGAACATTTAATAAAAAAACATAGGTACATACATAGGTACATATACGAAATTAATTTCACACGGGTCTATATATACTGGAATCATTTGGGTGGTTATGTACAACTCTTACAAAGAAAACAACTGCAAGCGGTATATATTCCAAATGGCAATAAAAGCTCCTCCAATGGTCTGTATTACTATCTTCCTACTTTTTAGCACCTTTCTCGTTTTCCCTACTGCAGAGGCCACTCGAATCCTACAAGAAACCAACACTGGTGATAACCTTTCTCTTTCCCTGCTGTGGTCGAGTTTTTTTTTTTTGATTGAAATATTAGCAGAGGCTGCCAAATTTGAACTGCTGTGTGGTCGAGTTCTGAAATCTGTGAGCCAAAATTTGAACTTGAATTTAAAAGTTTTCATTTGCATTTGCAAACAAGTATATTGGAGGTTCGATTACAATTGACACCACCCAGTTTAGACCCAAACAGGCACTTTAGACCGAAACAGACCCGCAGTAACCACACGGCCTGGCCAACCATACACTCATCCGAGTCCAGGCTGCACTAAATACAACCATTGCACTCATCCTGAAACAAACCCATAGAAGAAAGAGATGAAGAACGAAAATGGAAGAACATATGTATGCATATAAGCTTTTAAGTGAAATTATATATCTAACATGGAAAAATAAAGGGGGGCTCTTGATCGTGATGTGCACACTACAGTCATTATATATGTCTTTGTGCTACCTGAACAAATTACTGCATGCGTTCTGATATTAAATTGAGTTGTGAAATTAATATGATTCATGATCCTGACATATGTCCTCATATGGACCGAATAACAAAAAATGAAAATTAATAAAATGGCACAAACCATCTCACATCTCACCAACTCCAATCAAATCTCTTTTGCCCAGCCGTTTAACACTTTTGGTACCGTGTACCGCAATTAACAGAGACTCTGTTCATTGGCAGATGTTAAGATTTATATTTAATCTTGTATCAATGTCTAGTAAATATTTCCTTTCCTTGGTTAATAAAATATAAATAGACCGTGGCCTAGTTTTTTACAAAATTAATGGAGAGAATAACATGTGCTTCCTTATGCATCTCTTTAATTTTTGAGAAGGTTAGGAATTCCATTCCGGACTCACGTGTCAATGATTTTACAAACGTGAATTTTATGCCCGCAGAGAGAGAACAGATTCGGTTCCCATTTTACCAAGTAGACATGGAGTCAACAGCCAATTAATTCCAAACTTTCATTCTTTAATACTTTTCAATAGACTAGCACTCTCCACTAAAATTCTGATAAAAGACCAAAAGTTAAAGTAGATTGTCATCACCTGTTTTTATATTTTTCTTTCGAGTCATTTGCATATTATCCATGACTAATGTTGGAAAATATAGCAAAAGTTGACTGGCATTTGAAACAAAGTAGAATTCCACGTTCGTCATTTATGGTTGTCTAACTACAATTATTTTTACTGATACTAAAAGGTGATTCCTTATATATTATTATTGAGTCCATTTACCATGAAATCGGTGTCATATGATACCAACTCAAAAATTTATTAGATAGACTTCAAACTAATTAATCTAAACTGTTCAAATTGATTTGCTTTATGAGTGATGCATTTACATACAATTTTTTTTTCAATTTATTTTAGTATCAAGTCAAGCGGTCAAAAATATTAAAAAATAAATACATTAAAATTATCTTAAAATTCCCACATATGACTGCTTGACTTGAAACTAAATAAATTCAAAAAATTATAAATTTTGTATGTAAACTGTAAAGTTATAATGGAATCTTTATTCCAATCTATTCTCATTTTTCATACTTAATTTAAAGGGACATTCCAATATGAGAAAGTAATATAAAATATAACCCAAAAACATTCCAATATTTTAAGATACATATTTATTTCTTTACCGTTTACAATATTTAAATAAAATGTTTATATAGTTATGTGATAAGGTTTGCAAAATCCAAAAGTTGTTATGTGATATGCTTTACATAATTCAAAATAATTGGAAGTAGCATCTAGATGTAGGTTTGAAATAAAATATTAAATGAAAAAAAAAAATTTGAAATTTTTTTTTTTGAATTTTTTTTACATGTATTTGCTTACTGAATTTTAATAAGGTCATTTTTAGTTATTTGTTTTGAAAAGTTGTTAGAGATCTTCTAGATGTGGTCCCAGTAGTCCTGGTCAAAAATCTACAAGTGGTCCCGGTCAAATTGGTTAAATATCTTAAATTGGAGGTTTATTGTGGACCACACAGTAATGCATATGTTTGTAGAATTCATTGAATCGGTTTACAAATTTTAGTAATGAAGTTTACAGAATCTCATGAAGAAGTTTACTTATAGACACTTTTCAGTTAAATCCGGAAATAATCCAGTGATTTGTGTCTGGGGCTATTAGCAACTTCCATTCGGAATAGCATATTATGTGTTTAGTTAGATTTGAATAGCTAAAATAAGAAATCCATCTTGTTTGTCTTATTAAATGACCTATTTTTACAAAAAGTGAAATTTTACTATTTTAATAAGACAAATAGCAAAAACAACTATTCTAACTTATTCTTATTTTGCAACCAAAGAAATCGAGAATAATACATATTTTTCTCTAATTTAACACTAATATATACAGACGTATAGTCTGCACTACTTACTGTAGCTTTTCTAATGAATATGATTATTTGTTATTTTTTTCCGATTGACCTCTAGTCAATCACGGTCCCACAATTACGATTTCCACAATTTTTCAACAGACTTTAAGTTGCCATCAATAAATTAATGTCCACTTCCGTAAAAGCAACAAAAAAGAAAAAGACAAAGTAAATCAAAATAATTCGGTAAAGATGCGAGATAGAGAAAAAAAAAATTGTGCTATCAAACGTAAAATCAATTCAGAATGTATTGCTTGACTAACATTGGAAATATGTGAGAAACAGGGAAATAAATCTGCTGTGATCCAAAGAGATTGCAGGATCCTCTTATTTCAAATCCAATCTTTCAATTTTTGGAATGCACAAATCTGAATAAAAGTTGTTTTATATGAACGAATCTCAATAGAAGTTTTTAAATATTAATATATCTCACAGCAGATTTATTTTCGAGAAATAGATGAGGCTTCATTAATTTAATGTTTTGCATCAATTAATTTTTCATGCAATATGCAAAAAATCACCGTATACTGCTGTATATGTAAAAATTTATACGGACTTATATATACTCATGTTTTCATTAAATATAAATATGACACTCTCAATTCAATTAAATATTTAATATGCTTTCCGCACTTCTGTAGATATATCTGGAGACTCGTAACAATCAGGATCCATAATCACGCACGAATGTAGATATATTAATATTTAAAAAGATGAAAGCATGAATAGTTGGCTGGTTGCAGGTTATTTCTCAAATCTGTCAAAACATGAAAGCATACATTAATAATTTTGAGGGCTGTATGCATTAGAAGAAATAAAATGGAGATATCATGGATATGAAAATGGAGAAAAGTAGAAAAGAGTAAACAAATGAAAATAATTGCAGCGAGCCAGCGACTTCTATTCTCTCTGTTCGCGACTAGAGTGGTAGAATGGAACCGGCACACGTGTCAGTTATGTGCCGTACATGACGTGTGTGTTTCGTACTATGATTATTCGCATGCTGGGACTATCTTTTAAAATTTTAGCGTGGCACAACATGTAACGTGAAAGATCTAATCACAGCATGATGCGGTACGTAAAAAATTAATTTGGTCACCGCACAGCACAGGACGAGACCAAAATCACAGTGTGTTACTAAATGGCATTACATGTTTTCGCACTCTCTTCACGACTTCGAGAATATTTTTGTTCTTGACAAAAAAACAATTTTCTCTGTTAAGATATTTTTTTTATTAGTGACAAAAAAAAAACAAACAATTTTCACTGTATGTGTATGTGAGTCGCATATTGAAATTCAAATAGAGTTCTTTATGGTTATTAAGTAGAATTTAGAAGAAATTCAAATAGAGATCTTTAAGTATATTAATTAAAAATTAGAAGGTTAGACTTCAAAATATTTTCTTCTAAAAAAGCAATAATTAACGGTTGTGTTACCATAAGAAAGTAAATCTATAGTTGTAACAGAGGATTATTTCCATCGCTAAAAGGACTACAAATTACATTAATTTCACAACTCAAGTTTTATCAACTCGTCAGTAATTTATTCAACATAGACATATAACATGCGTAGTTCATGTACACTTTACGAAGTCTCCCCTCTTTATTTTTCCATGTTACGGATATATATATATATATATATATATATATATATGAGGAGGGATCAAGTTACAACAATTTTGAATTACCACAAAGTTACAACAACAATTTTTTTCATTTTCAAAGTCCAAATTATCGATCCAAACCGTTCAACATGATTATCTAAATAAAATGTGTTTTCAGATCAAATTTTACATTTTGTTTATTTTTTTTACTATTTATTAAGTTGGGTACAAAATTTAATGCTCTGAATTTGACTAGTTTTTGTACCCAACTTAATAAATAGTAAAAAAATTCAGAAAAATGTAAAATTTGATCTTGAAACACATTTTATTTAGATAATCATGTTGAACGGTTTGGATCGACGATTTGGACTTTGAAAATGAAAATAACCGTTGTTATAACTTTGTGGTAACTCAAAATTATTGTAACTTAATCCCTCTTCTATATATATATATATATATATATATATATATATATATTTGACTTAAAGCTTATACGCATACATTTGTTCTTCAACTCTTTTGTCTAATTATGAATTAAGCATTCATGGCTTTGCTTCTGGAGGCCCCCTGGGGCAATTGTATTTGCTTCTGCAGGGTCGGGTGTATGGTTCACCAGCCGGTGTTCGAGGCCGGTTTGGATTTAGTGGATCATTATATATTATAGCTGTATCATACAAAATATAAAAATATTAGTCCGGACTGAAAATATAGAGATGACAAATTAACTAGCTACAATTAAATTATTTTTTTGAATAAAGATCGGTAGTCAAGTCACTAACTATAACTATTTATATGCAAAATGTAGAATAAGTTATGTCTATTCATTGAGTGGTGTCAGTTATAATTGAACCTGTAATCGATATACAATTTAAATTATAGTTAATTTTTTTTTTTAAATAGTGGATGAATCCACCGATTTCATATTGAAATCTCAAGTACCAGACCTGGTACCTAAAACAGGTACCAAAACCAAATATAATAGTTCATGCATCAGTTTCAACCAGTTATCATAGCTAGCAACACCTAAAAGCACATAAGAACAAACAACAAAATCTCAGGATTGAAAATGCAAATTATAAATAAACACATCCTTTTTGTATGATTCAAAGTTTGAATACATGCAGCAGGGAAATAGAAAGAGAAAGATCATCACCAGCCTTGCTTTCTTCCAGGGATCGGAGGCCCTCTGCAGAAGGAAACACAAGACAGACACTAAAAAGTAGGAAGAGAATACAGAGCATTTGAAGAGCTTTCATTGCCATGTAGAAATAGAATCCCGCTTACAGCAGTGGTTTCCTTCGTGGTAGTGGCAAGTAATAACCACCCAAATGGTTTCTATATATCGAGAGATTCGTGTCATTGTGTACCTATCTTTTTCTTAAAATTTATTTATTTATACTAATTAAAACTGTGCCCAAATGGTTCCTATTTTATTTTAGTCAAAGATAATATGCAAATGACTCAAAAGAGAAATATAAAAAGAGGTGGTGACAATCTACTCTAACTTTCAATCTTTTATCAGAATTTTAGTGGAGAATGCTAGTCTATTGAAAAGTATAAAGATTGAAAATTTGGAATTATGTGGCAGTTGACTCCAGATCTACTTAGTAAAATGGGAACTAAATTTCCTGTCCCCCTGTGGCCAAGAAATTCATGTCTCTAAAATTACTAATATGTGAGTCCGAAGTGGGTTTTGAGACAAAACTATATCCAATATTTAAATGTCAAAACTCACCCCGGACCCACATATCAGTAACTTTAGAGACAGGAATTTCCTGCCCACAGGTAGGCAGGTGATCCAAAGTCCCTCAACAAATAAATAATATGATATTTAACAACTAAGGATAAGAATAATTTTAATTAGATATTAAGAACTTGCTTTTAATTTATTGACAAATGCACATGACTCTCATGTGAGAGGTCATGGGTTTGAAATTCACAAAGTGGGAAAATCTTCTATAATATACATAAGAATTTGAAAGTGTTTTGGGTGGCTTGATTCTCAACCCATGATTTAAAAAAAAAATTAGATATTGGTATTTAAAAAATAAGCATAAGATTTGTATAAGAAAATTTTTATTTAGATAGGTATTGGTATCAAAACACATCCACCCAACATATACGGTATTTAACACTCTTTAATAGGATAAGAACTAGTTTTCTGACCTTCTTGAAAATTGAAGTGATGCATAAGGAAGCACATGTTGTTCTCGGTATTAATTTTGTAAAAAAGTAGGCCACGGTCTATTAATATTTTATTAACCAAGGAAAGGAAATATTTACTAGACAGTGAAAAGAAGTTACAAGATTAAATATAAATCTTAACATCTGCCAATGAACAGAGTCTCTGTTAATTGCGGTACACGGTACCAAAAGTGTTGAACCCCAGCAAAAGAGATTTGAATGGAGTGGGTGAGATGTGAGATTGTTTGTGCCATCTTATTAATTTTCATTTTTTGTTATTCGGTTCATAGGAGGACATATTATAGGCAGATTAATAAGTATATTCATTGTCGAATCATGATCCAATGGAGCCATGTTAATAAACCCAATTCCATGATAAATTGTCATGTTACCATAAGAAGATAAATCAATAATTATTACAGAGTATTTTTTTCTATGGTATCAGGATCATGAATCATATTAATTTCACAACTCAATTTAATATCAGAACGCTGTAATTTATTCAGGTAGCACAAAGACATATATAATGAGTGTAGTGTACACATCACGATCAAGATCCCCCCTTTATTTTTCCATATTACATATATAATTTCACTTAAAAGCATATATGCATACATATGTTCTTCCATTTTCGTTCTTCATCTCTTTCTTCTAATTGTTGATTAATCTTCTATGGTTTTGTTTCAGGATGAGTGCAATGGTATGTAGTGCAGCCTGGACTTGGACGAGTGTATGGTTGGCCAGGCCGTGTGGTTACTGCGGGCCTGTCAGGGTCTAAGGTACCTGTATCATACAAAATATAAAATGAAAAGGAAATGTCATTAATTGGGTGGTGTCAATTATAACCGAACCTCTGGCACACATCATTTATCGAAAAATTTAAACTTAATTAAAACAAAAATCGACCACAGCAAGGAAACTAAGAGAAAGATTATCACCAGTGTTGGTTTCTTGTAGGATTCGAGTGGCCTCTGCAGTAGGGAAAACGAGAGAGGTGCTAAAAAGTAGGAAGATAATAATACAGACCAATGGAGGAACTTTTATTGCCATTTGGAATACCGCTTGGAGTTGTTTTCTTTGTAAGAGTGGTACATAACCACCCAATGATTCCAATATATATAGACCCGTGTGAAAAATTAATTTCGCATATACACCTATGTTTTTTTTATTAACTCATCTTTATATTTTAAATCTAGGTCCTTTCTTCGCTAAAATTTCCACAAGTCATTGGTCCTTGTTCGGTCCCATACATTTGAAATTTCTGCATCCGATATATATCTAGCCATGCATCTATTATTCATTTATTTATCTTTCACTTGAATTATATCTATTGCTCGATTGATATCAGTCGAAGTAACTCTCTGGGTTTGTCGTTTTGAACATGATATAATTTTTTTTTAATTCTAAACTCATTACAGTTTGAGAGAGCGATTTTTGTTGTATTAAGTACTTAATTAACTTTAGAGGAATTGTGCTCTCCCTACGATAGGGCTGCAATAAATAGGATAGAAACAACTTCTTTTTGAATAAAATATTTGTTCAGTTAGAATAGAACATTTATTCCAATCTATTCTCCTTCTGCATATTTACTTTAAAGGGACATTCCAACACGAGAAAGTAATATAAAATATAACCCACAAATATTGCACTGGCTTTTGATAAATGTGTGATATATCGTAAAAAATCTATGAATCCTCTATGAATTAATTTAGCACGGTAAGAACTTGACTGCTGTTGTAAAAACTTTTCTCATCTCATTACAATATTTTTTTTAATTGTTAATATAATAGTTCGAAGGGATTGTTAATATTAGAACTATGTAAACAAATTTTCATTTCCAATATTTTAAATATTAGCGGACTTGCCAGAGAGCCCAAAAATTTAACTTCATAAAAATAACTTTTAGTCAGTGTACTAAGCCTTTGATAGATAATATATTAATATGACAATTGACTCCGAAGTCTAAAGTAAACTTATTTTGAATCACCATGAAAAAAAAGAAAATTTCAAGAATTGATTTAGTTTCAAGTTTTCCTTTTCAGACCATCATTTTATCAAGTAGACCAGGAGTCAACCGCTACATAGTTCCAAACTTCCAATCTTTATACTTTTCAATGCACTCGCACTCTCCACTTAAATTCTGATTAAAGACAAAAGACAGAAAGATAGAAGACAGAATATTAAAGTAGGTTGTCATCATCTTTTTTTCATATTAGTTTTATTTGCATGTTATCCTTGACTAATGTTGGAAAATATAGCAGAAGTTGACTGGTATTTGTAACATATTAAAATCCTGCAATCATCATTTATTGTTGTCTAACTATAATTAATTTTACTGATACTAAAAGGTGCTTATACATGAGTAGAACTAGGGTGCTCTTAAGTTCATTATGCATCTTTGTGAACTCAACTCTAAAATCTATCAGATTGACTTCAAATGACGAATCCGAACATTGAAGTTCTTCTACCTTATGAGTGATGCATCGACATGCAAAAAAATTTAAGCTTTCGAATTAATTTAGTATTAAGTCAAGCGGTCAAAAGTAGAAGGTTTATAAATTAATTTTAATGCATTCATTTTTTGAACAATTTTTTACCACTTGACTCTATACAAAATTAATTCAAAATTTTAAATTATTTACATGTAGACTCATCACTCGTAAGGTATAAGAATTTCAACGGTTTAAATTTGTTATTTGAAATCAATCTTATTAGAGGCTCTTAAGAGCACCCTAGTTTTACTCCTTATACATTACTATTTTCCAGAAGGCAAGAGAAGTTGTTTATATCCCATTAATTGCAGCCCCAGTCGCAAGGAGAGCTCAATTCTTTTAGTCAATTAACCCAACAAAAATCGCACAATCTCTGTGTGTGTTACCAAGAATGCATAATATATCATGTTCGAAACGACAAATACAGAGAGTCACGTTGACCGAGATCAACAGAGGAATAAATACTATTCAATGAAAAAATAAATAGGAATATATCACATCAAATTTGAGTATCAGTGACCGTTATCAGCGACCGGCGCTTTACTTGGTCGCTAATTCTCTTTTTTCTTCAAAAAAAAAAAATCAGCCAAAAAAAGCGACCAGCTTTTTCAGCGACGACTATCAGCGACCGGCGCCACTAGTGGTCTCTGAAACACCTTCAGAGACCGGCGACAATACTATAAGAGACGAAATTAGTGGTCTCTGAAACACTTTCAGAGACCGGCGACATTTACTATCAGAGACGAAATTAGTGGTCTCTGAAACACTTTCAGAGACCGGCGACAATACTATCAGAGACCAAATTAACCCGGTCGCTGAAACTTTTCGCTGAAAACCGCCAAAACCCATTCTCTGCCGCCGTGTTTACAAATTTTAGATTTTTTGCCGATTCACTCTGCCGATTCCGCCGACTCTGCCGATTCCGCGCGCCGACTCCGCCGATTCTGCCGCCGTCCCGTCGTTCAGCTGTCGCCTATCTTCTCTGTCGGTATGATGTTGTCCTTACACCGATTTTCTTTCATTTTTAGTTTCATTTTTTATTTTTAGTTTTTAGTTTAGTTTTTAGTTTTTAGTTTTTGATTATTGTTTTTAGTTTCTTTTTTAGTTTTTTTTTGCATTATTTCAGTTTTTCTCTGTTTTGTTTACTGTTTTTCTCTGTTTTTTTTCTTTATTTTTTCTGTTTTTTTTTCGTTTTTTTTTTCTGTTTTTTTTTTTTTTTTTTTTTTTTCTGTTTTTGTTATTTCTGTTTTTGTGATTTCTTTTTTTTGTCTGTTTTTCTTGTGTTTTTCTCCTTTTTTTGTTGTTTTTCATTTTTTTTTTTCTGTTTTTCTGTTTTTATATTTTTATTTCTGTTTTTAATCAGTTTATTTTTTGTTTTTCTTTTTTCTGTTTTTTTATTTCTGTTTTTTATTTTTATTTTCTGTTTTTTGCTGTTTTTTATTTCTATTTTTATTTATTTTTTATTTTAATTTTTTTTATTTTTGTTTTTAATTTGTTTTAATTCAATCCCAATTTAGGTGGAGAAGATCATTGCTACTCGCTCGAGCCGTAAGTATTTAATTGAAATTTAATTTAATTAAATTAAATTGTGAGTGAATTGTGATTGAATTGTTATTGAATTGGGTTGAAGTGGGATTGAATATGGATTCAATTGGGATTGAATTAAATTGTTGTTAAATTGGTATTAAAAGGAATCGATATCCGCCCGAATTGGTATTGCATTAGTATTGTTATTGAATTGGCATTGAATCGAATTGGTGTTGAATGTGTATTGAATTTAACCGGTATTGAATGTGTACTCAATTTGAGGATTCAATTAGTTAATTAGTGATTGCTTATTGAATTTGAGTATTGAGTAGGTATTGAATTGTTATTGAATAGCTTAGTGATTGAAACTTGCTCGTTTAATTAGAAATGGCGATGATGATGGCGAGGATCTCAGCAGAGATTGTACTTAGATTTTCTTGATTTGGCATGCATATTTATCAATGTTATAGTTTAGATTCAGATATTTATGTTACCATATTTATGTGGATTGGATATATTAGTATACAGATGTTGATTGAATATTTATAGTTGGTATATTTATGTTCTTGTTCTATGTGATTATTTATTCGTTTTTAATATTGATTATATATGGGAATATCGAAGCGATTGTACGTCTGATAACAATTCCGAAACGATGAAATATCAATAATAAATAAAACTAATTGGAACCAATAATTAAAAAATAAAACAACAGAAACAAATTAATTTTTAAAAAAAAAACAAAATTGATTATCAGCGACCGGTTTTTGGGTATCAGTGACCGGAAATTTTACTCTCTGTTAACTAAACATGACGTCACTGTGATTTTTCAGAGACCAAAGTTCTGTGGTCTCTGAAACTGTATCTGCTACCGGGATGACGTCATTCAGCGACCAGTGACGTCACCCGAGAGCTATCAGAGACCACACTTTCAGAGACCGGTACATGATCAGCAACCAAAATTCACTATTTGCGACCAAGTGGACTATCAGAGACCGGCGAAATCACCATCAGCGACCAAATTCACCGGTCTCTGATGCCCTTTTCTGCTGTAGTGTATATAGGATGCAGAAATTTCAAATGCAACGAGATAAAATAAAGAAGGAACCACTGATTTGTGGAAATTTTGGAAAAGAAAGGACTCAGTGTGTTAATTTGTATAAATAAATAAATTTTAAGAAAAAGATATATAGGTACAGTCACTAAATATCACAGAATGACACAAATCTCTCTCTATATATAGAAACCATTTGGGTGGTTATTACTTGCCACTACCACCAAGGAAACCACTGCAATTAAGCGGGATTCTACGTACATTTCTACATGGCAATGAAAGCTCTTCAAATGCTCTGTATTATCTTCCTACTTTTTAGTGCCTCTTTTGTTTTTCCTTCTGCAGAGGGCCTCCGATCCCTGGAAGAAAGCAAGGATGGTGATGATCTTTCTCTTTCTATTTCCCTGCTGCATGTGTTCAAACTTGGAATCATACGATGGAAATTTTCTTGCTAGTTTTAATTTCATCTCCATATTTTCAGTCATGGACTAATATTTTTTATATTTTGTATGATACAGCTATAATATATAATCATCCACTACTTCCAAACCGGCCCGGAACAGGTGGAGGACCATACACCCGACCCTGCAATTCAAAACATAATTATTGGGCCGCCGGGCCTCCAGGAGCAAAGCCATGAATGCTTAATTCATAATTAGACAAAAGAGTTGAAGAACAATGGAAGAACAAATGTATGCCTATAAGCTTTAACTAATATATATATATAGAGTAGAACTAGGGTGCTCCTAAGTTCACCCAACCTCTTGTGAACTTGATTCTAAAATGTATCGAATCGACTTTAAACAATGAATCCAAACCGTTGAAACCCTTCTACCTAATGAGTGATGTGTCTACATGTGAAAATTTTAAAGTTTCGAATTAATTTAATATAGAGTCAAGTGGTCAAAAGTTTAAGGTTATAAATTAATTTTAATGCATTCATTTTTTGGACTCCTTTGACCACTTGACTCCATATTAAATTAATTCGAAACTTTAAAATTTTCACATGTAGATGCATCAATTATTAGGTAGAAAGATTACAACGGTTTGGATTCATTGTTTAAAGTCGATTCGATACATTTTAGAATCAAGTTCACAAGAGGTTGGGTGAACTTAGGAGCACCCTAGTTGTACTCTATATATATATATAGGAAATTGCTAATATGCTACGCGTAGCATAGAGAGCCTCCGTGCAACGGCTCAAAATTTGAATTTTTAAATTCCTAACGGTCGATCCAAACCGTTAGATGTGTTCTACATATTGAAATGTGCTTGGAGACCAAATTTTATATTTTTTGGATTTTTTTTACTATTTATTAAGCCACTTTGAAAATCGCTGATCCAACGGTTTCACTGTTGGTTAAGCCGCTGATCTTTCAAAGTGGCTTAATAAATAGTAAAAAAATTCCAAAAAATATAAAATTTGGTCTCCAAGCACATTTCAATATGGAGAACACCTCTAACGGTTTGGATCGACCGTTAGGATTTTGAAAATTCAAATTTTGAGCCGTTGCACGGAGGTCTCTATGCTACGCGTAGCACCGTAGCCACGTCCTATATATATATATATATATAACATGGAAAAATAAAGAGGGGAGACTTCGTAATGTGTACACTACGCATGTTATATATCTTTGTTGAATAAATTACCGACGATTTGATAAAACTTTTGTGAAATTAATGTAATTTGTACGTAGTCCTTGTAGCGATGGAAATAATCCTCTGTTATAATTATAGATTTACTTTCATTTGGTAGCACAACTGTTATCATTGCTTTTTGAGGACAAAAAAATAGAAGTCTAACCTTTAAATTCTAATTAATATCCTTAAAGATCTCTATTTGAATTTTTTTCTAATTCTACTTAATATCCATGAAGAACTCTATTTTAATTTCAAATATTCAACTTACACATACAGTGAAATTTTTTTTTTCACTAAATAAAAAAATATTCTTAACAGAGAAAATTGTTTTTTTGTCTAGAAAATTGTTTTTTTTAACTGGTTTATAGTATTCAAGAAAACTATCTACTTATGTGATAAGATTTACATAATTCAAAATAATTAAAAGTAGCATCTAGATGCATACCACATACTAATGGCTAACCTAACTTCTTCTTGTCAATACGATCCGTTTACAATTGATTTATTATATATGTATAGTATGAAATACAATTTGATTAGAAAGTAGAACTAGAAACTGATCATTGATCAAACCAAACCGGAGAACCATTTAACCTCCTAGCTAGGCTTCTATTAATCATCTATTTTGAATTATATATTGTTGAATATTAACTTAGATAAATTGTAAATTGTGAGTAGAAGAGAATTATATAACTTAATTTCTATTACTTGAGTAGAAATTCTTCCTCACACTCAACACTCATTACTCATTACTCCCCTGATTCCTCAGGCCATACACACTAGCTACATCCTATTTATACATAATACATGAGTTTCCTAATACCGACTTTGCTTATGTCGGTTAACTCTCTCTCATATGCAACTTCTAGTATAATATGTCGATTAGACATCTCTTAAACGATCCAGAAAATTTGGACTTGGGTCTTAATTCGGTGCTGATTTCAACATATATGACTCGGTATTCCCATTTATTCATGATACATGCAGCTTTTGTGGTTATTTTTTTGGCGGTGAGCAGTGATATTTAGACCTACACGGATAAGTGTAATAAGGTAAACCTGGGTTTGTGCGCGTGGCTGGTGTGTTTGGGTTCAATGTGCCAGGAGAGATGGTTGTTGCCTTGCTTCCTTCCTTCTCTGAAATTACATTGCATACAATATGTAGAATTACATTAGCAAAGTAAAAATAATTAAAGCATGCAAGTTATTTGCAATTTTGAAGCATTGAATTACCTGGTGTTGCCTCGCTTAAGAATCGAGTGGCCTCAGCTGAAGGGAGTATCAGAGATCCAGTTACCAGTAAGAAGAGCATACACAAAATGCTGAAGTATTTCGTGGCGGCCATGTTAAAGTTTTGAATTTCCTTGTTCTCTTTTATTGCTTTGCTGTAGAAAAGCTAGGGGTATCCGGGCCTTCTTATACAGCAGATTGGTGTAGACTGTTCTGCGTGATTTTCTGAGGCGCTCTTTGTGGAAAAACAAGAATTTCTTGCCCACATGGAGACAGAAAATTCGGTTCTAGTTTACCAAGTAGACTTGGAGTTAACCGTCACATAATTCCATACTTCCAATCTTTATACTTCAATAAACTAGCACTTTCCACTAAAATTCTGATAAAAGATCGAAAGTTAAAGTAGATTGTCATCACCTCTTTTATATTGCTCTTTAGAGTCATTTGCATATTATCCTTGACTAATGTTGAAAAATATAGCAGAAGTTTACTAGCATTTGAAACATAGTAGAATCCTGCAGTCATCATTTATTGTCGTCTAACTACAATTATTTTTACTGATACTAGAAGGCGATTCCTTATACATTATTATTGAGTCCACTTACTACGACATCGGTGTCATATGATACCAACTCCAAAATTTATTGGTTAGACTTCAAACTAATTAATCTAAACTGTTCAAATTGATTTGCTTTATGAGTGATACGCTTACATACATTTTTATTTTTATTTTTCAAGTTATTTTAGTATCAAGTTAAGAAGTCAAAAATATTATAAAAATGAATACATTAAAATTGACTTAATAACTCCCACATATGACCACTTGACTTGATACTAAATAAATTCAAAAAATTATAAATTTTGTCTGTAAACTGTAAAGTTAGAATGAAATATTTATTCTAATCAATTCCCCTTTTTTGAAATTTACTTTAAAGGGGCTTTCCAATACGAGAAAGTAATATAAAATATAACCCAAAAATATTCCAATACTTTAAAGAGACATCTTTTTTTCTTTACCGTTTACAATATTTAAATAAACTGTTTACAGAGTTATGTGATAAGATTTACAAAATTCAAAACAATTAGATGTAGCATATAGATGAAAAAAAAATTAAATAAAAAAGAGATTAAAATTTGAAATTTTTTTAACCGATTTACAACATTCAAGAAAATGTCTACAAAGTTATGTGAAAGATTTACATAATTCAAAATAATTGGAAGTAGCATCTAGATGCAGATTTGAAAAAAAAAATTGAAAACAAATTTTGAATTTTTTTACATGTATTTGCTTACTGAATTTTAATGTGGTCCCCGTTAATTATTAGTTTTGAAAAGTTGTTAGAGATGTTCTAGATGTGATCCTAGTTGTCCTAGTCAAAGGTCTACAAGTGGTCTCTGTCAAAGTGGTAAAAGCTTTTAAACTGGAGGTTTATTGGGGATCACATGGTAATGCAAAATTGTTATGTTTGCAGAATTTGTTGAATAAGTTTACAGAATTTAATATTGAAGTTTACAGAATCTCGTGAAGAAGTTTACAGACACTTTTCAATTAAATTTGGAGATAATCCAGTGATTGATGTCCAAGGGCTGTTAGCAACTTCCATTCAGAATAGCCTATTCCGTGTTTAGCTAGATTTGAATAGCTAGAATAAGAAATTCAACTTATTTATCTTATTAAAATGACCTATTCTTACAAAAAATGAAATTTACTATTCTAATAAAAGAAATAGTAAAAAAACTATTCTAACTTATTCTTGTTTTGCAACCAAATAATAAATCTAGAATAACACATTTTTTAGCACATATAATCAAAATAAATTTCTAGCAAATGCTCGGTTTTTTTTCTAATTTGCTAATGAATATGATTATTTGTTAGGTTTTTCTGATTGACCTCTAGTCAACAGTCCCACAATTACGCTTTCCACAATTTTTCAACAGACTTTAAGTTGCCATCAATAAATGAATGTCCACTTCTATAAAAGCAACAAAGAAGAAAAATATGAAGTAAATAACAATAATTCGGAAAAGATGTGAGATAGAGACAAAAATTTTGTGCTATAAAACACAGAATCAATTCAGAATTTATTACTGAGATATTTTGAACTTTTTTACTAACATTGGAAATATGTGAGAAACATATTAATTTAATATTTTGTTTCAATTAAGTTTCCATACAGTATACGAAAAATCACCGTATACTGTTGTATATATGAATTTTTATACGAACTTATATATACAGATGTTTTCATTAAATATAAATATGACACTCTCAATTCAATTAAATATAATTTAATATGCTTAGCTCTTCTCTAGATAAATCTAGAGACTCGTAACAGTGAGGATCCATGATCATGCACGAATGCAGATATATTAATATTTAAAGAGATTAAAGCATGAATGGTATTTAAAGAGATTAAAGCATGAATGGTTGGCTGGTTGCAGGTTATTTCTCAAATCAGTCAAAACATGAAAGCATACATTAATAATTTGTACAGTATGCATTAAAAAAAATGGGAGATATCCATGGATATGAAAATGGAGAAAAGTAGAAAGGAGTAAAAAACTGAAAAGAATTGCCGAGCTAGCGTGACTTGTATTATCTATTCACAGTACAACACGGGACGAGACCAAAATCACAGTGTGTTAATCACGTCACGGCATGGCATGACACGTTCTTTTCACTCTATTCACGACTTTGAGTGTGCAGTTGTTTTCCGGATTTTGGAGAAATCATGTCTTTAGTTCCACCTCTTCAAATAAAAGAACAGAAGTTACAAGAAGCTTATAAAAGGAGCTAAGATTTGATTTAGGGTTTAGGGTTTAAGATTTGGCATTGTAGTTATGCTTAACAACCTCGTTTGTCATTGTTCTTGTACTTAGCAAGTCATTTGCAATTTTTTTTTAACAAACATATTGGTCGTTGTTCTTGCGCTTCGCGTCCTCATTTCCATTGTTCATGTGCTTAGCAGTCTCATTTGCAATGTTCTTGTGCTTAACAACCTCATTTGTCATTGTTTTTGTACTTAGCAACTTATTGGCTATTGTTATTTTGCTTAATAAATTCATTGGACATTGTTGTTGTGCTTAGTATTCATTTGCTTTGTTATCATGCTTAGCAACCTCATATGTCATTGTTCTTATGCTTAGCAACTCATTTGTCATTGTTCTTTTACTTAACAACTCCATTGGTCATTGTTGTTGTGCTTAGTAGTCTCATTTGCATTGTTCTTGTGCTTAGTAACCCATTGGCTATTGTTCTTTTTATGCTTAGCCGTCTCATTTGCAATGTTATTGTGCTTAGCAGACACATTTCCAATATTCTCGTGCTTACCAGCCTCATTGCCACGTTTTTGTGCTTACCAAATTTATTTCTCATTATTCTTATGCTAGGAAACCCCATTGGCCATTGCTGTTGTGCTTAGCAGCCTCATTTGCTTTGCTCTTATGCTTAATAACTTCATTGGTCATTGTTCTTGTGCTTAGCAACCTCATTTGCATTGTTGTCATGCTTAGCAACCTCATGTGTCAGTGTTCTTGTGCTCAGCAAGTCATTTGCAATTGTTCTTTTTCAACAAATTTATCAGCCGTTGTTCTTGCGCTTGGCGTCGGCATTTCAATTGTTCTTGTGCTTAGCAGTCTCATTTGCAATGTTCTTGTGATTAACAGCCTCATTTGCTTTGTTCTCACGCTTAGTAACCTCATATGTCATTGTTATTGTGCTTAGCAATTCATTTGCCGTTGTTCTTTTGCTTAGCAACTCCGTTGGTCATTGTTGTTGTGCTTAGTAGCCTTATCTGCATTGTTCTTGCGCTTAGCAACCTGTCTTTAGGCCCAGCCTTGGCCCATCACACTGCCGGACTGACCGGGTATAGGACAGGCCAGACGGGTATAACCGGGCCTCCGGACTCGTTGGCCTTTTTTGCCATTCCTAGGAGCAACTCATTTGTCACTGTTCTTGTACTTCGCAACTCATTTGCCTTGGCTCTTTTCCTATTGTTTTTTTTTCTTCATAACTTTATTGGACAATGTTGTTGTGCTCAGCAACCTCATTTGCTTTGTTCTCATGCTTAGCAACCCCATATGTCATTGTTCTTGTGCTTAGTAACTCATTTGCCATTTCTCTTTGGCTTTGCAACGGCATATGCAATTGTTTTTGTGTTAGCTGACCTCATTTCCATTTTTCTTATGCTTATCCATCTTCTTTGCAATGTTCTTGTCCTTGGCGGACTCATTCCCAATATTATTGTGCTTAGCAGCCTAATTGGCATTGTTCTTATGCTTAGAAACACCACTGACTATTGTTGTTGTGCTTAGCAGCCTCATTTGCATTGTTCTTGTGCTTACCAAGTCATTGGCCAATGTTCTTTTGCTTAACAACCTCATTGGCCATTGTTCGTTCGGTTAACACCATCATTGGTCATTGGTCATGTGATTAGCATTCTCATTTGCATAGTTGTCGTTCTTAGCTACCTCATTTAAATTGTGGTTGTGCTTAACAACCTCGCTTGCCATTGTTATAGTGCGTAGCAAGTCCTTTGCATTTGTTGCTTTTCTTAACAAATTTGTTGGTTGTTGTTCATGCGCTTTGCGCCCTAATTACCATTGTTCTTCTGCTTACCAGTCTCATTTGCAATGTTCTTGTGCTTAACAATCTCAATTATGATTGTTCTTGTGCTTAGCAACTCATTGGCTATTGTTCCATTGCTTAATAACTCCATTGGACGTTGTTGTTGTGCTTAGTAGATTCATTTGCATTGTTCTCATGCATAGCAACCTCATTTGCCATTGTTATTTTGCTTAACAACTGCATTGGCCATTGTTGTTGTGCTTAGCTGCCTCATTTTGCATTGTTCTTGTGCTTCGCAACCTCATTTGTCATCGTTCTTGTGCTGAGCAACTCATTTGCCATTATTCTTTTGCTTAGCAACTCCATTGACCATTGTTATTGTGCTTAACAACTCATTTGAATTGTTCTTGTACTTAGCAACCTCATTTGTCATTGTTCTTGTGCTTAGCAACGTCATATGTCATCGTTCTTGTGCTGAGCAACTCATTTGTCATTGTTCTTTTGCTTAACAAATGCATTGACCATTGTCGTTGTGCTTAGCAGCCTCATTTGCAATATACTTCTGCTTAGCAACCTCATCTGTGATTGTTCTTGTGCAAAGCAACTCATTGGCTGTTCTTTTGTTTAACAACTTCATTGGACATTGTTCTTGTGCTAAGCAGCCACATTTGCATTGTTGTCGTGCTTAGCATCCTGATTTGTCATTGTTCTTGTGCTTAGCAACTTATTTGTCATTGCTCCTTGGCTTTGCAATGGCACATGCAATTGTTCTTGTGCTAACCGACCTCATTTCCATTCTTCTTATGCTTATCTGTCTTATTTGCAATGTTCTTGTGCTATGCAGACTCATTTACAATATTCTTGTGCTTAGCAGCCTCAGTGGTATTGTTTTTCTGCTTACTAGCCTCATTTGTCATTGTTCTTGTGCTTAGAAACACCACTGGCTATTGTTGTTGTGTTTAGCAGCCTCATTTGCATGGTTCTTGTGTTTAGCAAGTCATTTGCCGATGTTCTTTTGCTTAATAACCTCATTGGCATTGTTCCTTGTGCTTAGCAACTCATTGGCTATTGTTATTGTGCTTAGCAGCCTCATTTGCTTTGTTCTTGTGCTTAGCAACCTCATTTGTCGTTGTTCTTGTGTTTAGCAACTCATTTGCTTTGCAATGGCATTGGTTATTGTTCTTGTGCTAACCGGCCTCATTTCTGTTCTTCTTATGCTTAGCTGTCTTATTTGCAATGTTCTTGTGCATAGCAAGTCATTGGCAATTGTTCTTTTGGTTAATAGCTTCGTTGGACATTGTTGTTGTGTTTAGCAGCTTCATTTGCATTGTTCTCGTGCTTAGCAACCTCATATGTCATTGTTCTTGTGATTACAACCTATTGGTTATTGTTCTTTTGCTTAATAGCTTCATTGGACATTGTTGTTGTGCTTAGCAACCTCATATTTCATTATTCTTGTGCTTAGCAACTCATTTGCCTTGCTCTTTGGCTTCGTAACGGCATATGCAATTGTTCTTGTGCTAACCAGCCTCATTTCCATTCTTCTTATGCTTATCTGTCTTATTTGCAATGTTCTTGTGCTATGCAGACTCATTTACAATATTCTTGTGCTTAGCAGCCTCAGTGGTATTGTTTTTATGCTTACCAACCTCATTTGTCATTGTTCTTGTGCTTATAAACCACACTTTGGTTAACACCATCATTGGTCATTGTTCATGTGAGTAGCATTCTCATTTCCACTGTTGTCGTGCCTGGCTACCTCATTTAAATTATTTTTGTGCTTAACAACCTCGTTTTCCATTGTTCTAGTGCATTGCGAGTCATTTGCAATTGTTGTCTTTCTTAGCAAACTTATTGGCTGTTGTTCATGCGCTTTGCGTCCTCATTTTTAATGTTCTTGTAGTTAGCAGTCTCATTTGCAATGTTCTTGTACTTAACAACATCATCTACGGTTGTTCTTGCACTTAGCAAATCATTGGCTATTGTTCCATTGCTTAATAACTTCATTGGACATTATTGTTGTACTTAACAGTCTCATTTGCATTGTTCTCGTGCTTAGCAACCCCATTTGCCATTGCTCTTTTGCGTAACAATTGCATTGGCCATTGTTGTTGTGCTTAGGAGCCTCATATGCAAAGTTCCTATGCTTAACAATCTCATTCGTCATTGTTCTTGTGATTAGCAACTTATTGGTAATTATTTTTGGCTTAATAGCTTCATTGGCCATTGTTATTGTGCTTCGAAGCCTCATTTGCATTGTTCTTGTGCTTAGCAACCTGATTTGTCATTGTTCTTGTGCTTAGCACCTCATTTGTCATTATTTTTTTTGCTTTGCAACGGCATATGCAATTTTTCTTGTGCTAACCGGCCTCATTTCAATTCTTCTTATGCTTATCCGTCTTATTAGCAATGTTCTTGTGCTTAGCAGACTCATTGGTATTGTTTTTGTGCTTACTGACCTCATTTCTCATTGTTCTTGTGCTTAGAAATCCCAATGGCTATTGTTCTTCTGCATAGCAACCTCACTGGTCATTGTTCTTGTGCTTAGCAACCTCATTGGACATTGCTGTTGTGCTTTGCAGCCTCATTTGCATTGTTATTCTGCTTAGCAACCTCATTCAACATTGTTGTTGTACTTAGCAGTTTCATTTGTATTGTTCTTGTGCTTAGCAACCTCATATGTCATCGTTCTTGTGCTGAGCAACTCATATGCCATTGTTCTTTTGCTTAACAACTCCATTTGTCGTTGTTGTTGTGCTTAGTCATATGTCATCATTCTTGTGCTAAGTAACTCATTTGCCATTGTTCTTTTGCTTAACAAATGCATTGGCCATTGTTGTGCTTAGCAGCCTCATTTGCATTATTCTTGTGCTTAGCAACCTCATGTGTGATCGTTGTTGTGCTGAGTAACTCATTGGCAGTTGTTCTTTTGCTTAACAACTTCATTAGACATTGTTGTTGTGCTAAGCAGCCTCATTTGCATTGTTTCCATGCTTACCAACCTCATATGTCATTGTTCTTGTGCTAAGCAACTCATTTGCCATTGTTCTTATCCTTAGCAACTCCATTAGTCATTGTTGTTGTGCTTAGCTGCCTCATTTGCTTTGTTCTTGTGCTTAACAATCTCATTCGTCATTGTTCTTGTGATTAGCAACTCATTGGCTACGTTCTTTTGCTTAATAGCTTCATTGGAAATTGTTGTTATGCTTAGCATCCCGATTGGCATTGTTCTCATTTGCCATTGTTCTTTTGCTTCAGAACTGCATCGGCCTTTGTTGTTATGCTGTAGCTTCATTTGAATTGTTCTTGTGCTAAGCAACATCATATGTCATCGTTCGTTTGCTGAGCAATTCGTTGGTAGTTGTTCTTCTGCTTAACAATTTTATTGGACATTGTTGTTGTGCTTACCAGCCTCATATGTCATTGTTCTTGTGCTTAGCAACATATTTGCCAATTCTTTTGCTTAGCAACTCCATTGGCCATTGTTGTTGTGCTTAGTAGCCTCATTTACATTGTTCTGGTGGTTAGCATCCTCATTTTTCGTTGTTCTTATGCTTAGCAACTCATATGTCATTTCTCATTAGCTTTGCAACGGTATTGGCAATTGTTCTTGTGCTAACTGGCCTCGTTTCTGTTTTTCTTTTGCTTAGCCGTCTTATTTGGAATGTTCTTTTGCTTGGCGGACTCGTTTCCAAAATTCTTGTGCTTAGCAACCTCATTGGCATTGGTTTTGTACTTACCAACTTCATTTGTTATTGTTCTTGTCCTTAGAAACCCCACTGGCTATTGTTATTGTGCTTAGCAACCTCATTTGTATTGTTATTCTACTTAGCAACCTCACTGGTCATTGTTCTTGTGCTTAGCAATTCATTTGCTAATGTTCTTTTGCTTAACAACCTCATTGGCCATTGTTTGTTTGGTTAAGAGCATCATCGGTTATTGTTCATGTGATGGGCATTCTCATTTACATTGTTGTCGTGCTTAACAACCTCATTTAAATTGTTGTTGTGCTTGATAACCTCATTTGTCATTGTTCTTGTGCGTACGTAGCAAGTCATTTGGAATTGGTCTTTTTCTTAACAAATTTATTGGTCATTGTTCTTGCGGTTGGCGTCTCCATTTCCATTCTTCTTGTGCTTAGCAGTCTCATTTGCAAAGTTCATTTGCTTAACAATCTGATTCATCATTGTTCTTGTGATTAGTAACTCATTGGCAATTGTTCTCATGCTTAGTAACCACATTTCTCATTGTTCTTTTGCTTGACAACAGCATTGGTCATTGTTGTTGTGGTTAGCAGCCTCATTTGTGTTGTTCTTGAGCTTAACAATCTCATTCGTTGTTGTTCTTGTGATTAGCAACTAATTGGCAATTGTTCTTTTTCTTAATAGTTTCATTGGACATTGTTGTTGTGCTTAGCAGGTCATTTGCATTGTTCTCATGCTGAGCAACCTCATATGTCATTGTTCTTATACTAAGCAACTGCATTGGCCATTTTTGTTGTGCTTCGCAGCCTCATTTGCATTGTTCTTCTGCGTAGCAACCTCACTGGTCATTGTTCTTGTGCTTAGCAAGTCATTTGCCAATGTTCTCTTACTTAACAACCTCATTGGCCATTGTTCGTTTGGTTAACACTATCATTGGTCCTTGTTCATGTGATTAGCATTCTCATTTGCACTGTTGTCGTGCTTAGCTACCTCATTTTAATTATTGTTGTGCTGAACAACCTCGTTTGACATTGTTCTAGTGCGTAGCTATCATTCATGCGCTTTGCGTCCTCTTTTTCATTGTTCTTGAGCTTAGCCGTCCTATTTGCAATGTTCTTGTACTTTAACAACATCATCTATGATTGTTCTTGCACTTAGCAAATCATTGGCCATTGTTCCATTGCTTAATAACTTCATTGGACAATATTGTTGTACTTAACTGCCTCATTTGCATTGTTCTCATGCTTAGCAACCACATTTGTCATTGTTCTTTTGCTTAACAACTGTACTGGCCATTGTTGTTGTGCTTAGAAGCCTCGTCTGCAAAGTTCTTGTGCTTAACAATCTCATTCGTCATTGTTCTTGTGATTAGCAAGTTATTGGTTGTTCTTCATTTGCGCTTATTGTTCATTCGTCATTGTTCTTGTCATTGTTGTTGTTCTTAGCAACCTCATATGTCATTGTTCTTGTGGTTAGCAACTCATTTTCCCTTGTTATTTTGCTTAGCAACTCCATTGGCCATTGTTGTTGTGCTTAGAATCCTCATTTGCCATTACTTTTTGGCTTTGCAACAGCATATGCAATTGTTCTTGTGCTAACCGGCCTCATTTCTATTCTTCTTATGCTTATTCATCTTATTTGTAATGTTCTTGGGCTTAGCGGACTCATTTGTATTGTTCTTGTGCTTAGCAACCTCATATGTCATCGTTCTTGTGCTGAGTAACTCATTTGCCATTGTTCTTTTGCTTAACAACTCCATTGGCCATTGTTGTTGTGCTTAGCAACTCGTTTGCATTGTTCTTGTGCTTAGCAATGTCATATGTCATCATTCTTGTGCTAAGTAACTCATTTGCCATTGTTCTTTTGCTTAACAAATGCATTGGCCATTGTTGTTGTGCTTAGCTGCCTCATTTTCATTATTCTTGTGCTTAGCAACCTCATGTGTGATCGTTGTTGTGCTGAGCAACTCATTGGCAGTTGTTCTTTTGCTTAACAACTTCATTGGACATTGTTGTTGTGCTAAGCAACCTCATTTGCAATGTTCTCATGCGTAGCAACCTCATTTGCCATTGTTGTCGTGCTTAGCAACTCATTTGCCATAGTTCTTTTGCTTAGCAACTCCATTGGTCATTGTTGTTGTGCTTAGCAGTCTCATTTGCATTGTTGTTGTGGTTAGCGACCTCATTTGTCGTTGTTCTTGTGCTGAGCAACTCATTTGTTGTTGCTCATTTGCTTTGCAGCGGCATTGGCAATTGTTCTTGTGCTAACCGGCCTCATTTCCATTCTTCTTATGCTTAGACGTCTAAACTTGCAATGTTCTTGTGCCTGGCGGACTCATTTCCCATATTCTTGTGATTAGCAACATCGTTGGCATTGTTTTTGTGCTTACCAACATCATTTGTCATTGTTCTTCTGTTTAGCAACCTCACTGGCCATCGTTCTTGTGCTTAACAAGTCATTTGCTAATGTTCTTTTGCCTAACAACCTCATTGGTCATTGTCCGTTTGGTTAACAACATCATTGGTCATTGTTCATATGATTATAATTGTCATTTACATTCTTGTCATGCTTAGCAACCTCATTTAAATTGTTGTTGTGCTACCACCTCGTTTGTCATTGTTCTTGTGCGTAGCAAGTCATTTGGAATTGGTCTTTTTCTTAACAAATTAATTGGTCGTTGTTCTTGCGCTTAGCGTCTCCATTCCATTCTTCTTATGCTTAGCAGTCTCATTTACAAAGTTTATTTGCTTAACAATCTCATTCGTCATTGTTCTTGTGATTAGCAACTCGTTGGGAATTGTTCTCATGCTTAGTAACCTCATTTGCCATTATTTTTTTGCTTGACAACAACATTGGCCATTGTTGTTGTGGTTAGCAGTCTCATTCGTGTTGTTCTTGAGCTTAATAATCTCATTCGTCATTGTTCTTGTGATTATCAACTCATTAGCAATTGTTCTTTTGCTTAATAGCTTCATTGGACATTGTTGTTGTGCTTAGCAACCTCGTTTGCATTATTCTCATGCTTAGCAACCTCATTTGCCATTGTTCTTTTGCTTATGAACTGGATGGGCCATTATTGTTGTGCTTAGTAGCCTCATTTGCAAAGTTCTTGTGCTTAACAATATCATTCGTCATTCTTCTTGTGATTAGTGACTAATTGGTAATGGTTCTTTGGCTTAATAGCTTCATTGGACATTGTTGTTGTGCTTGGCAGCCTCATTTGCATTGTTCTTCTACATAGCAACCTCACTGGTCATTGTTCTTGTGCTTAGCAAGTCATTTGGCAATGTTCTCTTACTTAGCAACCTCATTGGCCATTGTTTGTTTGGGTAACACCATCATTGGTTATTGTTTATGTGATTAGCATTCTCATTTGCATTGTTGTCGTGCTTAGCTATCTCATTTAAATTGTTATTGTGTTTAACAATCTCATTTGCCATTGTTCTAGTGCGTAAACTTATTGGCTGTTGTTCATGCGCTTTGCGTCCTCATTTTCATTGTTCTTGTGCTTAGCCGTCTCATTTGTAATGTTCTTGTGCTTAACAACATCATCTATGATTGTTCTTGCACTGAGCAAATCATTGGCTATTGTTCCATTGCTTAATGACTTCATTAGAAATTATTGTAGCACTTAACAGCCTCATTTGCATTGTTCTTATGCTTAGCAACCTCATACGTTATTGTTCTTGTGCTTAGCAACTCATTTTTTATTGTTGTTTTGCTTAGCAATTCCATTGGCCATTGTTGTTGTTCTTAGAAGCCTCATTTGCCATTACTTTTTGGCTTTGCAACGGCATATGCAATTGTTCTTGTGCTAACCGGCCTCATTTCTATTCTTCTTATGCTTATCCGTCTTATTTGCCATGTTGTTGTGTTTAGCGGAGTGATTTCCAATATTCTTGTGCTTAGCAGCTTCATTGGCATTGTTTTTGTGCTTACTAACCTCATTTGTCATTGTTCTTGTGCTTAGAAACACCACTGTCTATTGTTGTTGTGCTTTGGAGCCTCATTTGCATTGTTCTTCTGCTTAGCAACCTCATTGGACGTTGTTGTTGTGCTTAGCAGCTTTATTTGTATTGTTTTTGTGCTTAGCAACCTCAGATGTCATCGTTCTTGTGCTGAGCAACTCATTTGCCATTGTTCTTTTGGTTAACAACTCCATTGGCCATTGTTGTTGTGCTTAGCAACTCATTTGCATTGTTCTTGTGTTTAGCAACCTCATTTAACATTGTTCTTGTGCTTCGCAATGTCATATGTCATCATTCTTGTGCTGAGCAACTCATTTGCCATTGTTCTTTTGCTTAACAAATGCATTGGCCATTGTTGTTTTGCTTAGCAGTCTCATTTGCATTATTCTTGTGCTTAGCAACCTCATTTGTGATCGTTGTTGTGCTGAGCAACTCATTGGCAGTTGTTCTTTTGCTTAACAACTTCATTGGACATTGTTGTTGTGCTAAGCAGCCTCATTTGCATTGTTTTCAAGCTTACCAACTCATACGTCATTGTTCTTGTGCTTAGCAACTCATTTGGCATTGTTCTTATCTGTAGCAACTCCATTGGCCATCGTTGTTGTGCTTAGCTGCCTCATTTGCATTGTTCTTGTGCTTAGGAACCTTATTTGACGTTGTTCTTGTGCTTAGCAACTCATTTGTCTTTGCTCATTTGCTTTGCAACGGAATTGGCAATTGTTCTTGTGCTAACCGACCTCGTTTCCATTCTTTTTTTGCTTAGCCGTCTTATTTGGAATGTTCTTGTACTGGGCGGACTCATTTCCAATATTATTGTGCTTAGCAACTCATTGGCATTATTTTTGTGTTTGCCAACCTCATTTGTCATTGTTTTTGAGCTTAGAAACCCCACTGGCTATTGTTGTTGTGCTAAACATCCTCATTTGTATTGTTCTTCTGCTTAGCAACCTCACTGGTCATTGTTCTTGTGCTTAGCCAGTCATTTGCTAAATAAAACCATGCATTATATAGCAAATGAGACATCTACACACCTGATAATCATAGTATATGCTTTACTCTCTGAATTCATATTCTTTCAATACATAGTATAGTTTAAGCTTGAAGCTTCTTTCTTCTTCCTCTTCACTGTCAAATCAAAAACCTATAGGTGTAGCATGATTTCTGATGCAATATAGATGCCTAAGGGCTTAGTTTTTATGTACATACACCATGGATGAATGCAATACAAGCTCCATTAGAGCTTTTACTTTGAAGTGTTTGTTATTTGCTTCTTTTCGTTTTCTTCTTTCTTTTTTTGATTTGATAATGATATTTTCTCTTTTTCTTTCTTCTTCTCATTGCTGTTACAAGCACCTCAATTCAAATCTATGAGTTGAAGGTGTTGAATAAGTAAATAAAGGTCTTTTATGGCAATTCATGCTATATTGAGGTTTTTAAATATATTTAATAAGGTGATGAGGCATAATCCAGTTGTTATAACTGATTTCAAAGCCTATGATTCATGTATACATGCATTCTTTCTTGTTTCTTGCTCTCTGTCTTGATCTCTCTTTTTCTTTCCCTTTCTTTCTTTTCTGTAAAGCACACTAAAGCACATGCAAAATATAAATAACAAGATAAAAGTTATGATCTCATGTAGAAGAGTATAATAAGAAATGATTATGGAAGTTGATGTTTAACTACATCCTTTCATTGATTAGCATCTTGCTATACAAGCTTTTACATGAGATTCAAATAAAAATGTATAAGGACATATGAATCTAGACTGACGCATTGGAGAGAGAGAGCATGAGGGATGAGGTGCTAAGAATTGATGTTTTACTACATCTTCTTGTACACTTTGTTCTTCTTATTGTATCTCTTCAATATATGTTAATCTTTAAGGACTTGGACATGCTCTGGAGAGGGAAGATAAGAGAGGTGAGGTGCTAGGAATTGATGTTTAACTACATCTTCCTATACACTTCATTTCCTTCATTGCCTTCTTTGGTAATATTTGATGTTGTCAAGGACTTCTTTGCATAATTACATGACAGAGAGCAAATGAGATAGGATTGTGCCCATGTCCTAAGATTTGATGCTTAATGATCATTTGATACACAATTATGCAAATCCAAGGACTTACATGCATATTTCCACATGCTGTCATAGGTAGATAATGCCCCTGTGCCAAAACTATGACCAAGTGATGTTCATAGGCATGCTTATAAGTCAACCAGACCAAGCCCCTGCCCTGTACCAACCCCATGTTCAATAATATAGCAATGAATGCTATACTGGTACCAAATATGCCCCATATGACATACTATCACAAACCAGTCAATGCAGATTGGTCTGTCACCCAAACTAAAAATCTAAGATCACAGATAGGTAGAGGGTTCCAAAATAACCACTCAAATTTTATATTTTTCTGATTTATCTGCTATTTTCTATGAATTTTTGAAGTTGGACTTTTGAAATTTCATTTTCTGCATTGTGTACGCTTTATACCTATCAGAGCTGCATTGGACTTTTGAAATTTCATTTTCTTCATTTTCTATAAACATTTCCATCATGCAAAGAATTTCATTTTCTTCTGAACAACACCTTTTATGATTTTCCAAAATTGGATAAATAAAATAACATGTATTAACATCTTGTGATAATAATGCATCCTTCAAAAATTCTAGAAAATGGAAATAAAATCTCAAAAATGGTAAAACCTTGCATACATGCTCATGACATATGGCACGACACATAATCAATCAAATTCACATGATTTCTGAACATAATTTATGAGAAATAAGTTACTTTCTCAAGAAATATGCATATATACGTATACAATGAATTTTCATACACCATGATTGAATAGAACCTCCCTCAAAACTTGAGTTAAACTTTCCTATGACCTCTGACATGCTCTCATGCCAAAGTCACTGTACCAGTGCCGGTACCAAATCAGAGAAGAGAAGATACCTCAAAACATACATCAATCCCTTTACTTATGCCAAAGCCCATGATATACCTTTGATGTGCCTTTTAACACATGAAAAAGACTCCTTGGGTCCCAGGTGATGTCCCAAAATAGCTTGATGTTGTACCGGTGTTATATCGGTACCTAACCGAGGAGCCATATACTGAAACATACACAAACCTTTACCAAACCTCAAATCAATGAACAATCGGTCACAAACAGCTTTTCACGATGATATGTGAACATCTAATTGTGAGGGATAAGCAATAGATCAACTTCAAGCTCCATTAGTACTAAAATGATGAACTCTGGAGCTTAACTATACCCAAATCTTGAAATCAACCCAAATTGATGAATGCTTGAGCCCATATATTCTCATGCGATGTTGAATGACCAACCAATTGAAGAAAATCCGATTAAATTGATAAAAATCGAAGTGAAACCCATTCGGCACTGATGAGCCCATGCCTCTGCCGGAACCACCACTTCGATGACCTCTGACCATCGACAACATGTTCAATCGGCTCCTAATGACAAGGCGATCCCAATAATGCAAGTCCCGAGACCGGAGTCGTTAGAATGTGGCTAGAGCTTTGAAAGCTAGCCGAAAACTGAAAGTTTCTATTGTGTTGAGTTAATAAAGCTGCATGACTTTTTGATGAGATGATGATCGTGCGATGAAGGCGCCAAAGCCCAGTTCAAATGAAAAACATGAATCCTGATGAAGCCGCATGATCCAAAGGCCGAGACATAAAACTAATGATTAACCGACCCCTGTCAGACGGGTCCCACATGTCAAGGACCCGATTCATATTCTATGCATGAATCTTGATGAAGCCCATAAGCTCAAAGCCTAATGTTAATAATCTGAATCCAAATCTCAAAGCCTAGATACACATCTCAAAGCCCAATATAAATTCTGCCTCAAATCCTCTGCACATATCTCAGAGTCTAATATCTAAATCTCAAAGCCCAACTGTTAATCAATGGCCCATAAGCCTTTGATAATAAACAAATAAAACCCATTTTGCACATAAAACCCTCTGACTATGAGAAATATATAGCGCAGTGCCTGCAACTTTGCAAATAAGCCCCTGGTGGCATAAAACCCCTTCAAACAAGTCCCTGAAAGCCCATATTTGCACTCCATACCCTGTCAAAGCCCAAATCACATTCTCAAGCCCTCAGATATTTACAAATAGGTCCCTGGATACATAAAATTTTCACAAACAAGCCCTTTTTGGCCATAACTTTCTCATATTAAATCCAAATAAGTTAAACCAGTTCCAAATGAACCCAAATAAAATTCTTCATGATTCTAAACCAAATCCAAATATGTCTAAGGTTCAGCCATAATCTGAAATGACCAAAATACCCTTTTCATGAATAAAAAAATGTTATAATTTCATAATAAAGTTGTATATTCTCAAAGATATATTATGCATCTCATAATATAATCAAAATGCCAAACATGCATATAGATTTTTCATGATGTTATAGATGATTGAAATATCCCTTTCTGCATAGATAGTCATAATATTTTAAACAATGATAAACACAGATGCATACATATACATGATCATACACATACATGCACATGACAACATAAATGTCTAAAGCAATCGAGAACCAGCCACATGACCATATATGATAATATATGAGCCCTCTTTAGCCTCATTACTCAGTTGAAACCAAATAGGCACAATCCTGGATTGAACGAGGTGATAAGTTAGACCCAAAAGGTCTTTCTGATGTAATTAATGGTGAGAACTTGCGCCCGTCGGGAGTTAAACGTCCCCACAATCAAATAATAAAATCCTAGATGACTGATCACGAACGTAGGTCTGGCTAAGGTGAACCGGAAGGTATGTAGAGAGATGTTCAGCAATGTCCCGAGTTCGATGCCCTGCTCATTTCGTTTGGAACTAGAGCACTGAACCCATACGGAGCATTCCCCCACTAAATATGTCCGCATCGTTAGCTAACATAACCATGCAACTTTCTGCGCCCTACAACCATATTAAAAAAAATAAACCAAATCGCCACTTTTCCTGGAAAATTTTAGATGTACCATGTCTGCCAATTAAGACGGCGGAAGAGGATCTCCGCCAAATGAAATGGCGTATACCTTATGGTGTCCACTAATTAAAACGGTGGGCATCATATTTGCCAATTCAAATGGCGGACACTATACATGTATAAGGAGTCCGCAGTAGTTTGGATAACAGTTTAGATTTTATTATTAAGGATTGTAGTTTAGGACCAAAAATTCAACTAGATATCCAAAACTAATTACAGTTAAGCCATTTGACCAAATTATGCAATTAGAAAATTACCCAAATTAAGAAATTAACCAAATTAGGAATTTTACCATATTATCCAATTAACCAAATTAGGAATTTGACCAAATCTGTAAATTGACAAAATTAGGAATATCCTCAAATTAGAAAAAATATCCAAATTAGGAAATTAACTAAATTTGAGAGGTACCAAAATTTATTATAGTGTTTTTACTAATACGCATGGCATCTAGTACATATATACCATCTTCTAGTAGGGTCAGGGCATCATCTAGTCGCCCCGCACAGCATGATCCCATACCCATCGCATATGTGGACTAGGCGATGGTTGATGTTCTTGGTATCCGGAGTTGCACTGACAGGATTAGCGTCTTCTTGTGGTACCCTAATGTCGAGCATTCGATTACTGATGCTTCAATGGGGTAAGTACTAAATTACACATTTTTTCCAAAATTAATAACATTGTTTATTATCCTCTAAAAAAAATAAAATTTTTATTATTGATTTTTTTATTAAATATAGGGTGTCGATGCCACCACGGTTAATTCGCCACAACCGAATGAAGCTGCCATATCGACCCAAATACAATGGTGGCCTACGAGCGATAGGGTTGTACTAGTTGGCCCAGATGTAGAATGAGATATACGATTAAATATAGGGTCCTTCATCGACGTTAGCTTCTTAATATTTGAAGAATACCTTGATGGGACTTTAATACTATAAAGGCATTCACAAAAGCTTGTTTTCTCTTTCTTCGACATTGTGCACATTGTGAGGGGTACATACGTGTGTTTCCTTTTCTCTTGCGGTGCAAGCTCGGGTCATATTACTATTTCTACCATGTCTTTTTGAACTTTAATGCCATCCTAAGTCTTCTCCGGAATGTTCAATAATAAACCAATCAAACTATTGCAGATATTTTTTTCAATATGCATGACATCTAGGCAAATGTCTCACTTATAAATATTCCCAGTATGGTAGCTCCCAAAATATGAACATTTTTCTCTAAATATTTTTCGGTGGTGCTTTGGCATATTTTCCAAAAACAATATCAAGGTATTAACCCGCTTAAAGACACCATTTTCATCTAATGAATGACAGGTCACTCCATGTTCAATTTTCCCATTGAATGCATTCTTTTTCTTATGGTATGGGTGATTAACAGAAAGAACGATACCCCATAAAAATATTCTTTTTAGAATTTTTCAATCTCAACTATTGTGCGTCATCTTCACAGATAGGGCACACTTTTGCTACTTTAGTACTGTAACCCGACAAATTCTCGTATGCGGGTAAATCATTTACGGTGCAAAATACCTTAGACTGCAATTTAAAGATCTCTTTGCTGTATACATCCCACGCTGGGATGTCATCACGCCACAATTTTTGGAGGTCCTCAATTAATGGTGCGATATATATATCTATGTCATTTCCGGATTGTTTGGGTCCATGGATTAGTAATGCCATCATTATATACCTGTGTTTCATGCACAACCAAGGAGGAATATTGTAGATGTATAAAAGAATTGGCCAAGTACTGTGTTGGCTCATGCTTCCAAACAGACTCATTTCATCTGTGATTACCCCAATCCTAAGATTTCTCATTTCGGAACTAAATTCTTTGAAATGTATATTACTGTTTCTCCATAAGGAGAATCAGTTGAGTGTCAGTTTACCGTCCTTTTTGCGCTCTTCTTCCTGCCAATGTAATAATTTCGAATTTTTGGGAATTGCAAATAACCGTTTGAATCTCGGTATTATCGGCAAATATCATACCACCTTAGCTGGAGGCCGGCCCTTTTTTCTCCATTGTCACAATCGTTAGTGCCCCGATCTTTACGTTTATACTGTGAAACACCGCATTTATGACAAACATGCATGGCCTCATACTCTTTACGATACAATACACAGTCATTCAGACATACATGTATTTTTTTCGATCGTCAATCCCGTTGGACAGATCGACTTCTCCGCCTGATATATTGTACAAGGTAACTCGTTGTTATCTGCGAGCATTTCTCATAAAATCTTTAATAGGGATGTGAAACTTTTATCGCTCCAACCATTGTATGCTTTCAAGTTCAATAATTTCAACACAGCTAACAGTTTTGTAAATTTTGTACACCCATGATACAACTGCCTTTTGGATTCATTAGACAAATGCTGAAGTTTATCATAATTTTTATCACTAATTTCATCTTCCACATCACATAATATATCATCTAGATTTTTAGTAAACTTCTGTTCTACATTTTCATCAGTATTCATCTCCAGCTTATCATCATCATTGCAATCAAGTTCAACATTATCAAAATTTTCGACATTCTCAAAATCATCGTTGCAATCAAATTCAAAATTATCAAAAATTTCTACATTCTCACCATTCTCTTCACAACAATTAGAATTTTTATTAGTACGACTATTTTTCCCAATTTTTTCACCCATGCATGAACCAACATGTATATTTTTTCTTAAATTCCCGACAAAACAAATCAAATGAGCTCTAATTTCTTCGGAGTCCCCAAATCTTTTAAAAATTTTAAAATCTCTACAAGGACACAAAATGTTGTCATCTTTTTTCTTCACTCTATAATTCTTAGCAAATTTCACAAACTTATCAACGCGAACCAAATATTCTTCACTATAACATCACAATTCATACATCCAACTTCAATCCATCTATAAATTAAATTAAAAAATGATTTCAATTAATCTCGGTCAACATATAAATTGTACCAACTTCTAGGCTTACAAAGGACCGGTTTACAATCCTAACCCACTCTTTGAATATCATGTCCCATATGTGAATACATATTAGCGATATTTAATTAGTATTAGAAAAAAGTTTGGCAGTATTTTCCCTTAACTCTCCAAGTATGCATACAAACCACATACTTATAGAAGCAATAAGGGAAAATATTATCGAACTTTTCTCGAATACTAATTAAATCCCATTAATACGTGTTCACATCCTAAATGAAACACAATATTCAAAGAGCAGTCCCAAACTGGGGATTATTCAAAATATATCACTATTATATTAATTTTGAACTGGCATGGATCTAAAAGCATCAATAGGTCGGTTATTGGACCACAATACACTAATCATTTATATTATCTTAAGAAATCAAGCATGCATGAATAATTACACATGACCTAAATAAGCAATAATGAGTAACAGAAAATTAAAGGAAGAAAAGAGAAACACACACACACAGACACTAACCTTAGCAAGATAGAGGAAGAAAAATACAAATTTCAAAGATTTTAGATCCCAGCTACAAAAATCATAGCAACATTCAATACAGATAGAGAGAGAGAGAGAGAGAGAGATTATTAATTGATCAAAACGGCACTGGAAGGAGGTCTTTTATACCAAAACTCTACAAAGACCTTCCTATGCGGATTTTTAACTATAAATTCGTATAGCTCTCTCAAGATTCATACAATGTTATTTATAAAACAATCCGTATAGGATTACACTTCCTACACGGATTTTTAATCAAAAATCCCTGTAGCTCTCTAACCATTCCTACACTGCTATTAATAAAATATCAATGTACAATTCTTATCTTTCTAAACAGATTTTTGATCAAAAATCCATATAGCTCTCTAACCTTTCCTATACTGCTATTTTCAAAATAACGGTGTACAATTCTTATTTTTCTACACGGATTTTTAATCAAAAATCTATGTAGCTCTCTAACCTTTCCTACACTGCTATTTATAAAATAACAGTGTACAATTCTTATCTTTCTACATGGATTTATTATAAAAACTCTGTGTAGCTCTCTATTAACCCTACACGGATTTTTTTTCCAAACAATTCTACACTTATTCTTTAATAAGTATCTGTGTAGGATTACCGTAGATTTTTTGGGCTTTCAAAAAAACTTATTTGATACATAGTTTTTATATAAAATTGGCAAATCCATGTACAGTGTGAAGTATAGAATTGCCATTTCTGTAGCAGTATCAAATCCTTTCTCAAAGCAAGAAGAATCTCCTCAAGCCCTCTGTCATCTCCATTGGCCCATTCCACCATGGTCAAAAGAGCCTCCAAACCATGGAGGAGCAAAAATGGTGATTCTTCAAGAACTTCCTTTCTCGTGGGGACCATATAAGTTTGGATCTCTTTATATCAGAGATGAAGTTGCTAGAAGAGAGAACACGAAGGTGTTATAGTGAGACGTTTGATAATCTTGGCAGCGATGCATTTATCGAGATGATGTTGCTTGACGGATGCTTCATGCTTGAGTACTTCTTAAAGAAGTACAAAGGATATTCGAATGCTATTTGTGAGGTTGGTACTTCCAGTGATTTGGTACTTCCAGTGAACAAAATTCCATTTTTTTATAGTTGAGAAGTTATATGATAAGATTGGCTTTAATCCAAAAGATAAAATGGATTTTGTTAAATACATTGCTTCAAAGAATTTGTCCATAACACTATCAGATTACTGCATCGATAAAATTCCAGACCCTTTAGCTGAAATTCATCATTTCGTCCATCTCTATTACCACTATTTAGTTCCCAATCCAAAGAAACCTGATGTATTGAGTTCCAAATCATTTAATCTTATCAGAATATTTAGCATTAAGTTATAAAAGGTTTGCTGAATTCTACTGAAAATCTATCCTCGATGGTGATCCCTTGTGCCACTAAGCTCAAACTAAAGGGCCTGAAATTCACACCAAAGAGCAACCCAAAATATTTGCTCGACATATCATTTGAATATGGTGTCTTGAATATCCCTAAAATAGTAATCAGCAATAACACTAAGCCTATTTTCGCAAACCTTATAGCATTTGAACATTCCAATTATGGCAAAAAGGATAAACCCTTAGCATTTTTGGATCATCTAGTCAACACACCAAATGATGTGACAATATTACAAGAGTGCGGAATCGTTGAGAACTGGCTTGGCTGTGAAGAGGAGGTGACTTATTTCATCAACCAGGTCACCGAAGGTACTGTTTTTTAGAGAGAGCACTATTTGATGGAATTATATAAAAAAAAAATGAACAAATTCAGTGAATAAAGTTGGAATTGGCATCGAGCAAAATTGATTCGTGATTACTTTAGCAACAATTAAAAAAATTTCTCATCGTTGCTTTCATACTTCTAGTTCTTACATTAGTACAATCTTTCTTTACAGTGTTTGTCTACATCCATCCCTCGAGCTCATGATGCTTTAACTTTCACGGAACTATTCGGGGCTTCTTAATTGAACAAGAGAAAGGTGGTGTTACCATGTATGCTAGGAAGGAGTTATTTTTTTAAGCTTTCTTTACTTTCCTTGTTTGTCAATTGCCATTTCTTTTAGTGTTCTATCTTGTCTGTCTTTTGTTTTATGATTTATGATGAAGTTTAATTTAAAAGCACCTTGTAACTCTGCACCATATATCATTGGTTTCCCTAACTTTGATTTTTTTTTCAATTTTGAAGGTTATTTTCAGCACCTGTTACAGACATGTATTGTCTTTTTTGAGAAACTTGTCTTTGGCAGTTGCTGCCAAGGTAATTTTATTAAAATTTGAATAAAGTACATGAATCAATAGAAACGCTACAGGGAATTGGACAAAACAAAGTTTGCAGACCTATATATAGACGTACCCATTCCCTATTTTAACTCAAAAACCATCTGTGCAACAATTTCGGCTCTTGAAACACTCTTACCGCAAGCAATTCTGGCGGAATCTCATTTCTCCCAAAAATATGTACATGCCCCTACAAACAGTTACATGTTTCTAGGAAACCTGACGCCCGTAGATCATTTACGTTACCAGCATGTATACATTCATGACATCTTCTGATCCTTTCCAAAATCTGTTTCAATGCGTTATGCTTCTATATATATATCATTTACTGGTGATCTAAACAAATACAAAATGTTTTGTTCGATTTCAATATGCTCAATTCATCTAACAACAATAAACATAAGTACTTAACCAAATCGATAATGTAATTTAACAACTATCCGAGATAAATACACTGCATCTAGAATTATGTAGGTTCCGAGAGCATGCTCTTTACGTTTGTGATGTTCTTCAACCTCTAGACATGAATCTAAGTTATTAAGTTACTTACTATAATTACTATCGTTTCTAAATAATTTATTATTTAATTATTTTAAGTTCTTATTTATCATAAATTTAAATTTATTAAAATATTAAATTCGAAATAAATAATTTATTGAAAAAAATCTGGAAATTGACATTTAAGTGGTTAAAGTCAGACTCGAAACTGTAGATCGACTTCTGTGGAATAATTTAATCATAAATTTTCACTGGAAAATCCAATTAAAATAACTTCGGATCCGTTGGAATCGTAACATCCTTTGAAATAATCATCACTTAAAATATTGTTCTATCAATGTTAATATGAAAATCTAATTAAATATAATAGAACTTATGAAACAAAAAAAACGTAATATGGTAATCATGCTATATTTACAAATTATTCTTGATTTCGGGATATGATAATTTAATCCATTTGACCGATAACTTATCTTTCACTTTGAAATATAATTTCAAAAAGCACACTTCTAAGTTTTGAATAATGCTTTGATTAGCTGTAAAATATATTAATTTTTTTTAATATGTATCCACGACTCGTCACACTTTCTTTTTAATTTCACCTTGACGTTAGCATCTATATGACTTTAGGGACGTACATGGCATTGTGTACCGCTCATAAACATATATAAGAGCGGGCAATTTTTTATAAGGTTAATTGGAGGAAAATTTCCAACTAACAGATAATATTAATAAGAGAAATATTTACGAAGTTTTTCACAGAAAACCTCTAGAGATACTAAAAGATAAATTCTGGAAGTTAGATCTCTAAGAAGATATTAATTAATTAAAAAACTAATGATGTTACGTGCGTCTGTATGGTAGTTTTAGTTTTTGAATAATTTTAACACATGTACTTTTTAGGTACATTCTTTATATCGATATCCTAACCAGTTGATTTTAACAAATTGTGCTCGTTAGTTAAAATCTCTAGAAATCATCCATGGATACCAGCAATATTGGTAGATATAGCACATCTAAAAAGTAATTATTTTGCTATCAGAAAAGCTTTACTATATGTATAAAATAGAAACAGTAAGATTGAACATACACTATTTGTAAAATCAAGTCAAACAGAATTACGTTAAAAATTCGACATACACTATTATTTCATCAGAGAATATAAAGTGACATCAACATCTCAAAATTAGCTTTAACTGAATTTCCAAACTCTGGTGTCACAAGGCCACCTAACGAAAGTTTGTAGTGCTCAATTTTTGTTTCCTCCCATTATAAGGCTTTTCTCCTGCATATCCTTATGCAGCCTAAGAAAATTGAAAGAGAGACACAGAAAATTGAACTTTTGAAAATTTAGAAAAAAAAAAAAATTAATTCTAGGGCCATCCACAATGAAAAACCATACAGGTGCATGCCTAACTAATTCGTACAATGACTACACTGGATTAAGCATTTTGATAAAAAGAAGATGATTAATATATCTAAAATTAAGTGGTACTAATATTACATTGTTAATGTACCAGTACAACAATGTTGATAAAGTCTAGCTTACCGGCCAAGTCTAATAGGTTGAACTAAACAGGGCACTTTCCGATAGTCGCACCATGGTTACAGCAGCCCAAATATTTTGGTGACCATCTCTTGAGGCTCTTATAATACTTATCTTTGTGATTTTATATACGTATTTCGCTGCACGAGTGAAAAAGGTATTTCAGGGCCAATTTTACACAAGCACTGCATTCTGGAAAATAACTCAATATAACTAGTCCTAATGTGAATCAAAAGGAACAATGCACCAAAATTACGCTGGTAGAAAAAAATAAAACTCAAATTAAGCTTTTGGGTCCTGATTAAGATACACTAACATAATAATTAATACCTCTCACTACTCGTGAAAAGACATCCCGGTCACTTGCAATTGGTGATAATTTGACTAAACTGGAACAATATCCCCACTTGTCATCGCAAATAGGATACTAATTAAGAGTAATTCGGACAGATTCCTGCAATACCATGTCCCATGAATGGATATAAGAGTGCTAAAGTGGACACCAAATCCAAATAACAGAAGAAAACTCAGAAAAAGGCGAACAAAATTGATGGCACCTGAGTTTCACCGTTTATTCAAAATGGTTAGAATGAGGCAATAGAAACCAGCTGTCATGGAAAATTCAGAAATTCAATATTACTCTCCGAACATTAAACAATTTTTTTTTTTGATAAATCTCAAGTTTTAAACATAGTTGACAGTTTGACAGAGAGAGAGAGAGAGGTTGCTTGGGAAGTAAGCCCATTTAAGAAGAGTCCTAGTGACTTAGGCATCTATGTTATAGCCAATTAGCCCAATAACGAACCAGCCCAGTCCAAACTTCTCTTTAATTCATGCACAGAGCCTGGAAATATTGTCCGATTCATATATATAAAACTAGGGTATTCTGTTTATGGTATAATCTTGCATTTCTTTTCTTTTCTTTACTGTACTATAGAAACAATGTCAATCTCAAAGACAAGCTATCCCAGTAAATAAGTCACCATAATTCAATAATATTGCTTGGATCAAATAGATTACTTGTTGTTCTTTTTGTTTTGTGGTACCTTTTTCTTTTGATTTTCTTTTCTCTTTTGTAAATTTGAAGATTTAATTATTCGAAAGAGGTGCAGCATAATGACAAGAGAAGGAAATGGTGAAATACTTTTGCTTTTCGTACTTAGGACACCTATATGTTTTATTCTTTACACTACTAAAATATGAGTTTATTGCATGCGCGGAAAAATGGCTTGTTGCATGCGCTTACCCTTGCAAATGTAACCTTGCAACTACCTTCCATACAAATACTATTATTTGCAAGGACTAACCATGCAACAACTTTGTTGCAAGGGTAAGCGCATGCAATAACTGCGCATGCAAGTATCTCTGGAGGTCACCCGGTTTGAAGTATTTGCAAGGGGAACGGACGTGGGTCCCACATGACTATTTGCAAGGCAGGGGAACGTGGGTCCCACCTGGCTATTTGCAAGGCTATCAATGAGGGTCCCACCCGACTATTTGCAAGGATGGGGACCATAGGTCCCACCATACTATTTGCAAGACTAGGGAACATGGGCTCCATATGTTTATTTGCATGTTAAGATGATAGCGTTATTGCATGGGTGACTATTTTCAAGGATATGATTTGCATTTATTGCATGCACTGAAGCTGACATTATTTGCGTGGAAAGACCAATTGAAATACTAACGGCAAATATCTGCATAAAAACACGTTTCAACAATATAATCCTCCCCCTGTACCAATTTGGTATGAGCCCGTTGTTTTTTTTTACAATTCCCAGATTCCCATTCAACAAGATTTGCATAAAACACAATTAAGAATAAGGAGAAAGCATCTTAACAAGAATTGACCAGCATTGTGATAATGTTCATACAGTTGGACCAAAATTAGAAAAACCACATAACAACATATGTAGATATAACCAAAATATACCCCAAATGTAACCAAAATATACCCCAGATATTGACAACCACACACAACCTCACTTGTTCATGTCAAAGGTTGATCGCCCCACCAATTGGCCATTGCAGCCTCGTTTCCTACCATTTCTTGTCCACTCTGAGAAGTTAGCAGTGCTTGGAATGACCCTCCCTCATTTGCTTGCAAATCAGGGGCGACATCCTATGTATAACAAATTACATAGGTTAATATAGGCTATTGTTATCAAAGCAGTCATAGCATGTGTCCTATGAAAATCTGTCAAGCCAAGAACCATTTTTCTGAATTGGAACTCTTAAATTACCCCAAATATGATCTTACTAACCTGAGGAGACGGCTGTTGTAGCCCATGCATTTGAAATAACTGTGAGAACTTTAATTGGTTTTCTGCTTGATCTCTTTTCCTCTCGGTGCGCTCCTCGGCGATACGACGATCACGTTCTTGCAAAATTGCATCTACTTCTGCCCTAGAGAAGGTCTCCTGCAACCCAATATTTGTCAGCTCAGATATAGAGGATGTTGCGCAGGGCCTTTCTCTGGTGGTTGCTGTTTTTGCGGGTTGGAGTAGGCTGCCAAAGCCTACAACGCGGCCATGACTTGGTGGGCCAATTGCTTCCAAAAATAAGGTCGACTCATCCAATTCTGAATTGGCCTCATCAGCCCTCATTGCCCTCACCTTCCTCTGTTATTTGGGAAATAAGAAATATGTATTAAAATGGAAATTGAGATGCAAAAGCACAGCTTACAAAACCTAACCTCCTGGAAGGCAGCTGAGACAGTGGCATAATGCTTGCTGGTTTGCTTGGATATTATAATGTGTTTTGAATTGTGTTTTGAATTATTATTCCTAATGCAGCATATATATTTATTCAAAGCACATTATTAATGAGTTTGATAATTAATTCCTTTTCTCAATTAGAATTAAGGGGTATCGGTGGTAAAGCCATATTATTCACCAGTACCCGGTCCTTCCCAATTAGAAGTGTTATTGGTGCTAAAGCCAATACATTAAAGTAAAGATGTTGTTAAGTAAATTCAACTTACATAAACTTTTTCTTTTTTATCGTTTGTAAAATGCAATGAGTCGATGTCAAACTCGTGGACCAGCCCACTACTCTGCTCAGATGTTGGATGTACTCCCCCGTTTGCATTACTGTTTTCATTTATTTCGGTCACACCCTCCTCACCAGTACTCATTTGGGCCACCACTGGTGAGACCCCATCAGTTCTTGCACAGTGCATATGGATGTAAAGGTCTTCCATGGTGGGCTTTATCCCGTTGTTCATTTTGGTCTCCATATCAAAAGGAATAATGAAAATTAAATGTTAGATGAATGGTAAACTAGTAAACAACGATTTTATTTGAACAGAATTATTCGGAAGTCCTACCAGTTTCTGAAAATGTTGGTAGGCACTAGCTGATCCAGCATAGTGGGAGGCTTCTTTTCCGGAGAAAGTGCGGTTTGTTTGGTTTTGTTTGCTGACCAGCTGCCACTCATCCGAGAAGAAGATATCGCAGAGACCTCGCCAATTTTCCGGGGTTACACACCAATGCGGCACATCGGCTTTCCATGCCGTTATGTCCCAACCATACAATTTTATTCGCTTCCTTCTTGCTCTACCCAGCTCCTCACAGTATCTTTTGCATGCTATCGCCTCGAGTACTTCATGACAACGATCTGGATCTTCATCTTCCTTGTATCTGTATCTGGCCTAATGTTTAGAAAATTAGGGATTACAATCAAATTGAGCAGCACTTAGAACTCTATATAATAGTACAATTTTGGTCACCAATAGAAAACCCACATAGTTCTCTCTCTTCCTGCATGCTCTGAGTATATTTATACAATAGTAAAATTTTGGTGAGGTGGTGGAGATATATACTCGGAGCATGTACAAAGCGAGAACTATGCAGGTTTTCTATTGGTGACCAAAATGATCTTTTTGCTCTAATGTTTGAGTTGGATTGCTATTCATAGCTTGGTTTTGGTCAATTTTGATGTAAAAGCAGTGTAAGAACCATGGGCGTTGTAACTCTAGCAATGTAAATCATCCGAAAAATTGATTAATTATATTGACAGTGCTGTTTTGATGGATGCAGCGCATATGTAATGAAGTTAAGTTGTTAAAATTAAAAAATATATATATAGGACTCGTGTGCTCTGTGAAGTAAAAAAACAAAACATTTTAATTTAAAATTTGTCCCAAAATTTGACCAGATAAATCAGACAGACAGTCAATACTAAAGCTGATAATGATCAGAATATGAATTATGGCTTAAATGACTGAAACCAACTCAAATGCACATATTATAATCACACCTTTTAAAGAGAAATCCAAATATCAAATTAAAAAAAAAAAACAATCTAAAAATCTTAATACTTAATTGATAGTAAACTAGCATTGAACATAGAAATTGATAATGATCCTAATTATGACAGTGAACGTGCTTTCAATTCTAGCTCGTCTCTAATTTCATGCAAGATTTCAATTCTGTTTACTCAATTTCATCATATCTTAATTTAACATACCTAAACTATGCACAATCTTTGCCATTGCAGGCGTAATAATTTAACATACCTAAAGTCTCTCAATTTCATCATATCTTAGTATTTGATATCGGTAAGTTTGAATATAAAAATAAAGGTTACCAGAAATTCCCTCTCCAGGTTCTTCTTTGCTTTGTGATGGAAGGCATGAAAAGATCTTACGGGAGCAGGCATGAGGCGAAGGGCCAGCCTAGTGATCGTTGCCGTTATCATTCTTGAATCAATTGCACAGCTGAACTCGTGTGTGCCAACTCGCCATACCTCTGGTCGGTCATCCAGAACCTCTTTCACAGCTTTTATCTTTCCAGGGGCTCGTCCCTTCTTCTTTGGAGGTGCAGATGTTGCAATTTCACCTTCTTCTGAAGCATTGACACCATCACCAGCATCCAGTGCTTGATCTGCATTATGCTTCCTCTTGGTATATTTGGTTGCTTTGGCTCTAGGGACTCGAGATTTGCTGCGGGGAGCCATATTTATTTTGCTAACAAGGGGAAAGATACGATGTTATGTACCAAGTAGAATTAGTTCAATATAATATTAAATTAGACTCTAATTAAGTTAAAAATAGTTTTAAACTAGAATTAGAATAAATTTGTAATTAAAATTAGACCAATATTATACTTGGTAAACCCTATAGCCAAAATCAGGTATCAACATTGCTCAACCCTAGAGCCAAAATCTCTGGCCATAATTAGAATTAACATTGTCAAGGTATCGAAATTGCTGAACCAATTTTAATTTATGTCTTTGGTTGACAAGTCCTAAACCTGTAGATCTTATAACAGGTATCCAGAGCACGGAGATTATTGCATGTCACAGATTTAGAAGAAAATATGACATTATTAGAATTGGTTAATTTCCAACAGATATGAGAGGCAATAAACGAATTTTGAAAATAATATGCATTCATTGAATAGAATTCCTTCAATACCTCGAATTCTGTCATTCCCAAATCAAGAAGAGAGGGGTAAAAAATCTACGTACCTACTTGTTTCTCCGAGGACTGCACAGTGGTGCCGATCTTTTATAGAGATAGAAGTACAGTAGAAAGATTTTAAGGCGAAAATTACGATGGAAAGAGAGGAAGGTCAGAGCCGGAGATCATGTTTTCTCTCCGTGAAATTGATTTGGTGAATTAGTGAAGGGCGGCTGGCTTTATATGGTAACCCTTGGAAGGGTTTGTAGCACGCATCCCCTCTAAGATACATTATTGTTTGCTTGACTAGCGTGTCATTATCTTATGCAACATATATATTTTGAGATACTTGCAGATTGTATATGAACAGTTGAGATTTTTCTACTTTATGAATTCATAAAATCAGATAACGTAGAGATGCAATCACGCGGTGAGTGGGCGGGCTCCTGAAAATCGGATCTGTTAGAGTTGGGGGGGAAATTGAAATTTCCCTTGGCGCCTATAATTGCCTTTAAAAACAGAGCAGAGGTTGCTTCGCGCAGGTTCATTGCCAGTAGTGCATTATATATGATTTGCTCTGTCTATAGTCGAATATGAGACAGTTTGATATTTTGCCCAATACTTGCTGAATTAGATAAGTAATGAAAATAGTATTGGAATGTATCCAGGTGTGATTTATTCTGTAATTATTCTTGAGAATGAAATATCATTAATTTTATTATTTGGAGATTTCAAACAATTTATTTTATATATTGAGTAGATTCATTTAATTCTACATGTTTGTAATTGGGCATTGAATAGTATGTGTAATATATAATTAGTTTACAAAATTAGTGAGACGTAAACAATATGGCAAAATGAAATTTCATGAAAATATTAACACTAACAATCAGTGAGTATAAAAATATAAATTTGTAGTACATTTCATTATAAATTGATTTAGGGGCATAAATTAATTTTACAATACATGCAAGTATCATACATGGAGCACATCCTACATGTATGAATATGAGACATGAGCTCTTGTTTTGTTGCATAGTGAAGATTGAATAGGTTACAATGTGCGGGGATCGATCGGAACCGTTAGAACTGAGGACCACCTCATTTATTGTCTTGCGGGCAAGTTTCATCAATTATATATATTATTTACACCTCCATCTATATGACTGAATATTTAACCATCAAATGGCTACGACGACTTTGCGGCGGATCGAACGCAATACCCAATTTAATGTGTTATATTATGTGTTGACTAAGTTTACTATTAACTCTTGATCATTTCAAAATCACTTTCGAGACGTTTCATTGCAGATCTACCGTTAAGAATGCACAAGCTAACCAACGGTCAGGAAAAATTTCACTAATATCAGGGGGCTAAAATTGTTAAAAGTGTATAAAATTGTCGCCACTCACAGCAAATTTAACATGTAATGTTTTTATATACATTATAATTTTTTTTTAATTTTATCTTTCCTGTTTCTGTACTGACCAGCCTCTGATTAACACATCTGAACATCGCATGCCGTCCGATCATTTCTAAATGGTCATGATTAATTCATTTCCGATTGGGATTGGAATTGAGTAGCTATACTCTCAAGTAACCACCTATGTGGATTTAAATCTGACCATTGAGAAAACTTTATTATTCGCGATTGGGATTGATCGAACAGCTCCGATTTGAAACCAATATTGTGGTACCTAAGTATTTGGACATCTGGGGTAGGTCGCTACATTTAGTGCAATACAAGGGACGTCTAAGGTAACATCCAGTGTCCGTTTTGATCTAAGCTGATCTTTCCTCAATCAAGCCATAGGATTACGCCACCCAGTCATAATCAAGCGGTAAAGTTGTAAACTAGAAAAGGTAGGTACCGCAGACTGCATGAAGACGAAAGACGCCTCCCCGTTAAGAATTCGCATCCTCTGAGATATCTCAAACTTTGCGTGACTTTTTTGAATATCTCCACTGTTTAAATACATTCTGCACGAATCTCAAAGATTAAATAGTACTGGGTCCCTACGGTTCCCCGAATAGCCATCGGACACGTTGCTCACGCAAAAAAGGAGATATCTTAGAGGATACTCACCCCCCAGTTAATACCCTCTAGAAAGCACTCCCGGGACTTAGGTTTTTATTTTTTGAAATCCCACACACTACAAACAACACAGCCGACCATCGATCTTCAACGACGCCATCCCTCGCCCTTGGTCGCCGTCGCATTTCGGAGACACCGACGCCAATCTCATTGCTTCTAGGTCTTCCCACATTGAGCTGATCGGAAGTCGGACTCCACCGTCAGGTACTCCCAACCTCTGATTTAGGGTTTTATTTTTGGATCTATTTAGATTTGCTGGGTGTATTTCTTTGTAAACCCTAACTGAATGGGGAATTTGGTTTAATGCACTAGTCGCTCCAAAATGCACTACAAATCTGATCGAAGTGAATCAAATGCACTAGTGGAGAATTTTGTTTAATCATTTTTCAATCTGGCCACACAACAAAATGGTCTCATAGCTTATATAAGAACTATGTTTTGTGAAATAATATTGAACAAATAATCATGGGTATTAAATTGCTCTATCATTGCATTGTGATTTAGGGTTTTATCAACTGGGTTTTACATAAATTAATCTGCCATCCTAAAGTCTAATGATCTCGTAACTTGTATAAGAAGTATGTTTTCTGAATGTTGAACAAATAATTATGGGTATTTGAAATATGTTGCCAAATGGTTGCCAAAATATGTCTAATGAACATAGCTTTAATGTCCTTAAATGGTTGACAGGAAACATGAATGATCCCAGTGATGCCTTGCAGTACGATATGGTTGCTCGCCGGAAGTCGGCGAGGCTAAATAAAGGCGTTGAGCCATCCCAAAAAAGCATGTCTGGCACAGTTCTGCAACAGGTGTCAGTTGATGAAGGTAATTAAATGAAAACCTCTTAAAAATAATAACTTGTCTAGCACAGTTCTGCTTGGGAAGGATGCACAGTTCTGTCAAGTTCTGTCAAATTTATTTTTGAAATAATTAGATAAAAGTTTAAATAAATCAAAGAGGATAGAATAAATTTGCTCATAGCACGGTTCTGTCAAGTTCATTTCTCTTGCAATAGCACAGTTCTGTCAAATTAAATAAATTCATTTCTGTCAAATTCATTTCTACAATAGTATCAACTGTCAAATTCATGCTTAGGCATCTGTTGCCCCCTATTTGTAGGAGGTGCGAGAGCATAAAAACCAAAACATTTTGCGGCTCTAATCCAGGGGTTCTGAAGCGGAAGAGGGAAACCAGAACAAAAAACATAGTACCGCAGCCTGATCTAGAGGTTCAGACACAGCCTACCGAGCCCCCCAATATTGTAGTGCCATCTGCAATGGAAACGCCTGCTAACCGTCAGGAAGGGCAGCAACTTGACAAGCGTACTAATGGTAAAACCAAGTGCATCAAGACAAACCCATTGCTGCCCCTCCGCCGCTCATCAAGGCTAAACAACTCGAGCAAAGTGTTGCTGGATTTTCCATCTGACAGAGGTACATCTATTCAATAGTAATTTAGGGTCTCTGACTTGTAGGAATTGAGTGAGTCAGTATTTTATTAAACGTGTGACTGCCTTATTAGCTTGCCTTTTTTTTGTTTGTTAACCTTCTTGGTGCTGATTGCAGGAACATCGCAGGAGCAGCATGAGCCATGTGACACCGCAGTCGACACCGATGGCTGTGATGCGACACTGACCAATGCGAACCCAGCCAACTCAGAACCACCCATCTCCATAACAGACGCCACAGTTGACACCCATGGCTGTGATGTGACAACGACCAAGTCTAACCCATCCAAGTTAGACACCCCCAAGTCCGTAACTGATGCATCAGACAACACCGAAGACCGCTATACGACTACCCATCCTCCCCCCTTCTCCCCACCTTCTATGCTGGAATCACAGATACACACAGAGGCTAGTGATCACGGATGGTCTGATTGGGAATCACTCCCACACACAGAGGCTGGGGGTTACGGGTGGTCTGATTGGGAACTACCACCTTCGCCAATACATGAGCAGACAGAACCACAGCAATCTGGTGACACCTCCACCTTTTCAGAAGAGGAGAGCACGCATCCGGCGGTGAAGGATGATGATGGCAGCAAGCGGTGCCCAAGACGCCGGCCCCTTCGAAGTTGTGACGAAGCAAAGGTGGCCTCAGGAAGAGACCTTGACGAACCTGTCGCTGGAGACAATGAAAGCAGGAGAAGGAGAAAGCGGAAAATGGACAAGAAGTCCGAAGTCAGGCGTGGCCGAGGTATGGCCCAGCCTCGCAAGCCAACAGCACTGCAATCCCGGCCTCAATTGAAGGTGGTCGGTGATGCGGAGTTCGACTCCGATCCTAATTGCTCAAAGGTCCCCACTACAGTAAGGATCCTAACTTTAGAAAACATGCCGTGACCATATAGGACTTACAATATGTTTCCTACCAAGGCGAGGTTGGGAATACTCAAAAGTTCTTACAGAGATATTCTTGGGCAGAAGGGGAAGATGTAGGGCGCTGTCTGGACGTATTTGAGAACATCGCAGCTGAAGCGTATACTCGAGAGATGACACTGGTCAGAAAAAGGTACACCAAAAAATATGGGGAAGACAAGGAGTTGTGGCAAGACCACCCTCCACAGTGGTGCAAGCATCCTGACTATTGGAAAGGGTTGTGTCTTATTTGGTCGAAAGAGAAATGGGATCAGATATCAACCACCAATCGGGCTAACATTAAACAACATGAAGCTGTTATCTATCATGTTGGTGGTTCCCGGTCGTCATTTCGGCACAAGAAGGCACTGGTATTAAATCAACTCTCTACTTTTCTTTTTATTGCTATCTTAATAAGTCAAAATTCGCTGAAGTGAGATTTAAACCTCTCAATTAACTAACTTGCAGATTTCGAAGAAAGGATCAGCCGTGGGACTGAAGGACGTGTTTGATCAAACTCACATGAAGGATACAAAGCAGGGGAAGGTGTATGTAAACGAGAGGGCTGAGCGGGTGGTGGTAATTTATTCTTTATTTCTTTATAAATTATGAATTTTCTTATTTCACTTCATAAAATCGAGTCAGCAAGAACAGTTGGTATTTGCTAATTATTATCCCAATGCAGAAGAAATTTGAAGACCTCAAAGGTAATCTCACTGAAGGTATGTCAGAGGAGGCCATATGGGAGTTGGCTGCAGAAGGAGAAGATCGGCGAGGCCGGGTATTCGGGTTTGGGAAAAAATCAAGGACATGCAACATCAATAAAGTGTTGGCTGAAGACGATGCATCCATGTCAGATCCTGACAAGAGTACCGCCACCTCGGCTGAAGACGAGGCGAAAACTTTCACAAGGGGGCAGGTAGCAGTGTTAATTGCGTCAAAGATAGCAACAGAGCGAAGGGCATTTGCTAATGAGTTGGAGACGCAAGAGAAGCGGCACAGAGCTGATATTGAGGAGTTAAAAAAAGAAAGAACAGTACAACAAACGCTGTCTGGATGTGCTTTTCCATGTCAATAAAGCATCTCTCCCAAACCCTAATGTAAGTTCCACTACTGACATGAATTTGTTCTGTGAATACAACTTCAATTGCATGCTAATGAAGTTTGTTGTCACTTCCTTGTAGGAGGGGTCATCCCCTGAAATCAATGGGAGCGCAGCCAACGAGGGAGTAAGGGAAGAACCCTCGGAACCCAAATTCCAATGAATAAATTGGGATGTGTGGTGACTCGTATGTTGGGATGTGGAGATTTTAAAACACTTGACAAGTTGTTCAATATTTGTATGTTGAAATTATGCTAATTATGTAGAATGTGAACTTCATTTTATTTTCTTTGTTAGTTTAAAGTAGGATGTGAAACTCTATATAATATGCAGGGATTGACAAGTTGAATATTTTATTTTCTTTGTTAGTTTAAATGTTATGTGAAAATATGGTTTCAAGTGATTGAGTATTTCGTAATGCTGCATTTAGTTTAATATGATGCGTACAATGTGGGTACGCACAAATCAAACGTTTAGACAAAAACTGAAGTGCCATTATTTACAGCGGTATTACGACGCAGAAAATATAGTCTCTCTGTCTGGAGCGCTCGTATTTCCTAACTTCAACATAGAGACCCCCTTTTTTGCACAAGTCTTGCGAAAACAACATCACCCCTAATATCGCCTAGCGGAATGGCACCCGCCTGAGACCTCAAAGGTACCACCTGTCAGACTGGAGCTCAGACCTAGGCTACATGTGATCTGCACTTCCTTTGGGGAAATTCTCAGCTCAGACCTAGTTCAAAGAGGCTTGAGATTTGATAGTTGCTATACTCGTTGAGCTAAACCCTCATCTTCAACATTTGATTTGGTAAATATTTTTTGCTCCATTAATGAGATTAATTGCAAACCCTCATCTTTTCTAATTTTTGCGGCTCAAGTAATTAATAGAATTTCTGCTTGATCTCTTGAATTTTATGATTTGTAATTAACCCCAATAGATGCTGGTGACTAACTTATTCCTATTTTCCAACATTTAACTAGAAAATGGCAACTAATCGTAGTTGGATGTACAATAGACTAAATGAGAAGGGGAGGCTTCTACCCGAGTTCATAAAGGGTGTAAAAGAATTTGTAGATGTGGCAATATCCAAGCCCTCGGTCGTGACTTTTCTTAATGGCAAGCAATGTATAGCTTGTCCATGTACAAAATGTGATAACCTATATATTAAAGATTTGGAAACCGTGAGAATACATCTTTACTAATCGGGCTTTCGAGTAGGATATGAACATGGGCTTACTCACGGGGAGGAACTTCCTAACTCACCCAATACTCCAAACCATGAGCCAATTGAGCCAAGCAATGACAATTATAACACTAGAGCCGATATGGTAAGGGCATTGGCCGGTCAAAATTTTGATTGGGAGGAGGAGAAACCTACCGGAATGGCCAAAAAATTCTTCGACATGCTAGAGGCATCAAAAACACCGCTTTGGGAAGAGAATATGACGGGACAATTGAAATGCGAATCACACACAATCTTGTCGGCCGTGACACAAGCTATCGCCTTGAAGTCGGAATACCAATTGAGCCAAAAATGCTTCGATGGGATGATGGGTCTTATCAAAAGCATGCTTCCCCCTAGCGAAAAGTTGCCGAAAAATTTCTATCAAGCCAAGCGTTTGACCGATGCATTGGGTATGGATCATAAGAAAATAGATGTTTGTCCAAACTTTTGTATGCTTTATTACAACGATGCGAATAAGAACAAGACGCAATGTGATGAATGTGGTACACCGAGATATAAGCCACCGGGTCCTAATAAGAATGCAAAACCGATTCCACAAAAGATACTTCGTTATCTACCTATCACCCCAAGATTGCAAAAGTTGTACATGACCCGATCAAATGCGGTTAAAATGAGATGGCACAAGGAAGGTTTTCGTGAAAAGCCTAGGATTATGGTGCACCCGGCCGATGGCGATGCTTGGAAGCACTTCGCACAAAAATATCCGGCTTTTGCCAAAGAGGTGAGAAATGTTTGGCTAGGGATAACGACGGATGGGTTTATGCCATTCAACTCAAGTGCATCTCCATATTCATGTTGGCCCGTATTTGTTTTTCCATATAATCTACCACCGGGGATAATAATGAAGGAAGAAAGTATGTTCCTCGCGCTTGTCATTCCCGGACCTAAGCATCCGGGTCGGGATATTGATATTCTTCTTGAACCTTTAATCGATGAATTGAATAAATTATGGAATATTGGAGAGCTTACATGGGACGAGTCAAAACAACATAATTTCAAAATGCATGCATCACTTCTTTGGTCGGTTAGCGATTACCCCGCTTACGAGATGCTATGTGGGTGGGGTACTAAAGGTCGGTTGGCTTGTTTTCATTGCATGGGTGAAACGAAGGCGTTCCAATTAAAACATGGTGGGAAAGCAACGTGGTTCGGTTGTCATAGGTGCCTATTGCCCCTAGATCACCCATTTCGTCGTGACAAGAAAAATTTCATAAAAGGAAAGGTCGATTTTGATCGGCCACCTTGGAGGATAACGGGAGAGGAGAGGCTAGCGATGGTGAGTCGACTAGGACCAATGAAATGGGGTAAAAAAATGGGCTCCCACAACTTTATGGTTATGGCGATACCCACCATTGGCAAAATAAGAGTATTTTTTGGAGATTGCCCTATTGGAAAAACAACTTATTGCAACATAGCATTGATATGATGCATTTGGAGAAGAATTTTACCGAAAATTTGATTTACACAATTTTAGGAATGGGGACCAAAAACAAGGATAATGAAAAGGCAAGGAAAGATTTAGCCCTCCTTTGTGATCGTGCCAATCAAAACCTAACCCCGGACCCGAATAACCCGGGAAAGCTTCGAAAACCAAAGGCTCCGTTCACAATTTCTGCAGAACATAAAAAGAAGGTTTTAACATGGCTCAAGGATGATGTCAAGTTCCCTGATGGCTACGCATCTAATTGGTCACGATTTGTAAACCTCGTTACAAACACCCTAACTGGACTAAAAAGTCATGACTTGCATGTGTTCATGGAGCGACTCCTTCCTGTCGCATTTCGAGACTTTGTCCCCGATTACGTATGGGATGTTTTGTGCGAGATTTCAAGTTTCTTTAGAGAGATTTGTGCTAAGGAGCTTGATCCATCCCGTATAGACCAATTAGAAAAGGATATTGTAGTCACAATATGCAAAATGAAAAAGATTTTTCCTCCGGGTTTCTTTGATTCTATGGAGCACCTTGTGGTTCATGTTTGTCAAGAGGCTAGATTGGGTGGACCGGTGGGGCCTCGATGGATGTATCCTTGTGAAAGGTGTGTTTTTATTAATATATTTCCGACTCAAATGCTAAACACTAATATTCTTTCAACCTATTAATCATTCAAAAACTAATATTGCTATTACAGACGAAACAAGGAACAGAGAATGAGAGTCACGAATAAAGCACGTGTGGAGGGTTCAATTGTCGAGGCTACAATTGTTAGAGAAATTGGTACATTTTGCACACTTTATTTTGCAGAGAATTCTAACAATAACCCACAAGGAGTTGGAACAAGTGACCCTCTGCCAAGATGTCTATCAATATTTGATACGGCGGGTCGTTTCCTCACACGGCCAAAGAGAAGGACTCTCGAAGTAGAGGAACTTAAAGCTGCACATACATATGTCATCCTCAACTGTCCAGAGATCAAAAACAAATTTTTAGGGTACAATCTTATAAAATGTTTACTTCAATAATTCAAAAAGTATTTATTCCAAACGCTTTACAAATATAATTTTCCAGAAATTTTATATTGTAGAGAGTTTGATGCATGCATGCTAAACTCCGGGCGAGCTAGATCCGCACAACATTTGGACAAGATTCGTGAGGATGAGTTCGCAGACTGGCTACGAAAGAAGGTACTATCTGATCATGATTGCGACCCCTATATCCGAAGGGCCGGACTTATGCCGGAAAAACAAGCGGACTGCTACGAAACGTACGAAGTGAACGGCTTTCGATTTCATACGGAGTCATACGGGGGAAACAAGTCAACAAAGAGTAGTGGTGTTTGTATCAAAGGGGAGTGGGATGGAAATGACACACCACAAGACTACTATGGAACTCTTCAAGAGGTAATTGAGCTAGATTACGATGGACTCAACAAGATTGTTCTCTTTAGGTGTAATTGGTTTGACATAACAAAGGGTGTAAGGGTTGACATCCAACATGGAATTGTTGAGGTTAAACATGCTTCTCGCCTTAAAAATTATGAACCTTTTGTATTGGCACCTCAAGCAATCCAAATGTTCTATCTTTCTTATCCATCGGATAAAATTGAAAGACGCCATTGGTGGGTGGCAATGAAAAATACCGCGAAGGGTAGGTTTTGTGTTAATGATGGGGTTGATGCAAATCTAGATTTTTTCCAAGATGAAATGCCGGATCTTTCAATCGAGGTTTCAAATGGTGAAGAATTTGATTGGGATGGTATGGCCCCTCAAGCCGATGAGTTCGAGCTAGTGGACGATACAATGTCGCAAGGTGAAGAGGAGTTTGAGGACAACCCAATTGAGGTAGATGATGAAGATGACGAAGGGTTAGATTTGGAGCAAGATGATGATGAATTTGGTTTCTAAGCCCATGATTATTCCCATCAATAGTTTTAATTAATTGGTGAATCAATAGTTGTATGTGTTGCACCACAATGATTGTAAAATTATTTTTTTTAATCAATTATTTTGGAATGATTGTTCTATTTACGAAAATTTAGGTTACACACGTATTTTATTGCAATATAATGTTATTATTCATGTTGTTGTGATTTATAAAAAAAATATTCATTTAAAGGAGAAATCAAATAAACAGAAATGCATCTGTCTCTAGAAACAAAACAGTTGCAAGGGTACTCCCATGCAATTAATCACATTCAACAGTACATACCATTTGCATGCGCAGGGTAGTGGAGTATTTACAAGGACCTTCAATAAAATATAATATAAACGGGTGGCTAACTATTTGCAAGGGCACGGGGTTAGGTATTTGCATGGAGCCTTAATAAAATAAAATATCTAACATGTGCTTAACTATTTGCAAGGGCAAGAGGTTGAGTTGTTGCATGGATCTCGAATTAACAATAATATCTGACATTCATATTGTATTTGCAAGGGGAGGAAGATATCATTTGCATGGTTGCACATCCCACAGTTCCATGCGAAACAATTGCAAGGGAGTACCCTTGCAATAGTTCAGAAATTTCATTCTTTTTGCAAGGACCGTCCTCCCCTTGCAAAAAACTATTCCTTCCCTTGCAATAAACTCATATTCTAGTAGTGTTACTTCATCTTTCATCTTCCATGATATGGAAATTCGTTGCTTGAGTGACTATGCAGGGATGTATTTATACTTTTAAGGTGAACAATCTTTACGTTAAAAATGGGCCCCCCAACTAAATCCTTTAAACATCCCTGAACTGTCACGCACTATAATTTTACAGTTGACACAGAGAGACAGAAAGAAGTTGCTTGGGAAGTAAGCCCATTTTAGAAGAGTCCTATTGACTTAGGCATCTATGTTATGGCCAATTAGTCCAATAACGAACCAGCCCAGCCCAAACTTCTCTTTAATTCACGCATGGAGCCTGAAAATATTGTCCGATTCAAATAGCGAATAATAATAATTGTCCGATTCATATATATAAAACCGGGGTATTGTGTTTATCGTATAATCTTACATTTCTTTTCTTTTCTTTACTGTACTATAGAAAAAATGTCAATCTCAAAGACAAGCTATCCCAGTAAATAATTCACCATAATTCAATAATATTGCTTGGATCAAAGATTACTTGTTGTTCTTTTCGTTTTGTGGTGCCTTTTTCTTTTGATTTTCTCTTCTCTTTTGTAAATTTGAAGATTTAATTATTCGAAAGAGGTGTAGCATAATGACAAGAGAAGGAAATGGTGAAATACTTTTGCTTTTCGTACTTAGGACACCCATGTTTTATTCTTTACTTCATCTTTCATATTTGATGATATGGAAATTCTTTGCTTGATTGACTATGCAGGATATATTTATACTTTTGAGGTGAACAATCTTTAAGTTAAAAATGGGATTCCAACTAAATCCTTTAAACATCCCTGAACTGTTCCGCACTATAATTACCATAAATGCCTATGGGACAGCAAAAACTCCATTGTTGAATTTTGTTTCTAAAGCATTAATACCAATGCATGAAATTTTTTATATCTATGAACAGAAGTATTTATATTGTGAACAATTTTTACGTAAATAATTGTATCCCCAATCAAATCTCCTAAACATTCCCGAACCAAAAATATCTATGGGGCACTATACACGTTTCTAAAAATATTAATATTGTTATAACTATCTGGGAGGGCCGCAAAACTTGATTTTTTTTACAATGGTGCTAGATGACGTTTAAAAGTATTAATCTCAAGTATTATAAGTATTTATAACTATGCACGGAAGTATTATACATATATATTATACAAAGTTTAATCTTCAAACGTTCGATCGTATCAAGTTACACATCAAGGATTATTATCTTATTTTGCAAGTATTTATACCTATGAAATAAAGTATATATTTCTATAAGGGTAACTATTTTTTTTAGATAAAGGTTGACGCGGGACAATTGGGGAAGATTGATGTAGGGATATAGAATCCTCACTATTTTATTAGAGAAAAATTGACGTGGAGATTATTGGACGACTGAAAAATAAATGATCATAACAAATTATGCATCAAAGTATTAATATCTTATTTTTTAAATACTAATATCTTATCATCCAAATATTTATAATTATAAAGGTTCACAGAGGGATGAGTGCGGAACTGAGAAAAGAAGGACTATATATACAGTACATAACCTTCTTCTATTGTTCCTATAGAAGGGGATACATATAATTATTCTAAATATTTCTAGTTCTCTATCTTTATCCATTAAATTATGAATAGCGAATGATTACCATTGTCACATCATGTTGAGGGGCATGTTTGAAGCTACTCCATCACATCCATCCGAGTGTCTATTCATTTACAACGCTTATTACTTGGTCATTTAATTACTTGCTTCCAAATAACTAGTTTAAATAAAAAATATACAACTTTCAAATATACTGGATTACTATTTATACAAACATATATCAAATTATTGCACAGTCCTGGCGCATCCTTATTAATCAATTAATATCATTCAAAATGGCTTTTGTGATTACGTACGGTGTCTTTGACTTTGCCTATGCTGCATGTACTCTATGATTTGCAATTTCATTCCATTTGTAGCCTTAAAACATTTGTTAACAATTTCTTTTTGTCTTCATAATATATTGTGAATTTTATAAGAATGAAAACAATCAATTCACTAATTAATTTCTATTAATAACAAAGTAATGTCTAATTTCCTCGAAATAATTCAGCGCTACAATTTTTTCTGACGTACCCTTATAAAGTGCTCGAGAGAAAGAGAGATCAGAATGGGGATAATTGGAGAATGTGATTTGGCAACTAAATTTCTTTCATTAATTATATTCAATTCGTCACTGGGGTACCTTTTCCTTTTGATTTTCTTTTTTCTTTTGTAAATTTGAAGATTTAATTATTCGAAATACTTTTGCTTTTCTCTTTTGGCAGGACAAGGAAATACTGAATTACTTCTGCTTTTCTCTTTACTTCATCTTTCCTCTTTGATGATATGGAAATTTATTGCTTTGCTTCATTTTGTATAGTATATACATTTCATTTGGAGAGCAAAATTAATAAGTCTAATATTATATATACATCTAGATTTTATTGATATCCTTTTGTGATGAATAGGATAGTTAAAATATATAAGGTTTCTTTAAACCTCACTGTACATATCAAGTTGGATTTAAATTATTCTCTAAAATTAATATTCATCTTATCTATAGAAGCAGAATGAGTCCAACATTGACAAAATTTTGAGATCATATATATATAGAGAGAGAGAGAGAGGAGGGTTCCAATGCACCAAAAATTCCATGCTCCCATTTGCTCCTAATTCTTTATCTCCTTTATTATCATTTTCAAATTCCAAATAGTCGATCCGAACCGTTCAACATGATCATCATAATAAAATGTGCAAGAAGACCAAATTTTATATTTTTTGGAATTGTTTTACTATTTTTTAAGATAGGTACAAAATCATTGTTTTAAGGAGATTCTGGACCATCCGATAAAGTGATTTTGTACCTATCTTAAAAAACAGTAAAAAAATTCCAAAAAATATAAAATTTGGTCTCCAAGCATATTTTATCATGATGATCATGTTGAACGGTTCGGATTGACTATTCGGACTTTGAAAATGAAGATAAAGAATTGGGAGCAAATGAGAGTATGGAATTTTGGGTGCATTGGAACCCTCCTAATATATATATATATATATATGTCCATAGTTAATTTGTGATGATTTTATTTTTACACTACATCATTATACAATAATTTTGCAAAAGATATAATTAATTGTATTTCCAAAATTATTGTAGATGTGGGATTTCTGAAAATAGCAAGTAAAAGTTAGATATAGGAATTCTAAAATATTATATGTATGCACAATTGCTTTCATAATTAAGAAATACAAAATATTTAACACAAGCAAAAGCTGTTGTCAGTTTCATGCTGGTTGCATGGTACAAAGAAATTTTAGTAAGGATAAATTTGCATGGTTGCCTAATATATTGTGTTTTGTGAAAAGGTGAATGATATATATCTAACTATAGGATTATTTTTTTAATATGAGTAGGTTATTCTAACACTTAAAAAAATTGGGAACTTTTTCCTTGATCCTACATATATATAAACTTCGTAAATATTATTAAACTAGATCAAACTATTTTCTATTGCTTATAAAGTGACCTAAAAGTTTTTCACATGTAAATATATAATTCTTTTTATTTTTTTAGATTACAGATTTTGTTGTTTTAAATCCCCGATAAAATTTCAACATATGAAGGCATGCATCAAAATATTCGCTGAAATTTGTGTATTATGATATTTCAACATATTATGAAATTTACTTGACTTATTTAAGATTGTTTTATAGAAATTATTATTACATAACTTAAATTGTACTGTATTAGATATAATTTTTTTGAAGCAAATCCCATGAACAATTCTAATTTTATATAATTTAATTTAAACAAAAGTACTAAATTTTGGATTATAGTTTAGGTTAATTTGATTGAATGATTCTATAAAATACTTTATGTTTTGTTAACTAAAATGCTTTAAGCACTACCCTACCGATCTCATTTTTTCTTCCTGGATCGCTGTCCTCAAAGTACTAAAAAAAAATCTAGATAATTAAAGTCTCACTTTTCAAACATTAATTATTGAGATAACAAGTTATAATTTTTCTGACTTTGCAATAAATTATTCCTACAAGATCCATTATAAACGTCTCACTTTTGAAAACACTTATTTTTCTTTTCTTATTTTTGATTGAGATTACAGGCTTACTCGGAGGCCTCCAGTTCCAGTGCAGGTCATAATTAATGAACCATTTCTTAGCAATACTAAAATCTGAAGAAAGTAAGCAAAAATATATAATGAAAGAAATTTAGTTCCAGAAACACATTCTTCGAAACCTAATTAAGAATAAAATTATGTTATGAATTTAGGAAGACCTAACTTTATCTGAATTCCTTGTTTATTTCGTGGCTCACTGTTAGACTTTTATTTCAGGAAAGATTTTTCAATAATGCAAGGGCTCTGTTGAAAAGTAGCATTTTTATTTTCTTATGCATGAAGGTTATCTATGCACAATAATTTGAACAGAGCGCTGGTGAAAGTCTTGTCACTCAACAATTAATGATGAACTGATGGGCCCACATTAATGATCAATATAAATACAAATGTTAAAGGACGTTTTGTTCTAGTTGAATCAAATCTCTTCCATTCACTAACAGATATTAATGGAAGAAGCCCAGATAGTTATAGATGTCCAAGCCTCTCCTCAGTCAGAAGCCCCGGCAGTTGTAGATCTCAAAGCCTCTCTACAATGTGAACTCAACACATTACGGGGCGAGGCAGACAACTTCACCATATTTCGCACACCACATAACATTTCCAACAAAAAGGAGAATCTCTTTGAGCCCTCTGTCATCTCCATCGGCCCATTCCACCGTGGTCGAAAGCACCTCCGAGCCATGGAGGAATACAAAAGACGGTTCTTGCGGGATTTCTTGTCCCGTGGGGGCCACATAAGTTTGGATCTCTGTATAGCAGAGATGAAGTCGCTTGAAGAGAGAACACGGAGGTGTTATAATGAGAAGTTTGATGATCTTAAAAGCGAGGCATTTGTCAAGATGATGCTACTTGACGGATGCTTCGTGCTCGAGTACCTGTATAAATCTTTCGAAGGAAATGAGGATTTGATTTATGATTTTGGCTGGAACCATAATTTCATAGATCTTGATTTTCTACTTCTAGAAAACCAAATTCCCTTCTTTATAGTTGAGAAGTTGTACGAGATCGGTAATTTCGATCAAGAACTTAGAATGGAGTTTGTTAAATACACTGCTTATGGTTTTTTGTACCGAATACTAACCAAGGACCACCTAGACTCCATAGACCCATTTCCAGAACCTCCAGCTGAAATTTTTCATTTGGTCCATCTCTGTTACCACTATACAGTGCCTTGCCCAAAGAAACCAGTTATATTGAAAAAGAAACTAGGTATATTGAAAGGTTTATTTCATCAGTTTCATTCAAGAGTGCTCAGAGGAAGGTCTCCTCATTCGACTTCTCGAAGCTTGTCAGTGGCATCGCCGAAGATGTCCTCGATGGTGATCCCTTCTGCCACTGAGCTCCGACTGAATGGCGTGAGATTCACACCAAAGAGCAAACCGGAACATATGCTCGACATATCATTTGAATATGGTGTCTTGAAAATCCCTAGAATAAAATTCACCGATGACACTAAGCCTATTTTCGCAAACCTTTTAGCATTTGAACAATCTAAATATGGCAAAGAGAAGAAACCCTTTACAAGGTTTGTAGCATTTTTGGATAATCTTGCCAACAAACCAAATGATGTGACAATATTACAAGAGTTCGGAATTGTTGAAAATTGGGTATGCAATGAAGAGCAGGTGGCTAATTTCCTCAACCAGGTCACCGAAAGTGCTATTGATACGAGTGATCACTCTTTGGTGGAATTATACTCGGAACTGAACAGATACAGTGAATCAACATGGAACAGGTTCCGAACAAGATTGATTCGTCCATACTTTAGCGATCCGTGGTTTCAAATTAATTATGTCTTCGTTGCTTCGATATTTCTAGTTCTTACTTTTCTACAAACTTTCTATACGGTTTATGAATACTATGTTCCCTCCAACTCTTGATGCTTTAACTTTCACAGTACTATTCGGGGCTTCTAAATTGAACAAGAGAAAAGTGGCGTTACCATTTATGTTATGAAGGAGTTATTTTTATAATCGTTTTTTTTTTCTTCCTTGTTTGTCAATTGTCATTCCTTTAGTGTTCTATCTTGTATGTCTTTTGTTTTTATGATTTGCTACGAAGTTTCATTCAGATGTACTTTGTAACTCTGCACTATATATATTTGGTTTCCATTACTTTGTTTCTTTTATTATTCAATTTTCAAGGTTATTTTAAGCACCGGTACGTTACAGGACATGTATTATCTTTTGTGCGAAACATGGCTTTGGCAGTTGCTGCCAAAGTGATTTTATTGAAATTAAAAAAAAAAAAATCAATAGAAACGCTACAGGCAATTGGACAAAACAAAGTTGGCAGACCTATACATAGCTGTTTTGATAGATTCCAATATGCACAATTATTGTACCTTAAAAAGTCGAAATAAAAAATATACATCTGAATCATGATATTAGACAAAGGGAAATAGCTAAAATTCGAAAATTAAAGAAGATTTGTGATTTCATTAAGTGCATAAAATGGGAGGTTTAATTAGGTAAGCAATAAAAAAACGGTAAAAGGGAAATGGACAAGTCCATTTGGTTTTGAAATGGAGAGGAATTTCACGAATTCGAGTTAAGGTGTAGAAGCATAACAAACAAATGTGATGATGGCAAATAAAATACCAAGGCACTGGATCATCATTGGTCTCGGACTCCATTGAAGAAAATGAATTGGCCCAAATTAAATAATAGATGGGCTCTACTGTTGGACCGAAGAAGCGATTAAAAAAAAAAGCTGCTGCTCGGGCCGAACCAGCTGAAGACAAGAGAATTGAAGAAATAACCAACAGCTCTTACGCCTATATGAGGGTTATATTGTTTAAACATGGTCTACAGTGAGCCTTCAATTAAGCTGTGCATGTTCTACAAAACACCAAATCTATGAGAAGCAAAAAAATTTCTTCCCCAACGGTGCTTGAAGGAAACTACAAAATAGAGGACAAATAGCTGGCGCCTGTAAGGTGATTGCTGCCTCCCCTGCGCTTCAATCTCAACCGTTTGATAAAAAAAGAAAAAGTGGGCGCCTGAGATGATGCCACTTCACAGCCTCTCTAAACCCTAATGCGTCTTTGCCTTGCCTATATAAACAGCACCCTTCTTCTCAAAAAAGCTACAGCTCCATACACACACTATACCCAAGCTTTCTAAACAGAAAACAACACCTCCATTACCCTACAACATACAAACACACATCACATCGACAGCAATACAAACACAACCCTAAAACCTTCAATACAGAAACCCTAGCCGAATACCTACACAACACACAATACAGCCACCTAAAGCCCCATAGGCGACAGCCACCATAACCCAAGCTATTCAGTCAAGAACAATACTCTGCAAAAGTCACAAGTTAGGTTAGCTAGGTAAGAAAATTAGCAAGATTAGCTTTGTTCTTATTCTCGATTCAGAAAGCAAAAATGGTAATAAAACACCTTGAAATGTAAAGCCTACATGGCCAGATGATGTTAATCTATCTTATTCGAATGAAATCTTTTATTTGATGATTTTTCCTTCTTTTATTGTTTTATTTCGATTTGTTTCTATTTCCCTTTGTTTTTTCTTTCTCTTCTGAATAACAAATGTGAGGATGTGCGATATAAAATAACATGATCTATGTATCTGTTACAGTAACACATCCTATGATCAAATCAAAATACAAAAGTTTACTGTTTCTCTCACAACAAAAAATGATATATTTGCTAAGTCCGATATTTTGTTCCTCTATCCTCTTCCTTCTTCTTGTTTGACCTAATTCATCTTTTTGTTTCTCTCTGATATTTGATGAGAAGGGACTTAAAATTCTGGCTCTAATTCTAGCTATGGATTCGAGCTCCCTATAAAACAATTGACAAATTTCCTCATGTTATAATTAATGAAACAGTGAGGGTTGATTTCAAAGATGTGTATGATTGAGAGGATGGAATGCAACTACGATAGTTGATCAAACCCAAGGACTCCAAATAAATAAAATGTCTATATACATTCTTTTCCCTTTTACTGTTGCTTTTATAAAAATAAAATATATTCATTGTTTTCCTAGTCTGTTGAAGCTATAAAATTGAATCATTCAAATCCAATATCTAAAGTCCTCAAAACCAAATCTCGAAATCCAATTTACCTAAATTTGAGAACCAATATGAAATATGCCAAAGTCCCAAACACAACATATCACACCTATACTCATATCTCATACAATATATCCAAACATACCCATACTCATATCATAACCATACAATACCTTATTAGGACCGCAATGTCCCTAAACTAAATATAGACCACAAAGTCTCTAAACTAGCCTAATAGACTGTAAAGTCTTTAAACTAAAACCAATGCTCCAAAATATAATGGGCTGCAATGTCCCTAAACTTGACTCCGATCTAGGCGATAAAGCCTGATCAAATTCAAACCATACTTATACCAAAACCTAACGATGAAGAAACTATAAAATTTGAGTCTTTAAGAAAAACAAGCAAATGCACGACCAAGTTAGGAATAAAAAACCTAAGTTGCATCCTTGCATCGCATTCATATGCACCCACCTTTTAAAGGATCAAACTAGAAATCCAATTCACGACCCTCACTTTATATTGAAAATATCGCATTCATATGCACACACCCCAAGGATTGAACAAGGAAGCCAATACATAATCCTCAGTTTATACTAAAAATATCGCATTCATATGCACACACTCTCTAAGGATTGAACAAGGAAGTCAATCTATGATCCTCAATTCATACTGAAAAATTGCATTCATATGCACACACCCTTTAGGGATCGAAACAATGCATTCATACACACACACTCCAAGGATCGAACAAGGAAGCCAATACACTATTCTCAGTTTATACTGAAAACATTGCATTCATATGCATACATACTCTCTAAGGATCGAACAAGGAAGTCAATCTATGATCCTCAGTTTATATTGAAAACATTGCATTTATATGCAAACATAGGCAGTAGGAGCTGGCACTGCGTCATATGATCTGAGTCCTATCGTGCACCATACCATACTTGTAGGCGGTAGGAACTGTCACCACGTCGTATGCCCTGAGTCCTATTGTGCACACAACATATTGACTACCTAAATTGGCATCGCGCTTCATATTCAGACTCTAAATGCACACACAAAGGATTGAACAAGGAAGTTAATCCACAATTCTCAGTTTATATTGAAAACACTAATGCATAGGCCAAGTTAGAGATAGGAAACCTAAGTTGCACTATTGCATCACATTCACATGCACGCACACACACACACACATAAATGATCGAACAAGGAAGCCAATCCACGGCACTCAGTTTATACTGAAAACACCAATGCACCAATCAAGTTAGGAATAGGAAACCTAAGTTGCATCTTTTCATTTTATTTATATGCACACATGAAAAGTTTACGACAGAAACACACCCCACTCTTATTTACGTTTAGTGGCCCTAAATCATGGAATTAGGAGAGATCTATTAAACTCTGTCCGAGCCCGAGTGGCGAATGAGCAGGCGGGCCAAGTCAGAAGTCGAGAGCTGTTAAATCCCTGTCTGAGCCCGAGCGACGATTGAGTGCCAAATACACCAGCTCGTTATGACTCGCTCTAGTAAGGTAAGTAAGCTACTATAGATAGGCATCGGTACGTTTCCCGTCGCATTGGGTTGAGTGTTGCGCTGAGTCTAAACTTCGGATTGAGCCGTAGCTCGAGTAGCCTGGCGACGGTGTCGTAGCTAGCTCACGTGCTCACCCTTCAATAGTCAGGTCAGTCAAGTAGTGCCGAAGAAGCTCTATTTGTGGAAGAGGGGGGCAGCCCTGTACCGATCATCCAATTTGCTCTGACGATCAAGGTTGCAGCTTTCTTTTATGTTTTCTATAATGCTTTGACAAGCTGTAAAATATATCAATTTTTTTAACATGTTTTGTATAATGCTTAATTTGTCCATGACACTTTCTTCTTAATTTATGCTTGACGTAGAAATAGCATCTATATATGTCTTTAGGGGCGTGGTATTTGTGTAGCGCTCATTATAATATAAAAGGGTTGGCAGAACAATTAAAATTTCAGTTCTAAAACTGAGATATTCAAAGATAAATTTTGCAAGTGAGATGGTTAGAGGCATGGGCGGACGCAGGATTTCTGCCAGAGAGGGGCAGAAATCGGATCAAATATCTTATCAGATTCAAATTCATTAACTAATCGGGTACAAATAAATTGACTTGGTCACGAGTCTGAGAGGACAACAATTTTTCCGTGCAAATAATTTTTTTTAACAAAACGAAAAAAAATCAAATATTAAGGAGAAAAAAACATTCCGAGATGAAGCCACACTTCCTTTTTAATCTCAATTAAACTTTGAGCACCAGTTAGTGGATAAGGCTAGGCATGTCAAAACAAAACATTTAAAGAAAAACCTAGATCTCGTAGGCACTAACAATTTGAGATGAATTGATGCCATCGAAATTTCACCTTTGATGTGCGCTAAGAAAGCGACAAATTACTTTGTTCGTTAAGATTTAACGAATTTCTTCGTGAACCCCTTGCTTTTCTTTTTATATAAAGTTGAAGGCCTGTAGCGACGAACTGGTTTTAGGCTTGGCCCATTCTTTTTAATTGCACTAAAGGAGGAGATTTGGGCTTATTGGGTCCAGGGAGGGGCAAAGAAGAGATGGGCCTATATTTTCTATATAATTTCAAAATTCAGGGGGGGCAACTGCCCCCTCTGGGCTTTACTGGGTCCACCCCTGGTTAGAGGAACATATTAAAAACACTTAATGTATGTTGCATGCATCTTTCTTGTTATTTTAGTTTTTGAATAACTTTTAAACACATCTAATTTTTATGGTACATTTTCTATTATATCTATATTCTTAGCAGTTGAATTTGAAGGACACAATTTTTTTTTTAATTTATAGTATCAAATTGAGCATTGATCTTTAATAACATAAACTAGTTCACATCAACAAATATGTACAATTAGTACATGATTTATCCCTCCTGTGAAAATTACAAGGATAATTTCTAGTGTACCCATCCAAATAAAATTCCATAATAGCCAATTAGTATCATGCCCATATGTTACAACGGAGGGCATATTATTAAACCAGCATTGTGTGCCCTAGAAGTATCTTAATATAGACCTAAATTTTGATTATCTTTAATTTATAACCAAAATTAGCCATACATTATGGCTCAATATCAATTTTTTAAATCAGAAGAATGGCCTAGGATTGTTAGAAAAGGTACTACACCCATAATATGGACTTAATTAAGCCCATATTATGGGTGTAGTACCTTTTCTAACAATTTGGTCAATAGGCTTTAGTAAAGAAATTGTGAGCCAGCTGAAAAGGATGCAAACAATTTCACACCTTTGTGATTCTTTTATTTTAAATGAAATTTTGTTTAATTTTTCTTATGAGTAATATTTGTTTTGCTGGTCTCGGATCGCACCACTGCCCACTGCACACTTTAGATTATTGTGTAGTGACACAGGATGAGTTCTGAGTGCGTATCCTATGAGGGAACCGAATCCTCTGCCTCCCAGGGGGTAGGATTTTCCTGTCCCTGAGTCGCTGACATGTGAACCCGCAGCACAACTAAAACCAATATTTAAATGTTTAAACTCGTCTGGACCCACGTGCACTACAGCATAAAAGCTCATCTGCGACCGGTCAAATCGGTCACAGATGAGTAAGGCGCCGGTCACAGATGTCTAAATCAGTCGCAGAAGACCAAATTCGGTCGCAGATGTATCGGTCGCAGTTGCTCCGTCGCTGATGACCTCCATGATGACGTCACCGGTCACAGATGAGTCAAAAATCGGTCACAGAAGGCCTTTCAGTGACCGATTATAATCCGTCACTGATACCAGTTGGTGACGTGGTGGAACCTTATCAGAGACTGCCAGATCGGTCTCTGATGGTACCAAATCGGTCGCAGAAGTGTTAAATTTTTTTTATATAATTTTTCTATTTTTTTCTTTTCACCAATTGGTACAAATATATTGTATCAAACATAACCCATTTTGTTCATTTACTTTTCCCCAGCCCAATCGTTAATAATCGTACCAAACAATTCAAGCCCTATCGTTACAAATTGTACCAAGCAATTCAAATATTACAAATACCAAGCAATTCAAGCCCTATTGTTACGAATCATAGCAAGCAATTCAAATATTACAAATACCAAGTAATCAAAATATCAAATATCAGAAACACAAAAACAAAACAGAAAAAAAACACAAAAACAGAAACAGAAAAAACAGAATCAAAACAGAAATTTGAAAAAAATAGAAAAAAAACTTAAAAAATCAGAATAACAAAACAAAAAAAAAACGGAAAAAAGGAAAAATTCAGAAAACGAAAACAGAAAAAAAAAAAAGAAAGAAAGAAAATGCAAAAACAGAAAAAATGTTAGAAACAACTCAAAAACGAAAAAAAAAACCAAAACACAGATTAAAAATAGAAAACGAAAACACAAAAAAAAACAAAAAATAAAAAGTCAACAACAGCAACAAAAACCGGATCAAAAACAGCAAATAACCGCAAAAAAAAGAAAAAAAAAACTTAAAAAATCAGAATAATAAAACTGAAAAAAACGGAAAAAAGGAAAAATTCAAAAAGCGAAAACAGAAAAAAAAGAAAAGAAAAGGAAATGCAAAAAAACGCTAAAAACAACTCAAAAACGAAAAAAAAAACAGATTAAAAATAGAAAACAAAAGCAGAGAGAGGCTCAGAGGGCGAGGCGGAGGCAGGATCGTTGGGCAACCGGACGGGGATCGTCGGGCGGAGGTCAGACGGAGTCAGCTAGGGTTTCAGTGGAGACACGCGCGGGAGACAGAAAAATAAAAAAATAGTTCGCGCTCAGGATTTTGAGTGCAGACCCTTCTGCGACCAGCCAAATCGGTCACAGAAAGGTTTTGGCGCCGGTCACAGAAAGGGTGGTCACCGATGCTTTTTTGTTTTTAAATTTTTTTTTTTAAAATGGTCTTCAGTGACCGGTTGTTGCGCCGGTCACAGATGCCGGTCACAGAAGGGTAAAATTACTGTAGTGGTGTCAGTCGCACTGGGGGCAAGAAAATCCTGCCCCCCGGGGGGCAGGTGATCTCCTTCCTCCTATGAGATATCTCATATTTTGCGTGACTGACGTGTCCAGTGCCTATTCGGGGAAAGGGCAGAGGCCCAGCATTATTTGAGCTTTGAAATTTGTGCATAATGTATTTGGCGTAGAAGTCTTTGGATTTAATTAGCATGGAAGCCGTCGGTTTTGGATTTAAGTGGCATTGAAGCCTTTGGTTTAGATTTGGTTTGAGTTCGCATTGGGTTTACTCGTGTTTGGTTTATGTTTTGGCTTGTTCCGATTTGAACTTGATTTTTTGCTTGGATTGGATTTAAGCTTGGTTTTTTTTAATTTTGGGTTGGTCTTGGGTCTGACTTGGGTTTGATTAATTGTGGTCTTTCGGTTCACTTTGAGTTTAATGACTTATTTGATTTACTCGGTTTATTTGGATATGCTTGATTTAGTTTTTGCAGTTTTCGAGTTTGATATAAGTTTTGGGTCGGTCTTGGGTATAATAATCTCAATTTATGTGAATTCTTGAGTTTGGTTTGAGCGTCATATTTAATGTGGATTTGACTTGAATTGGGATAGTCTTTTCGTTTAAGTCTTCAATATAAATTTGTTTCGGTTTATTTTGAGCTTGGGTTTCATAGGTGCGCATGCGGGTCGATGTACACTTGATTTGGATGTCCATTACTCGGTTGGGCGCTTGGTTTTCCCATAATCCACACTTTAATGAGATTAATTAACTCCTTATTTTGTTTCGGATCTAACAGTGATAAAGGGTCTTGACATCTGACACGCTTTATCCCAGGACTCATAAATTTCAATTTGTATACTTCTTTGGAGAGCACTTAAATGAATCATTAGTTGAAGATAGTCACATTGTTTCTTTGATATACTTTATTTCATATGAATTCGTTCAATATCACCATTTATGAATTTGTGACTCCCTAATTTCACTCTGGAATTAATTGATGCACAATCAATTACATTCAACTCATCTCCCCTTTTTTTTTTGTTTTCATGTATACCATTTGTCATACAACGGTGACATTTGAATTCTTGAATTCACTTGTATTTATATTTTTTTTGTTCCCAGCAACATTTTTATTTTTACTTGATTTCGTGTATATCACTCTTAATAAAACCCTTTAATTTATCACTCCACCAAAACTACACATTTGTTTTATTCTTCTCTTGAAATTTCAACAACATTTCGGTCTCAATTTTATTTTTCATGTCTAATGACGAGGAAATTTCGACAGCATTTCTGCCTCATTCATGCTCATCATTAGCATGATTATGGCATCCTACACGCACCGAGTGCTTCGGATCCTTTTTTGTTGGCACTCTACTTCACCGAGTGGTTCGAGCCCATTGAATCACCCTACAGGCACCCTACGTGCACCGAGTGCTTCGAGTCCGATAGTAACGAGTGTTTGTGTGGTTTTGCCCAACTGGCGCCCTACACGTACCAAGTGCTTCAAGTCCAATAGTAGCAAGTGTTTGTGTGGCTTCACCCAACCGGCACCCTACGTGCACCGAGTGTTTCGAGTCCGGAGGTGGTAGTGAATTATTTCAAATGTGTTGCGACTTTCACTTCAAATCAATTTTTTTATTTGTAAAGTCTGAGAAGAAACGAGAGATCTGAGATGCAAAACCCCTTTATTTTTTTTTAGCTTCGCTTCGGCAAAGAAAACTGGCGTATTTTTCTTGTATTTTAATTATTTTCTCAACTTCCCTGTATATTTATTTTTGTTGACTTCTCTCCACTCAAATTCTTGATTTTTAGTTTTGAGTATAGTATGCTGACTCTTGATTCTCTCTCTTTTGTCTCTCTCTATCTGTGTATATTCTATCTTCTCCCCTTTTTTGTTTTGTTAGATTTCTGAGTCGTTTCTTATAGAGCAGGAAGGCGCTATTTGTTGCCAAGAATCATGCTCACATTAAATCGACCAATCACTGCGATCCTTCAACCTTGCAATATCTTAATTCTCAGATTTGGTGCTATATTATCATCATTATAACGTTGAATATTAAACTTTCGTGTGTTACGGTGCTGATCATGATTGCTCGCTTCAGTTTATTTTTCTATTTTTTTTTGGCGTGGATTCAATGTAATCTGACCAATTATATATCACGGTACTCCGCTACAATGTAAATTAACATATTCTTTGCATCGGTATAGCTGTGCGGTCTGTCTTATTGATCTCAATTTGATAGCAACCTGTGCTAACTTACATTTGTATTTTATTACATTGGTATATCGGCACATGTGGACATAATTAAATATGCACCGTTAGTTATAACAATGTGGTGTCTTTTCATTATATCAATCTCAATTTCTTTGCTATTTTTTTTATTGAGCATTATGCTTATGACTTGGCACATGTAGATTAGAACGCACAACAAATTTTAGTGAATCAATTTGCATTTGTATTTATGACTAAAGGCTGTCGAATGAGGATATTTACTGTTACAACTGTTGTCAGCATCGTTGAGTCAGGAATGATTTAAGCAGCATATATCGCTTGAGGATTGATTGAGGTTAATGAGAAATTAATTTTGTTTGTTAATCATGACATACGTATATTATTACAATTGCAACGGTGATAATTATAATTTAATATCATTCAACTCAAATGAATAATTTGGACAGCTTTTACCGCATATAAATGTGTACCGTTACAATGTAGATTCTCATAATTTTATCACCATTATTACAGTGTGGTCTGATGGGCTACGACAGTGGCACAAATCAATTATAAGATGGCCCACAGTGCATGAAGGCTTATGATCTATATTAAAATAAAATTTATCTGAAGTCCGTTATAATAAAAAAAAAACCGAATTATCATCGCAACATAAAAAAAAAACTTTGATCCAGTAACAAATTTAAATTTGCAAAGCTTGATTCCAGTAGCGACTTCTCTCTTTTTTGTTGTATTTTTATTATTTTTTTAGAATGATATTCGTAATGATAAGTCTGGACTCTGGTGGATCGAGAGGTGGTTTATTATATATATATATATGTCTCGCATATTTCCCTTATTTATTTTATATTTTATCGATATTTTCTTTTGATGCATTGTACCAAATCATTTTTTTTTAACAATGGGTGTCATTTCAGACATGTCACACAACACTCGAATTGTATGAAGTCGGGTTGTTTAAGCGTCACATTTTTAGGGTAAAATAGTTTAGATTTAATACTGATATCGAAATGAATATATTTTAAAATTATGCTAATCTTGTAAACACATCCAGAAACATTTAACTAATGTCCAACAAAGTATTATCCCTTTATCAGAAAGTATTATTCCATTATTTTAATTATTATTTTTAAACTTTAATGTATTTATTTCACAATGAAATATTTAGCTTTAATCAGTAGACCACATGGAAGTGTATTTATTCCTGTGCAGTAAAATATTAATCTGATTTAATCAATGAAACACAATAAATAAACAAACAAGGAAAATAAATAACAATATATATATATATATATATAGAGAGAGAGAGAGAGAGAGAGAGAGATGGGCTATGGTGCATTGCAATGCATAGGCACCTTTGTGCATTGGACCATAAATCACCGATTCAAAGTCCAAATGATCGATCCAAACCTTTCATCTTGTTCTCCATTTTAATATGTGCTTGGAGACCAAATTTTACATTTTTTGAAATTTTTTTACTATTTATTAAGCCACTTTGAAAATCGCTGATCCAACGGTGGCTTAACCAAACAGTTAAACTGTTGGATCAGCAATTTTCAAAGTGGCTTAATAAATAGTAAAAAAATTCCAAAAAATGTAAAATTTGGTCTCCAAGTACATATTAATATGGAGAACAAGATGAACGTTTGGATCGGTCATTTGGACTTTGAATCGGTGATTTATGGTCCAATACACAAAGGTGCCTATGCATTGCAATGCACCATAGCCCATCTCTATATATATATATATATTTGTTAATTTGATCACAGCTCCCATTTTCTTATTTTAATTCTTGTTACAAACAAACTCTTCTCGGGTATTGAACCCAACAATCGTTAGTTTAGCAACAAACCCCCCCCCCCCCAATTTACTTATTGCATCTTATTTAAGATTAATTAATTTAGTAAAAAAATTATAACTGCCTTAGTCTTTGGATCGATACCTATAATTACTACAAGGATAGATTGTGCGCTTGCAATTCAATCTACTTTGCGTATTTAGGGTTTTATAAATTTAAAACAAAAAGTGTACGAAATAGACCAATTAATTATATACCCAAAATACACATCAGGGATCATACGGTAATGCAAAGTTATGTTTGCATAATTCGTTCAATCGGTTTACATAATTTAGTATTGAAGTTTACAGAATCTCATGAAGAAGTTTACATACACTTTTCAGTTAAATTCGGAGATAATACAGTGATTGATGTCTAGGGACTGTTAGCAGCTTCCATTCAGAATAGCTTATTCTGCGTTTAGTTAATTTTGAATAGCCAGAAGAAGGAATCCAACTTATTTATCTCATTAAAATGATATATTCTTACAAAAATTGAAAGTTTACTATTCTAATAAAACAAATAGAAAAATATATTCTAACTTATTCTTATTTTACAATCAAACAAATCTAGAATAAGTGAATAACACATTTTTTTTAGCACGTCTAATCAAAATAAATTTCTAGTGAATATGATTATTTGTTAGTTTTTTCCGATTGACCTCTAGTCAACGGTCCCACAATTATGATTTCCACAATTTTTATCCATACTTTAAGTTGCCATCAATAGATTAAAGTCCACTTCCGTAAAAGCAACAAAGAGGAAAAATAAAAAGTAAATCAAAATAATTCGGAAAAGATGCGAGATAGAGACAAAAAAATTGTGCTATCAAACGTAGAATCAATTCAGAATGTATTACTAACAGATGAGGATTCATTAATTTAATGTTTTGTTCTAATAATTTTTAAAGGTTGAAATCAATGTGGTTTTCATGCGGTTTGCGAAAAATCACCGCATACTGCCGTGCCGAATATGTAAACCACAATTATGATTATTTGTTAGTTTGGTGAAACTTTCCTCAGCCGTTTGGGGCATAAAATAAATGTTTCTGTAGATGGTCAGGAAATATTATTGTAAAAATAGGACGTGTTTGGCTGTATGTGGCGGCATGTACAGCTAATTAAGGATAAAACACAAACACAACACCACCTGTTAGATGTGCTGTGTCCTTGGGTCGTCCGGATGAAAAATTAAATTTTAGTTTCAGTTAACACTGGACCCATAATTTTGGATCGGCGGTACTGTATCATGAACAGTAACATGTAATTCTTTTGATCCAACATATAACATATTACATCTCAAGATTCAATACAATGTTTCTATAAAAATCATGTCCTTACCACTTAGTAAACATGTGATCAAGCTTTGGCACAGGTTTTGATATGATTCATAATCCTCTGTACATGGGATCAAGGATCTAAGGCTTAGCCAAAGGTGACTACGTCACCGATTTTTTTATTTATAACAAAAAAAAATAAAAAATATTATTAATAACCAGACCCTCCAATTTTTTTCATCCGTACCCAAACCGCCCTCCCATGGGGCGGTTTACACCCCCCCCCTCCGCCCCAATCCGCCCCATGGTGGGGCAGTTTACTATTTTTTTTTTTAATGCGATGATGTTTATAATTTATGTATTTTGTAATATTATGTATTTGTTTATATTTTTAATACGATGGATTTTATAATTTGTAACTAGTTTAAAATATAAGTGAACAAAATAATCAAATAACGTCTAATCAACATAAAATATAGAAACGAAAACAAAGTGAATAAAATCAGCAAATAACGTCTAATCAACATACAATATAGAAATGAAAATATAAAAATACTACGTCAGGTCTACAATATGAAATTATTTAAAAAAATATATATCATTAATTACTTAAAAAAATTGCATTAAAATAATTGTAACATGAAAGACTACTGTTTTATTGAATGTATATATTATATATAGATATTATATATAGATTCAATATTGTAACATGAAAGATTTTGTAGTATATTGGTTAGAGTGTGTGACTCTCACTCAATGGATGCGAGTTCAAGCTCCAGTGGTGACAAAAAATGGGCTGGAAGCATCATTTTTTTTTTTTAACTTTAAACGGCCATAACTTTTGCTAGGAAAGTCGGATTGGCGCGTATGAACCCAATTCGGAAAGGAGAGGAGGAGACGGTGGCGACCGTCACCCGGGATTTATCCCAGGTATCCGGAAAAATCAGAATCTTCAAAAAACGTCGTTTAGTGCCTCAAAAATTAATTAAGATTTTTAGTATCTTAATTGAATTTTTTTATGTTAAAAAATACTTTTCAGCACTGAGAAATGCACCAGTAGCAAGTGCAATTGCCACAGGAGAAGTCTCATACAAGCATTTTGTCTTCTGGTTTGATTTTAAGGACTGGGGGAACATAATCGGAACCGAGTAGCCACTAGAATCAACAAACATCGTGGTACGACATAAGTCAAGCACGAATGCCCTAACATACACTAGTGGAAAAAATACCTTTTGTATCGGTTATTTACACACATCTGTGTCGGACCTAAGGACGACACTGATCCAGGCGACACAGATACCTAAACTAATCTGTATCGGGTAAAGAACCGATACAAAAAGTAAGAATTTGTATCGGTTGTTTAATAGAACCGATACAGATAGTAGTATTTGTATCGGTTATTTGCAAACAACCGATACAGATTCTTACTTTCTGTATCGGTTGTTTGCAAATAACCGACACAAATACTACTATCTGTATCGGTTATTTACAAATAACCGACACTGTAGCGTTTTTTTTTTTTTTTTTTTTTTTTTTTGCTGCTTGCTGAATGTAGATATCTGGATAACAGAAAAATTTGTTTCTTATTTTCAAATTATGATATGGCAAAATTTTCAAGAGAACACAATAGTACAGATTCCAATTTTTCTCACTAGAAGAAAGATCACCAATTTAAATAGAAATTAAACAGTACAGAAATTTTACATATTATTTCCACATTAATTAATATCACATTTACATAATTCAAATTTTACTAAATAACACAATAATAATACCACATTCACACAAAAAGGATTGGATCTAGATGACAGCAACATAGTTGATATGCCCTGTAAAACCTAACTCCTTGGCAATAATAGAATTACACCCACTGCACCAAATACTGAAAGGCATTTCAAATCTGAAATTAAAAGAAAGATTTAGAACCTATTTGCTGGAACACTGGCACAAATATGCACATGTACAAATATAAAAGGTAATTTGCAAGTGATAGATGTTTACCTTATTATCAAGATCCCTTGGTCTAGTTTTCTTGCTCTCTCCCTCAAAGCATGTTACCCATGAAATTTATTGAGTGAACCCTGTATAACATTGGATCTATTTACAACAAAATTTTGGATGTGTTATTTGCAATACAATAATGTAATTCTATAACAGAATGCAAATATTCAATGTAAGAAGGTGAAGAAATACTAAAAACAACTTCATTTTTATAATAATATGAAAAGAAACTTCATATATTCAAGTGACAAAGAATCCAGCAGAACCAAATTTAAATTGAGAAAAAATATACCAACACTACAAGTCTATATGAGGAAAATTGCTCATTTCAAAGAACAAACCCTCACAAGAAGTGACATTCCAAGGGGTATATGTGCTGAACTTGTGTGTTTTCTAGTTCTGAACTTCTAATTAAACAAATTAAACCAGTACCAACACTTTTGCTTTTTTTGGTGTAGCAGATAGATATATTAGCAAGTCATGGATGATGCATCCCTTCATATATAAAACATGCACTGGTACTGATACTGGTACAACTGATAGGCAGCATAGACATAGACCTATTACCTTTATTCAATTGCCTAAACCTTTTCCCGCTTTTACAATTTTACAATGCCCCAAATCATGCACTGGTATGTACTTTTTCCTTAATTGAACAAGGACTTAGGTATTGTATTCGTCAGAAAAAAAAAAAAACTTACTGTAATTTCAGGAGGAAAATCAGAGTAGCGAAGAGTAATGTAGTTTAACGATTGAGACAGAACTTCTATACAGAAATCGAAGATGAACCTCCTGGAATTTTCAATTCTTCTTAGGAATTTCGAATTCTTCTTAAACCCCCTAAAAAAACCAAACTAATTTCTAAGAAAAGTAAGAGCAACTAAGTGAGAGAGGTTTGGTGAGACCTGCGATCGACTAAGCTGATGAGGAGGCGAGGGACTTCGCAGATCTGGCGGAGAGGAGGAAAGGGGTGGCTCTGAGCAGAGGAGTCGACAGCTTAGAGGAAGGGGGTGGCGCTCAGCGGAGGGTGACTGTGCTGAGAAGAAATCGCACGACGGAGAGGGTGGTGCTGAGAGGAGGAGGAGGAGGGCGACTGCGCCGGTGCTGATCAAGATTTCACAGACCCTAGGCGGAGAATGAAAATGAGGAGAGTCGAAACTGAGAGGAAATGAAAATTAGCAAACCCTAGGCGGAGAATTTGAGCCGCGAAAACTTATTTTTGTATCGGTTCTAGTGAGAAGCCGAAACAAATAGTTCTGTATCGGTTATTTATAAAAAACCGACACAAAAATCTCATTGTTTGTATCGGTTCTTTGTAAACAACCGATACAGATTATTTGTATCGGCTGTTACACTAAGAACCGATACAAATAGTGAGATTTCTGTGTCGGTTTTTTAATTGAACCGATACAGAATGTTTTTAGTGTCGGTGTTTTTTAAATAACCGATATAAATTTTTTTCTGTATCGCCTGACACAAATAGCCGACACAAATAGGGCGATACTGAAAGTCCTTTTTCCACTAGTGATACCTCTTGACAAGCTCCACGTCAGATGTCAATGGCGTAATGGCAATTTCGGCGGCATATTGGCGAACAGCCTTAAAACTGATGCAGTACTGGAAGAACTTCTCATTCTTCTGTTTTAGCTTCTTTGCCACCTCCTCCACATGCACACCCAACAGCTCTGGGATCAACGTCGGGAGTGTCTGATGATCCGAGACACCTCCTACCGGATCACCATCGATCCGCCAGACCCCATAAGGCACTCACTGTCGTTTCTATATTGTATGTTGATTAAACGTTATTTGGTGATTTTATTCACTTTATTTTCGTTTCTATATTTTATGTTGATTAGACGTTATTTGATTATTTTGTTCATTTATGTTTTAAACTAGTTACAAATTATAAAATCCATCGTATTAAAAATAAAAACAAATACATAATATTACAAAATACATAAATTATAAACATCGTCGCATTAATATAAAAAAAAAAAAAAGTAAACCGCCCCACCATGGGGCGGGTTGGGGGGGGGGGTAAACCGCCCCATGGCGGGACGGTTTGGGTACGGATGAAAATAATTGGAGGATCTGGTTATTAATAATATTTTTTATTTTTTTTTTGTTATAAATAAAAAAATCTGACTACGTCACCTTTATAATTTTAAAATTTTAATTATATGTATATAAATTTAATTGAATTTTATTTTTTTAGAACTTTTTTTATATAATCTAGGCACCCTCAATAAATAACAAATGCTTAGTTGTAACTTCGTAGTTAAAACTTTATTTTATAATTGAGTGATTTTGAGCTCAAATTGCACGTACTCATCATAATTATGTATTTTAATTTTCGGCCACCCTAATAAAATTTTCTAGTTCTGCCTGCAATAACTAGAGATTTATTTTCTTATGATAACACATGTACAGTACCTTTTATCATTGAATGAGATGTATTAACTTTGCTCCAGTGGTTCATGATTCGTCAATTGATATACCCATTAATTATTCTCCTAATATCAAATGTATGGGACCAAAGAGAGACCAATATGACTTGTGAAAATTTTAGCAAAGAAAGGACCCAGTTTTAATATATAAAGATGAGTTAATAAAAAAAACATAGGTACATATGCGAAATTAACACGGCCGGGTCGATCTATACATATTGGAATCATTTGGGTGGTTATGTACCACTCTTACAAAGAAAACATCTGCAAGCGCAAGCGGTACGTATATATTCCAAATGGCAATAAAAGCTCCTCCAATGGTCTGTATTATTATCTTCCTACTTTTTAGCACCTCTCTCGTTTTCCCTACTGCACAGGCCACTCGAATCCTACAAGAAACCAACACTGGTGATAATCTTTTTCTTTCCCTGTTGTTTTTATTGAAATATTGGCAGCGGCTGCCAAATTAGAACTGCTGCATGTGTGGTCGAGTTTAATTTGAACTGTCGTCTGTGAGCCAAAATTTTGAAGTTTTACTCCTACAAGTTAATAAGTTTAAATTTTTCGATACATGCAAAATGATGTGTACCGTTGGCAAACTATATACCTAATGTTTATGGTTTGCATTTGTACACGAGTATATTGGAGATTCGATTATAATTGACACCACCCAATTAATGACATTTCCTTTTCATTTTATATTTTGTATGATACAGGTATCTTAAACCCTGACAGGCCAGTAACCACACGGCCTGGCGGACCAAACACTCATCCGGGAACGGGCTGCGCATCCAATTACCATTGCACTCATGATCCTGAAACAAACCCATAGAAGATTAATCAACAATTAGACGAAAGAGTTGGAGAACGAAAATGGAAGAACATATGTATATATATGTGTGTATAAGCTTTTAAGTGAGATTTATATATGTAACATGGAGAAATAAAGTGGGGATCTCGATTGTGATGTGTACACTACTGTCTACACTCATTATATATGTCTTTGTGCTGCCTGAATAAATTACTGCGTTTTGATATTAAATTGAGTTGTGAAATTAATATGATTCATGATACTGATTCCATAGGAAATAATCCTCTGTAATAACTATTGATTTATCTTCTTATGGTAACATGACCATCTATCATTGAATTGGGTTTATTAACTTGGCTCCAATGGATCATGATTCACTGTGAATATACCTATTAATCTCCTTATAATATGAAAATTATAACAAAAAAATGAAAATTATAAGATGGCATAAACCATGCATCTCACATCTCACCCACTCCATTCAAATCTCTTTTGCCAAGCAGTTCAACACTTTTGGTACCGTGTACCGCAATTAACAGAGACTCTGTTCATTGGCAGATGTTAAGATTTATATTTAATCTTGTAGCTTCTTTTCAATGTCTGGTAAATATTTCCTCTTCCTTTGTTAATAAAATATTAATAGACCGGGGCCTACTTTTTGTACAAAATTAATAGAGAGAATAACATGTGCTTCCTTATGCATGCATCTCTTTAATTTTCAAGAAGATTAGAAAACTAGTTCTTATCCTATTAAAGGGTGTGTTAAATACCGTATATGTTCGGTGGATGTGTTTTGATATCTATACTTATCTAATTAAGATTATTCTTAGGCAAATTTTATCCTTATTTGTTAACTATCATAGTGTATATTTGTTGAGGGACTTCTTTATTGTGTCTTCACTTTTGATAAATTTATACTTTAAATATTTGTAAATTTTTACTCAAAAAAAAAAAATTGTAAATTAAGGGCCGAAACCTTGTATGTTATATTTTCTTTATGCCACACATAAGGCATGTTTAGCTATAAGTGGAATAGTGACCAAATAAAATTTAAAATAGTTTTCTATTTCGTATTATTTCGATCGTCTTAAAATAAAAATGGACGAATGGAAGACTATTGAAAATGAGTCAATTTCATCTCATAAAAAAACAATTTCTCTATTAATTTCATCACTCCATAAAATAGAGAATTTACTCATAAGAATGTAGAGGAAACTAACAAAAAAAATATGAATTTGACTGTAAAAGTTCAAACTCAATTAACTTCTTTTTTCCTCTACAATTCCACTTAATTTCTTTATTGTTTAGTTAGAATGGAACTTTATTCCAGTCTATTCTCCTCTTTCATATTTAATTTAAAGAAACATTCCAATACGAGAAAGTAATATAAAATATAACCCAAAACCATTCCAATATTGCACTGGCGTTTGATAGGTGTGATCGTAAAAAAATGCTATGAATCCTTTGTGAATTTAGCACAGTAATAACTTAAGTCCGTTATTGTAAAAACCTTTCTGATTGCAATACAATATTTTTTTTTTATTGTTAATAAATTCTCAGTACGTAGGTATTTAATTATGTCACTAAACTTCAAAAATTAGTTAGAGAAAATTGTTCATTTTAGGACTATGTAAATCAATTTTACTTATCAAATATTAACTGCACTTGCCAGCTAAACTAACCCTAAAATAAAAAACTTTTCAGTCCGTGTACTAAGTCTTTGATAGATAAGATATATATAGTAAAACAATTGACTCCGAAGTCCAAATAAGTACACTTATTTTGAATCACCATGAAAAATGGAAATTTCAAGAATTGATTATTTTTTGAGAAAAAAATTAGAGTCATGCCCTAATTTGTTGTATTGAAGTTGCAAATAGATTTTTTAACAAGTTGGAAATAATAATTTCAAGAATTGATTATGTTTCAAGTTTTCCTTTTCAATCCGTCATTTTACCGGAACCGGATCACCTGTCTTTCAGTGGGCAAGAAATTCTTGCTCCTAAAGTCACTGACACGTGAGTCCGGTGTAATTTTAGACATTTAAATATTCGATATAGTTTTATCTCCAAACCCATCTCGGACTCACATGTCACTGATTTTAGAAACATAATTTTCAGTCCACAGAAAGACCGGAGCTTCGGTTCCCATTTTACCAAGTAGACTTGGAGTCAACTGCCACATAATTCCAAACTTCCAATCTTGATACTTTTCAATAGACTAGCACTCTCCACTAAAATTCTGATTAAAGACCAAAAGTTAAAGTAGATTGTCATCACCTCTTTTATATTGCTCTTTTGAGATTATCCTTGACTAATGTTGGAAAATATAGCAGAAGTTGACTAGCATTTCAAACATAGTAGAATCCTATAGTGGTCATTTATTGTTGTCTAACTACAATTATTTTTACTAATACTAAAAGGTGATTCCTTATATATTATTATTAAGTCCACTTACTATGACATCGGTATAATACCAACTCGAAAATTTATTGGATAGACTTCAAACTAATTAATCTAAATTGTTTAAACTGATTTATTTTATGAGTGATGCGTTTACATACATTTTTTTATTTTTTAAAGTTATTTTTCATATCACGTCAAGCAGTCAAAAATATTAAAAAATAAATACATTCAAATTATCTTAAAAACTTCCACACATGACCGCTTGATTTGAAACTAAATAAATTCGAAAAATTATTAATTTTGTATGTAAACTATAAAGCTAGAATGGAATCTTTAATCTATTCTTATTTTTTATAATTACTTTAAAGGGACGTTCCAATACGAGAAAGTAATATAAAATATAACCAAAAACATACCAATGTTTTAAAGGTACATCTTTTTTTTCTTTACCGTTTACAATATTTAAAGAAAATGTTTACATAGTTATGTGATAAGGTCACAAAATTCAAAACAATTGGATATAGCATCTAGATGCAAATTAAATTTTTTCTTTTTTGAAAATAATTCAAATTTGAAAATTTTACTAGTTTACAATATTCAAGAAATCTATCTACAGAGTTATGAGATAATGTTTACATAATTCAAAATAATTAGAAGTAGCATCTAGATGCAGGTTTGAAAAAAAATGAATTTTTTTTTTTAAAACAAATTTTGAATTTTTTTTATATGTATCTGCTACTGAATTTTAATATGGTTCTTGTTAGTTATTAGTTTTAAAAAGTTGTTAGAGATCTTCTAAATGTGATCTCAGTGGTCCTAGTCAAAGGTCTACAAGTGGTCCCGGTCAAGATGGTTAAAGCTCTTAAACTGGAGGTTTATTGTGGACCACACAATAATGCAAAATTGTTATATTTGCAGAATTTGTTGAATCGGTTTACAGAATCTAGTGAAGAAATTTACTGACATAATCTAGTGAAGAAGTTTACTTACAGACACTTTTCAAATAAATACGAGAATAATCCGGTGATTGGTGTCTGGAGACTGTTAGCAGCTTCCACTCGGAATAGCATATTATGTGTTTAGTTAGATTTGAATAGCAAAAATAAGAAATCCAACTTGTTTGTTTTATTAAATGACCTATTCTTACAAAAAATGAAATTTTACTATTTTAATAAAACAAATAATAAAAAACCTATTCTAACTTATTTTTAATTTGCAACCAAACAAATCTAGAATAACACATATTTTCTAGCATGTCTAATCAAAATAAACTTCCAGCGAATGCTCGGGTTTTTTTTTTTTTTTTTTCTAATTTAACACTAATACAGACGTATAATCTGCACTACTTACTGTAGCTTTTCTAATGAATATGATTATTTGTTTTTATTTTCCGATTGACCTCTAGTCAACGGTCCCACAATTATGATTTCCACAACTTTTCAACAGACTTTAAGTTGTCATCAATAAATTAATGTGCACTTCGAAGAAGAAAAATATGAAGTAAATAAAAATAATTATTCCGAAAAGATGCTAGATAGACACAAAAAAATTTGTGCTATCAAACGTAGAATCAATTCAGAATGTATTACTTAGATATTTTTAATGTTTTGACTAACATTGGAAATATGTGAGAAACAGGGAAATAAATCTGCTGTGATCCAAAGGGATTGCAGGACCTGTTGTTCCAAATTCAATCTTTTATTTTTTTTTAGAATGCACAAATCTCAATAAAAATTGTTTTATATGCACGAATCTCAAAACAAATGAAAGGTTGAATTTGAAATAACAAGGTCCCTGCAATTCCTTTGGATTACAGCATATTTATTTCTGAGAAACAAATGAGATTTCATTAATTTAATGTTTTGTTTAAATTAATTTATCATGCAGTATGCGAAAAATTACTGCATATTTGATGTTTATGTGAATTTTTATACGGACTTATATATACGGATATTTTTATTAAATATAAATATGACACTCTCAATTCAATTAAATATTTAATATGCTTTCAGCACTTCTGTAGATAAATCTGGAGACTCATAACAGCCAGGATCCATAATCATGCACGATAATGTAGATATATTAATATTTAAAAAGATGAAAGCTTGAATGGTTGGCTGGTCGCAGATTATTTCTAAAATCAGTCGAAACATGAAAGCATACATTAATAATTTGTACTGCTGTATGCATTAAAAGAAATAAAATGGAGATATCCATGGATATATGAAAATGGAGAAAAGTAGAAAAGAGTAAACAAATGAAAAGAATTGCAGCGAGCCAACGACTTCTATTCTCTCTTTCCGCAACTAGAGTAGTAGAGTGGAACCGGCTCCGACATTGCACCTGTGTGTCGGTTATGTACCGTGATGTGCGTGTTTCGTACTATGATCATCCACGTGCTTGGACTATATTTTGAAACTTTAGTAGGTACAACATGTCACGTAAAAGATCTAATCACATCATGGTACGGATGTAAAAAAATAATTTGGTCACCGCACAATACGGGACGCGATCAAAATGACAGTGTGTTAGTCTAACTTAGTCAGATCACGGCATGGTATGACACGTTTTTTCCACTCTATTCATGATCCGGATTTTGGAGAAATCAAGTCTTTAGTTCCACCACTTCAAATAAAAACATAGAAGTCACTAGATGCTTATAAAAGAAGCTGGGATTGGATTGGGAGAAAGTACTCAATGAGATTGTGTCGTCTGGATGAGAATTAAATTTTAGTTTCGGTTAATACTGGACATGTAATTAGAACCATTAGATATTGATTAAATTGGTGAATATTGAATAAACTAACTTAAATTATCATTATATGGTCACACGAAACATGTTTGGACACGACGTGACTGATAGGGCCATGTTCCCAACGCCCTCACTAAACCCTTACGGGATATGGAAATGCCGGGATTCAGACCTCCTTGAGGGGTTAGTCCATAATCAATATGATAAGCCTGGGACCCATTAAAAGCAAGGCCCAACAAAACAAGCCTCATAACCTCGAATTTAGAGTAGGTCCCATGTCCATCGGACCTACTTTGGTTCAATGGGTGTAGAGACCATTGGATTGAATTAAGATTTGTGCAAACTACATCAAAATTTGTGTATGTCTGTTTCAATTACCGTGTGCACATATCTTAATGCTAATTATATGGTGATAAAGCTCATTGAACCTAAAAGTAGGTTTGATGCGGATCGGACCTACTCCTATCTCCATAACCTCATGCAATGCAGATCCGGTACGACATCGGCTCACATAACCATTCCCACATGAACGTAATCACTCCCACAAGAAATTAAATTTTAGTTTCGGTTAATAATGGACATATAATTAGAACCATTAGATATTGATCAAATTGGTGAATCTTGAGTAAAGTAACCTAAATTATGATTAAATGTTCATGCGAGTCACATTTGGACACGACGTGACTCATGTGGTGTGACCATTCACATGCCGTGTTCATCTCTTAACATTTTAGTCACAGCATGACACAGTATATGAAAAATTAACTTGGTCACGGCACAGCACGAGATCAAAATAATGACGTGTTCATCACAGCAAGGCAAAGTACGCCTTTTCCACTCTATTCGTGACTTTGCATGTGCAGTTGCTATCCGGATTTTGGAGAAATCAATTCTTTAGTTCCACCTCTTCAAATAACAAAATAGAAGTCACTGCAAGATTATAAAAGGAACTGGGATTGGATTATTAGAAGTTGATCCACATTAATTCGGACAACTGAAATCATAAACGAAATCTCTAGTTAGATCGACCGATATGTTGCACAGAAATTTTGTCATATGAACTTTCGACATTAATCGTAGTTAAAAAATTACTTTTATTTTCTTGTGTACATTCACAGATTTTTTTTTTTATTATATAGCATGGCATCTGAAATTATCTCCCATTGCAATATATAAACTGTATTTGGAAATATATTCTATTTTATAACAAACAAATAATTATGTCAATCGATCAAATAATTATCATAATTGAAAAATTGACCAAATTAAGTATGTACATCTACAAGAATTTGCCACTATCGGTGAGGATAAAATGCTTAATATGATCGGTGTCATTGTGAATGCTCCCGTCAGTAATCTCAATACTCTCATAAATAATAATTTTTGTTGACTTATCTTCAATAGTCATTTTTTACTAGTGACAGATTATTGCGGTTACATATATGCTTTTCCAATTATTTATATTGTTTGCATGTCAAATATGATATTGTTTATAAATCGATTAGTCATTTACCGATTGATTACTTAAAATTAACATATCACTATTAGTGACAGTTTAATTATTGCCTAAAGAATTTTTTAATTGCACTAAATTTATACAATATATCTAACCTGTCAAACCTTATTTATAATATTATTCACTTTTATTTTCCTTTTTACTTTTAACGGTTGTATATTAAATATAAGTTTTACAACTGTTGCATATGATAGTGTACAAGAACAATAAATTCATTAATTATTAAAAAAAAGTGTAATCATTCGACAAATTGGAGTGAGGATTTCCTCATGCCAAAACTAAGAGATGCGAATTATTGTCAGGATAATTTCAAACTAAATTTGTTCACTCATATTTTGCACTTCGTCCCGTCGAAATGAAGAAATACTAACTGTTTGTGTACACTACTAATTTATCTTTGTACGTATAAAGTAAGTTGCAGCACACATATGCTTTAAAAAGTAATTACTCTGAATTTTACCATGAGATGAGTCAATAATAATAACTAACGGTCTTGTAGGTAATGTCCTAGCTCCCACAGTCCCACACCCGTCTATATATAGGAACAACCTGAGCATTTCATATGTATTAGTACCACAAAGAAAAACAAGATATATAGGTCATTCCCGATATGGCAACCAGGGTACTTTCTGGTTTCTGCATTCTCTTCTTACTTTTAAGCGCCTCTCACGTGTTACCTTCTACTGAGGCAGCTCGAATCCTGGATGAGAACAAGGCAGCTGGAGATGGTAATTTCTCTCTCTCCCTCTGTCTCTCTCTGGTATCTGTAGCTAGACCTTCCAATCAAGTGATTAAATTTTGCTATGTTTGAACATATATATATTCTTCTAATTACTAGTGTACTCATTGATGCACTGTTATTAGATTTGTTGGGCGAGCAAATATTTTCTTGCTTTGCAAATGACTCATCTGAAAGTATATCTGTAGTTCAATTAATGTACGTAAAATAGTAGATGACATCTCTACTGTTCTCGAAATTAATGAAAGGAAAGCCTTTTCCAAGATGTGTGTTTTCTTAATAAGCATTCATATTTTGATCATTAAATTTTCTAAAAAACAATCAAGTTGGCCCTTAAACTTTCACTCGCATCAACTTATCCTTAAATTTGTAAAAAGAAGTCAAATTAGTCTTTGAACTTTTGAAAATAAGAACTGACATTTGGTCTAATGGCAAAGGCACATGGTATCAAATGAGAGAAATCTTTTGTTATAAATAACAAAGGTATTAAATAGTTGGGTGGGTTGACCACCAACTTTACTAAAAAAAAAAAAACTTTTGAAAAGATGACAAATTTTGTCTCTAAACTCCTATGTGAGTGAAAATTGGTTCTTAAAGTTCAAAAAAGCAAAAGAAAAAAGAACCAAGTTAATTAGCAGGATTAATTGCATTAATTTAAGAGACATCCAATATGGTCAAACTTAATTTCTTTTCAAAAGTTGAATGACTTTTTGATGCAAATAAAATACTAGGCACTATCATAATTTTCCGGAAGACGTTTAGAACTAATTAACTTAATCAGTGTATAGAAAAACTTAGAAACTATTTATTTATTTATTTTTTTTAAAGAACTTCAAGATCAAAATCTGATTTTTTTTCTTTTTTAAATGTTGTATCAGGCATAACTTATCCAATTATCGGGCCACAGCCAAGGCCACCTGGAAGGTGTCAAGGGATTTATGGTCGTCGTCCATATTGGTGCCCTCCTCGTCCTTCTCCTTCTCCTCCCCCTCCTCCTCCGGTTGGGTGCCCTCCTCCTCCTCCTACATAATTTGTTTTGATGCCGTAGAAGACAGCTGGCTTAATTATAAACAAGAATGCCTACATGCGAGTCTGCAACCTCTTCTTAAAAGTCCTAACCCAGAAAATTAGGGAAAATAGAGGCGTTGCTTGAGGTTTCAGAAGGATATATATATATATTGAGATTTACGCTATTTCTGGAAAGATTGTAATATATACTAAAAGAATGTGTACACTATACACACACGTTATATATGTATCTATACGCCAGCTGAATAAAATTACTAATTAATGTATTTTGTTGCTTGAGGTTGCAGAAGGATTGTAATATGTATTGATGTTTTGTCCCAATGACCTTAACTCTCATACGAATGTACTATATATGTTGGCAAATTTCAGAGGAGACTGCTTAACTATTGATGCATATTTTTATTGTAGGCTTGCTAATTATTAATAGTATGTCGTACTGTTAGAAGTTGATCCGCACAGCATTAACTATTATATATTATTTGTATATGGGTCGTACTTAATTTAAAGTAGAGTCTATATTTACGAATATAATCAAATTATCAGTAATTAATTATTTTTTCTTTCTATATAATTCAAATTTAATATAAAACAGAATTTACAATTGCTAACAGTTAGCACTAACAATTTCTAACTAGGTGAAATATTTACTCGGTGCTATATCGTATTTAAAAACTGACATCATGAATTAATTTAGACACGAAAAGTAGTACATGAATGAAAGAAGAAGGACAACCAGTAGAACATGAAATATAACCAGTATAAGATGAAACATAAACATAGAGGACAACTAACACAAGATCATAGAAAATTAGAAGAAGATAAAAAAAATAACTATTAGAATATCAAAGACAATTAGAAGAAGATGAAATACAACTAGTAGTAGATGAATAACTACCAGTATAAGATAAAAGACAACTAAAATAAGATGAAATACAACCAATATTATATGAAAACAATCAATATGACATTGGAAATATATATATATATATATATATATATATATATATATATATATATATATATATATATATATTAGTTTTTCAAAAAAAAAAATGACATTGAAGAAAACTAGTAGAACGTGAAAACAACTAGTACAAGATGAAAAACAATTACAAAAAGATAAAAAATAACTAAAAGATGATGAAATACAACTAGTATTAGATGAATGTCAATTAGTAGGGCATGACAGACTACTAGTAGAATATTTAAGACAACCAATACAAGATAAAAGTCAACATGAAGAAGTTGAAAAAAAAAACTATTAAAAGATGAAAAACAATCAGTACAAGATGAAAACAACTAATAGAAGATGAAAAACAACTTATAGAATATGAATGACTACTAGAAAAATATGAAATACAACAAATATTAGATTGAATACAACCAGTGGAACCTGAAACATTACCAGTACAAGATTTAAAAAAACAACTACAAAAAGATGAAAAAACAACTAGTGCAAAATGAAATACAACTACAAGAAGATGAAAGATAACCAATATAAAATGAAAGACAAATAGAAGAAAATGAAAGATAATTAGACAAAATAGTTGAAGAACTATGGAAGAACAAATGTATGTGTATAAGCTTCTAATTTAAATATATATATGTAGTGTACTAAGCTCAAAACATTTGTTCCTAGCCTCCGGAATAAATGATTCGGTTTTTCAATTTTCAAAGTCCATACAGTCGATCCAAACCGTTAGATGTTCAATCTATATTAAAATATGCTTAGCGATCAAATTTTACATTTTTTAGAATGTTTTTACTATTTATTAAGATAATTTAAGTTATTGTTTTTCAATAGTGCAGAAATTTAATAAAATCAGCAATTTTTCAAATGGCCCGTGGGCAAATTAAAGAACATTACTTGTTATATCTTAGGTGTTGTACCGAAAATAGTAAATAAAGACCCAAAAAAAAAAAATTCCATGATGCATCGTTTATCTTTCGACTACGCATTATAGAGAAAAATTTATTTTTATAATGGCCCGTGGGCAAATTAAAGAACATTACTTTAGTTGATTCTTTGACCTCTTGACTAAAATTGGAAATATGGGAGAAACAGATAAGAATTCATTTATAATGATTTGTCCCAGTGACCTTGACTCTCGGACGAATATACTTTTGGCTAATTTCATATTGGACTTAATTGTTAACTATTTACGTTTTCATTGAAGGTATGTTTATTAATAATATGTCGTCACATTATTCATTACAGACACTACTACAAAAAACGTCTTCCTACACTGCACCTTATACATGGATTTTCTCAATTTTATAAAAAAACGTGTATGAAATAATATTTTTCCAGTGTTCTAGGAATCCTACACGAATATTAACTTAAAAATTAGTGTCCATGTGGAAATTAATCTTTTATACACGGATATTTTATTAAATATCCGTGTAGGAATGTTGAGAGAGCTACACGGATTTTTATTACAAAATCCGTGTAGGAAGGGGTTATTGTACACGGATTATTGTTTAAATAACAGTATAGAAAGGCTAGAGAGCTACACGGATTTTTACTAAAAAATCCGTGTAGGCTAGCTAAAAAAAAAAAAAAAAAAACGGTTCAACAACCTTCCTACACGGATTTTTAAATAAAAATCCGTGTAGGATAGCTAAAAAAAAAAAAGATTCAGCAACCTTCCTACACGGATTTTTAAAATCCGTGTAGAAAGGGTAGAGAGCTACACGGATTTATAGTGAAAAATCCGTGTAAAAATGTAGTTTTAGAATTTTGGTTATATAAGAAGGCATTTTCCCTCCAACACCGTTTTGATTTCAACTCATAGCACAACTGGAATCTGAGATATCTTACTAAGGTTAGCCATGAATTTTACTTATTATTTCTTATTTAGGTCATGTGTAATTATTATTGTTTATTTCTCTTTTATTTTTCTTTTCAGTTTTGTATGGTTTTCTTTTCAGTCATGCGCATGCCTCACGAAAAGGGGCGTAACTTTTGATCCGTCCGTCGGATCGGGCTGAAATTTTGACAGGAACTCCACAGCCCAAAGGCTCATTTTTGCCCATTTTACGGGCTCAGATTCGCGATCCGAGCCTTCCTTCATGGACTTTTGGACTTTTTTTTATAATTTTAGAGTTTTTATAGTCTTCCTCCAATTTCTCTATCGTTTTCGTGCATCAAGGAGTATATGTTATGTGTTAGATCACATGGAATTGCATGTACAAAAGGCTATGTATATATATATATGTTGCAAATGGTTATGTATTTATTTTATTTTTGCAAAAGGCTATGTATATACAAAATGCTCTATATTTTTTTTTGCAAAAGACTATGTATATTCAATGTGAAATATATAATTACTGACTAGCAAAACTGGAGGCTAGCTAAAAAAAAACGGTTCAGCAACCTTCCTACACGGATTTTAAATAAAAATCCGTGTAGGAAACAATTCTACACGGATTTTTACTTAAAAATCCGTGTAGGAATGTTACTGAACCCGGTTTATTTATTTAATATTCTATTGAGGAGCTACACGGATTTTAACTAAATATCCGTGTAGGAAGAGTATTCCTACACGGATATTTAGTTAAAATCCGTGTAGCTCTCTTGTTTTTCCAAACGGCTCTTTATTAATAATCCGTGTAGGATTAGTGTAATCGTACACGTATAAATTATCCGTGTATAAATGTGGACTTTCCTACACCCCAGAATCGCACACGTTTCCAAATCCGTGTAGCTCTCCAGTTATAATCCGTGTACAAACTGTTTTTTTGTAGTAGTGAACTGTGATTTGATAATAAAAAAATGAGTTGTGAAATTAATCGTCTGTGATAACAGAGTTTTTTTTTGTTCTTGTAACATGACTGCTTATCATTGAATGGGATATATTAATATATCCATTAATCTGCCTCTAATATGTCCTCGGATGGACCGAATAATAAAATAATGAAAGTGAATAATTAAGATGGTACACATACGGACACTATCTCATATCTATTCTTACCCACTCCAATCGAGTCTCTTTAAGCATCGTTCAAAAATCAAAATACCATAAAATTGTAGGAAATTAAAATAACAAGACAATGCATTAATTGAAGATGTTAGTTGATCGACCGATAGTAAATCAAATTTGGAAATAACAGCTCAATTTTTTTTTTTTTTTAATATATAACATTTTAAGCAGAGGAGTTTCGGATAGCACTGCACCTCTTTCACTTTTTCAAATCCAACTGTTCATCTATTTTGAGATTCGTACATAAAAATGAACTACCTTTGAGATTCGTGCATTTCAAAAAAATTAATGGTTAGATTTGAAAAACATAATCCCTGCAATTCTAAAGAATCACAGCAGATTTATTTCCCGTACCACAACCAAAAAGAGCAGATACGACCCCTTTCACTTTTCGGCCTCGTATTACTGTATCAGGCATGGGCTGTTGGGATAAATTTAGCAATACTGCACTGCTTTGTGCCAGTATGCTAAAGATTGAAGAGAGAAGAATATTTTTCTGAATAGAAACAATGCTTTATTTCCTTTCTCTCTTACTCAATTACATAATGTTCTGCGGTATTTATAATAATACAACTTTCCTAAAATAACTACTCACAACTTTACTAAATTAAGACCCCACTACACAACGTGATGAAAAATAACTAACCACTACACCAACTAGTCCTAAAATAACAACGCTTAAAATAACCACTGCCCAAAAATAACCCATGCAGTTTTTATGCTGGTAAAAACTGATTTGTACATGCTCTATCAATTTGAATTAATTTTCAACACTCTCCCTTAATTCAAAATTGATTATGCCACGTTTGATTCTGAATTCTTCAAACTTTTCTCTTGCCAATGTCTTTATCGGAATGTCGGCCTTCTTCTTGCAATTCTTCTTGCAATGCTTGATGCTATTTTTCATTTTCTCGTTGCTTCTTCAATGGTTGTAGACCTCTCGCCTTCCACTATCTGTATACCCTACAAAAAACGTGGGTTTCTCTTTCTTTTCTTCTGCATAGCATGCTTGCTCTTCTTCCCTCTATTTTCTGAAACAATCAGCTTGCACACACCCATATCTTTTGAAGCACTGGACATCTTTTATGTCGTGCTGAAATTGAAACTCGCCAAATCTACAATGGCCACATCCACCTCTGCCTTGAGAGGACTCCCCCTTTCTGTAGAACGCGCTTTCATCACTTTTCTCCTCTAATCTGGGCTTTGTTTCATGGGTCTGTAGTGAGCCCATCAGTTCATCAAAGGAATAGGTTGAAAGATCCTTTGATTCTTCAATTACTACCACCACGTGATCAAATTTTGGTGCTACGCTTCTCAGCACCTTTGTCACCATGGTTTGCTCCGAGATGTTGTCTCCATATGCTTGAATTTGGTTGACAACGGATGTGATTCTTGACAAAAAAATCTACATTGATTCTTCTATTTTCATATTCATCGTCTCAAAATCTCTGTGTAGGCTTTGCTATTTTATAGCCACAACTTGAGAACTTCCCTGAAATGCCGTCTTCAAGGTTGTAGCCTCTTCTTTAGCAGTTGCTGCTGCTGCAATTCTTCAAGGTTGCACACCAATTGACTCTACTGACAATTGCGAATTGACTCTGCCGTCAATTGCTGTCCCACCGAACCATCGGCTCTGATACCATTTTGTTGGGATAAATTCAGCAATACTGCACTGCTTTGTGCCAGTATGCTAAAGATTGAAGAGAGAAGAATATTTTTCTGAATAGAAACAATGCTTTATTTCCTTTCTCTCTTACTCAATTACATAATGTTCTGCGGTATTTATAATAATACAACTTTCTTAAAATAACTACTCACAACTTTACTAAATTAAGACCCCACTACACAACGTGATGAAAAATTACTAACCACTACACCAACTAGTCCTAAAATAACAACGCTTAAAATAACCACTGCCCAAAAATAACCCATGCAGTTTTTATGCTAGTAAAAACTGATTTGTACATGCTCTATCAATTTGAATTAATTTTCAATATGGGCATCCATGCACGGGACGGCCCTTTTGAAAGAAATCAGAACTTCTGATTCTATGTTGCGAACTATTCATGAAGTGCCCATCTCCATTAATGGAGGTATTCGAATCCCCCGGCTGGTACCTGAGGCACAATTTTTTTTTTAGGTGCAAGTTTTAAATATGGATGGTTCTTTTATCCTGACATGAATCTCAAAACGGACCTACAATTTTCATTGATACTGGATTGAGTTTAGCCTGGTTGAGATTAATCTGGGCCGTCCGTTTATATCAATTGCACCTCAAATACCTGGAGATGGTGTTCACTGGCGTATGTTATGATCTATTTTATGTACATTGATTTCTACATTTATTACTGATATTTCTTTTTGAAAAATAACGGTATTATGGAACGGGGAAATTATTTCAAGTGAACCATAACTAAATATATGACACACTCATTTTGTTTATCTAATTCTTTTCATAATACTGTACAAACTGATATAATGGCATCATATTAGAAAAAAACAAGAATTTATATTGGCATGTGAAATAAAAATCATTTTAATTCCTAACCAGTACGTGCTGGTGTTTCTCTAATTTTGAACTAATAGTCTACAGTATTTACTTATCTAATTTATGACTTCCACTATTTTTCAAAAACTAGTGTCACTTCCCGCATGGCTGTATGCGTTAATTTTCTTTGGCCTTTTCTAAATACATTTTGACTGAATCAAAATAATTCCAAAGAGATGCGAGATATCGACAAAGAATTGCGTTAGAGCTAGCTAGCTGTATTACTTTCATTCTTTGACTTTTTGACTAACATTGGAAATATGTGAGAAACAGACAGAGATTTACTTTGATTCTTTGACTTGCTAATTTCAGAGGTGACTGCTTAACTGTATATTGATGATTTTATTGTAGGCTTGCTAATTATTTATAGTATGTCGCGTCGTACTGTTAGAAGTTGATCAGCATTATTACATTAACTAATATATATTATTTGTATATGGTTCGTACTTTATTTAAAGTAGAGTGCATATTTATGAATATAATCAAAATTATCAGTAATGAATTATTTTTTCTTTCTATTTAATTCAAATTTAATATATTATAGAATGTAAAATTGTTAACAATTAACACTAAAGATTTCTAGCTAGATGAAATATATATTTAATTGGTGCGACATCGTATTTAAAAACAACCAGTACATGAATGAAATACGAAAGACAATCAGTACAAGATGAAACACAAACATAGAAGACAACCAACACAAGATACTAGAAAATTAGAAGAAGATAAAAAAAAACAACCATTAAAATATAAAAAACAATTAGAAGAAGATGAAATACAACAAATAGTAGATGGATGACTACGTACCAGTATAAGAAGAAAGATTACTAGAAAAAGATGAAAACAAGTCACTTGGGATCGTCACACAGCTATGGATCATCACTTGGGATGGTCACACAGGATGCACTAACTAGGTGATGAAGCCAAAACATATGGCAAAAATCACTATTTTTTTTTTCTTTTTGAAAAATGACGAAAAACTAATGCAAAGTAGGCATTTTTCTGATTTATTTATACAAACGTGTTTTTGAGTCATTTTAGCAAGTTTTGGAGAAAGTTTCGTATTTAAGCCAAAAATAGAGCAAAAATACTATATTCAAACAATTATTGAAGAAGGCGTCAAAATAGGACATTACATGGAGTATGCAATACTTTACACGAACTGTACAACATGCAAAATGGTAAAATTTCAAGAAAATACGCTAAGTCATAACCCGTGCAAGGTCTCCTATGCCACACGCGGCATACCTGGAAGCTGCACGATCCGTGGATTGTTTCTTCTAAATGATCTGTCGTTATGACTAACAGCGCTATTTTTAAACAAAGGCTATACTATTTTTACATGATATATGCCTTGTGTTACATATATATACTGAATGGTAAATAGAAGTGGTAGATTGTTGCATCTGCGGATCGGGAATGTGACACTCCCTTTGCAGGATAATATAAATTGCATTATAGATTATGTTTAGTTCCTATACGGACAAACTAGACTTATTTGGAATAATATTAGAAAACACTTAAATTAGTTGGGGTCTTTGGGATATTTCATTGACGGGTTAGTATAGGAAGGAATATAATTTCGTACTACAAAAATATTTTAGTCTTAGTAGCCCAAAAATCAATCGAAAGATCGGAAAACCTTTCAATCGCATAAATAAACACCCAATTCACCATGCGGGTAGTAACACTGCCGCATGCGGGGCACTTTGGATATACCGCACACGGCAGTGATAGTGCCGCATGCGGCATAAACAAAAATTGAAACATATCTGCATGATTAAGAAGAATGGAAACCCTGAGCTCTAGAGGTTCTCTATCTACTGTTTAATCTTACTTAGTTATAATATCTTGATTGCATTTATCACCACCACCTCAAACTTCAATTACCTGAGAACCTAGAAGAGTAAAAATTGTTTAAAATCTAATACACTACCTCTTTGGATTGACACTCCAATTATATTATGCAGTAGGATTATGCACTTGTAATCAGCTCTTAAGTTGAAATTAGAGTTTATAAATATATTAAAAGAAGTGTTCCTATTTGGGTCATCAACTATCGAGGTTCTAGATTGTAGGCATCGTGTTCAATCTTTCAAAGTTCTGTTTACAATCCTTTACATTACTATTAGTAAGTCTTTAAATCTAAAATCTAACTTATATATTTTGATTTTTTTACCGTTGGCACTTTTGACCACAACAACCTTCTAGAAAGTCGATAGCGACTTTTCCAGCAGGGTTTCTCAAAACAATAGGCATATTAAATTTTGTTTCTTAAGCCTTTAAACTATTATCTATAATCTTTTAAATTAAGTACTTGTGTTTAGTTTTTAAACTCTACATGTAACTTATAAAAAAAATAGACATTCCAATTAGGCACTTGAAGTTTTTTTTCTTCTCATTCCTTTACAGTACATTAAAAAATTAATATGAAAAATATTTTCCTACATGTAACTTATCATAAAAATTTATAGTAAAAGTCCGTAATCACTTTATTTTTTTTCTCGATCCTTTAAGCCTGTCTACACCCTTTAAAGTATTCATATTAAGTCTTTAAACCTTACATGTAACTTATTATTTTTTTACAACAAAAAACTGTATGCACTTTAGTTTTTTTTCTCATCAAGACTTTGAACATGTCTAAAACCATTTAAAATATTTGTGCCAAGCCTTTAAACATTAATTACACATAACTTATCAAAGTGCAGTCTTTATACATAGTATATAAAGCCTTTAAATCTATGCGTGCAAGCATTTAAACCAAGCATATCAAGTTTCTAAATATAAATGAATGAAAATAAATGACCAAGCATATCAAGCATATCAAGCATACCAAGCATTTATATGTAACATATCTCTAAGGAAAAAATAAATGACCGCTAATAATTTCATTGATAAAAAAATACATATTTACAATGAGTCAAATGACCCTAATTTCTAGATATATTTTTTTATTCTCACCAAATTTTCTAAACTACTCTAAGTTAGTCTAATTCTCTAATCCTACTTATACACACTCTTAATTATTTTATTAGCTTAATGTTCATCTCTTTCCACGATCGAATTCGTTTTTTTTCGACTGTCGCCATGCTCTGATAATCATACTGGAATTCACTCATCAATGTGCTCCGATCGAGATGGAAGTAGAGACTCTACACTTCGAGCTCCAATGATACCGCGCTCTCAATTCTGATCGAAAAAATAGAGCAGAGAGAGAGAGAGAGAGAGAGCTGCTGTGTCAAAGGTGAGACTTAGAAAGAGTGAAAGAGACGGACGAGAGAAGTGGACGGGAGAGGTGAGGAGTGGACGAGAGAAGTGGACGAGAGAAGTGGACGGGAGACTTAAGAAATAATTAATTTCCGGTAAAATGACGGACTAAAAAGGAAAACTTGATACATAATAAATTCTTGAAATTGGTATTTCCAACTTGCTAAAAAAATCTTTGCAACTTCAATACAACAAATTAGAACATTACTCTATTTTTTTTCTCAAAAAAAAAAAATCAATTCTTGAAATTTCCATTTTTCATGGAGAGTCAAAATAAGTGTACATATTTGGACTTCGGAGTCAGTTGTCTAGCTTACAATCTTCTGTCAAAGGCTTAGTACACCGACTCAAAAGGTTTTCTTTTTGAGGGTTAGCTGGCAAGTGCAGCTAATATTTGTAGTGATAAGAATTTTTTTTTTTTTTACAAAATCCTAAATTAACAATTCCTTCTAACTAATTTTTGAAGTTTAGAGACATAATTACATGCCTACGTACTGAGAATTGTATTAACAAAAAAAAAAAAAAATGTATTGTAATGCAATCGGAAAGGTTTTTACAACAACGGACTCAAGTTATTACTGTGCTAAATTCATAGAGGATTTATAGTTTTTTTAGATCACACCTATCAAAGGCCAATGCAATATTTTTGGGTTATATTTTATATTACTTTTCGTAAATATAAAAAAGAAGAATAGATTGGAATAAATATTTTATTCTAACTAAACAAAGGCCAATGCAATATTTTAGATCACACCTATCAAAGGCCAGTGCAATATTTTATGTCCCTTTAAAGTAAATATAAAAAAGAAGAATAGATTGGAATAAAATTCTATTCTAACTAAACAAGAAAGAAATTAAGTGCAGCTAATATTTGTATTGATAAGAATTTTTTTTTTTACATAATCCTAAATTAACAGTTCCTTCTAACTAATTTTTGAAGTTTAGAGACATATATAATTAAATGCCTACATACTGAGAATTGTATTCACAATAAAAAAAATGTATTGTAATGCAATCGGAAATGTTTTTACAACAATGGACTCAAGTTATTACTGTGCTAAATTCATAGAGGATTTATAGTTTTTTTAGATCACACCTATCAAAGGCCAGTGCAATATTTTTGGGTTATATTTTATATTACTTTTTCATAAATATAAAAAGGAAGAATAGATTGGAATAAATATTTTCTTCTAACTAAACAAAGACCAGTGCAATATTTTAGATCACACCTATCAAAGGCCAGTGCAATATTTTATGTCCCTTTAAAGTAAATTTAAAAAAATAAGAATAGATTGGAATAAAGATTCTATTCTAACTAAACAAAAAATAAATTAAGTGAAATTGTAGAAGAAAAAAAAAAAGTGATTTGAGTTTGAACTTTTACAGTCAAATTCATGTTTTCTGTAAGTAGTTTCCTCTACATTTTCATGAGGCAATTTTCTATTTCATGGAGTGATGAAATTAATGGAGAATTGTTTTTTTTTTTTTTTTTTGTATGAGATGAAATTGACTCATTTATCAATACTCTTCTATTCATCGACTTTTATCTTAAGACGAACAATATAGTACGAAATAGGAAACTATTTGAAATTTTATTTGTTCACTGTTCTACTTATAGCTAAACAGGTCTTATGTGGCTTAAAGAAAGTATATCATATAAGGTTTTGGCCCTTAATTTACAAATATTTTAAGTATAAATTTATTAAATGCGAAGACACAATAAATAAGTCCCTCAACAAATATACAATATGATCTTTAACAAATAAGGATATGAATTTTTTAATTAGATAGGTATAGATATCAAAACACATCCACCCAACATATACGGTATTTAACGACACCCTTTATTCTTTAATAGGATAGGAACTAGTTTTCTAACCTTCTTGAAAATTAAAGAGATGCACAAGGAAACACATGTTATTCTCTCTATTATTTTTGTAATTAAAAAAGTAGGCCACGGTCTATTTATATTTTATTAACCAAGGAAAGGAAATATTTACTAGAAATTGAAACGAAGTTCAAGATTAAATATAAATCCTAACATCTGCCATTGAATAGTCTCTGTCAATGGAGGTGCGCACTTCATGAATCGTTCGTGACTAGCATTTACATTCCAACAATTCAAATGAGTTTCTAAATAACTGTTAACCACATTTTTGAAATTAAGATCTCTAAAATTCGAATTATCACATCTCTAAAATTAATTTTAGAGTTTATATTAAGCAACGTCAGCAATAAGTTAGAAATTAAGGAGAAATAATATGAACTAATTATTTGGCAGTGTAGAATTTATAAAGAGTTTCTTAATAATAAATTTTCCTGCATAGTTTCTAAATAAGAAAACTCTTTTACATTTCTGAAACTGAATTAAAAACTGCCACTTCAGATTAGAAATTCTCGTAATACTAGAGATGTAGATGCTATAGAATCAAAAATCTTCTGACATAGATCGAAGAGGTGTCTTGTGCTTAGAAGCCCATTCCTAATATATAGGAACCCAAAAGGGGAAAGGGGTATGATTTTTATTTGATTGCGGTGCACGGCATTGTTGAACTGCTTGGCATAAGAGACTTGAAGGGAGTGGTACGTGGTACCAAAAGTGTTGAACTGCTTGGCAAAAGAGATTTGGTTGGAGTGGGTGAGATGTGAGATGGTTTATGTCATCTTATAATTTTCATTTTTTTGTTATAATTTTCATATTATAGGAAGATTAATAGGTATATTCATTGTGAAATAATGATCCATTGGAGCCAAGTTAATAAACCCAATTCAATGATAAATTAATGGTCATGTTACCGGCTTACCATAAGAAGATAAATCAATAGTTATTACAAAGGATTATTTCCAATGGTACCAGGATCATTAATCATATTAATTTCACAACTCAATTTAATATCAAAAAACAGTAATTTATTCAGGCAGCACAAAGACATATATAACTAGTGTAGTGTATACAACTACACATCACGAGATCCCCTCTTTATTTTTCCATGTTACATATATAAATTTGACTTAAAAGCTTCTACGCATACATATGTTCTTCCATTTTCCTTCTTCAACTCTATCGTTTAATTGTTGATTAATCTTCTATGGGTTTGTTTCAGGATGAGTGCAATGGTACTTGTATGTGCAGCCCGTTCCCGGATGAGTGTATGATCCGCCAGGCCGTGTGGTTACTGCGGGCTTGTCAGGGTTGTTTACGTTACCATACGGGATACATCATACAAAATATAAAATGAAAAGGAAATGTCATTAATTGGGTGGTGTCAATTATAATCGAACCTCCAATATACTCGTGTACAAATGCAAACCATAAACATTAGGTATATAGTTTGCCAACGGTACACATCATTTTGCATACATCGAATTTTTTTACTTAATTAAAGCTTGTAGGAGTAAATTCGAAATTTTGGCTCTCAAACAGTTCAAAACTCGACCACACTGCAGTTCTAATTTGGCAGCCGCTAGCTGCCAATATTTAAAAAAAAAAAAAAAAAATCAACCATAGCAGGGAAGGAGAAGATTATCACCTGTCTTGCTTTCTTCTAGGATTCGAGTGGCCTCTGCAGTAGGGAAAACGAGAGAGGTGCTAAAAAGTAGGAAGATAATAATACAGACCATTGGCATTGGAGGAGCTTTTATTGCCATTTGGAATATATATCGCTTGCGCTTGCAGTTGTTTTCTTTGTAAGAGTGGTACATAACCACCCAAATGATTCCAATATATATAGACCTGGCCGTGTGAAATTAATTTCGCATATGTTTTGTTTTATTAACTCATCTTTATTAAAACTGGGTCCTTTGTTTTTATTAACTCATTGGTCTTTGTTTGGTCCCATACATTTGAAATTTCTACATCCGATATATCTAGCCATGCATCTATTATTCATTAATTTATTTTTCACTTGAAGTATATCTATCCCTCGATTGATATCAGTCGAAGTAACTCTCTGGGTTTGTCGTTTTGAACATGATATATTTTTTTTCTTAAACTCTTTACAGTTTGATGAGAGTGCGATTTTTGTTGTATTAAGTACTTAATTGACTCAAGGAATTGTGCTCTCCATACGATAGGGCTGCAATAAATAGGATAGAAACAACTTTTTTGAATAAAATATTTGTTGAATAGAACATTTATTGCAATCTATTCTCCTTTTTCATATTTACTTTAAAGAGACATTCCGGCACGAGAAATTAATATAAAATATAACTCAAAAATAGTCAGTAGTTAAATTCTATTGTTAAATGATATATTTTATTGCAATCTATTCTCCTTTGATAGGTGTGTGAATTTAGCACAGTAATAACTTGACTGTTGTTGTAGAAACTTTATGATCGCATTACAATATTTTTCTATTGTTAATATAATAGTCAGTAGTTATTTATGTTACTAAATATCGAAAGTTAGTTCGAAGGGACTGTTAATTTTAGGACTACGTAAATAAATTAATTTCCTTTCCAATATTTTAAATATTAGTGGGACTTGCCAGTCAACCGCTACATAGTTCCAAACTTCTATTTTTTATACTTTTCAATACACTCACACTCTCCACTTAAATTCTGATTAAAGACAAAAGACAGAAAGTTAAAGTAGATTTGTGATCACCTCTTTTTCATATTTCTTTCATTTGCATATTATCCTTGACTATTGTTGGCAAATATAGCAGAAGTTGACTAGCATTTGTAACATAGTAAAATCCTACAATCGTCATTTATTGTTGTCTAACTATAATTATTTTTACTAATACTAAAAGGTGCTTATACATGAGTAGAACTAGGGTGTTCTTAAGTTCACCAAACCTCTTTGTGAACTCAATTCTAAAATATATCGGATTGACATCAAATGATGAATCCAAACTGTTGAAACTCTTCTACCTTATGAGTGGTGCATCGACATGCAAAAAATTTAAGCTTTCCAATTAATTTTGTATTAAGTCAAGGTGTCAAAAGTAGAAGGTTTATAAATTAATTTTAATGCATTCAATTTTTGAACAATTTTTGACCACTTGAATCTATACATAATTAATTAAAAAATTTAATTTTTTGCATGTAGATGCATCGCTCGTAAGGTATAAGAATTTTAAAGGTTTCAATTTGTCATTTGAAGTCAATCCGATTAGAGGCTTGGTGAACTTAAGAGCACCCTAGTTTTACTCCTTATACAATACTATTTTCCAGAAGGCAAGAGAAATTTTTATCCCATTAATTGCAGCCCTGTCGTAAGGAGAGCTCAATTTCTTTTAGTCAATTAACCCAACAAATATCGCACAATCTCCGTGTGTGTTACCAAGAATGAAGAAAATATCATGTTCGAAACGACAAATACAGAGAGTCACTTTGACCGAGATCAACAGATGAATAAATACTATTCAATGGAAAAATAAATAGGAATTAATATATAGGATGCAGAAATTTCAAATGCGACGGGATAAAATAAAAAAGGAACCACTGATTTGTGGAAATTTTGGAAAAGAAATTAAGGACTCAGTGTTAATTTGTATAAATAAATAAATAAATACATTTTAAGAAAAAAATATATAGGTACAGTCATTAAATATCACACAATTAATGACACAAATCTCTCTCTATATAGAGAAACCATTTGTGTGGTGATTACTTGCCACTACCACCAAGGAAACCACTGCAAGTGGGATTCTAATTACTTTTCTCTCAAAGGCAAGTTCTCTAAATAAAATTAGTGGTAAAACCTTCTAATTTCAAAAATTGTTGTCTTTTTTTATAATTGATTACCAAAGAGGTCATTTAGCAAAGGCATTGCTAGTAGTACTAAATGGTAGGTGTTGCTTGGAAATTTGATTATTCAAAATATAAAACAAATTCTTCTTAAAATATGCGAGCCAATCATTGCCACCCTTATCCAGACAAGGAGAATTGAGTAATTTGAGTTTTAAACCCAGTAATACCGCCCTTTCAAACTGCGAAGATCCGGAGTTCCTTTCATTTGTTGCCAAAAGTGAAGAAATTTCTTGACCAAAAAGACAAATTAGTTGAATAGTCAGTTTGACCAGACATCAAAAAGGGCCAGGAGCAGATATAATTCAAAGAAGAAAAAAAATTAGAGAACTGAAAAGGATGCCGAAATTTTAAAAGAAATGAACAAAACTGGAATCAACGATATATATGGATAGGCCCCTACACTAACAGAATAATACTAATACCCTCACTTTCTGACAAAAATATGGTTGTAAGAGCAAGGTAGGCTGGAATTCAGATCTAGTGAATAGTAATGATCCTGCACAATATCTCAAGATAAGAAAACTGTAAAATTCAATTTATATAAGTTTTGCAAATCTAGTCAAACAAGTAGATTATAACACAATCCAACATATATGTGTGGCAATATGTGTAGTGAGTGCATTTCTAATTAATTTTAGACTTCTTCACGTAAAAAAGAAGACAAATTATTTGATTGGAGGACTGATATTCAATTTGAAATTCATTTTTTAATCGAAGTCGTTGGCGAATAGGAACATCCGTGTCTTTAATAATGGAATGGAGAACAACTTGCCGGCAACAGGAGGAGGGGCAAGCTTGCTAAACATCTGGTTGAGTAAAAATGTGGGCACAACGTGGGAAGAACGACTAAAACTAGGAATGATCTGGGCGGCCGGAGTGTGGGGACTGTGGAGAGAGCGGAATAGGAGATTATTCACAAACAAGAGAGAGGAGTGTCGTTATTAATAAATGATACAATTTTGGATATACTTATGTGGTCTAATATCATTTAGCCACACACCATTTGTAATTTTGTTTCGCTTTTTGCTTGTGGCAATCCTGTGTAGTTAGGTTGTGCCACATTGGGCCATTTAGTTAGCTCTCTCGTAAATATGTAAATATATTTTTTTAATCAATATATCGTTAGTGGCAAACATTGCCTCTAACCTTCAAAAAAATAATAATGAAATGGAGACATAATGATAAATAACATAATTAATCATGTAGTTCTTTAACCGAAGTAGATTGAGAGGAACACACGAAAAAAATTTAAAATCATATTGCAATTTAGAATTAAAAACACAAATCTTTTAAATGATAAAAAAAAATTATAAATTTTATTAGCCTGATCACAAAAACACACATGAAATACTCACTGATTCAATGATTCTGACAGATCAACACATTCTACTTGCAACTTACAATAACTTTCTTTGTACTTGATCATTTAACGAGTCCTTGCACGTTATGAAAAGCTTATTGAAAACTCTACAACATTAATGCAGAACTTGTAGTCATTTGAATGACATAAAAGTATGAAAAAAAAATGGTGTCGCAATATCAGACAGTCCCGAAATCATTCAATTTTAAACAATCATTAGAATTTCAATCAACCACTAAATTTGAGATCATAAGTCACACAAAGACATGAATTTTATTTCTAACGAAAAGCAACTGAAGATTGACTCTCATACCACAATTAGAAATAATGAATTGTAAAAAAGCTCAAAATCAGAATTAATTACCACAGCGAAAAATAACTTGATTTTGGATTTTTTTTTTTTTTTTGTATATCTAGTCTTTCTAAACCTTTTCGTATTTTCTCCAGCCTGTCTTCTTGTCAAGCCTCCAAAAATACTAGTAGGAGACACGCTACAACAACATAATGAACGTGACTCACTAATTCACAACCGAAGTTTATAATTCTCGAAATACAAACGAAGCACCTAGTGCCTAGAATTGTCTCTTTATTGAAATTTTTGTTTTGTACTATTCAGTTTACTTCGAATGTGAGGTATTTTAATTTAAGAATTTTAACATAGGAAATTCTACTTTTTTTTAAATTAGTACTGGTTTTAAATTCCTACTAATAATTTTATTGCTAAAAAAAATTATTTACAACGAGTCAAATAGCCCTAATTTCTAGATGTACTTTTTTATTCTCACAAAACCTTCTAAACTACTTTTTTAGTCAAATGGCCCTACTTGTACACATTCTTAATTATTATATTAGCTTAATCTTCATTCTTTCCACGACCGGATCTGTTTTTCTTGAACTATCGCCACACTCTAATAATCAGACTGGATTTCCTCATCGCCATGCTCTGATCGAGATAGAAGTAGAAACTCTACGCTTCGAGCTCTAATAATACCGCACTCACGACTCTGATCGAAAAGAGTCAGAGGTGAGACTCAGAAAGAGTGAGAGAGACGGACAGAAGAGGTGAGGTTGGGGGAGACCCACCCCGGAATTCTACTTTTTAATTAATAAGAAAAGCTTATCAAATAGAAATTAAGAAATAATTAATTGCCAACAACCCCACACCTAGTCTATAAATAGGACTGATGCACGAAGCAACACAGAAATTGCAAAAGAAAGGAAAAGAGGGAATTTGTTGAGATCACACAGATTCTCAGAAATTTGATATAAACTATTTCATAATATTGTCTGTCGAAAACAAACCAACTTGCTGTCTTAAATATCAAACCCTAAAAACAGAATTTACATAAAAACCCACAGAAGTCTAAAATTATAGAAAAACATCCAAAAGTCCCTTAAACAACTTCGGATCGTGAATCCGAAGCGATCTTTGGCGGAATGGGTCTACAGACCTATTTCGGATCCGTCCTTGAGCTGTGGATCTCCAGTTCAAATTTCAGCTCGATCCGACGGTCGGATTGAAAGTTACGCCTGTTTTTGTAAAGCATGCGCACGCATATATTGCATCAAGGACTGATTTGGGTGTTTGATATATGTACTACTTCCATCAAGAAAAACAATATACATAAACCATATATTCCTAATATGGCAACGAGGGCTCTTCCTTCGCTCTGCATTTTTGTTCTACTTTTTAGTGCCTTCCTCGTGTTACCATCTACAGAGGCCGCTCGAAACCTGGATGAGAGCAGAGTTGGTAATATATATATCTGTCTCTCGCTCTTTTGATTAGTTTACCTTTTCTTTTTTTTCTTTTTTGAGCTTATTGTTTATCATTTTTTTCAAAATGGTTATATATAATCTCATAATGTTATTCCAACCTCCTCTCCTCTTATGGATTTACTAATTAACATGCATGTGATTTCTACTACGTATGTCGATTGCCCTCGATGAGAGCAAAGTCGGTACGTAATATATATCTCTCTCTCGCTCTTTTAGTTAATTAGTTTACCTTTTCTTTTTCTTTTTTGAGCTTATTGTTTATCATTTGTTTCCAAAAGGTCATATATATAATCTCATAAATGTTATTCCAACCTCCTCTCCTCTTATATATGGACTTACTAATTAACATGTGATTTCTACTACGTATGTCGATTGCCAGGCAATGGTGTTTTGAACCCAAGTAGGCCTGCATGCCCCAAGGGTGGATGCACCGCCCCAGGCCATGCTTACACAAGGCCATGCACTAACCCATATATGAGGAATTGTTCCCCACCGTCCAACGGCAAGTAATCGAGAGGATGGAACAGCAAATATATGCCGATGCATGCTACTTAAAATAAAGAGGGGATGGGCTTAATTAATTGACACGTACGTACTAGATCTGTCAAAGCCTCAAAGACTTTTTGTTTCATTATATGTTGTACGTACTGATAATTATCTGGTGGTATTAATTATATTTGTCAAATCATGAAACCTATAAATTTGTTGCTTAATTGGGTACGTACTTCATTTGTCTGATATTATATTAGTATATGATTTTCGGCATTCTTTGTGCCACTTTGAAAATCATTGATCTAACGGTGACTTAACTAAACAGTAAAACTAGTCTGAATCATTGGATCAATGATTTTTAAAGTGCCTTAATAAATAGTAAAAAATTTCAAAAAATATAAAATTTGGTCTCCAAACATATTTTAATATAGAGATCACATATAACAGTTTGAATCGACTTTTTGGACTTTGAAAATTGAAAAACAACTTAGTTGCACAGGACATCAGGAATAATCGATTTGATATTAGCTGTCAACCTGTCTATATATATAATAATATATGATAAATAACATAATTAATCATGTACTATTTTAACCGAAGTACAGAGGAACACACGAAAAAAACAATTATTAAAAATTATATTGCAATTTAGATAAACGCACATCTTTTAAATGATAAAAAAAATTATGATATATAAATCATCCGATTAGAAAATAAGAAGAGAAACTGAGAATCGGACAAAAAAAAAATATTAATTTCATAACAAAGCTAAAAGTTAAAACAATAAATTAACCCGGCCCTTTCTTTCATTCATTACGGCTCCTACCGTAAGAAGAGTCAGGTTGTAATCTAGAACGCGGAGTGTACTCGCTATTAAATGGAAAAAAAAAGAGTAAAGTTTGTCATTTTACCTCGTCTCCACTCTGATTTGGGGTGAAGGATTTCGCCAAAACATCGCATATATAGTCTTCATTCCGTACAGTATTGCTCCCTTCTGCTATCTCTCTGATTTCTACTCTTCTGGAGCGAGTGAACGACACTGATTAGGCTCGATGTGGCAAAATTCTACCTCTGCATAGTAGTTCTCCCTTCTCCTCCCTCTATGTACCGCCTTATGAAGCACAGTCTTAGGGACAAATCTAAAAATTAGTCAGGATGTGCTCGGTAACGGTAATTCTATAAATTAAAATAAATGTATATTGAAATTTAATTATTTTTTATTTTTATTTTTTTACTTTTTATATGGTATAGTTCTCTCATAAACTATTAAATATTTACTTATAATTCATTAATTAGAGCTCTATTTTTTAAAGATGAAAATTAAAGTTAAAATTTTGCCTAATACATATTAATCCAATTAAAATCACGTTTTTCAAACTGTGTCGAGTGGAGTTTTAATTTCTCTACGTTGCTAAGATTGAAGAAATATCATAATAAAAATATCTCCCTACTGGCTACAGCTATATTACTATTCAAAAGGAATACATTGAGTAGAACTAGGTGTTTTTAAGTTCATCAAGTTTTTTTTGTGAATTCAACTCTAAAATCTATCAGATTGGCTTCAAATGACGAATTAAAACCGTACAAATCATTCTACCTTAATGAGTGATATGTCTACTTGTGAAAATTTAAAATTTTTGAATTAATTTAGTATAAAATCAAGTGTTGTAATTAAAAAGTTTATAAATTAATTTTAATGTATTCAATTTTTTGACTCTTTTTAACCACTTCTTTATATAAAATTAATTCAGATGTAGACAAATCACTCGTAAGGTAGAAAGATTTCAACATATTAAATTCGTCGTTTGAAATCAATCCGATAAATTTTAGAGTTTAGTTCACAAAGATTCTTGTGGACTTAGGAACACCCTAGTTCTACTTGAATACATTACTATTTCTGTGTTTTTCACTTGGACTGATATCAGCTGATGAAAAATAGATTATTTCTATTCAAAGGAAAAACAAATAATAATAACAGAGGACTAGAAATATAGGATGCAGAAATTTCAAATGAAATGGGACAAAATATATAGCAGACACGCACAGAAGTCAAAATAAGTATAATGGGACAAAATAGAGGACTAGATATTTACTGATATGTATATAGCGGACACCATGTAAATAATTCTTTTTATTATTACTATATTTGTGAATGCATCAGAAGCTCACTCACCTTCTTAAAAAAAATGGAACAAATTAAATAGGGACCCCGATTTATGAAAATCTTGGTGAAGAAAGAAAGTAGTGCAAATATTTTGTGGTCCGAGATATCTCAGTATTTTTTTATGATATCTCGAAAAAAAAATCTGCGTTTCTTCAAAAAAAAAATATTAAGACTCGTACGTACCACTACATTATAGTATAAGAGGGATTCCATATATACTTTATGCCTTTCATATCTCATATTTTATATCTTTATTTTCAAAATTCAAACTATTAATCCGAACTGCTCAATATGACGTCCATACTAAAATATACTTTAAAATATACTTGAGATGAAATTTTATAATTTTTAGATTTTTTTTACTATATTTTAAAATATATATAAAATCACTATTTTTAGACCATTAAAAAACAGTGATTTTCTATCCATCTAGAAAAATAGTAAAAATTTAAACAGTTAAAATATAATTTAAATTGTTGTTTTGAAACAACAGACAGTGTTATTGTCGTTTTGAAATTTGTGCCAAATAAAATTTAAACAGTTAAAAATTTTCACATATCAACTCAAAATTTGAAATCTCTCATCTCTGCCAAGGAAAAATCCTTGCTTAATTCCTGTATCAAACTTTGACGTCTCTCTCTCTCTCTATATATATATACCTGTGGAGTATACCAGAGAAATGCATCAAGGAAAAGAGGAGGTTAGCTGATTTCAAATATGGCAATAAAAAAAACTCTTCCTGTTCTCTGCTTTCTCTTTCTTTTTTTCACTAGCTCTATCGTATTGCCTTATACAGAGGCAGCTCGAACCCTGGAAGAGAACAAGGCTGGTAATAATCTCTCTCTCTTTCCCTTGTGTGTTCAACATGATTTAAGTTTCCCTGTTTAAACAAATTAATAAAGGGGTGGGTTATGTTTCCAAGTAGTTAACGACCTAATTTTTTTTTGATTGGCATATTCGTTTAAAGGTACTTCAATTGCAATTGACATCATTTAATTGATAGATAAAGTGTTACAGCCTCTATTATTTTGTGAAATGCTACATATATATATAGTTGCATGAACTTTTAATAAGATGAACTTAATTAGTTTAATGAATGCTTAAACTTTGCCAACTCCTCATGATTAATTTTCAGCCAAGACTAACATACATAATACTTTATATGATGCAGGAATCACATACGGAACTATTACGGGAAGTCATCCGTATCCGCGTCCGTCTCCTCCGTACACTGGACGAGGTTGCGTTCAACCTTATTATTGTCCTCCTGAAACAAAGCCATAGAGAATTAGAGATCAATTGATCCCTGATTAGATGAAACAATCCAGGAATGTTGCATGAACGTATATATCTATGTGTGTACGTACCTATGTTATTACAGGATAAGTGAGATATAAATTTATATTTGTACTGTAACATTCTTATATAAAATCAATTATATTAAAAGGTTTATATGCATTAAAAATATATATAAGGTTATATGTGCATAATTTAAGTCCTTGTGTAATAATAAAAACTTGGAGGGACTTATTAGCAAAAATCCAAAGATAATCTATTCCTTTCCTTCTCTCTCTTTCAATTTCATTTTTCTGTCTCCTGGCCGTGAGTGTGGGGTGGGTGCCGAGCAAAAGGGAAAAAGGAGAGAGAGAGAGAAATTGAGCGCGGAAACTGATCGAACTTGTCGGAAACTTGAGATTCGAGCGGAATTGACAACCCTTGATCGATTCTAAAGCTTAAAATTGGTATATTCTCCTTTTCAATTAGCAAAACCCTAATAGTCGATTTGTTGTGGTTTTCGTTTGAATTTCGAATTCGGGTGTGAATCGAACGATTATAACTCGATTAGTATATTGAATTGGGTTGAATGGAATAGATATTCTTTTTAAAGTGAGAATCATGATTAAGGTTTGGTATGGAATTTGGGATGATTATTTGTGAAATTCAAATTTGATTGGAATTGATCGAGTTATAATTCGTTAAAACCGTTCGATTCGTATTATTGAATCAAACTACCCTTTGGACTTTGAATTTGGAATTAGGGTTTTGGTACTAAAACTTGAATTATGAATTATGTCGAATACTCGTATAGCTTCATATACCTTGAAATGTGATACAGTAAGTAACCCCGATTAACCGGAATTGAGCGTCGACCGATCGGAATCGAAACCAAAGGAATTAGGGTTTTCTGTTACTTGTTGCGGGCCGCAATCGGACCCATTACGGGCTGCAACCTAGTAATCCGAAATGGTTAGTTGAGTATGGTTAAGCCAAATCGAACGAGTACCAAACCGTAATCGCACTAGCCTTAGTTATACACCATTTATACAGTGTTAAATAACGATTATGCGTATCTTTTAAATAGACTTGGTAAGGTGTCCGGGCTGTGCAGCGCCTGCGTAGGGGGTCGAGTAGGGTATGACACGGTCCGTGTGGATTGTGACACGGCTCGAGTAGGGTATGACACGGTCCGTGTGGATTATGACTCGGCCCGTGTAGGAAGTCCAGATTTTAGAATCTATTAACGATCATCATACTCAGGTGCGGGATTTTCGGACTTGTTTGATATTTTATATTCGAATTAAACCGTGTTTCGATTGACATGTTGATTATTGATTGAATTGCAATATCGGATTGTGTTGCATGTGCATTGCATTGCCCAAATAAAGTGAAACTCGAATTGTTTTATCTGATTGACTTGCATGCTGGTATGGTTATAAATTGTGTTGATCTGAATGATCTGATTTTGGAATTAAAGTCACCGTGCTTTATATCACCATCGGTTGGTGGATAGGGTATTATTGTCATCCACCGTGATGACGTCACCCGGGGGTGAAACCGGATTTGTCGAGTCTCTGCGGGGACTTTGACGCCCAAAGTGTTCTAAAGCTTTAGATCGTCCGGCCCTCGCGAGTTTCCAGCACCGGTTGGGACGAGGGGTAAGTGACTTGTATTATGATTGTGGTTATATGTGACTTGTGTATCGGAGGCATTACCCAGGGGGTAATGCGTTTGGATGGTCAATTGGCTTTATATGGATTTTCTGGATGTGAATTGAAACCAGACTTTTAATTAAATGGTTAGGCCTGTAACTACAGATGGGTGTCATGAAAAAAAGGTTTTACCTGGCGCAGCCGTCTGTAGGTGTCTGTAACCCTAGAGATGAGAGGGAACGAATTAAGGTCCAGATCGGTGGAACATCTGTAGTTACTACCCGATATTCTGAAACCGAGTAAACCAGATATTGTGTGATTGAATTTCATCTTGGCAATTCCTGAATTGTGATTTCATTTGGATATATATATATGTTGTCGGATTTACGCATTCATTCATTTTTACAAATGGTTATAAATTGATATGAACTTTATTTGTGTTTCATTTTGAATATAATTTGTGATTGCAAGTCCAGGGATTCTTTTGTGGCAATTATCGCACTGAGAATTCAATTCTCATCCCCTTTTTGGGTAAAATTTTCAGGTTCCGGTTTGGCGGATCCGAGAGAGGCACGAGGTCGGTAGGCCCTGGTTTCACCGCTGTGTAGCTCGTCTGGTATGGTGACATTAGAGATTATGTATATAGTTATGTTTTGGTTGTATATATATATATTCTCTATGTCATTTTGTGATGCGTATCCATCGAGATACGGGTTTTGTATACTTGTGACCTGACCAGTTGGGATTTGAGATCTGTATATGTTATTTGTTTGTTTTATTTGCGTGTTATGTTTTACTTTTTATCATATCGTAATTGCCTAGTGGGTATACGGGCAACCGTATGCCTACGGCAGAGCACCCTGTCGCACCTCGTGGGGCACCGGGGTGTGACAGGTCCTTCTCCGGTGGTATCAGAGCATGGTTTAAAACCTGAACCAGACTTGTTTGGATACGTGAGTGATATGCGTATTAATGGGGTCGTAGTGACTATACAAATATTGTATAATAAGAAAAGAATATAGAACGTTATAAACTAACTGTGTTTATTCAGAAAATGGAAACACGCCGAGGCAGAGGCAGACCTCGGAGGAATCCAGAACCAAATCCGGAGTTGGTTATCGAGCCAGTTGTGGATCAGGCTGGGGCTGGTCCAGTTGGTGCTGATGGCGCTGGAGGAGCTGGTAGAGACCGTGACTTGGATGACCGGTTGATTGCGGCCTATGAGAGAGGTCGCCAAGCACAGATGCGGGATGCAACACCGGTAGCTCACGGGGGTGCACCTGAAGATTTCAGAAGGTTATATGATGCATTTTTGCGCTTGAATCCGCCGCGTGATGATGGAACCGGCGGGTATGCGGCAGCTGAGGAATGGTTGGCGCAAATAAATGCAAAGTTGAATTTATGCCGTACCCCCGATGAAGATAAAGTGGAGTTAGTTGAGCAGCAGCTGGAGAGTGATGCTCGATTCTGGTGGGATGGAGTCCGACGAAATTATGACGGGGATGAAGCGAGGATTCCTTGGGAATGGTTCGAACATAACTTCAATAAGAGGTTTCTGAGCAATATACAGCGTGAAGCGCTGCGGAGAAAATTCTTGGAGTTGAAGCAAGATGGGCGTCCGGTGGTGGAATACAATAGTGAATTTCTGGCTTTGTCGCGCTATGCTACGGATATAAGAAATGATGTGGAAAGATATAATAGGCAATATTTGGATGGGTTGGATGGGCATATTTCTATGATCGTGGATACTCCGATGGCGACGGAGTTACAAGCAATGATGGATCACGCTGAACAGATTGAGATGCATGGGAAGCGGAGGAAAGAGCAAGTGGCTGAAAGGAATGTGAAACAGAAAGAGGCTCGAGGTGGGCAGATGTCGAGGTCGAGGGGAGGACCATCAATTGCTAGACCCGCTCGGCCGAGTATGGCGCCAAGACCCCCGTTCAGACAGATGTCCACGCCGGGTTTTAGACCGGTGGTTCATTCGCAATGGTGCCGATCGTGCAACCAAGCGCACGACGAGGTTGATTGTAGGCGCAAGGCTAATACTTGCTTCGTGTGTGGTAGTGCGGGACATTGGGCAAAGGAGTGCCCGAATGCGCTTATGAGGATGCGAGGCGCTAGTAGCGTGGGAGGGTCGGCTAGCGTTGGGCGTGGCGCGCCGACGTGGCGCGGACGCGGCGCATCTCATGCTAGCGGGGCTAGCGCTAGCAGGGCTAGCAGCGCCGGCAGTGTTGGCAGGGTTAGCGGCGGCGGCGCGGCCGCCGGCAAGAACGACGGCAACGGCGGCGGCGCATGCGCTTAACATCGCCGGAACTTCGCGCAACGCTGCAACTGCGCTGGGAGATGGCCAGACTGACGTCATGACAGGTATACTCTCTATATCTGATCATGATGCGTATTGTTTGATTGATACGGGGTGCAGTCATTCTGTTGTGTCGAGGGCGTTGGTGAAAAAGTGTAGTTGGCCAATTGAGACGTGTAATCAAGTTTTAAATGTTCAAACCCCGTTTGGTTCAACTGATCGAGAAATCACCTTATGCCGAAACCGAAAGATTAAGATAGACGGGAGGGAGTTCGAGGCGGACTTGTTGGTGATGGAGATTACCGGTTACGACGTGTTATTGGGTATGGACTGGTTGACGAGACACGCCGCTACTATTGATTGTCCGCATCGTCGGATCCATTTCGCGACTCGAGAGGTATGTCTTGCATACTCAATTGTAGAGAAATTGGGAAACTAACACCGTGTATTTCGGCTGTAGAGATGAAACATTTACTAGAATCGGGGTGTGATGCTTACTTGGCGGCAAGTGGTTTATGCGGGCTGCGGCAGTTCCCAGAGATCGCACTATACCTGTGGTATCGGAATTTTCGGATGTGTTTCCCAGATGAGATTGTGGGGTTGCCACCGAGCGAGAAGTGGAGTTCGGTATCGAATTGGTACCGGGCACAACACCGATTTCAAAGGCGCCGTATCGAATGGCACCGCAGAACCGAAAGAACTCAAGGCGCAATTGGAAGATATGTTGGAGAGTGGATTTATCGGACCCAAGACGTCGCCGTGGGGCGCGCCGGTGTTATTTGTCAAGAAGAAAGACGGAACTTTGCGGTTGTGTATTGATTACCGCGAATTAAACAAGGTAACCGTTAAAAACAAGTACCCGTTACCGCGGATTGACGATTTGTTTGATCGATTCTGGGGATCTTCGATATATTCAAAGATTGATCCGAGAACAGGGTATCATCGGTTGAGGATTCGGCCGAGCGATGTGGATAAGACAAGCATTCCGTACAAGGTACGGGCATTATGAATACTTGGTCATGCCGTTTGGGCCGACGAACGCACCAGCCAGCGTTCATGGACTTGATGCACCGCGTATTTCATGATTTGTTGGATTCGACAGTTGTGGTGTTCATTGATGATATACTGATATATTCGCGCTCGCGAGAGGAACATGAGGTACACTTAAGAATTGTTTTGCAAAGATTGCGCGAACATCAGTTATTCGCAAAATTTTCGAAATGTGAGTTTTGGTTGGAGGAAGTTTCATTTTTGGGGCATGTGGTTTTCGGAAAAGGGTTAGCGGTGGATCCCGAAAAGATTCGGGCTGTGACAGATTGGAAGAGGCCAGAGACAGTTACTAAAATTCGCAGCTTTCTGGGGTTAGCCGGGTACTACAGGAGATTTGTACTCGGGTTTTCGCGATTAGCTGCGCCACTTACAAAATTGTTGCATAAAGGTGTAAAATTCGATTGGGGTACCGCGCAAGATAAAAGTTTTGAGGAATTAAAGAGTCGGCTGGTATCCGCGCCAGTCCTTGCTATGCCGACTACTGGTAAAGAGTACACGGTTTATACCGATGCATCTCGATCGGGTTTGGGTTGCGTATTGATGCAAGATGATCATGTAATTGCCTACGCATCTCGGCAATTGCGACCGCACGAACAAAACTACCCGACGCATGACTTGGAGTTAGCGGCGGTGATATTTGCGCTGAAGATTTGGCGGCATTATCTGTATGGCGTGAGGTGCCGTATATTTACAGATCACCAAAGTTTGAAATACATTTTCACGCAAAAAGAGCTGAATTTGAGACAAAGGCGGTGGTTAGAATTGATGAAAGACTATGACTTGGATATCCAGTATCATGCAGGAAAAGCGAACAGTGTAGCAGACGCATTAAGCAGAAAGAGTCAGGTAAACCTGGCGTCAGTGATTACAAGTGAAGCGCATCTTCTTGAGGAAATGCGCAGATTGGAAATACATGTTGGCGCATCACGCGAATTTGCGTTGGATATTGCATCTAAGTGTATTGGAGGTGGAATTGAAGCGGGTACACCCGCAATTACATCAGTTGTACTAGCAGCGGTTGAGATTCGATCAGAGTTACATGAGCAAATTCGTGCAGCACAACAAAATGATCCGAAATGTCAGAAATTTAAATTGCACTACGAGTCAAATGCTGATTCACCGTTTCAAGTTCAAAGAGATGACATCTTGCGGTTTCACGACCGTATTTGTATACCAAGTAATTCAGAGTTGAAAGATCTGATTTTATCGGAGGCGCATGACTCAGGTTACACTATCCATCCAAGGGGAAGTAAAGATGTATCAGGATTTAAAGAAGTATTTTTGGTGGCCGAAAATGAAGCGAGATGTGCAAAAGTATGTTGAAAAATGTCAAATATGTCAGCAAGTTAAAGCGGATCGGCGGAGAAAAGCAGGATTGCTAAGACCGCTGGAAATACCTACAAGGAAATTCGAGTCGATCACAATGGATTTCGTAAGTGGATTTCCAAGAACTGTTGGAAGGTATAATACAGTTTGGGTGATTGTGGATCGATTAACAAAGATAGCGCATTTTATTCCGCTTCGAATTGAGACATCGGGCAAGAATTGGCGGAATTGTTTCTAAAATATCAGTTCAAGTATCATGGCTGCTCGCACAATATCATTTCTGACCGAGATCCTCGGTTCACTTCTCATTTCTGGGAGAGCTTTCAAGAAGCTATGGGTACCAAATTGAGATGTAGTACAGCGCACCATCCGCAAACTGACGGTCAGTCCGAGCGTACCATTCAGACGCTGGAAGACATGTTGCGCTCCTGCGCGCTAAGTTTACAAGGTTCATGGGTTGATCATTTGTATCTGGTGGAGTTTGCGTATAACAACAGTTACCATGCAAGCATCGGTATGTCACCGCAAGAGGCGCTGACAGGGCAACAATGCCGTACTCCGCTGTGGTGGGGACCAACGAGTACATATTCACCTACAGGGCCGCAAATGTTAGAGGAAATTGCTGAGAAAACGAAGATGGTTCTGAGTCGGCTTAAGTCGGCTCAAGAGAGACAAAGGAAATACGCTGATATTCATCGAAGACCGTTGGAGTTCCAAGAAAGTGATCATGTATGGCTTCGAGTTTCGCCTGTTAGAGGTGTGCATCGATTTGGTGTTTCGGGCAAGTTGAGTCCCCGATACATTGGGCCGTTTCAGATTTTGCGACGAGTTGGGCCGGTAGCATACGAGCTTGCGCTACCACCAGCGCTGGACCGGGTTCATCCAGTGTTCCATGTATCACAACTACGCAGATATGTGCGAGATCCGTCGCATTGTATTGATCACTCGGGTTTGCACGTACAAGATGATCTGACCTATCAAGAAGAACCAATGCAGATATTGGACCGAAAAGAACAACGGCTTCGAAGTAAGGTGATCAGACTTGTATTGGTAAAATGGGGACGCCATTCCGATAAGGAAGCGACGTGGGAGCTCGAAGAGAGCATTCGAGAGAAGTATCCGGAATTATTCGACAATTAAGGTACGTAATTAAGTTCAGCGGACTGAACTTTATTTTAAGGGAGGGAGAAATGTAACATTCTTATATAAAATCAATTATATTAAAAGGTTTATATGCATTAAAAATATATATAAGGTTATATGTGCATAATTTAAGTCCTTGTGTAATAATAAAAACTTGGAGGGACTTATTAGCAAAAATCCAAAGATAATCTATTCCTTTCCTTCTCTCTCTTTCAATTTCATTTTTCTGTCTCCTGGCCGTGAGTGTGGGGTGGGTGCCGAGCAAAAGGGAAAAAGAGAGAGAGAGAGAAATTGAGCGCGGAAACTGATCGAACTTGTCGGAAACTTGAGATTCGAGCGGAATTGACGACCCTTGATCGATTCTAAAGCTTAAAATTGGTATATTCTCCTTTTCAATTAGCAAAACCCTAATAGTCGATTTGTTGTGGTTTTCGTTTGAATTTCGATTCGGGTGTGAATCGAACGATTATAACTCGATTAGTATATTGAATTGGGTTGAATGGAATAGATATTCTTTTTAAAGTGAGAATCATGATTAAGGTTTGGTATGGAATTTGGGATGATTATTTGTGAAATTCAAATTTGATTGGAATTGATCGAGTTATAATTCGTTAAAACCGTTCGATTCGTATTATTGAATCAAACTACCCTTTGGACTTTGAATTTGGAATTAGGGTTTTGGTACTAAAACTTGAATTATGAATTATGTCGAATACTCGTATAGCTTCATATACCTTGAAATGTGATACAGTAAGTAACCCCGATTAACCGGAATTGAGCGTCGACCGATCGGAATCGAAACCAAAGGAATTAGGGTTTTCTGTTACTTGTTGCGGGCCGCAATCGGACCCATTACGGGCTGCAACCTAGTAATCCGAAATGGTTAGTTGAGTATGGTTAAGCCAAATCGAACGAGTACCAAACCGTAATCGCACTAGCCTTAGTTATACACCATTTATACAGTGTTAAATAACGATTATGTGTATCTTTTAAATAGACTTGGTAAGGTGTCCGGGCTGTGCAGGGCCTGCGTAGGGGGTCGAGTAGGGTATGACACGGTCCGTGTGGATTGTGACACGGCCCGAGTAGGGTATGACACGGTCCGTGTGGATTATGACTCGGCCCGTGTAGAAAGTCCAGATTTTAGAATCTATTAACGATCATCATACTCAGGTGCGGGATTTCTGGACTTGTTTGATATTTTATATTCAGAATTAAACTGTGTTTCGATTGACATGTTGATTATTGATTGAATTGCAATATCGGATTGTGTTGCATGTGCATTGCATTGCCCAAATAAAGTGAAACTCGAATTGTTTTATCTGATTGACTTGCATGCTGGTATGGTTATAAATTGTGTTGATCTGAATGATCTGATTTTGGAATTAAAGTCACCGTGCTTTATATCACCATCGGTTGGTGGATAGGGTATTATTGTCATCCACCGTGATGACGTCACCCGTGGGGTGAAACCGGATTTGTCGAGTCTCTGCGGGGACTTTGACGCCCCAGTGTTCTAAAGCTTTAGATCGTCCGGCCCTCGGCGTTTCCGACTACCGGTTGGGACGAGGGGTAAGTGACTTGTATTATGATTGTGGTTATATGTGACTTGTGTATCGGAGGCATTACCCAGGGGGTAATGCGTTTGGATGGTCAATTGGCTTTATATGGATTTTCTGGATGTGAATTGAAACCAGACTTTTAATTAAATGGTTAGGCCTGTAACTACAGATGGGTGTCATGAAAAAAAGGTTTTACCTCGGCGCAGCCTGCCGTCAGGTAGGTGTCTGTAACCCTACAGATGAGAGGGAACGAATTAAGGTCCAGATCGGTGGAACATCTGTAGTTACTACCCGATATTCTGAAACCGAGTAAACCAGATATTGTGTGATTGAATTTCATCTTGGCAATTCCTGAATTGTGATTTCATTTGGATATATATATATGTTGTCGGATTTACGCATTCATTCATTTTTACAAATGGTTATAAATTGATATGAACTTTATTTGTGTTTCATTTTGAATATAATTTGTGATTGCAAGTCCAGGGATTCTTTTGTGGCAATTATCGCACTGAGAATTCAATTCTCATCCCCTTTTTGGGTAAAATTTTCAGGTTCCGGTTTGGCGGATCCGAGAGAGGCACGAGGTCGGTAGGCCCTGGTTTCACCGCTGTGTAGCTCGTCTGGTATGGTGACATTAGAGATTATGTATATAGTTATGTTTTGGTTGTATATATATATATTCTCTATGTCATTTTGTGATGCGTATCCATCGAGATACGGGTTTTGTATACTGTGACCTGACCAGTTGGGATTTGAGATCTGTATATGTTATTTGTTTGTTTTATTTGCGTGTTATGTTTTACTTTTTATCATATCGTAATTGCCTAGTGGGTATACGGGCAACCGTATGCCTACGGCAGGAGCACCTGTCGCACCTCGTGGGGCACCGGGGTGTGACAGGTACCTAGTGGAAATAAGGAGCAAACTTATTATAACATACGTACGATACTTTTTTCGGTGATATATATATTTACTGTATTTTTTAGATATATATATATATATACTGTGTCAAAAGCTCATGTGCAGCTTCCATTCAAGAATAGCTTATTTCACGTTTAGTTAAATTTGAATAGCTAGAATAACAAATCTAATTTATTTAGTTATCTTATTAAAATGATCTATTCTTACCAAAATTGGAATTTTACTATTCTAATAAAACAAATAGCAAAAAAAATATTCTACGTATTCCTATTTTACAACCAAACAAATCTAGAATAACACATATTTTTTTAACACGTCTAATCAAAATAAATTTCTAGCGAATGCTCGACTTTTCTAATTTGACACTAATACGTACAGACGTATATTCTGCACTACTTACTGTAGCTTTTCTAATGAATATGATTATTTGTTGGTTTTTTCCCGATTGACCTCTAGTCAATGGTCCCACAATTACGATTTTTCCACATTTTTTCAACAGACTTTAAGTTGCCATCAATAAATTAATGTCCACTTCTGTAAAAGCAAAAAAGAAGAAAAATAAGAAGTAAATCAATATAATTCGGAAAAGTTGCGAAATAATAAAAGAATTCCAAAAAAAATGTAAAATTTGGTCTTCAAGTATATTTCAATATGAATATCTTTTTGAACGGTACAGATTGACTGTTTGATTTTTTGAAAATGAAAATATTAGCGTGAAGTAAAACAAGATTTTTACTTCGCAACTCACCATAAACTCCTGTGTGTGTGTTTTGAAAAAATTGCTGCCGATTTGCTAAAAATTGAGTTGTGAAATTAATGTGATTTGTACTACTTATAGGGATGGAAATAATCCTATATATGTAATAACTAGGGATTTATTTTCACAACCGTTTATCATTGAGAGGTCTAGCCTATGTTACGCGACACTTGACTGGCTGATACGATCTCTTATACGTCCCGATACGCACTGGTACACCCCCTAATAAGTGGGATAAGTTACCGATATGCTATATGTTTCAGGTCAAAACAATCTATTTCATTCATGATGAGGAGAGTTCAAATGCATCATTATTTTGTGCTTTAATATGCTTTGTATTCTTTATTTTTATTTTTAAAATCCGAAGAGTCGATCCAAACTGCTCAACATAATCTTCATTATAAAATATGCTTGGAGACCAAATTTTATATTTTTTAGAATTTTTTTACTAATTTTTTTCATAGATAAAATATCACTTTATCAAATGGTCCAGAATCTCCTTAAAACAGTAATTTTGTATCTATTTAAAAAAAATTGTAAGAAAGTTCTAAAAAATATAAAATTTGGTCTTCAAGCATCTTTTATTATGAATATCATGTTGAACAGTTCGGATCGACTGTTCAGACTCTGAAAATAGAGATAAAAAATGTGGAGGATATTAGATCACAAAAAATATAATGTATTTGTACCGTCCTCTTCATTCATTCCATTTTTTACTCCAAAGACCGTGCATCAGCGCATGAACCACATGTCACTACTACAAAAAAACAGTTTGTACACGGCCTTTAACTGGAGAGCTACACGGATTTGGAAACGTGTGCGATACTGGAGTGTAGGAAAGTCCACCATTTACACACGGATAATTTATACGTGTACGATTACACTAATCCTACACGGATTTTCTACTCAAGATCCGTGTAGCTAGGGTATGGAGCTACACGGTTTTTTAACAAAAAACCGTGTATGAAATATATTCCTACACGGTTTTTTTAGTACAAATCCGTGTAGGAAGATCCTAAATCAATTTTTTTAACACATCCTACACGGATTTTTTCAAATATCCGTGTACAATTTTTTTTTTTTTTTTTTTGTATTTTTTTTGTATTTTTGGCTAGCCTCCACTTTTGCTAGCCATTATATATAATATCATAATGTTTTTTTAACCCAAAACAGATAGAAATTGCCAAAACAACATAACAATTCAAATTTAATAATTACACAAATTAATTTATACGAATCCATATTGTGGAGTACAAAATTGGGAAATAAACCACCTTGCCCACATCCCTCTCACTTCGTCGACTTGCTCGGGTGAGTAAGCAGCTTGTCTCCGGTTATACTACAATTATAATTTGAGTTAGTAACAAGAGAGGTACCTTAGAGGCAGTTGGATTCTATGTAAATTACCAAAAGTCTTCAAACAAAATTAGAGGAAGAAGTGAACTGACAAAAGAAAGAGAGAGAGGCAGCAATGGATGAGGCGCACACACCACCTAAACCCTGACAAAAGAAAGAGAGAGAGAGACAAAGAGAAGAGGAAGAATTTTGAACTCAGAGGAACAATTTTAAAATCAGAGGAAGAAGAAGTGAACTGGGGACTTACAAAATTTGGGGACTTACAAAATTTCGGAAGATATAATCTAGTGGGCAAGTGTGCAAGGTTTCCTACACGGATTTTTATTACAAATCCGTGTGCAATAGGTATTCTACACGGATATTTAAGTACATATCCGTGTAGCTCTCCTCTTTTCCTACACGGTTTTTATTAAATATCCGTGTAGGAATAGTCTTTCAACACGGATATTTACGTAACTATCCGTGTAGGAAAAGATCGGTACAACTTCTTGCCGAGACATGAATATTTATTTCAAAACATGCGCGCCCTATGTAATTAATTACAAATTTAATATTGAATATACCGAAAATAAACACAGAAAAACGAAGAGTCACCTTAATCCCTATATATCTTCCGAATTGGTTCCTCTTAAACCTATCTTAATTTCTCTAAGTAAAAAAATGTCAAATGTCGATGAAAAACATCCTGTTGAGGCACTACCACCAATGGAAGAGGACTTCAGGCCAGTGCCTTGGATCCCACCCGGTTACGAACGACCACCACCAGGTTATCCCAGAAGTTGGCCATGGCCACCATGGCCAACTCGCCCACGTCGCAGCCCCAGGGGCCATCCGCCACCAAAGCCCTACATTCGTCGCACCAAGAAAAAATCTGTTGTTTAGAGTTTCTTTTTTTTTGTTATTAATGTAGGAGTTTTTTTTTTTGTTTTATTATATCAATTTTTGGGTAACTTTTGTAATATTTATATCAGTAGTAATATATGAAAGTTTACTTGTTTCCATTTTTGTTCTTCTGCATTTATTTTCTGTATTAATTGTACAATTTTAAATTTGTTAATATTTAATATTCCTAACACAGTGATGAATATTTTTATTTGTAAAATAGTGTACAAGAATGAATACATAAATTATAAAGAAATTAATATTTACAAAGTTCATATCTAAATGAATAAATTTCTTAATTTATAAGAATGAATATTTAAAGAGCTTAACAGCAATGAAAACATGTTCATTTTTATATTTAAATAATAACAAAATATGAAATTGAAAGTATATTATATTTAAAAAAATAAAAAAAATAAAATCCTACACGGATATTTAACTACATATCCGTGTAGGAATATGACATAATATAATAAAATATTTGGGTAACATTTAATAAAATTTCACATCCGTGGGCTATCCTACACGGATATTTAGTTGAATATCCGTGTAGGAAGATGAAGAATCACCCTTTCTACACGGATTTGTAACTGAAAATCCGTGTAGCTCTCTCACTATTCCTACACGGATATTTAATGAAATATCCGTGTATAAAAGATTAATTTCCACACGGACACTGGTTTTTAAGTTAATATTCGTCTAGGATTCCTAGAACACTGGAAAAATCTTATTTTATACACGTTTTTTTATAAAATTGAGAAAATCCGTGTATAAGTTGCAGTGTAGGAAGACGTTTTTTGTAGTAGTGTGTGCTCATGAACCATGGGTTCATGGTGAGCCGCGCAAGCGCAACATCCCTTAATACGTGACTGATATGCCTATCTGTTTTAGGTCCAAACAGTCTCTTTTGGCCATTCCATTTTTTGATCCATAGACCGCGCATGGAGCACATGTGCTTAGGAGTCCATGGTGAGCCACACAACACTTTGGGTGCGTTTGGATTACTCAAGAATAGGGCTAATCCAAAATTAGCTTCACTAGTCTCAAATCTTGGTGATCCAAATACAAATTAGCAAATTGAATTAGCTCAAGAATAACTCTATTCTACTAACTCATATAAATGGTGTGTTAGCAATAATAGAGCTAATAAAGTTAGTGATATTAATAAAATATTTAATTCCTCTCAATTAGAGTTAGTTTAAATATTAAATTAGTCACTACTACAAAAAACGTCTTCCTACACTGTACCTTATGCACGGATTTGCCCCATTTTATAAAAAAACGTGTATAAAATCGGATTTTTCCAGTGCTCAAGGAATTCTACACGGATAATAACACCCCAATCGGACTCCGTGTGGTAATTAATGCTTTATACACGGATATTTCAGTAAATAACAGTGTATAAAACTTGAGAGAGCTACACAGATTATTACTGAAATATCCGTGTAGGAATGTATTATGTACACGGCTATTTATATAATAAGCCGTGTATAAATATAGAGAGAGCTACACGGATTAATATTTAAAAATCCGTGTAGAAAAGGCCATTTAGGGTTATAATGAACACTTGCAGCGCCGTTTTGGTCAATTAATATCACTCTCTCTCCTCTGGATTGGCTTGGATCTGATTATTGCGCAGCTGGGTTCCAAGATTGCTGATTTTCTTCTGATTTTCTCCTCTTTGTTGCTCAAGTAAGTAATTGTTCTATTTATTTCTTTAATTTTCTATTAATTTCTTGTTATTGCATATTTAGGGTTTAGGGTTTCATTGATCTTTCAGGAAACTGCTCCGAACCTGCGAAGCATGGACGCCCGATGATAAGGTAAACAAGACTGTAATTCTAAACCCCGGCAAACTCAATGCCACTGTGCTAATAGGTCAGCCTGACCAGTGTGTCGATTACATGTGCATACCACCAGGGGTACGATTCTAACTTTCAAATTTTCTCTGTATTTTCAATTAAATAATTAAAAAAAAATTAAATGTAATTATAATTGTTTTCTATAGCACACACTGGTGTTTGTTCGTCATCATTCCGGCTGCTAATAGGGCTTTTATTATGGATTCTGCAAGGCCAAAAGAAATCACACCACAAGATTGCAGAGACATCTGTCCCTTTGTAGAACAGTAAGTAATATCTTTTCATTATGTTTGATTTTTTTTTCTAATTGTAATTAAATTGTCGAATGAAATTGCTAAATACAATCACGTAATTTTGTAAGGGCTTGGAGCAAATATGTTAAAGAAGGAGGAGTGCAAGCAAAAGGAAGAGGGGTCGCGAAAGATAAATTCAAAATTGAGTGGTTACTGGTGAGCTTATTATACAATAATTTTTTAACTTAAATTTTATAGTTTAAAAAAATATTTTCATTCTAACATTGGCCGATAAATGTAAATTTCAGTGCACGCGATAGTAGGAGGGTTGGGAGTGCGCTTATTACACAATGAATTTCATGATGGGTTGGATCAAAAGAGATCAATTTAAATTTCCAAAAGAGGTATGTAATTCACATTAAATTTAATTTTAAAAATATCAATAATTCGATCCGTCTCTCGTTACTAACTCAAATTATAATTGTAGTATAACTGGTGCCAAGACGCTTACTCAACTGAGCAAGTCGACGAAGTGAGAGGGATGTGGGCAAGGTGGTTTATTTCCCAATTTGGTACTCCACAATATGGATTTGTATAAACTAAATTTGTGTAATTATTAATTTTGAATTGTTATGTTGTTTTGCCAATTTATATCTATTTTGGGGTTCTGTTTTGGGTTAAAAAAACATTCTGATTTTATATATAATGGCTAGCAAAAGTGGAGGCTAGCCAAAAACAAAAAAAAAACAAAAAAAATAAATTAAAATCATACACGGATATTTCAACAAATCCGTGTAGGATGTGTTAAAATTAAAAAATTTATTTGTGATCTTCCTACACGAATTTATACTAAAAAGCCGTGTAGCTAGGATATGGAGCTACACGGTTTTTTAATAAAAAACTGTGTAGGAAGAAGTTTCATACACGGTTTTTCATTAAAAAACCGTGTAGCTCTGAGTATTTCCACACGGCTATTTAGTAAAAAAATCCGTGTAGAATTAGTGTAATCGTACATGGATAAATTATCCGTGTGTAAATGCTAGACTTTCCTACACGCCAATATTGCACACGTTTTCAAATCCGTGTAGCTCTCCAGTTAAAGTCCGTGTACAAACTGTATTTTTGTAGTAGTGAGTATTAAATAAAACATTTGATTAGTATTGAACAAATATAATATTAGATTATATTGGTATTGAATAAACTATTAATTTAAATATTGAATGTAATATAATATTTATAATATAGATTACTATTAAATAAATATAATATCAAATTAGATTAATATTAAATAAAATATTTGATTAAATATCATATTGTAGTCATTTAAATATTAAATGTAATATAATATTAGTATTATATAAATATAATATCACATTAGATTAGTCATTTACAGACTGATGCACCACACAGGGGTCCTAAACGAATACAGGGGCCACTACTACAAAAACACAGTTTGTACCCGGACGAAAAATGATAGAGCTACACTGATTTGGAAACGTGTGTAATGATGGGGTGTAGGAATGTCAGCCATTTACACACGGATAATTATCCGTTTACGATTATACTAATTCTACACTGATTATTCATAAATAGTAAAAAAATTCTTGTACACGTTAGATGTGAACAATTGAGATTAGTCATAATTAAAAATAGAATTTCAGAAATCAAATTTTCTTAAGCTGTTGTGTGAACTGTTACGTTCATTGACATTTTTACTGTTAATGAGGCTTAATTTGTTGTTAAAAATTTTCAATTCATGTTATGTAAATTTTTGTGTTATGTGTATACGGTTAATGAGCAACTTATGGATATTTATTAGTTATATGTGGCGAAAAAGATGTCATAACTCAAGAACTTGCCCATTGGTTCAATTTTGTTTACATTTTTGTTCTTAATTTCAACTTCAATTTCAATTTCATTGAGCTCACTGTTTTTTTGGAAAATCCCTTACAATTATAATAAAAATAAGTTCAAGGGCTGATCTATAAATGACTATGATCAATTCTATGTTTCCTGAAGAAATTAATCAAGAACAGGTGGAGCATGTGATTGAAGCACAAAACAACGAAATAAGTGCAATTTTTTCATGGGGAGAAAACGAGGTAAATGAAGAACCAAATCAGGAGGAACCAACTCAAGAAGAAATTGTCTTGAGAAGATCGACAAGACAATCTCGACCTCCAGCCAAATTAAGGGATTATGTATTCCGACAGGTGATGTATCCAATTCAAAATTTTATTTCATATAATATGGTATCGATCCCTTGAATACCGGGCCTACTTGGGTGACATCACAAACCAAATTGAACCGACCATCTTTGGTGAAGATAATGACAGTCTCATTTGGAAGAAGTCTATGAAAGAATAACTTCAAGCCTTATAAAAAAATAACACATGGGATATAATTACCTTACCAAAAAATAAAAAAAACTCGTAGGTTGCAAATGGGTATACAAGATTAAATACAATTGTGATGGTACCATTGAAAGGTACAAAGCTAGGTTAGTAGTGAAATGTTTTACTCAAAACTTATGGTGTCGACTACCAAGAAACTTTTGCACCAGTAGCAAAGATGAATACAGTTAGAATTCTACTATCAGTAGCCACCAATTTGGGATGGAATTTGTCTCAAATGTATGTCAAAAACGCATTCCTTTAAGGAAATTTGGAAGAAGAAGTCTATATGACTCGTCCTCCGGGACACAAAAATGAGTCAGATTCATCACCTGTGTGTAAATTAAAGAAGACGATCTATGGCCTCAAACAATTTCCAAAAGCATGGAATGCCAAACTAAGTTTTTCTCTTTTAAAAATTAACTTTGTTAAAATTACAACAGATTCCTCTATGTTCATAAAACATTCACAAAATATCACTACTATTATTCTAGTTTATGTAGATGATATTATTATCACTGGAAATAATAATGAGAAAATTAAAAGGGTAAAACAATATTTAAAGAAGGAATTTTATATCAAAGATTTTGGACAACTTTCAAATTTTCTTGGAATATAAATAGCTCACTCAAGTAAATGATTATTTCTATCTCAAAGAGAATATGTTCTTGACCTGTTAAAAGAAACTGGTAAATTGGGAGCTAAACCAGCTAGTACACCTATGGAAACAAACATTAAACTAGAAATTGAAAAGGGTGAACCAATATCTGACATAGGATAATATTAAAGGATGGTAGGCAAATTAATTTATCTTACAATAACCAAACCTGATATTGCCTTTGCAGTTAGTGTCCTAAGCTAATTTATGCATGCTTTACATACCAGTCACTTGAGTGCAATTGACAAGATATTAAGATATCTTAAAAGCACTCTAGGTCAAGGAATTTGGATGAAGAAAAATAATTCTAACAATGTGTTTGGTTTTTCTGATGCAGATTGGGCCGGAAGTTATGACAGAAAATCAACCACAAGATTCTGCACTTTTGTAGGTGGCAATTTGGTCACTTAGAAGAGCAAAAAAATAAAATATTGTGGCTAATCAAGTGCAGAAGCAGAATATCGAGACATGGCATCTACCGCAAGGGAGCTTATCTGGATTAAGCAATTACTCCGCGACATGAAGATAGAGCACACAAAAGCCATGCAAATGCACTGTGATAATCAAGCTGTACGACATATTGCATCCAATCCGGTCTTTCATGAAAGAACAAAACATATAGAGGTAGACTGTCACTTTGTCAGAGAAAAAGTGCAGTCTGGAGAAATAGAAACCCCATTTGTGAGAAGCAAGCCCCAATTAGCGGATATTTTCACAAAGGCACTCAACAAGGCTAACCATCAGAACATACTCGACAAGTTGGGTTCAATCAACTTATTTGAGCCCAACTTGAGGAAGAGTGTTGACAAATAAGAATGACCTCAGAAATATCATCATAGGCCAAATTAGGCAACATATTAAGCAACATATTAGGCTAGCAATCCAAAATACAGCTGTAAAGTATATTTGGTACTTAGTCTGTTTTAGAATGTAATTAGGCAGATATTGAGCAATCTGTTTTTTAGGAAACAGCCCGGCTAATAAAATAGAATAGGCTATAAGTAACACTGTGTATTGTGCTTGTACATTCAGAAACAAATATTCAATTTCATTTGTTCATCATTTTCTGTCTCTCAAAAATTATCAGAAGATATATAGCAAATGAAATTCAACGATTACACCGTCTTGTAGGTAATCCTTGTATGTTCTAACAGTAACTCCCACACCCGTTTATATGACCATATATAGGAACAACCTGAACATTTCATATGTATCATTACAACAAATTAGAAAAACAAGATATATAGGCTATTCCCATTCTCTTCTTACTTTAATTAGCGCCTCTCATGTGTTACCTTCTACTGAATGAGGCAGCTCGAATCCTGGATAGGGGTGTCAATGGGTACGATACGGGTAGGGTGGAATCATTTTCATACCCATACCCACTAAGAATTGACCTTACCCATACCTTACCCTTACCCGTTAAGAATTTGCCTTATCCTACCCTACCCAGACCCGTTAAAATTAGTGGGTAACGAAACGGTAGCGGGTGAATAACGAATAATACTAATATAATAGTTTTATTATTTTTACAAATATACCATCAAAACTCATCATGTCATACATATGCAATCACAATTACTAATATAAAAATCAAAATATAAATATGCAATCAATTCTAACTAAGAATTTTTTTATAAAGAAAAAAAACAAAAAATACAAATATCTCTTCTAACAAATTCAAAATTCAATTAGTTAATTAAATAATAAAACATTCAAATAAAAAAATAATATGTTTAATATAATATTCATCTTACAACAAAATGCATACATTTTTTTTCATGGATTAACGTTGATACAATGAGATTAGACACATAAAATTGAATATAATATTTATATATCTATATGTAATTTATTTTATATAATTACCCGTTACCCAATGAGTACGAAATAGCCTTTACCCGTACCCATACCCGTTTAGCTAACGAAAAAATTAAAATCTTTATCCATACCCATACCCAATAAGCTAACGAAAAAAAAATCTTACCCATACCCGTCTATTCGAATACGATACGAGTAAGGTAAATGAATAAACGGTTTTCATTGACACCCCTAATCCTGGATGAGAACAAGGCACAATGTGGGGCACGTGTAAATCCTTATCGTGGAAGGTGTGCACGGATTTATGGTCGTCCATATGGATTCCCTCCTCCTCCTCCTCCTCTAGCTCCTCCATAATTTGTTGGATGCCGTACGTAGAAAACAGCTGGTTGAATTATAAACAAGAATGCTTACATGCGAATCTGCAACCTCTTCGCTAAATAGTCCTAACCCAGAATATTAGAGAAAATAGAGGCGTTGCCTGAGGTTGCATGCAGAAGGTTATATATTGAGATTTACGCAATTTCTGGAAAGATTTTAATATATACATAAAGAATGTGTACACTATATACACACGTTATATACACACGTTATATATGTATCTATACGCCAGCTGAATAAATTACTGTGATTTGATAAAAAAAATGAGTTGTGAAATTAATCGTCTGTAATAACAGAGTTTTTTTTTTTTTGTTTTGTTCTGGTAACACGACTGCTTATCATGGAATGGGATCTATTAACTTTCCTCCAATTCATGATTCGTCAATTAATATATCCATTAATCTGCCTATAATATATATCCTCGGTTGGACCGAATAATTAATAAAATAATGAAAGTGAATAAGATGGTACACGTACGTACACCATCTCATATCTTACCCACTCCAATCGAGTCTCTTTAAGCCATCGTTCAAAATTCAAATACCATAAAATTGTAGGAAATTAAAATAACAAGACAATGCATTAATTCAAGATGTTAGTTTATCGACCGATAGTAAATCAAATTTAAAATAACAGCTCAATTGTTTTTTTTTTTTTTTCTTGAGAGAGAGATAACATATAACATTGTTAAGCAGAGGAGTTTCGGAATAGCACTGCGCCTCTTTCACTTTTTCAAATCCAACTGTTCATCTGTTTTGAGATTCGTACATAGAAATCAACTACCTTAGAGATTCGGGACGGCCCTTTCAAGATGAGACTTTGTAGAAATTTTGAAAGAAATCAGAACTTCTGATTCTATGTTGCGAACGATTAATGAAATGCCCATCTCCATTTATGGAGGTCTTCGAATCCCCCGGCTGGTTCCTGAGGTACAAGTTTTAAATATGGATGGTTCTTTTATCCTAACACGAATCTCAAAATGGACCTCCTACAGTATAATTTTCATAGATACTGGATTGAGTTTAGCCTGCAGGTTGAGATTAATCTGGATCTTCCGTTTATATCAATTGCACCACAAATACCTGGGGATACAGACTCTTACTGGAGATGGTGTTCACTGGCATATGTTATGATTTATTTTCTGTACATTAATTTCTACATTTATTACTGTTATTTGTTGTTTAAAAATAACGGTATTATAGAACGGGGAAATTATTTCAAGTGAAGCATAAGTTAATATATGAGACACTCATTAATTTGTTTATCTAATTCTTTTCATTTTGTACAAATTGATATAATGGCATCATTTTAGGAAAACAAGCATTAATTTATATAAGCATGTGAAATAAAAATCAATTTAATTTCTAACCAATGCTGGGGTTTCTCTAATTTTGAACTAATAGTCTACAGTATTTACTTTTCTAATCAATATGAGTATTTGTCACTTTTCTTCGTTTATGATTTCCACTATTTTTCAACATATATACTTGTCATTAACAAAGAAAAAAAACTACTGTCACTTCCCGCATGGCTGTATGCGTTAATTTTCTTTGGCCTTTTTCCAAATACCTTTTGACTGAATCAACATAATTCCAAAGAGATGCGAGATATCGACAAATAATTGCGTTAGAGATGTATTACTTTGATTCTTTGACTTTTTGACTAACATTGGAAATATGTGAGACACAGACAGATTTATTTTGATATTTTGTCCCAATGACCTTGACTCTCATACGAATGTACTTTGTTGCTAATAGTATGTTGTACTGTTAGAAGTTGATCCGCATTGTATTAACTAATATATATTCACTAGTGGAAAAAGTAATTTTTGTATCGGTTATTAAGACATATCAGTGTCGGACATCGGGGCGACACTGATACAGGCGACACAAATACCGGCACTAATCAGTATCGGTTTGTCAACCGATACAGAAAGTACGTTTTGTGTCGGTTATTCATAGAAACCGATACTATTTTGAGGTTTTTGTATCGGTTATTAATACAAACCGATACTATTTTTGGGTTTTTGTGTCAGTTCAACCTAAACAGCCGATACTATTTTTGAGTTTTTGTATCGGTTATTACAAGGAACCGATACAGTATGTGTTATTTGTGTCGGTTATCACAAGGAACCGACACTGTAATTTTTTTTTTTTTTTTTTTTTTTTGTGTTTGCTGTATCGCTGATTCTGGCGATTGATTAGATTTCATACATTAAAAGTGGGATTATGAATATCGCCTGCAAAGACAGTGTTAAGTCCTCCAATAAAATGTGCTAAAAGTCCCTAAAAACTCTAAAATTATAAAGAAAGGACCAAAAGTCCATGAAGGAAGGCTCGGATCGCGAATCTGAGCCCGTAAATTTGCAAAAATGGATTCCCATCGATTTTTTGATCCGCCTTTGGGCTGTGGAGTTCCTGTCAAAATTTCAGCCCGATCCGACGGACGGATCGAAAGTTACGCCCCTTTTCGTGAAGCATGCACAGGAATGGAAGAAAGTAGGGATGATACTGTACCTCGGGTATGGGGGAAGAGCTGTGGAGTTCCTCTTCATTCTCGGTCGCCATGGACAGAAAGAAAACATTTGAAAATGAAATAGATTTGAATTGGGGTTTAAAAAAGGAGAGGAGGTCTTGGTTTGAATCGATGGGGAAGGAGATGAGAATGTCACACGGATTTGATAGTGGATGGACGGACAAGATGCTTTTTGGCGGTGGACATCGAACGGTGTACAATCTTTTTCGAGAATGTCACACGGATTGCCGACGTGCTCGGCACAATCTGTGTCGGTTAATTACAAAGAACCGATACGGAAGTCTGATTTTGAAATTTTTTTTTTCCGTATACAATCTGTGTCGGTTATTTACAAAGAACCGACACAAATAATATACCTTTTGTATCGGTTCCTTGCTAATGAACCGACACAGAATTTTTGTATCGGTTCTCTACTAGTAACCGATACAAAAATGGCTCCTTTTGTATCGGTTCATTAGCAAGGAACCGATACAAAAATGGCTCCTTTTGTATCGGTTCATTAGCAAGGAACCGATACAAACTTCTGTGTCGGTTCATTAGCAAGGAACCGATACAAAAAGTGTATTATTTGTGTCGGAGATTTATGGGAACCGATACAAAATATTTTTTGTATCGTTTATTTTTTATTAACCGATACTAAATGTATTTTGTATCACGTCATTCAAAGAACCGATACTATTATGGCGATACTGAAAGTCATTTTTCTACTAGTGTATATTATTTCTGAGTGGGGTTAAAATGTCCTATTGATTTTGTGCCCCAATCATATCCCATGTCTCTATCTTTGTTCTCAAAGTTCAAATAGTCGATCCGAACTGCTCAACATCATCTTCATATTAAAATGTGCTTAGAGATTACATTTTATATTTTTGGAATTTTTTTTACTAATTTTTTAGACAATTACAAAATCACTGCTTCTGGACCATCCAAAAATAGTGATTTTGTATCTATCTAAATAAATAGTAAATATTTTCCAAAAAATATGAAATTTGGTTTATAAATAAATTTTAATATGAATATCATGTTAAGCACGGTTCGGATCTACTGTTTGAACTTTAAGAACAAAAATAAAAACATGAGGTATGGCGGGGGCACAAAACCAATGTTGTATTTTAACCCCACTCATTATTTTTATATGGTTCGTACTTAATTAATATAAAGTAGAGTGCATTTTTACGAATATAATCAAATTATCAGTAACGAATTATTTTTTTCTATATAATTCAAATTTAACATAGAACATAATTTACAATCATTAACAGTTAACATTGACGATTTCTAGCTAGATGAAATATTTACTCGGTGCGATATATTATTTAAAAACCAACATGAATTAATTTCGACACGAAAATTAGTACATTAATGAAACATAAAAATTATCCAGTAAAACATAAAAGACAACTAGTACAAGATGAAATACAAACATAGAAGACAACCAACACAAGATGATAGAAAATTAGAGGAAGATAAAAGACAACTACTAGTAGATGAATGACTACTAGTTCAAGATGAAAGACAACTAGAAAAAGATGAAATACAACTAGTAATATATGAAAACAAGTCTCTTGGGATCGTCACATAGCTATAGATATATTTGAGCAGAAACGCTCGAGCTAGTGTACCCCTTCGCGCCCTACAAGCAGAATGCACTAGCTAGGCGATGAAGCCAAGACATATAGCAAAAATGAGTCCGAATCTGCTGCGATTCTTCTCTCATGAACAGTAGCCTACAATTCCTGCTTTTCCAAATCCAACTGTTGAATTGTTTCGAGATGCGTGCAAGAAAAAATCAGGTGCTTTGAGATACGTGCACGAAATTATTAGACGGCTAGATTTGGAAAAGCAGGGATTTTAGGGTTACTGTTCATCCTTTTAGGATCGCAGCAGATGTCAATTCAGCAAAAATCTCTATCTTTTCTTTCAAAAAATGGCGAAAAAAGAATGCATAGTAAGCATTTTTCCTGATTTATTTACCGCAAACGTGTTTTTGAGTCATTTTAGCAGGTTTGGAAAAAAGTTGCGTATTTCGGTCAAAAATAGATTAAAAAATGTCATATTTAGGCGATTATTGAATAAGGCGTCAAAATAGAACATTACTTGGAGTATGCAACACTTTACACGAAGTGCACAACATGTGAAATGGAAAATTTTCAAGAAAATACTCTAAAAAAGTATCCATGCGAGGTCCCCTATGCCGCACGCAGCATACTTGGAGGCTGCACGATGCGTTGATTGTTTCTTCTAGTTGATCCGTCGTTCTAATCGATAGCGCTATTTTTACATAATATGTGCCTTGTGTTACGTATATTGAATAATAAATAGAAGTGGTAGGTTGTTGCACCTCCGGATCAGGGGTGTGACACTCTCTTGGCAGGATAATATAAATTGGATCATATATTAAGTTTGGTTTGTCTACGGACAAACTAGACTTAGTTAGAGCAACATTAGAAAACACTTAAAATAGGTGGGGTCTTTGGGATATTTCAACTACAATATAGTATAAGAAGAAATATACGTATTAAAAATACTTTAGTCTTAATAGTCAATCGAAAGATTGGAAAACCTTTCAATCTCATAAACAAATATCCAGTTCACCGTGCGGGTAGTAACAATGCGCATGCGGGGTACTTTGGAAGGTAGTGATAGTGCTGCATACGTCATAGACAAACGTCGAAACATATATTTGCATGATTAAGGACAGAAAACCCAAGCTCTAGATGCTCTCTATCTACTGATTAATCTTACTTAGTTATAATACCTTGATTGTATTTATGACCACCACCTCAAACTTTAATTACCTGAGAACCTAAAATAGTAAAAATTATTTAAATTCTAATACACTATCCGTGTGGATCGACACCCCAATTATACTACGCAATGGGATTATGCACTTGTAATCAAATCGTAAGTTGAAATTAGAGTTTATAAATATATTAAAAGAAGTGTTCCTATTTTGGGTCATCAACTATCGGGCTTCTAAATTAATAATACTACCCCCTACATTGTCCCGAATGGGCATCGGACACATCGATCACGCAAAAATTGCGATATCTCAGAGGATACGCGCCTGACTAGAAGGGGCCCCATTGTGGGGAGAAGCTTGGGTTCGATTAGTTCAATAACCGTCCAAATGCTTTAAGATACGTGAGCACGGATATTAAAGCGAATCCGCACGAATATTGAAGCAATGTGCATAGATTTTTAAATGGATCAGACGGTTATGGAATTCATCTAACTCAGTTTGAGTTCGATGGGCATGGGACCTAAGCTGCTCCCATTATGACTGGGAGTAAAGAGCAAAGATTCTCTGTTGCAGGCAAGCATGGTCAGATGAGAATCAATCGCATGTCTGAACTCTAAAATTGACTTTTGAAAGACGTGTCAGAGCTTTTTTACACAAATTATAGAAAGGCATTTGCCACAGAGAACCATAAACTAACCAGTCAGAAACGTCAAACCATAAGTTATATAGCCTGCAGGAGAAGTTAGACAGAGTGTGTATCCTCTGAGATATCTCAACTTTTGCGTGACCGACGTGTCCAGTGTCTATTGGGGGACAGAGCAGGGGCAGTATTATTTGAGCTTTGAGATTTGTGCAGAACGTATTTGAACGATTAAGATATTCCAAAAAGTTACGCAAAGTTTGAGATATCTCAGAGGATGCGAATTCAAGATAGACAGAGGTCATCAACGCACACCCAAACAAAGAAGACTGAGGCGTAAGTTTTGATCATTCTCTCGAATTGTAAATTACAAAATATCGATCATTGTTGTCATTAGAGGATTTCTCGGTTGAATCAGATCCCAGTTTATCTCGCTTTTACGTCGAATTTCAATGTTTGTTAGTTCAAATTCCACGAGTTGGTTGTAGATAGAGGATTTCTCTCTTTGGCCATGTCATGTCTCTTGCTGAGCATCTCAATTTTGTGCATACTGCAAAACCCAATCTCACCTTGGTTTCTATGAGTCTGTTTCTCCAATAAACATAAAATCCTGTGAAATCCAATCATTTAACATCACTTTAAATCCATGAGCCTGTTGTTACCAAACAAGCTTAATCATTCCCAAACCTTACCTTGCTTCTCATCAGTGTCCTTTTCAAATTTAATATACCTCTTTGAGTGAACTCCTATTAGCCATTTTTGCTCTCTGCTGTAAGTTAAGAACTGAATTTTCAGAAATGAATGTCCTGAACTTTTTTCTCTTTGTCCTGTTTCAAATCATTCTCAATTTCACCCTTGTTACGGTGCCATGTGGTGGTAGCACTCTGAAACAAGTCCTACCACTAGGATTTGAAGGGTCGCAACTGAATTACATCGATAATGGTGGTTTCTTTCTCGTGTCCAACAGCTCAAACTTTGTTTTCGGATTCGTTACACACACTTTGACCGATACCACATCTTATCTCTTAGTGGTGGTACATAAGCCCACCTTGACCACGGTCTGGACTGCCAATCAGGGTAGCCCAATAAGCTACTCTGACGATTTTGTCTTTGATGAAACCGGGAATGCATACCTCAAATCAATGAACTCAACCATTTGGTCCACTGACACCTCGGGTAAAGGCGCTGTGTCGATGCAGCTGCTTAATTCGGGCAACCTAGTTATACTTGGGACCGACCCCTCTTCCCCTCTCTGGCAAAGCTTTCTCCATCCAACCGACACACTCCTCTCTGGTCAGAGTTTTGCCAAAGGAACAAAGCTGGTCAGCCAGTCTGATAACCAGAATTTGACTTACAGTCTCTCAATAGAATCAGGGGATATGAGGCTGTATGCGAATTTTCAGGAGGTTCAGCCTTACTGGTCTATGCAACAGGACAATAGGGTAATTGTGAACAAGGCCAATGGAGATTTGCATTCAGCAACCCTGGTCAACAATTCATGGAATTTGTATGATAAAGGAGGATCTCTTTTGTGACAGCTTATTTTGTTAGACGGGGAAAGTGATGCCAATATCACTATGGCTGCGGTCTTGGGCAATGATGGTGTGCTCTCTTTTAAGAATTTGCAGAGCAGCAGTGAAGGAGGGGGCGGGAGCAGCGTGATAAAGATTCCAGAGGATGTGTGTGACACTCCAGATTCCTGTAACTCCTATTATATATGTTACAGCGGTAGAAATTGCCAGTGTCCTGTGGTCCTTGGGTCTTTCTCAGACTGTAACCCTGGTATCACATCTCCTTGTGGTTCATCAAATTCGAAAACATCATTCTCATTAGCCAAACTGGATGATGGTGTAGGTTATTTTGCAACTAAATTCGTTTCACCGTTTGCTCAGACAAACCTGATGGGATGTAAAAACGTTTGCATGAACAATTGCTCCTGCCTTGCAATGTTCTACGAGGGAAGCTCAGGTCATTGCTTTGTGTTTAATCAGATTGGAAGCCTTCAGCATAAAGGTGGAAACTCGGGCAATTACTCTTCTTTTATCAAAGTCACAGGTACCAGTGGTGGAGGCTCGGATCAGGGAAGTGAGGGGGGCAATGGTGGTAATAAACACCTTATCCTTATCCTAATATTCTGTGTTGCAGCTGCACTTGTGATTGCTGGTCTGGCTTTGTGTGCCATACAGATTCACCGCAAGAAGAGTGTATCAGAGCCATCCCAAGAGGGTTCCTCAGAAGACGAAAGCTTCTTGGATGGCATATCTGGAGCGCCGATTCGCTTCAGATATAGAGAACTTCAATCTGCCACAGACAATTTCTCTCAGAAGCTTGGTCAAGGCGGTTTTGGAACTGTCTACCTCGGGCAGCTCCCTGATGGGTCCCGTATTGCAGTGAAGAAATTAGAGGGCATAGGCCAAGGGAAGAAAGAGTTCCGGGCTGAAGTAAGCATTATTGGTAGCATTCACCACATCAACCTTGTGAAGTTGTGTGGTTTCTGCGCAGAGAGCACTCACCGCCTCCTTGCCTACGAGTACATGGCAAACGGATCACTGGACAGGTGGATATTTCAGAGCCGTGATGAGAAGCCTAAGCTCGAATGGAGCAAGAGGTTTGATATCGCTCTTGGTACAGCAAGGGGACTTGCTTATTTACACCAGGACTGTGAATCAAAGATTGTTCACTGTGACATTAAGCCCGAGAATGTGCTTCTTGATGATCACTTTTTGGCAAAAGTGTCAGATTTTGGGCTCGCTAAATTGATGACCCGGGAACAGAGCCAAGTGTTCACAACTCTCAGGGGCACAAGGGGCTACCTGGCACCAGAGTGGATCACCTACTCGGCAATTTCAGAAAAGAGCGATGTGTACAGCTACGGCATGGTGTTGCTGGAAATAATATGCAGGAGGAGGAATTTTGATCCAGCTGAGGACTCAGAGAAGGCTCATTTCCCTTCATACGCATTAAAAAAAATGGAGGGGAAACTGAAGGAAGTGTTTGATGCGAGGTTGAGGTCTGAAGACAAGGATGAGAGAGTGGAAATTGCGATAAAGGTTGCAATGTGGTGCATACAGGAGGATTTGACGGTAAGGCCTTCAATGGCGAGAGTGGTGCAATTGTTGGAGGGAATGGCTGATGTGCCCATGCCGCCAGTTTCACCCCAAATGGGGTTTGGGCTCTATGCAAATGTGTTCAAGTCAATTAGTGATGAGGGCACCTCTTCCGGTCAGTCTGACTACAACAGTAATGCATATCTTTCTGCTGTGCAATTGTCTGGTCCTAGGAAGAATCCTGTTGTGTAGGAAGGAGGCGGGCCCGACCCCACCTCAAGTCTTTTTGAGAGTACTTAGATTTTGTTTTTGTTACATGCACTGTCATATACTCTACAGTTCTGAAAGAGGTTTTTTTTGTGCTGTTAGATTAGCTTTTTGTTGTTTTATTGAGTATTGATGTAATCAACTTGATAGTGGAATATTATTTATAATTAGGTTAGTTTTTGAACTGTTAGAGGACTTACAAAGTATATAAAATGTTATGGTGTTAATGTTTCATTGAATCTTTGTCAATCAATCACAAATTTTACTCTAGAACCTTCATTTCTTATTAGTTTAGAGATATTAAAGTTGCCTTCCAAAATTTAGATGACAACCTTATTTTTGTGAGGCTTGCTTACATGCAAACTGTGGCATATAGCAAACCAACAGGGGCAATATGGTAAATTTTTCAAGGGATCACACCTATCAAGAGAAAGTATTTTGTTTCGATTAGTAATTGGTCATCAGATTTTTGTTCTGAGCCTAATGATAAGTCAGAATTTCCAAGCCAATCAGACTACAGAGAGATTAATCCCAGCTTCCCATCTCTGGTAAGTATAATTTATTTTATAATATTCCAGAAATATTTCTTCGATTTTATTGGGGTTTTGTCCATCTAATAAGTTCTGTGTGTGTTGATCACTTGTTTTATATTTTGACTAATAGAACTTTGCAGTTCAAATATATATATTGTTTTCTGTAAGAACCTGAACTATAGTGAAATATGAATAATACTGATTTGGAGATTTCTTTTATTTTTACATCTAGTCTTTCTAAACCTTCTTGTATTTTCTCCGGCCTGTCTTCTTGTCAAGCCTCCAAAAATACTAGTAGGAGACACGCCACAACAACATAATGAATGTGACTCACTAATTCACAACCAGGAGACACGCCACAACAACATAATGAATGTGACTCACTAATTCACAACCAAAGTATCTAATTCTCGAAATACAAACGAAGCACCTAGTGCTCAGAATTCTCTCTTTATTGAAATTTTTGTTTTGTACTATTGAGTGTACTTTGAATGTGAGGTATTTTAATTTAAGAATTTTAACAAATTCTACTTATTTTTAATTAGTAGTTTTAAATGCATACTAATAATTTTATTGATAAAAAATATTATTTACAATGAGTCAAATGACCCTAATTTCTCAACGTACTTTTTTTATTCTCACAAAATCTTCTAAACTACTCTAAGCTACTCTAATTTTCTAATTCTCCTTTTACATATTCTTAATTATTTTATTTGCTTAATCTTCATTTTTTTCCACGTCCGGATCTGTTTTTCTTTGACTGTCACCGAGCTCTAATAATCAGACTGAATTTGCTCATTGCCATGCTTTGATCAAGATAGAACTAGAGACTCTATGCTTCGAGCTCTAATAATATTGTACTCTCGACTCTGATCGAAAAGAGTCAGAGTTAGACTTAGAAAGAGTGAAAAAGACAGACGGGGAGTAGTGAGGTTGGGGGATTCCCCCCGGGAATTCTACTTTTTAATTAATAATAAAAGCTTATGAAATAGAAATTAAGAAATAATTAATTGCCAACAACCCCCACGCGGCCACGCTAGTCTATAAATAAGACTGATTTCGGCGTTTGATATGTACTACTTCCATCAAGAAAAACAATATACATAAACCATATATTCCTACTATGGCAACGAGGGCTCTTCCTTTGCTCTGCATTTTTGTTCTAATTTTTGGTGCCTTCCTCGTGTTACCTTCTACAGAGGCTGCTCGAACCCTGGATGAGAGCAAGGCTGGTAATATATATCTCTCTCTCGCTCTTGTAATTAGTATAAATCTTCCAAGTTCCAACCTCCGTATATAAAGAATGTGATTTCTACTACGTATGTCGATTGCCAGGCAATGGTGTTTTGAACCCAAGTAGGCCTGCATGCCCCAAGGGTGGATGCACCGCCCCAGGCCATGGTTACACAAATCCATGCACTAACCCATATATAAAGAATTGTTCCCCACCGTCCAACGGCAAGTAATGGAGAGGATGGAACAGCAAATATATATGTGCCGATGCTTGCTACTTAAAATAAATTAAGAGGGGCCGGGTTTAATTAATTGACACGTACTAGATATGTCAAAGCCTCAAAGCCTTTTTTTTTTTTACTATATGTTGTACGTACTGATAATTATCTGGTGGATTTATTTTGTAAAATCATGAAACCTATAAATTTGTTGCTTCATCTGTCTGATATTATATTAGTATATGATTTTCATCATTTTTTATGACACTTTCAAAATCGTTGATCTAATTAATTAATGGTGGTTTAAACAAACAGTAAAATCAGTCTGGACCATTAGATCTGCTATTTTCAAAGTGGCTTAATATATAGTACAAAAATTCAAAGAAAATATAAAATTAGTGTCCAGAAAAATTTTAATATAGAGATCACATTTAACTATTAGGATCGATTTTTTGGATTTTTAAAATTGAAAAACGACTTAGTTGTGCGGGACATCAGGAACAATCGATTTAATATTAGCCAACCTCTGTCTGATATTATATTAGTATATGATTTTCAGCATTTTTTATGACACTTTGAAAATCGTTGATCTAATTAATTAATGGTGGTTTAAACAAACAGTAAAATCAGTCTGGACCATTGGATCTGCGATTTTCAAAGTAGCTTAGTAAATAGTACAAAAATTCAAAAAAATATATTATTAGTGTCCAGACAAATTTTAATATAGAGATCACATTTAACTATTTAGATCGATTTTTTGGATTTTAAAAATTGAAAAATGACTTAGTTGTACGGGACATCAGAAACAATCGATTTAATATTAGCCAACCTCTGACTATAATAATAATAATAATAATAATAATAATAATATGATAAATAAGATAATTAATCATGTAGTACTTTAACCGAAGTACAGAGGGCACACGGAAAGAACAAATTAAAAATCATATTGCAATTTAGATAAACACATCTTTTAAATGACAAAAAAATTATGATATAAAAGTCATCCGATCAAGAAATTATGAGAAGAGAAACTAAGAATCGGACGAATAAAAATATTAATTTCATAACAAAGTTAAAAGTTAAAACAGTAAATTAACAAACTATCAATATGCGTCAGTAACCCCCTTCTGTCATTCATTATGACAACTAACGTAAGAAGAGTTAAATGCTCTAGAAGGCGGAATGAACTTCCATTTCCATTAAATGGAAGGAAAGAAATGGAAGCTCGTCATTTCACTTCGTCTCCACTTCGATATGGGATGAAGGATTTCGTCAAAATATCATGTTGTTTTCATTCCGTACAGTGTCGCTCGCTCCCCTCTGCTATCTCTGTGATTTCTCCTCTTCTGGAGCGAGTGAACGACACTAGTCAGGCGCGGTCTGCCAAAATCCTACCTCCGCACAGTAATTCTCCCTTCCTGTCCCTCTATGTACCGCCTTCTGGAGCACAGTCTCAGGGAGGAATGTAAAAAGTAGTTAGAATGTGCTCGTAATTCTTTAAATTAAAAAAAATGTATATTGAAATTTATTTATTTACTTTTTATATGGTCTAACTCTCTCATAAAATATTAAATATTTACTTATAGTTCAGTGCTTAGAATCCAATTAAAATTTAACTCTCTCAGTGCTTATGAAGATGAAAATTTAAGTTAAAATTTTGCCTAATACATATTAATCCAATTAAAATCACGTTTTTCAAACTGTGTCGAGTGGAGTTTTAATTTCTCTACGTTGCTAAGATTGAAGAAATAACATAATAAAAATATCTCCCTACAGGTATATTACTATTCAAAAGGAATACATTGAGTAGAATTAGGTGTTTCTAAGTTCATCAAGTTTCTTTGTGAACTCATTTCTAAAATCTATCAGATTGGCTTCAAATGACGAATTCAAACTGTAGAAATCCTTCTACCTTATGAGCGATATGTCTATATGTGAAAATTTTAAACTTTTGAATTAATTTAGTATAAAATAAAGTGATCAAAATTCAAAGGTTTATAAATTAATTTTAATGTATTCATTTCTGGACTCTTTTTGACCACTTAACTTTATATAAAATTAATTTAAAATTTTAAAATTTTCTCATGTAGATGCATCACTCGTAAGATATAAATATTTCAACAGATTAAATTCTTCGTTTGAAGTCAATCCGATAAATTTTAGAGTGAGAGTTTACAAAGAGACTTGTGAACTTAAGAAGAACCTAGTTCTACTTGAATACATTACTATTTCTGTGTTTTTCACTTTGACTGAATTCAACTGATGAAAAATAGATTACTATTCAAAGGAAAAATAAATAAATAAACAGAGGACTAGATATATTAGGATGCTGAAATTTCAAATGAAATGGGACAAAATATCGGACACAGAAGCCCACATAAGCTTGTAATGGGACAAAATTAATACAGGACTAGATATTTACTGATATGCATATAGCGGACACCATGTAAATAATTTTTTTTATTATTACTATTTTTTGTGAATGGCATAAGAAGCCCACTCACCTTCAAAAAAGAAAGGAACAAAATAGGGACCCCCGATTTATGAAAATCTTGGTGAAGAAAGAAAGTAGTGCAAATATTTTTTTTGTTTATTAAGTGGTCCGATATATCTCAGTATTTATAATGATATTCTTGAAAAAAAAATGTGTTTCTTCAAAAATATCCTCTCATTTCTCCGTTTATTTGTGATTTGATGTATGCATACTAGGTATTAATTTGAAGCATTTGTGTGATACAACCTTGTTATTGTTATTTATATACCTCTCGTAACAAATTCATATCTTTATTAAATCCAAATTAATAGTAAATCATTTTGTATGAAGATAGCAAATGAAATTCAACGATTACAAATACCACACGTACGTACTAACATATATATAACTGTCTTGTAGGTAATGTCCTAACTCCCACACCCGTCTATATATAGGAACAACCTGCGCATTTCATATGTATCAGTATTCAGTAGTCAGTACCACAGATAAGAAAAACAAGATAGGCTATTCCCAATATGGCAACCAGGGCTCTTTCTGGTTTCTGCATTCTCTTATTACTTTTAAGCGCCTCTCACGTGTTACCTTCTACTGAGGCTGCAGCACGAATCCTGGATGAGAACAAAGCAGCTGGAGCTGGTAATCTCTCTCTCTCTCTCTCTATGGTGTCTGTAGAGTGTAGACCTTCCAATCAAGTGATTAAATTTTGCTATGTTTGAACATATATTCTTCTAATTACTACTGTATTCATTGTCGCACTGTTAGATAGATAGGTTAGATCTGTTGGGCGAGCAAATATTTTCTTTCTTTGCAAATGACTCATCTGAAAGTATATCTGTAGTTCAATTAATGTACGTAAAATAGTAGATGACATCTCTACTGTTCTCGAAATTAATGAAAAGAGAGCCTTCTCCAAGATATGTGCTTTCTTAATAAACATTCATATTTTGATCATTAAATTTTCTAAATAAATCAAGTTCGCCCTTAAACTTTCACTCGCATCAAATTATCCTTAAATTTGTAAAAGGAAGTCAAATAATTAGTCTTTGAACTTTTGAAAAGATGAGAAATTTAGTCTCTAAACTCCTATATGAGTGAAAATTGGTTCTTAAAATAAAAAAAAAAACAAAAAAAAACAACCAAGTTGGATTAATTTCGTTAATTTAAGAGACATCCAATAGTCAAACTTAATTTCTTTTCAAAAGTTGAAGGACTAGTAATGCAAATAAAAATACTAGGCACTATCATACTCTTTGGAAGAAGTTTAAAACTAACTTATTAATGTATAGAAAAACTTAGAAGCTAACTTAGCTTTTTTAAAGAACTTCAAGATCAATATCTGATTTTCTTTCTTAAATGATGGATAGGGATTCACGGAGAAGACGCATCCATAACCTATCCAATTATAGGGAGACAGCCTAGGCCACAGCCTGGAAATCCTTATCGTGGAAGGTGTGCAGGGATTTATGGACGATGCCCTCCTCCTCCTCCTCCTCCTCCTCCTACATAATTTGTTGGATATATGCCGTAGAAGACAGCTGGCTGAATTATAAACAATAATGCCGACATGCATATGCGAGTCTGCAACCTCTTCGCTTAATATATAGTCCTAACCCAGAAAATTAGGGAAAATTAATAGAGGCGTTGCTTGAGGTTGCAGAAGGATGGATCTATATATATATATATTGAGATTTACGCTATTTCTGGAAAGATTGTAATATATACTAAACGAATATTGTGTACACTATATACACACGTTATATATGTATCTATCCGCCAGCTGAATAAATTACTGTGATTTGATAAAAAAAATGAGTTGTGAAATTAATATATCGTCTGAAATAACAGAGTTTTTTTTTCTTGTTCTGGTAATTAACACGACTGCTTATCATGGAATGGGATCTATTAATTAACTTTCCTCCAATTCATGATTAGTCAATTAATATATCCATTAATCTGCCTATAATATATATCCTCGGATGGACCGAATAATAAAATTAAATAATGAAAGTTAGAAAGTACAAGTACACCATCTCATATCTTACCCACTCCAATCGAGTCGATCTCTTTAAGCCATGGTTCAACAATCAAAATACCATAATATTGTTGGAAATTAAAATAACAAAATTAACAATGCATTAATTGAAGATGTTAGTTTATCGACTGACAGTAAATCGAATTTTGAAATAACAGCTCAATTGTTTTGTTTTTTTTAGGTACAAGTTTTAAATGTGGATGATTCTTTTATCTTGACACAAATCTCAAAACGGACCTCCTACAGTTTTCATAGATACTGGTTTGAGTTTAGCCTAGATGAGATTAATCTGGGCCGTCCGTTTATATATATCAATAGCACCTCAAATACCTGGGGATCGATACAGACGTACATGGTGTTCACTGGCATATATATGTTATGATTTATTTTCTGTGCATTAATTTCTACATTTATTACTATTATTTGTTTTTGAAAAATGACGGTATTATGGAACGGGGAAATTCTTTCAAGTTACGCATAACTAAATATGTGACATGTGATATAATTAATGGAATCATTTTAGAAAAACAAGCATTTATATATATTGGCATGTGCAATAAAAATCAATTAATTTAATTTCTAACCAATGCCGGTGTTTCTGAAATTTTGAACTAATAGTCTACAGTATTTACTTATCTAATTTATGATTTCCACTATTTTTCAAACACTACTGCCACTTCCTGCGCGCATGGCTGTATGCGTTAATTTTCTTTGGCCTTTTCTATATACATTTTGACTGAATTAAAATAATTCCAAAGAGATGCGAGATATCGACAAAGAATTGCGTTAGAGCTAGCTAGCTGTATTACTTTGTTTCTTTTACTTTTTGACTAATATTGGAAATATGTGAGAAACAGACAGAGATTAATTTATTTTGATATTTTGTCCCAATGACCTTGACTCTCATACGAATGTACTTTGTTGATAATTATTAATAGTATGTCGTACTGTTAGAAGTTGATCCGCATTATATTAACTAATATATATTATTTTTATATGGTTCGTACTTAATTTAAAGTAGAGTGCATATTTACGAATATAATCAAATTATCAGTAATGAATTATTTTTTCTTTCTATATAATTAAAATTTAACATAAAACAGAATATACAATTGTTAACAGTTAACACTGAAGATTTCTAGCTAGATGAAATATTTACTTGGTGCCATATCGTATTTAGAAACTGACATGAATTAATTTAGACACGGAAAATAGTACATGAATGAAAAATAAAAGACAACTAATAGAACATGAAAGACAATATGGACAAAATGAAACACAAACATAGAAAACAACCAACACAAGATAGAAAATTAGAAGAAGATAAAAAAAACAACCATTAGAATATCAAAAACAACTAGAAGAAGATAACATACAACCAATAATAACCAATAATAGAAGAATGACTACCAAACAAGATGAAATACAACCGTAGTATATGAAAACAAGTTCCTTCGGATCGTCATACAGCTAGGAAACACTCAGGCCAGTGTACTCCTTCGCGCCCTACAAGCAAGATGCACAAGCTAGGTGATGTAGCCAAAACATATACCGAAAATTACTATCTTTGTTTTCGTAAAATGGCGAAAATCAATGCAAAGTAGGTATTCTTCCGATTTATTTATCGCAAACATATTTTGAGTTGTTTTAGCAGGTTTTGGAGAAATTTGCGTATTTAGGCCAAAAACATAGCAAAAATATCATATTCAGGCAATTATTGAAGAAGGTGTCAAAATAGGACATTGCGTGGAGTATGCAACACTTTACACGAAGTTCACAACACGCAAAATGACAAAATTTCAAAAAAATACACTAAGTCAGAACCCGAGCAAGGTCTCCTATGCCTCACAGGGCATACCTGGAGGCAGCACGATCCGTGGATTGTTTCTTCTACATGATCTGTCGTTCTAACCGACATTGCTATTTTTAGACAAAGGCTATGCAATTTTTACATGATATATGCCTTGTGTTACGTATATTGTATGGTAAATAGAAGCGGTAGGTTGTTGCACCTCCGGATCAGGGGTGTGACACTCCCTTCGAAGGATAATATCAATTGTATCATAGATTAAATTTGGTTCCTCTACAGACAAACTAGACTTAGTTAGAACAGCATTAGAAAGCACTTCAATCATCAATTCTTTAGTCCAACTAAAGAAGACAATTTACCTGCAAAGCCTTACTACTTTAGTCCAACATAGGAAATTCTACTTTTTAAAATTAGTGATTTTAAATGTCTACTAACAATTTCATTGATAGAAAAAAACATATTTACAATGAGTCAAATGATCCTAATTTCTAGATGTATTTTTTTATTCTCACAAAATCTTCTAAACTACTCTAAGCTACTCTAATTTTCTAATCCTACTTATACACACTCTTAATTATTTTAGCTTAATCTTTATCTCTTTCCATGACCGGATCCGCTTTTCTTCGACTATCGCCGTGCTCTAACAATCATACTGGATTTGCTCATTGCCGTACTTCGATCGAGATAGAAGTAGAGACTCTATGCTTCCAACTCCAATGATGTCGTATTCTCGACTCTAATTGAAAAGATAGAGCCGAGTAAGAGAGAGAGCTGCTGTGTCGAAGGTGAGACTCAGAAACAGTGAGAGAGACGACGGGAGAGGTGAGGTTGAGGGAGACGCACCCCGGAATTCTACTTTTTAATTAATAATAAAAAGCTTATCAAATAGAAATTAAGAAATAATTAATTACCAACAACCCCCACGCTAGTCTATAAATAGGACTGATTTTGGGGTTTGATATGTATTACTTTCATCAAGAAAAACAATATACATAAACAATATATTCCTAATATGGCAACGAGGGCTCTTCCTTTGCTCTGTATTTTTGTTCTAATTTTTAGTGCCTTCCTCGTGTTACCATCTACAGAGGCCGCTCGAACCCTTGATGAGAGCAAAGTCGGTAATATATATATATCTCTCTCGCTCTTTTAATTAGTTTACGTACCTTTTTATTTTTCTTTTTTGAGCTTATTGCACTACTACAAAAAAAACAGTTTGTACACGGATTATAACTGGAGAGCTACACGGATTTGGAAACGTGTGCGATTCTGGGGTGTAGGAAAGTCCACATTTACACACGGATATTTATACGTGTACGATTACACTAATCCTACATGGATTATTAATAAAGAACCGTTTGGAAAATCAAGAGAGCTACACGGATTTTAACTAAATATCCGTGTAGGAAGAGTATTCATACACGGATATTTAGTTAAAATCCGTGTAGCTCTCCTCAACAGAATATTAAATAAATAAACCAGGTTCAGTAACATTCTTACACGGATTTTTAAGTAAAAATCCGTGTAGAATTGTTTCCTACAGATTGAATATACATAGTCTTTTCCTACAGATTAAATAAACCGTGTAGAATTGTTTCCTACACGGATTTTTAAGTAATTATATATTTCAGATTGAATATACATAGTCTTTTGCAAAAAAAAGATGTCCAAAAGTCCAAAAAGTCCAAAAGTCCATGAAGGAAGACTCGGATAGCGAATCTGAACCCGTAACATGGGCGAAACGAATCATAGATTCGTTTCGGATCCGGTTTTGGGCTGTGGAGTTCCTGTCAAAAATTCAGCCCGATTCGACGGACAGATCAAAAGTTACGCCCCTTTTCGTGAGGCATGCGCAGGACCAAATTGCATCAATAGTAACCAACTAAGGCGAAGATGACAGTAACCAACGAAAACCATACAAATCTGAAAAGAAAAATAAAAGAGAAATAAGCAATAATAATTACACATGACCTAAATAAGCAATAATAAGTAACAGAAAATTAGATAAAGAAAAATATATATATATATATTCATGGCTAACCTTAGTAAGATAGAGAGGAGAAAATAACAACTTCAAATATCTCAGATCCCAGTTGTGCTATGAGCTGAAATCAAAACGGCGTTGGAGGAAAAATGCCTTCTTATATAACCAAAACCCTAAAACTACATTTTTACATGGATTTTTCACTATAAATCCGTGTAGCTCTCTAACCTTTCTACACGGATTTTAAAAATCCGTGTAGGAAGGTTGCTGAACCTTTTTTTTTTTTTTAGCTATCCTACACGAATTTTTATTTAAAAATCCGTGTATGAAGGTTGCTGAACTGTTTTTTTTTTTTTTTAGCTAGCCTTCACGGATTTTTTAGTAAAAATTCGTGTAGCTCTCTAGCCTTTCTACACTGTTATTTAAACAATAATCCGTGTACAATAACCCCTTCCTACACGGATTTTGTAATAAAAATCCGTGTAGCTCTCTCAACATTCCTACACAGATATTTAATGAAATATCCGTGTATAAAAGATTAATTTCCACACGGACACTAATTTTTAAGTTAATATTCGTGTAGGATTCCTAAAACACTGGAAAAATCTTATTTCATACACGTTTTTTTATAAAATTGAGAAAATCCGTGTATAGGTACAGTGTAGGAAGACGTTTTTTGCAGTAGTGTTGTTTATCATTTGTTTCGAAAAGGTTATATATAATCTCATAAATGTTATTCTAACCTCTTCTCCTCTTATATATGGACTTACTAATCAACACATGTGATTTCTACTACGTATGTTGATTGCCAGGCAATGGTGTTTTGAACCCAAGTAGGCCTGTATGCCCCAAGGGTGGATGCACCGCCCCAGGCCATGCTTACACAAGGCCATGCACTAACCCATATATGAGGAATTGTTCCCCACCGTCCAACGGCTAGTAGTGGAGAGGATAGATGGATCAGCAAATATGTGCCGATGCTACTTAAAATAAAGAGGGGCCGGGCTTAATTAATTGACACGTACTAGATCTGTCAAAGCCTCAAAGCCTTTTGTTTCATAATTATATGTTGTACGTACTGATAATTATCTGGTGGATTTAATTTATAAAATCATGAAACTTATAAATTTGTTGCTTAATTATAGTTTATAATCTTTACAATTTACAATTGATATATATACATAGCAGTACAAGATGAAAGAGCAGTACGTTAAGCATCTTCCCTAATTTGTATTTATAGCCATTAATTGTAATATTACCTAATTTATTAGTAAACTCAAAACATCGAAAATAATGAAATAGACGGTACGCACAATTGGGACCGTATAATTTCATCCGGCTGTGCTAAGTTCATATGAGATGTTGGGTTATTAGCCGAATTGTTTTTATGATACAGTTAATAGATTGAAACTTAAGTTTTTGTTGGGAGATAGAAACATTTACGTGCTTAATAATAGAATAGAGATATAATGATAATTAAATAACATAATTAATCATGTAGTTCTTTAACCGAAGTAGATCGAGAGGAACAAACGAAAAAAAAATCATATTGCAATTTAGATAAACACAAATATTTTAAATGATAAAAAAATTATAATATAAAAATCATCCGATCAGGAAATAATTAAGAAAAACTGAGAATCGGACGAATTAAAATATTAATTTCATACCAAAGCTAAAAGTTAAAATAATAAATTAACAAACTATCAATATGCGTCAAAAAAATTCATTAACCCTCTTCTTTCATTCATTACGGCTCCTACCGTAAGAAGAAGAGTCAGGGACGAATCTAAAAATTAATCAGGATGTGCTCGGTAATTCTATAACTTCAAAAAAAAATTGTATATTGAAATTTCATTAAATTTTATTTTTTTATAACTTTTTTTATAGTCTAAAAATTAATCAAGATGTGCTCGGTAATTCTACCGTAAGCAGGGCTCTTTCTGGTTTGTGCATTCTCTTCTTACTTTTAAGCGCCTCTCACGTGTTACCTTCTACTGAGGCAGCTCGAATCCTGGATGAGAACAAGGCAGCTGGAGATGGTAATTTCTCTCTCCCTCTCTCTCTCTCTGGTATCTGTAGCTAGACCTTCCAATCAAGTGATTAAATTTTGCTATGTTTGAACATATATATATTCTTCTAATTACTACTGCACGCACCGATGCACTGTTAGATACTTAGATATAGGTTAGTAGGGGTATCAATGAAAACCGTTTACTCATTTACCCTACTCGTATCGTATTCGATAAGATGGGTATGGGTAAGGATTTTTTTTTCGTTAGTTTATTGGGTATGGGTATGGGTAAAGATTATTTTCATTAGCTAAACGGGTATGGGTACGGGTAAAGGATATTTCGTACCCATTGGGTAACGAGTAACTAATTTCATGTTTTGGAGTGACAATTTCCTAATTTTCATGTTTTGGAGTGGCATAAAAATAATTTTTCCTTTTTTAAATTGTATCTTGAATCCGAATCCGAATCTGTATCCATTAATTTATTCGAATCTAAATCTAATTTTTGCCTACCCCTAGATCAAATCCTAGCCTCGCCACTGCGCAAGAAACAGTTTCCGGGCATTATTCCCTTCGTCCACCTTCGCATTCTTCGCAACCCCTCCTCCTCCGACAAGCACCAACACCATCAAACCTTCTTCTACGACCCCCCTCCGCCGCGCTCAACAGCCATTTGGAACAGAAGAAGAAGAGAAGGCAGGAGAAAGAAGAGGAGAAGAAGGATATTTTAGTCATTAATTATTTGGAGTGACATTTTTACAAATTAATGAAGTTTGGAGTGGCATTTGAACAATTTCAAAATTTGAAGTGACATTTTCACAACTTGAAGATTTTGGAGTGACATTTTCACAATTTTTCCTTAATTTAAAGATACATTCCAATACGAGAAGGTACTATAAAATATAACCCAAAAATATTGCACTGGCATTTGATAGGTGTGATCGTAAAAAAACTATGAATCCTCTATGAATTTAGCACAGTAATAACTTAAGTCCGTTATTGTAAAAACCTTTCTGATTGCAATACAATATTTTTTTTTATTGTTAATACAATTCTCAGTACGTAGGCATTTAATTATGCCACTAAACTTCAAAAATTAGTTAGAGAAACTGTTCATTTTAGGACTATGTAAATCAATTTTGCTTATCAAATATTAGCTGCACTTGCCAGCTAAACTAACCCTTAAAAAATTTTTTTTGAGTCCGTGTACTAAATCTTGATAGATAAGCTATATACACTACTACAAAATATGGTGATTGTACACGGATAAATCACGGAGAGCTACACGGATTTCCAACAGTGTAGGATATTAGGGTGTAGGAATGTCCCATCTTTTGCAAACGGATATTTACCCGTGTGCAATTATCAACAATCTACACGGATTTCTAATTAAAAGCCGTGTAGAAATCCAACTAGAGCTACACGGTTTTTTAATAAAAAAAAAAAAAAACGGTTCAGCAACCTTCCTACACGGATATTTAGTTAAAATCCGTGTAGCTCTCCTAAACAGAATATTAAATAAATAAACCGGATTCAGTAACCTTCCTACACGGATTTTTAAATAAAAATCCGTGTAGGAAGGTTGCTGAACAGTTTTTTTTTTTTTTTTTTTTTTTTTGCTAGCCTCTACTTTTGCTTGCTAGCCAATAATATATATTTCAGATTGAATATACATAACTTTTTGCAAAAATAAATACATAACCTTTTGCAAAAATAAATAGAGAGCATTTTGTATATACATATAACCTTTTGCAACACATATATATACATAGCTTTTTATACATGCAATCATTTTGATCCAACATATGACATATACCTCTCAAGATCCTATACAATGTTTGTATAAAAATTATGTCCTCACTACTTAGTAACCATGTGATCAAGTTTTGGGCTCATGTTGCCAAAACTCATGGCTATGATCTACTCTAGCAGGAAATTTCATACATACTAAGTTGTATTAGATCCAACATATCAAAAAAGAGGTTTTTGCATGTGATCCATGACATTATGGCTCTTGGTTAAAGATCTCCAACAATAGTGCATCTCCTATGGAAAAAAAAAAAAAACAAGGATCAATATTTGTGCATACATACATACATCATAGAGAATAAAAATTCTCAATTAAAATTGATACATAAAATTAATTGAATTTGTATGACTTTTATACAAACCACTGAAAATCAATTTCGTAAGAAAAAAATTACTGCATCTTAAATGAATTTACGAAGGGAGGGTGACGAAGAGGATAGTAACCAACCTAGGCGAAGAAGACAGTAACCAACCAAAACCCTACAAAACCAAAAAGAAAAATAAAAGAGAAATAAGCAATAATAATTACACATTACCTAAATAAGCAATAAGCAATAAGGAATAATAAGTAACAGAAAATTAGAGAAAGAAAAAATATATATATACACATTATCTAACCTTGGCAAGATAGAGAGGAGAAAATAAGAACTTCAAATATCTCAGATTCCAGTTGTGCTATGAGTTGAAATCAGACCAATATTTTAATACAGACATAGAGAGAGTATTATAGAATCAAAACGGCGTTGGAGGGAAAAGACCTTTTTTATATAACCAAAACCCTAAAACTACCTTTCTACACGGATTTTTCACTATAAATCCGTGTAGCTCTCTCTCTAGCATTTCTCCACTGTTATTTAAATAATAATCCGTGTACAATAACCCCTTCCTACACGGATATTTTAATAAAAATCTGTGTAGCTCTCTAGCCTTTCTACACTGTTATTTAAACAATAATCCGTGTACAATAACCCCTTCCTACACGATTTTTTTAATAAAAATCCGTGTAGTTCTCTAGCCTTTCTACACTGTTATTTAAACAATAATCCGTGTACAATAACCCTTTCCTACACGGATTTTTTAATAAAAATCCGTGTAGCTCTCTCACCATTCCTACACGGATATTTAACTAAATATCCGTGTAGGAAATGTAAACTTCAAACGGCTTTTTTGAAACACTGTTTTTCAATGAAATATCCGTGTGGGATTCTTAGAGATATCATTGATCATTGGAAAAATCCTATTTGGTACACGGTTTTACATAAAACTGAGAAAATCCATGTACAACCACAGTATAGGAAGCGCCATTCTGTAGTAGTGATATAGTAAAACAATTGACCCCGAAGTCCAAATAAGTACACTTATTTTGAATGACCATGAAAAATGGAAATTTCAAGAATTGATTATTTTTTTTTTTGAGAAAAAAATTAAAGTCATGCCCTAATTTGTTGTATTGAAGTTGCAAATAGATTTTTTAACAAGTTGGAAATAAGAATTTCAAGAATTGATTATGTTTCAAGTTTTCCTTTTCAATCCGTCATTTTACTGGAACCGGATCACCTGTCTTTCGGTGGGCAAGAAATTCCTGCTACTAAAGTCACTAACACATGAGTCTGGAGTAAGTAGGGGTGTCAATGAAAACCGTTTATCCTTTTACCCTACCCGTATCGTATTCAATAAGACGGGTATGGATAAGGTTTTTTTTCGTTAGCTTATTGGGTACGGGTATGGGTAAGTATTTTTTTTCGTTCGCTAAACGGGTATAGGTACGGGTAAAGGCTATTTCGTACCTATTGGGTAACGGGTAATTATATAAAATAAATTATATATAGATTTATAAATATTATATTTAATTTATTCATTTTTATGTTTCTCATATTATTGTATCAACGTTAATCCATGAGAAAATTTATGTATTTTATTGTAAGATGAATATTATATTAAACATATACTTTTTTATTTGAATTGTTTATTATTTAATTAACGAATTGAATTTTGAATTTGCTAGAAGAAATATTTGTATTTTTTGTTTTCTTTCTTTATAAAAAATTATTAGTTAGAATTGATTGCATATTTGTATTTTGATTTTTATATTAGTAATTGTGATTGCATATATATGACTTGATGAGTTTTGATAGTATATTTGTAAATAAGAATTGATTCTGTTTCAAGTTGGAAATAAGAATTTCAAGAATTGATTATGTTTCAAGTTTTCCTTCTCAATCCGTCATTTTACCGGAACCGGATCACCTGTCTTTCTATGGGCAAGAAATTCCTGCTCGTAAAGTCACTGACACGTGAGTCCGGAATAATTTTAGACATTTAAATATTCGATATAGTTTTACCTCAAAACCCATCCCGAACTCACATGTCAGTGATTTTAGAGACATAATTTGCAGTCCAAAGAAAGACCGGAGCTTCGGTTCCCATTTTACCAAGTAGACTTGGAGTCAACTGCCACATAATTCCAAACTTCCAATCTTTATACTTTTCAATAGACTAGCACTCTCTCCACTAAAATTCTGATTAAAGACCAAAAGTTAAAGTAGATTGTCATTACCTCTTTTATATTGCTCTTTTGAGACATTTGCATATTATCCTTGACTAATGTTGGAAAATATAGCAGAAGTTGACTGGCATTTCAAACATATATAGTAGAATCCTATAGTCGTCATTAATTTATTGTTGTCTAACTACAATTATTTTTATTGATACTAAAAGGTGATTCCTTATATATTATTATTGAGTCCAGCTACTATGACATCTATGACATCAGTGTCATCTGATACCAACTCCAAAATTTATTGGATAGACTTCAAACTATTTAATTTAAACTGTTCAAATATTTGCTTTATGAGTGATACGCTTACATACATTTTTTTTCAAGTTATTTTAAAAAATGAATACATTAAAATTAACTTCAAAACTTCCACATATGACCGCTTGACTTGATACTAAATAAATTCGAAAAATTATAAATTTTTATGTAAACTGTAAAGTTAGAATGAAATATTTATACCAATCTATTCTCCTTTTTTTTCATATTTACTTTAAATGGGCTTTCCAATACGAGAAAATGATATAAAATATAACCCAAAAATATTCCAATATTTTAAAAGGACATCTGTTTTTCTTTACTGTTTACAATATTTAAAGAAACTATTTACAGAGTACTTATGTGATAAGGTTTACAAAATTGAAAACAATTGGATGTAACATGTAGATTCAAATTTAAAAAAAAAATTAAAGAAATTAAAATTTGAACTTTTTTACTTATGTGATAAGGTTTACAGTATATAAGAAAACTATCTACAGAGTTATGTGATAATGTTAAAATAATTCAAAATAATTGGAAGTAGCATCTAGATGCAGATTTGAAAAAAATAATTAATTAATTTTTTTTTTTGCAAGTATCTACTTATAGAATTTTAATGTGGTCATTGTTACTAGTTTTGAAAAGTTGTTAGAAATTTTCTAGATGTGGTCACAGTGGTTCTGATCAAAGATCTACAAGTGATCCCGGTCAAAGTGGTTAAAGCACTTAAACTGGAGTTTTATTGGGGACCACACGGTAATGCAAAGTTATGTTTGCATAATTCGTTGAATCGATTTACATAATTTAGTATTGAAGTTTACAGAATCTCATGAAGAAGTTTACATACACTTTTTAGTTAAATTCGGAGATAATACGGTGATTGATGTCTAGGGGCTGTTAGCAGCTTCCATTCAGAATAGCTTATTCCGTGATTAGTTAAATTTGAATAGCCAAATAAGGAATCCAACTTATTTATCTCATTAAAATGATATATTCTTACAAAATTGGAAAGTTTACTATTCTAATAAAACAAATAGAGAAATATATTCTAACTTATTCTTATTTTACAATCAAAGAAATCTAGAATAAGTGAATAACACATTTTTTTAGCACGTCTAATCAAAATAAATTTCTAATGAATATGATTATTTGTTAGTTTTTTTTCCGATTGACCTCTAGTCAACGGTCCAACAATTATGATTTCCACAATTTTTATCCATAGTACTTTAAGTTGCCATCAATAGATTAAAGTCCACTTCCGTAAAAGTAACAAAGAAGAAAAATAAAAAGTAAATCAAAATAATTCGGAAAAGATGCGAGATAGAGACAAAAAAAATTGTGCTATCAAACGTAGAATTAATTCAGAATGTACTAACAGATGAGGATTCATTAATTTAATGTTTTGTTCTAATAATTTTTAAAAGTTGAAATTAATATTTTAATGTAGTTTTCATGCGGTGTGCGAAAAATCACTGCATACTGCTGAATATGTGAATTTTTTTATGGGCTTATATATTGTTATATCCTTGTCCTGCCTCGATCGGCTCTAATATAGTCACATATACTTTTATTAAATATAAATATGACACCCTCAATTCAATTGTAAATATTTAATATGTTTTCAGTACGTACTTCTGTAGATAAATCGATCTGGAGACTCGTAACAGTAAAGCATGAATGGTTGCAGGTTATTTCTCAATTCAGTCAAAACATGAAAGCATATATTAATAATTGGTACGATTACTAGCCTAGTCTAGTTTAATAATTGGTACGATTACTAGCCTAGTCTAGTTTGTTTATTATTTCTTGGAAATTAAGAACTTGTTTGTTAGTTTAATTGATGCATGCACATGCTTGAAGCCAAACTAGTAATTAATTAAAGTGCCGATCGATTTGATGAATTGAACAATAAGAATTCACTTAATTTAATCATGTTGGTTGGAGGAGTAAGCTGGAAGAATTAAGAATTTAATCATGGGCCAAGCACTAATTTGGCGAAACTTTCAAAATAAATTAAAAATTGTCAAAGCACTAATTTGGTGAAACTTTCCTCAGCCGTTTGGGGCATAAAATAAATGTTTCTGTAGATGGTCAGGAAATATTATTGTAAAAATAGGACGTGTTTGGCCGCATGTGGCGGCATGTACAGCTAATTAAGGATAAAACACAAACACAACACCACCTGTTAGATGTGCTGTGTCCTTGGGTCGTCCGGATGAAAAATTAAATTTTAGTTTCAGTTAACACTAGACCCATATTTTTTAAATATTTTTTTTAAAATATGAGATTCCGCATTTATGTGGTATTCCTAATATTTTAATTTTGGATGGATGGTACTGTAGCATGAACAGTGCCATGCAATCTTTTTGATCCAACATATAACATATACTCCTCAAGATACAATATAATGCTTGTATAAAAATTATGTCCTTACCACTTAATAACTATGTGATCAAGCTTTGGCACATGTTTTGATATGATTCATAATCCTCTGCACAGGGGAGGATCTAACCTTAGCCAAAGGTGATTATGTCACCTTTATAATTTAAAATTTTTAATTATATGTATAGAAATTTAATTGAATTTAACTTTTTTAGAATTTTTTATATAATCTAGGCACCCTCAATAAATAACAAATGTTTAGTTGTAACTTAGTAGTTAAAACTTTATTTTATAATTGAGTGATTTTGAGTTCAAATTGCACTCACCATAATTATGTATTTTAATTTTCAGCCACCCTAATAAAATTTTCTAGTTCCGCCTGCAATAACGAGAGATTTATTTTCTTATGATAACACATGTACAGGACCTTTTATCATTGAATGAGATGTATTAACTTTGCTCCAGTGGTTCATGATTCGTCAATTGATATACCCATTAATTATTCTCCTAATATCAAATGTATGGGACCAAAGAGAGACCAATATGACTTGTGAAAATTTTAGCAAAGAAAGGACCCAGTTTTAATATATAAAGATGAGTTATTAAAACAAAACATAGGTACATATGAGAAATTAATTTCAAACGGCCGGGTCTATATATATTGGAATCATTTGGGTGGTGTTATGTACCACTCTTACAAAGAAAACAACTGCAAGAGCAAGCGGTATATATTCCAAATGGCAATAAAAGCTCCTCCAATGGTCTGTATTATTATCTTCCTACTTTTTAGCATCTCTCTCGTTTTCCCTACTGCAGAGGCCACTCGAATCCTACAAGAAAGCAAAAATGGTGACAATCTTTCTCTTTCCCTGTTGTTTTTATTGAAATATTGGCAGCGGCTGCCAAATTAGAACTGCTGCATGGTCGAGTTTTGAACTGTCGGTGAGCCAAAATTTTGAATTTTTAGTCCTAGCTACAAGTTTTAATTAAGTTTAAATTTTTCGATACATGCAAAATGATGTGTACCGTTGGAAAATTATATACCTAATGTTTATGGTTTGCAATATTTGTACACGAGTATATTGGAGATTCGATTATAATTAATGACATTTCCTTTTCATTTTATATTTTGTATGATACAGATATCTCGTATGGTAACGTAAACCCTAACAGGCCTGCAGTAACCACACGGCCTGGCGGATCATACACTTATCCGGGAACGGGCTGCACACACAACCATTGCACTCATGATCCTGAAACAAACCCATAGAAGATTAATCAACAATTAGACGAAAGAGTTGGAGAACGAAAATGGAAGAACATATGTATATATATATGTGTGTTTATAAGCTTTTAAGTGAGAGTTATATATGTAACATGGAGAAATAAAGAGGGGATCTCGAATGTGATGTGTACACTACACTCATTATATATGTCTTTGTGCTGCCTGAATAAATTACTGCGTTTTGATATTAAATTGAGTTGTGAAATTAATATGATTGATGATACTAATTGCATAGGAAATAATCCTCTGTTTTTTTTTTTTTTTTTTAAAGTGGATAACCACCTGTTTCATTAGAAATATAATGAAACATAATGTTTATACAAATGAGAATGATACAAGTTCATAAGATGACATAATAGAACATATACGAAAGGTAAAAACATATAAGAGGGCATAAAGAGCACAGCTAAAACAAAATACAAGTAACCATATGAACTAAGCAAAGTACTCAACAATAGACTAAACTAAACTAAACTGAAGCAACAGAGCTATCAGAAGATGAAGAGCTAAAGGCGACAGTGGGTGACTCAGTAGAAGAAGAGAGAAGAACAAGAACACCCTGATCTCCTATAGTGTGAAAAGCAGCATCAATGTCATCCAGTTCAGCTTGGACACGAAGATAGTCTGACAAATCAGACCCTTTTAAACCAGCACTAGGGTTGGTGTCCTCAAAAATCAGCGGGCTGCTTACCCTTCCTTGGGTATCGGAACTCGAGCTGATTATCAAGGGACCTGCCTGATGCAAAGAGGAAACATCTATCGGTAAAATTAAGGTTATTTAAAAAAAAAATATCATCCAATTTAACCTTGTACCAAAAAGAAGTAATAGCAATAATGTGAAGACCTAAAGAAGAGCTAGAAGGAACAGAAGAGTTATGGAAACATACTTTATTTCTTGCTAACCAAATAACCCAAATAGTAGCTACTTTAATCATCTCAACAAGTGACCTATCTTTTAATGGAATCCAAGCATCTAACTGTCAGAGATCATAAATGAAACTACAATTGAAAGTAAAAGAATTATGTTGAGCAATCCAAGACCAAATTGATTTAGCTAATGGCAAGTTACAAATAAGTGATCCATTGTTTCGAAGGCACCACAAAAAGGAAAAGATATGTCTCCATTCCACCCTTTCTTTAAAAGATTTTCTTTAGTTAAAATTTTATTTTGCAAGATCAGCTACATAAAAACTTTAATTTTAAGAGGAATATTTGAATTTCACAGGACTTATTAGGAATACTCCTATTCACCAACCACAAGTACATAGAATGAACTGTGAATAACTATTTATCATAGGAAATAATCCTCTGTAATAACTATTGATTTATCTTCTTATGGTAACATGACCATCTATCATTGAATTGGGTTTATTAACTTGGCTCCAATGGATCATGATTCACTGTGAATATACCTATTAATCTTCCTATAATATGAAAATTATAACAAAAAACATGAAATTATAAGATGGCATAAACCATCTCACATCTCACCCATTCCATTCAAATCTCTTTTGCCAAGCAGTAGTTCAACACTTTTGGTACCGTGTACCGCAATTAACAGAGACTGTTCATTGGCAGATGTTAAGATTTATGCTTAATCTTGTAACTTCTTTCCATTGTCTAGTAAATATTTCCTTTCCTTGGTTAATAAAATATTAATAGACCGTACGTGGCCTACTTTTTCCTTGGTTAATAAATATTTCCTTTCCTTGGTTAATAAAATATTAATAGACCGTGGCTTACTTTTTCCTTGGTTAATAAATATTTCCTTTCCTTGGTTAATAAAATAACATGTGCTTCTTTATGCATGCATATCTTTAATTTTCAAGAAGGTTAGAAAACTAGTTCTTATCCTATTAAAGGGTGTGTTAAATACCGTATATGTTGGGTGGATGTGTTTTTATATCTATACCTATCTAACTAAGATTATTCTTAGGCAAATCTTGTCCTTATTTGTTAACTATCATATTGTATATTTGTTGAGGGACTTCTTTATTGTGTCTTCACTTTTGATAAATTTATACTTAAAATTAATATTTGTAAATTAAGCTAGGCCGAAACCTTGTATGTTATATTTTCTTTATGCCACACATAAGGCATGTTTAGCTATAAGTGGAATAGTGACCAAATAAAATTGAAAATAGTTTTCTATTTCGTACTATTTTGATCGTCTTAAAATAAAAATGGACGAATGGAAGACTATTGAAAATGAGTCAATTTCATCTCATAATAAAACAATTTCTCTATTAATTTCATCACTCCATGAAATAGATAATTTACTCATGAGAATGTAGAGGAAACTAACAAAAAATATGAATTTGACTGTAAAATTCAAACTCAATTAACTTTTTTTTTCCTCTACAATTCCACTTAATTTCTTTATTGTTTAGTTAGATTGGAATCTTTATTCCAATATATGCTCCTCTTTCATATTTAATTTAAAGAAACATTCCAATACGAGAAAGTAATATAAAATATAACTCAAAAATATTGCACTGGCATTTGATAGGTGTGATCGTAAAAAAATGCTATGAATCCTCTGTGAATTTAGCACAGTAATAACTTAAGTCCGTTATTGTAAAAACCTTTCTGATTGCAATACAATACTTTTTTTTTATTGTTAATAAAATTCTCAGTACGTAGGTATTTAATTATGTCACTAAACTTCAAAAATTAATTAGTTAGAGAAAATTAGTTATATAAATGTAAATCAATTTTGCTTATCAAATATTAGCTGCACTTGCCAGCTAAACTAACCCTAAAATAAAAAACTTTTGAGTCCGTGTACTAAGTCTTTGATAGATAAGATATATATAGTAATTGACTCCGAATTCCAAATAAGTAGACTTATTTTGAATCACCATGAAAAATGAAAATTTCAAGAATTGATTTGTTTTTTGAGAAAAAAATTAGAGTCATGCCCTAATTTGTTGTATTGAAGTTGCAAATAGATTTTTTAACAAGTTGGAAATAAGAATTTCAAGAATTGATTCTGTTTCAAGTTTTCCTTCTCAATCCGTCATTTTACCGGAACCGGATCACCTGTCTTTCTATGGACAAGAAATTCCTACTCCTAAAGTCACTGACACGTGAGTCCGGAGTAATTTTAGACATTTAAATATTCGATATAGTTTTACCTCAAAACCTATCTCGGACTCACATGTCAGTGATTTTAGAGACATAATTTTCAGTCCAAAGAAATACCGGAGCTTCGGTTCCCATTTTACCAAGTAGACTTGGAGTCAACTGCCACATAATTCCAAACTTCCAATCTTTATACTTTTCAATATACTAGCACTCTCCACTAAAATTCTGATTAAAGACTAAAAATTTAAGTAGATTGTCATCAAATCTTTTATATTGCTCTTTTGAGTCATTTGCATATTATCCTTGACTAATGTTGGAAAATATATCAGAAGTTGACTGGCATTTCAAACATAGTAGAATCCTATAGTCGTCAAATTTATTGTTGTCTAACTACAATTATTTTTACTGATACTAAAAAGTGATTCCTTATATATTATTATTAAGTCCACTTACTATGACATTGGTGTCATATAATACCAACTCAAAAATTTGTTGGATATACTTCAAACTAATTAATCTAAATTGTTCAAACTGATTTGTTTTATGAGTGATGCATTTACATACATTTTTTTAAAAGTTATTTTCGTATCACGTCAAGCAGTCAAAAATATTAAAAAATAAGTACATTCAAATTATCTTAAAAACTTCCACACATGACCGCTTGATTTGAAACTAAATAAATTTGAAAAATTATAAATTTTGTATGTAAACTATAAAGCTAGAATGGAATCTTTATTCCAATCTATTCTTATTTTTTATAATTACTTTAAAGGGACATTCCAATACGAGAAAGTAATATAAAATATAACCCAAAAACATACCAATGTTTTAAAGGTACATCTTTTTTTTTCTTTACCGTTTACAATATTTAAAGAAACTGTTTACATAGTTATGTGATAAGGTTACAAAATTCAAAACAATTGGATATAGCATCTAGATGCAAATTTAAAAAAAAATTGAAAATAATTCAAATTTGAAAATTTTACTAGTTTATTGTATTCAAGAAATCTATCTACAGAGTTATGTGATAATGTTTACATAATTCAAAATAATTAGAAGTAGCATCTAGATGCAGGTTTGAAAAAAACAATGAAATTTTTTTTTTAAAAAACAAATTTTGAATTTTTTTTATATGAATCTGCTACTGAATTTTAATATGGTTCTTGTTAGTTATTAGTTTTAAAAAGTTGTTAGAGATCTTCTAAATGTGGTCTCAGTGGTCCTAGTCAAAGGTCTACAAGTGGTCCCGGTCAAGATAGTTAAAGCTCTTAAACTGGAGGTTTATTGTGGACCACACAATAATGCAAAATTGTTATATTTGCAGAATTTGTTGAATCGGTTTACAAAATCTAGTGAAGAAGTTTACTGACATAATCTCGTGAAGAAGTTTACTTACAGACACTTTTCAAATAAATCCGAGAATAATCCGGTGATTGTTGTCTGGAGACTGTTAGCAGCTTCCACTCGGAATAGCATATTATGTGTTTAGTTAGATTTGAATAGCAAAAATAAGAAATCCAACTTGTTTGTTTTATTAAATGACCTATTCTTACAAAAAGTGAAATTTTACTATTTTAATAAAACAAATAGCAAAAAAACTATTCTAACTTATTTTTAATTTGCAACCAAACAAATCTAGAATAACACATATTTTTTAGCATGTCTAATCAAAATAAATTTCCAGCGAATGCTCGGTTTTTTTTTTTTTTGGTTTTTTCTAATTTAACACTAATACAGACGTATAGTCTGCACTACTTACTGTAGCTTTTCTAATGAATATGATTATTTGTTTTTATTTTCCGATTGACCTCTAGTCAAAGGTCCCACAATTATGATTTCCACAACTTTTCAACAGACTTTAAGTTGCCATCAATAAATTAATGTGCACTTCGAAGAAGAAAAATATGAAGTAAATAAAAATAATTTTTTATAAATGAAACGTAGAATCAATTCAGAATCTATTACTTAGATATTTTTAATGTTTTGACTAACATTGGAAATATGTGAGAAACAGGGAAATAAATCTGCTGTGATCCAAAGGGATTGCAGGACGTACCTGTGGTTCCAAATTCAATCTTTCATTTTTTTTAAATGCACAAATCTCAATAAAAATTGTTTTATATGCACAAATCTCAAAACAAATGAAAGGTTGAATTTGAAATAACAAGGTCCCTGCAATTCCTTTGGATTACAGCATATTTATTTCCGAGAAACAAATGAGATTTCATTAATTTAATTTTTTGTTTCAATTAATTTATCATGCAGTATGCGAAAAATTACTGCATATTTGTTGTTTATGTGAATTTTTATACAGACTTATATATACAGATGTTTTCATTAAATATAAATATGACACTCTCAATTCAATTAAATATTTAATATGCTTTCAGCAGTTCTGTAGATAAATCTGGAGACTCATAACAGCCAGGATCCATAATCATGCACGAATGTAGATATATTAATATTTAAAAAGATGAAAGCATGAATGGTTGGCTGGTCGCAGATTATTTCTAAAATCAGTCGAAACATGAAAGCATACATCAATAATTTGTACTGCTGTATGCATTAAAAGATATAAAATGGAGATATCCATGGATATGAAAATGGAGAAAAGTAGAAAAGAGTAAACAAATGAAAAGAATTGCAGCGGGCCAGCGACTTTCTATTCTCTCTTTCCGCAACTAGAGTGGTAGAATGGAACCGGCTCCGACATGGCACCTGTGTCTTATGTGCCGTGATGTGCGTGTTTTGTACTATGATCATCCACGTGCTGGGACTACATTTTGAAACTTTAGCAGGTACAACATGTCACGTAAAAGATCTAATCACATCACGATACGGATGTAAAATAATAATTTGGTCACCGCACAGTACGGGACGAGATCAAAATCACAGTGTGTTAGTCTAACTTAGTCAGATCACAGCATGGTATGACACGTTTTTTTCACTCTATTCATGATCCGGATTTTGGAGAAATCAAGTCTTTAGTACCACCACTTTAAATAAAAACATAGAAGTCACTAGATGCTTATAAAAGGAGCTGGAATTGGATTGGGAGAAAGTACTCAATGAGATTGTGTCGTGCGGATGAGAATTAAATTTTAGTTTCGGTTAATACTGGACATGTAATTAGAACCATTAGATATTGATTAAATTGGTGAATCTTGAATAAACTAACTTAAATTATCATTATATGGTCACACGAAACATATTTGGACACGACGTGACTGATAGGGCCATGTTCCCAACGCCCTCACTAAACCCTTACGGGATATGGAAATGCCGGGATTCAGACCTCCTTGAGGGGTTAGTCCAGAATCAATATGAAAACTCTTGGGACCCATTAAAAGGAAGGCCCAACAAAACAAGCCTCATAACCTCAAATTTATAGTAGGTCCCATGCCCATCGGACCTACTTTGGTTCAATGGGTGTAGAGACCATTGGATTGAATTAAGATTTGTGCAAACTACATCAAAATTTGTGTATGTCTGTTTCAATTACCGTGTGCACATATCTTAATGCTAATCATATGGTGATAAAGCTCATTGAACCTAAAAGTAGGTTTGATGCGGATCGGACCTACTCCTATCTCCATAACCTCATGCAATGCAGATCCGGTACGACATCGGCTCACATAACCATTCCCACATGAACGTAATCGCTCCCACAAGAAATTAAATTTTAGTTTCGGTTAATAATGGACATATAATTAGAACCATTAGATATTGATTAAATTGGTGAATCTTGAGTAAAGTAACCTAAATTATGATTAAATGTTCATGCGAGTCACATTTGGACACGACGTGACTCACGTGGTGTGACCATTCACGTGCTGTGTTCATCTCTTAACATTTTAGTCACAGCATGACATAGTATATGAAAAATTAACTTGGTCACGGCACAGCACGAGATCAAAATAATAGTGTGTTCATCACAGCATGGCAAAGTACGCTTTTTCCACTCTATTCGTGACTTTGCATGTGCAGTTGCTATCCGGATTTTGGAGAAATCAATTCTTTAGTTCCACCTCTTCAAATAACAAAATAGAAGTCACTGCAAGATTATAAAAGGAACTGGGATTGGATTAGGAGAATGTACTTAACAAGACTGTGTCGTCCAGATGAGAAATTAAATTTTAGTTTCAGTTAATACTGGACCTGTATTTTTTTTTAAAAATATGGGATTCCGCATATTTATGTGGTATTCCATATAATGCGGACCCATATTATATGTGGGCATATGCAGAACGGAACTGTATATGCGGCTGTATGCAGAACTGTATATATGGATTGGACCGTATGTATAAGAATTTTCTATGTGGAATATAACCGCATACGTATTTGTGGCCACATAAATCAAATCATCAACTATTTAATATTTAAAAAAAAATTCATCCAACCTTATGATCTCTCACATGATTTTAGTGTTTTACATCAAATTAAACGCTGATTCTCGTTCTAATAATCTTGACTTTTAGACTAATACACTGTTTTTGGCTAATTTCATATCAGACTTGTTAACTATCTATGTTTTCGTTGTAGGTATGTTTATTAAGAAGATGTCATATTCCATTATGCATCATAAGTTTGTAACTGTTTATTAGGATTATTAGAAGTTGATCCACATTAATTCGGACAACTGAAATCATAGACGAAATCTCTAGTTAGATCGACCGATATGTTGCACAGAAATTTTATCATATGAACTTTCGACATTAATCGTAGTTAAAAAATTACTTTTATTTTCTTGTGGACATTCACAGAATTTTTTTTTATTATATAGCATGGCATCTGAAATTATCTCCCATTGCAATATATAAACTGTATTTGGAAATATATTGTATATTATAACAAACAAATAATTATGTCAATCGATCAAATAATTATCATAATTGAAAAATTGACCAAATTAAGTATGCACATCTACAAGAATTTGCCACTATCGGTGAGGATAAAATGCTTAATATGATCGGTGTCATTGTGAATGCTCCCGTCAGTAATTGCAATACTCTCAGAAATGATAATTTTTGTTGACTTATCTTCAATAGTCATTTTTTACTAGTGACAGATTATTGCGGTTACATATATGCTTTTCCAATTATTTATATTGTTTGCATGTCAAATATGATATTGTTTATAAATCGATTAGTCATTTACCGATTGATTAGTTAAAATTAACATATCACTATTAGTGACAGTTTAATTATTGACTAAAGAATTTTTTAATTGCATGCACTAAATTTATACAATATATATAACCTGTGAAACCTTATTTATAATATTATTCATTTTTATTTTCCTTTTTACTTTTAACGGTTGTATATTAAATATAATTTGTTATCCTTTGAGAGTTCCTCATGCCAAAACTAAGAGATGCGAATTATTGTCATGAAGTTTGGCTTGGTTCGTGGAAAATGGTTCGTGGAAAAAGTAATTAACTCTGAATTTTACCATGAGATGAGTCAATAATAATAACTAACGGTCTTGTAGGTAATGTCCTAGCTCCCACAGTCCCACACCCGTCTATATATAGGAACAACCTGAGCATTTCATATGTATTAGTACCACAAAGAAAAACAAGATAGGTCATTCCCGATATGGCAACCAGGGTACTTTCTGGTTTGTGCATTCTCTTCTTACTTTTAAGCGCCTCTCACGTGTTACCTTCTACTGAGGCAGCACGAATCCTGGATGAGAACAAGGCAGCTGGAGATGGTAATCTCTCTCTCTCTCTCTCTCTCTCTCTCTATTGTATCTGTAGACCTTCCAATCAAGTGATTAAATTTTGCTATGTTTGAACATATATATATTCTTCTAATTACTACTGTACCCATTGATGCACTGTTATTAGATTTGTTGGGCGAGCAAATCTTTTCTTGCTTTGCAAATGACTCATCTGAAAGTATATCTGTAGTTCAATTAATGTACGTAAAATAGTAGATGACATCTCTACTGTTGTCGAAATTAATGAAAGGAAAGCCTTTTCCAAGATATGTGTTTTCTTAATAAACATTCATATTTTGATCATTAAATTTTCTAAAAAAAAAATCAAGTTGGCCCTTAAACTTTCACTCGCATCAAATTATCCTTAAATTTTTAAAAAGAAGTCAAATTAGTCTTTGAACTTTTGAAAATAAGAACTAGTTTTTGGTCTAATGGCAAATGCACATGGTCTCAAATGGGAGAAATCATTTGTTATAAATAATAAAGGTATTAAATAGTTGGATGGGGTGGCCTCCAACTTTACTCAAAAAAATTTTTTTTTGAAAAGATGACAAATTTTGTCTCTAAACTCCTATGTGAGTGAAAATTGGTTCTTAAAGTTGAAAAAAGAAAAATAAAAAAGAACCAAGTTAGCAGGATTAATTGTATTAATTTAAGAGACATCCAATATGGTCAAACTTAATTTCTTTTCAAAAGTTGAATGACTTTTTGATGCAAATAAAATACTAGGCACTATCATAATTTTTCGGAAGAAGTTTAGAACTAACTTAATCAGTGTATAGAAAAACTTAGAAACTATTTAGTTTTTTTTTTTTTTTAAAGAACTTCAAGATCAAAATCTGATTTTTTTTTTTCTTTTTTAAATGTTGTAGCAGGCATAACTTATCCAATTATCGGGCCACAGCCAAGGCCTTATCCTGGAAGGTGTCCACGGATTTATGGTCGTCCATATAGGTGCCCTCCTCGTCCTTCTCCTTCTCCTCCCCCTCCTCCTCCGGTTGGGTGCCCTCCTCCTCCTCCTCCTACATAATTTGTTTTGATGCCGTAGAAGACAGCTGGCTTAATTATAAACAAGAATGCCTACATGCGAGTCTGCAACCTCTTCTTAAAAGTCCTAACCCAGAAAATTAGGGAAAATAGAGGCGTTGCTTGAGGTTTCAGAAGGATATATATATATATTGAGATTTACGCTATTTCTGGAAAGATTGTAATATATACTAAAAGAATGTGTACACTATATACACACGTTATATATGTATCTATACGCCAGCTGAATAAAATTACTAATTAATGTATTTTGTTGGCTAATTTATTGATGTGCACGGATTGTAATGTATTGATGTTTTGTCCCAATGACCTTAACTCTCATACGAATGTACTATGTTGGCTAATTTCAGAGGAGACTGCTTAACTATTGATGCATATTTTTATTGTAGGCTTGCTAATTATTAATAGTATGTCGTACTGTTAGAAGTTGATCCGCACAGCATTAACTATTATATATTATTTGTATATGGGTCGTACTTAATTTAAAGTAGAGTCTATATTTACGAATATAATCAAATTATCAGTAATTAATTTTTTTTTCTTTCTATATAATTCAAATTTAATATAAAACAGAATTTACAATTGCTAGCGGTTAGCACTAACAATTTCTAACTAGGTGAAATATTTACTCGGTGCTATATCATATTTAAAAACTGACATCATGAATTAATTTAGACACGAAAAGTAGTACATGAATGAAAGATGAAGGACAACCAGTAGAACATGAAATATAACCAGTATAAGATGAAACATAAACATAGAGGACAACTAACACAAGATCATAGAAAATTAGAAGAAGATAAAAAAAATAACTATTAGAATATCAAAGACAATTAGAAGAAGATGAAATACAACTAGTAGTAGATGAATAACTACCAGTATAAGATAAAAGACAACTAAAATAAGATGAAATACAACCAATATTATATAAAAACAATGAATATGACATTGAAAAAAAAAATATATATATATATATCAGTTTTTCAAAAAAAAAAATGACATTGAAGACAACTAGTAGAACGTGAAAACAACTAGTACAAGATGAAAGATAATTACAAAAAGATAAAAAATCAAAACTAGAAGATGAAATACAACTAGTATAAAATCAAAAATAACTAAAAGATGATGAAATACAACCAGTATTAGATGAATGCCAATTAGTAGGGCATGAAAGACTACTAGTAGAATATTTAAGACAACCAATACAAGATAAAAGTCAACATGAAGAAGTTGAAAAAAAAAATTATTAAAAGATGAAAAACAATCAGTACAAGATGAAAACAACTAATAGAAGATGAAAACAACTAGTAGAAGATGAAAAATAACTTATAGAATATGAATGACTACTAGAAAAATATGAAATACAACCAATATTAGATTAAATACAACCAGTGGAACCTGAAACATTACCAGTACAAGATTTAAAAAAACAACTACAAAAAGATGAAAAAACAACTAGTGCAAGATGAAATACAACTACAAGAAGATGAAAGATAACCAATATAAAATGAAAGACAAATAGAAGAAAATGAAAAATAATTAGACAAAATAGTTGAAGAACTATGGAAGAACAAATGTATGTGTATAAGCTTGTAATTTAAATATATACATATAGTGTACTAAGCTCAAAATGTTTGTTCCTAGCCTCCGGAACAAATGATTCGGTTTTTCAATTTTCAAAGTCCAAACAGTCGATCCAAACCGTTAGATATTCAATCTATATTAAAATATACTTAGAGATCAAATTTTACATCTTTTTGGAATGTTTTTACTATTTATTAAGATGATTTAAGTTATTGTTTTTCAATAGTGCAGAAATTTAATAAAATCAGCGATTTTTCAAATGGCCCGTGGGCAAATTAAAGAACATTACTTGTTATATCTTAGGTGTTGTACCGAAAATAGTAAATAAAGACCCAAAAAAAAAAAAATCCATGATGCCTCGTTTATCTTTCGACTACGCATTATAGAGAAAAATTTATTTTTACAATGCGTGAAAGAGACAATCATACAAGTAATAAATATATCAGCTCCCATAGAACTAGCAGATGCTTCTCCTGTTGCTACTATGCATTGATCTGACTTGACGGGTTGATTCATATCATCGTGGACCAGCCACTCAGTTCGTTTGATGGAAAAATTGAGTGCGCAACTAATAACTGCGTTTCCATATATCGTTGGTGGTGCGCAGCTCTTAGCTGTCCCCATAATAATAATTTTTTTTTCATAATATGTCAATTTTGTTTATTATTTTTTTAAAAGATGATAACTAATTAATAAGTTCAGGAATAATTGGATGATTTTGCATGTCTTTCTTTTTGTTGTGTACGTATATAAAACCGTCAATTTTCTAAAACATTCATTTTTCACCGGGTTTTGGCATCGTTTTATTAAGAATAACACATTTATTTATTTCACCACGTGTAATCAAAATCAATTTTACTGTAGCTTGTAATCATTATGATTATTTGTCAGTTTTGTCCGGTTAACCTACCCGTCAACGGTCCCACAATTACGATTTCCATTATTTTTGTGCTGTCAAAAAAAAAAAGACGTAGAACCAACTCAAAACGTATTAATTACTTTAGTTGATTCTTTGACCTCTTGACTAAAATTGGAAATATGGGAGAAACAGATAAGAATTCATTTATAATGATTTGTCCCAGTGACTTTGACTCTCGGACGAATATACTTTTGGCTAATTTCATATTGGACTTAATTGTTAACTATTTACGTTTTCATTGAAGGTATGTTTATTAATAATATGTCGTCACATTATTCATTACAGATTTGTAACTAATTATTAGGTTTGTTAGAAATTAACCCAGGTTAATTCCGACACCTGGCGAATCATAGACGAAAACATTAATTAGCACACGGGATTTTATCATATGTAATTTCATCATATGTAATTTCGAAATTAATCGAGTTGAAAATTTTCTTTTATTTTCTTTTGGGCATTCACAGGAATTTTTTTTTTAATATATAGCATGACATGTGAAATTATCTTCCATCGCAATAAAATGTATTTACGAAGAGTGTTCAAATGGCTTCATTTTTTATGCCTCTATTGTGTTTTTATTTTAAAAACTTTAATGACTCAAATTTAAAACTTAAAAGTCAAAATAAAATTGTTGGATATATGATATACATCATTTTATCTATGCATGCATGTGTAAAAAAATACAACATTCCAACTTTGTTTTAGTTGTTATCAAGATCTTGTAAAAATGTACTAATGTGGATAATTTAGAAATATTGAAATGGTTTTATTTTGACAAGCAAATAATAGTGACATTCGATCAAATAGTTATCATAATTGAAAAATGTCATTACATGTATAATTTTCCATTTATTTAAATTTTCAGTATCAAATATGATATCGTTTATAAACCGATTAGTCATTTACCAACTGATTAGTTAAAATTAACAGATCATTATACACTTTATTGAAAAAAGGATTTTTCAATTGCAATAAATTTAATATACAATGTACATATCTAAAACTCCAAAAGATTCTTTATAATATTATCATTTTCATTTTAATTTGAGAACCGTTTTATTTTTAACGGTTGTCTATTAAATATGATATATTATCCTTTGAAAATTATAAAATTTCAACCCCCAAGCATATTTTAGTATGGATATTATGTTGAGCAGTTCGGATGAACAGTTTAGACTTTGAAAATAAAGAGAATAAATCATTTGTATGAAGATATCAAACGAAATTCGACAATTACAAATAGCACCCGTACTAACGCGCGCGTAACCAAACATCGATCTTGTTGCCAATACAATCCGTTTACAATTGATTTATTATATATGTATAGTATGAAATACAATTTCATTAGAAAGTAGAACTAGAAACTGATAATTTATCAAACCCAACCGGAGAACCATTTAACCTCCTAGCTAGGCTTCTATTAATCATCTACTCTGAATTATGACTTGGTACTCCCATTTATTCTTGATACATGCAGCTTTTGTGGTTATTATTTTGGTGGTGAGCAATGATATTTAGACCTACACGGCCGACCAGTGTAAGGTGACCCCGGGGTTGTGCGCGTGGCTGGTGTGTTTGGCCGGTTCAGTGTGCCAGATGAGATGGGTGTGGCCTTGCTTTCTTCCTTCTCTGAAATAGTGAAATTACATTGCATAAATAGAATTAGCAAAGTAAAAATAACTGAGGGAATATTAAAGCATACAAGTTAATTGCAATATTGAAGCATGAAGCAACCGGATGCATCAAGAGAGATTTACCGGTTGTTGCCTCGTTTAAGATTCGAGTGGCCTCAGTCGAAGGGAATATCAGAGATCCAGTTACCAGTAAGAAGAGCAAACACAAAATGCTCAAGTATTTCATGGTGGTCATGTTAAAGATTTTAATTTCCTTGTTCTCTTTTATTGCTTTGCTGTAGATCGAAAAGCTAGGGGTATCCGGGCCTTCTTATACAGAAGCAGATTGGTGTAGACTGTTCAGTGTGATTTTCTGAGGCGCTCTTTGTGGTAAAACTTTGTTTGCAACTTTGACACCATTAGTTTTCACATGAAAACCAAACTATTTAGCACGCTAATAACTTGAGTCCGTTCAATGGGCCCATTTTTTAATTTTTAGTAAGGTTTAATGAGGTCAAAAACTAAACTAATTAATACCGACAAGAAATTTTATGTCTTTGTGCTGCCTGAATAAATTACTGCGTTTTGATAATAAATTGAGTTGTGAAAATAATATGATTCATGATCCTGATACCATAAGATATAATCCTCTGTAATAACTATTGATCTACCTTCTCATGGTAACTTCCAATAGATCATTGAATTGGGTTTGTTAACTTGGCTCCAATGGATCATGATTCCACAATGAATATACCTATAATATGATAATTATATGGACCGAATAACAAAAAATGAAAACTAATAAGATGGCACAAACCATCTCACATCTCACCCACTCCATTCAAATCTCTTTTGCCAAGCAGTTCAAGGTACCGTGTACCGCAATTAACAGAGACTCTGTTCAGTGGCAAATGTTAAGATTTATATTTAAGGTGCAAATATTAGCTGCACTTGCCAGCTAACACTAAAAAAAATAAAATTGAGTCCGTGTACGTACTAAGTCTTTGATAGATGAGATAGTAAGACAACTGACTCCGAAGACCAAATAAGTAGACTTCTTTTTGAATCACTACGAAAAATGTCTTTCTGAATCACTCCGAAGACAGCACAGGTCCATTCCCCTGATCACCGTCTTCGTCATCTGGAGGGAATGGTGCGGAAGAACATTTGAGAGAGAAGACAACACAATTCCTAATCTATTTTCACAGATCCTTGAACAGTGTCAATTCAGCCTGCAGCAGGCACATCAAGGAAACAACACGATGTTACCTCCTTCATAATCTTAATCTCCATCATCATCTAGTGTTTATTTTACTTTAGTCTTATTTATTTTTGTTATTTTAGTCTCAATTATGTTGAGGCGCCTTGCTTTTCTTCATCTCATGTTATAACTCTTTTGTAACGAATTATCATTAATGAAATGGGGCTTGACCCCTATTTTTGCTCAAAAAAAAAAAATGGAAATTTCAAGAATTGATTTTTTTATAGAAAAAATTAGAGTCATGCCCTAATTTGTTGTATTGAAGTTGCAAATATATTTTTTTAACAAGTTGGAAATAAGAATTTCAAGTATTAATTCTATTACAAGTTTTCCTTTTCAATCCGTCATTTTATGGCCGGAATTGGATCACCTGCCTTTCTGTGAGCAGGAATCTTGTCCCTAAAGTCAGTGACACATGGGTCTAGAGTAAATTTAGACATTTAAATATTGGATATAGTTTTACATCAAAATCCATTCCGGACTCACATTTTAGTTATTTTCGAGACAGGATTTTGCTACCCACAAAAAGATAGGAGATTTGGTTCCCATTTTATCAAGTAGACTTGGAGTCAACCACCACATAATTCCAATCATCCAATCTTTATACTTTTCAATAGACTAGCACTCCCACCAAAATTCTGATAAACGACCAAAAGTTAAAGTAGATTGTCATCACCTGTTTTATATTACTCTTTTGAGTCATTTGCATATTATCCTTGACTAATTAAGGTTATAAAATATAGCAGAAATTGCCTGGCATTTGAAACACATTAGAATCCTACGGTCATCATTTATTGTTGTCCAACTACAATTATTTTTGCTGATACTAAAAGGTGATTCCATATACATTAATTGAGTCCACTTACTATGACATCGGTGTCATATGATACTAACTCCAAAATTTATTTGACAGACTTCAAACTAATTAATATAAACAGTTCAAATTGATTTACTTTATAAGTGATGCGTTTACATACAACTTTTTTTTTTTTTCAATTTATTTTACTATCAAGTCAAGCAGTAAAAAATATTAAAAAATGAATACATTAAAATTAACTTAAAAACTCCCATATATGATCGCTTGACTTGATACTAAATAAATTCAAAAAATTATAAATTTTGTATGTAAAATGTAAAGCTAGAATGGAATCTTTATTTTAATCTATTCTCATTTTTCATACTTACTTTAAAGGGACATTCCAATACGAGAAAGTAATATAAAATATAACCCAAAAACATTCCAATATTTTAAAGATACAACTTTTTTTCTTGATTGAGTCTATGGTACTATGCATAGCACGGATGGGTCCGTACTACGGTTCAATATTTTTTTTTTCAAAATTCTAACAGTCGATCCAAACCGTTCAACATGATTTCCATATGAATATGTACTTGCTGACCAAATTTTACAGATTTTCGAATTTTTTTACTATTTTTTTAGATAGATAGAAAATCACTGTTTTTGGATGGTTCAGAATTTTCAGATCAAGTGATTTTCTACCTATATAAAAAAATAGTAAAAAAAATAAAAAAAAATGTAAAATTTGGTCAGCAAGTACATATTCATATGGAAATCATGTTGAACGGTTCGGATCGACTATTAGAATTTTGAAAACGAAGATATTGAACCGTAGTACGGACCCATCCGTGCTATGCATAGTACCATAGGCTCACTCTTTTTTCTTTACTGTTTACAATATTTAAAGAAACTGTTTACAGAGTTATATGATAAGGTTTACAAGATTCGAAACAATTGGATATAGCATTTGATGCAATTTAAAAAAAAAATTAATTTTTTTATTAGTTTGCAGTATTCAAGAATACTGTCTACAAAATTAATTATGTGATAATGTTTACATAATTCAAAATAATTGAAAGTAGCATCTAGATACAGATTTAACAAAATTGAAAAAGAAAAACATGAGCAGTCGGCATAGCTAGCTCTATTTTGAATTTATAATCGTCTTCCATAGTTATTCATGAAATAAAAGTACAAGATATGCTTATTAATTTCAAGACCCAAACTATCCGGAAATGACATAGATTACTAGTCGAGTTTGTTTATTAATTATTTCTTGGAAATTAAGAACTTGTTTAGTTGAATTGATGCATGCACATGCTTGAAGCCAAACTAGTAATTAATTAAAGTGCCGATCGATTTGATGAATTGAACAATAAGAATTGACTTTGAGTAAGCTGGAAGACGTTAGTAATTAACAAAATCTAATGTTGTAAAATGCGGTTTTGTTCATGCATGCGGAAAACCACTGCATATCGCATATGCGGAATTTCATGCGGACTCATATATGCGGATTTTAAACTATATATTAATTTATTTCCACTCAAAACATGCAATATATTCCCATTAAAATCATTCAAACAATAAATTTGCACATATGCGGACCAATATGCGGACATCTGGGGCTCAATCGCACACATGCAGACCAATATGCGGAAATATGTGGAAATATGCGGACCAATATGCGGCCGCATATGCAAAACCGCATATTTGAGACCGCATGAAAATTTTCATGCGGAATCGGACTGCATACGCATATGCGGTCCATGCGGCCTCATTTTACAACATTGATAAAATCTAATATATATTAATAGCTTGTAGTTCACTAGAAATTAATGTTGTAAATAACAATATACGGTCGTCGGATAGACAGGGCATTGTCAAGCAATTCATTGGAGTTATGTGGACAATCTAAAGTTTTTATTAAATTTATATATATATTATAATTTATTAAAAATGATTTATTTAAATCATTAAACTTATCAAATAAACTTAATTAAATTTAGTTTTATTATTATAACATAGCACTATGCTGATTTCTTCTTAACATTTTACATGGGTAAATAACATTTATTTAATGAAAGAATAAATTTGAGAACTAAACTTTTTTAAATACTAATAACATATTTTTTGAAAGAAATGAAACATTCAAAATATTAATAACATATTATTTATAATCACTAAATTTAGTTTATGATAACAACTTAATTTTATAAATGAACACGTCATACTAATTAAAAAAATTACATCAATAATATGGTATGTAAATAATAGAAGAATTAATCAATTTCACAAAAGAAAAAAAAACATATATAAAAAATATTGGACGTATATCGAAGCACAAATTAAACTACAATACATGATTTATAGACCTTATTATCACACACTATCACAACAAAAAAAAAAACATTGTGAAAATAAATATTTATTAGTATAAACATGAATAAACGGGAATAAACAGACGATTAAACAGTAAAGCGACCGATTAATCGGAAAAAACGACTGATTAATCATTTTCATCTACAAACAGACATCCGTTAAGTGTATTTGTAATTGTTTGGCCACTGCTAATGAATAAACATCTGTTTAATTGGCCTTAACTGCCGTTTTTTACAACACTCCTCGAAATGTCAGATTTGCGTGTGGACCCCGATACGCACCGTTGTTCTCCACTAGAGTAATCATGTATGCATCTCTAAGATATGTCTCTATCAAATTTTAAAAACTACTCGTCCTTCATCAGTTGAATGCATGGGCCAAGTAAGATACACAAAGATATATAAGTGTATCTGGCCTGACAATATTATTTTAAAAAGACGACATGTCGGACACACATAACGACACACATAACGGTACGCACGACTAATGATGCAACACAACAACATGACCGGTTAAACTCGAAATGTCTAAAAAACGGCATGTTTTGACATGTTGAAGAAACTGAATTTGACACAATTTGAATCAATGAATTTATTAATAATTCGGCTCACCTAAGCGATAGGTGCAAATGATAATTTTTTTGGGGGAATTTCATGTATACCCTCAAAAACTTCAAAATTACATATTTCTCCTTCTAAATTTTGAAATTACATATTTCCCCCTCCAAAATTCAAAAACTCACATATTTACCCATTTTATTATATTTTATATTAAAACACATTCTAAATTCATAAAATACCCATTTTATTCTTTATTAAAAGTATAAAACCCCATATTAAACTCAAATTTGAATCTGAAGGGTTCCTCTACTGTCTGATCCGTCTGCATCGCAATAAGTTTTGTGCGTGTTCGCTTCAAGATTCGTGCTGATGTAGTCCGCATGGATCTTAAAGCAATTTTGATATGCATGCTCGCATCAATATCTGTGCACGTTGCTTTAATATTCGTGCGTGTTCGCTTCAAGATTCATGCTGATGTAGCACACACGGATCTTAAAGCAATTCAGACGTTAGATGAACCTTTCATATTCAAATTGGAGTGAGATAGATGTTTTATGATTTTTAATAAAGGGTAAAATGGGTATTTTATGAATTTGGAATGTGTTTTAATATAAAATATAATGAAATGGGTAAATATGTGAATTTTTTTAGTTTAGAGGGGGAAATTTGTAATTTTAAAATTTAGAGGGGAAAATATGTAATTTTGAAGTTTTTGAGGGGTATACGTGAAATTCCCCTTAATTTTTTATACCAAATTAATGGAAGACAAGAAGTATCCTTTAAAGTGAACAAAAATAAAGTGAAAATGATAAAAGATAAAGGAGACTCTAAAGCTCACCTTTATAAAGGTATTGTTATTCGTGGAAAACATGTTAAGGAATTGTAAAGAAGACAAATCAACTAATTAAGGGAATATATTTGACTTTAGAACTTGTGATAAGGAGCAGTTTTAAACCCAGGCGTCTAATTAAAAATTTATATTTTTACAGTTGTATTTTCATTTGTTTTTACTATCAAGCTTTTTGAATCACTTTTTCTTTATTTTCGGTAAAACAAGGTTTTATTTTGAAACCGGGCACCTAACTTTTATTAATTCAATAAAACAATATGGACTGGATTCTTATTTTTACTAAAAAAAATAATAATTAAAATGTTATGTTTGACTGGATTAAGAATGACTTAGGATGAGGAGGCATAAAAAAGTAGCGCCGGTCAAACACCTATATGGATTTAGGACAAATATATATATAATGCAAATCATGAACATCAGTACTACTTACTGGGTTTTAATTAGACAAGCGCTTTTTTTTATTCCTAATGTTTATGTTTCCATGGATGTCAGAGCTAGGTTTCTTCATCCGTTTTGTTATCCTTAATTATCTATTTTTTGTTGAATGAAATTTATTTTCATCTAATGGGAAAAAAAGCATGTGTGAACTACGACATAATATTTGCTAGACCTGAATTTTAATTTTTACGCATTGTTAAAGTTTACAATTCTCATCTAAGTAAATTTGTATTAAAGTAGATTAGGTTATATTACGGAGAAAGTATTAATTAGTGAATAATACGGAGACAGTATTAACAAGATTAATAAATCAAATGTGAATGATATAATCGATGGAGATAAAGAAAAACAATACAACAAAAATTTATGTCCCCTTATAATTAAATTTTACTGGACCGGTATTTTAATTTTTTTTTTTTTTAAATATGGGATTCCGCATTTATGTGGTATTCGGTATAATACGGGCATATTATATGTGCATATGCAACTGCATACAGAACTGTACATGCAGCCGTATACGGAATGTGTATATAGATCGGACCGTACATATAACTATATAAAGATTTTCTATGCGCGCGGAATCTAGCTAACATTTTATATCAAATCAAAGTCTGATTTTCGTTCTACTTTCAGACTAATACATTAAGAATGCGCTTGCGCGTACTTGTGACCAGGATAATGAAATTTATAACCCGTTTCCTACTGAATCATATTACAAGCACATAATCCTATGGAGTATCGATTTGCAAGGGATAAGATTTATAGTCTTGAACAATTAAATTACAATCATTAAAAAAACTAGACAAAATCTAAAACTTGGATAAGATGTTTGGTCAATGATTAAAGTATTCGGCAAAAATTAAATGTATGTAAAATAAATAGTGGTGTGAATTTCTTGGGTTTTGGCATACCATTTTTACTTCAATCCGCTTTGATTCTTATATCCCATTTAATGATGGTTTTCATTTGTGTATGAGGGTTTCTAATCATATTCTATAGGCTGCCGTGATCACTGCACAGTCACACTACCAATCGAAACTTCTCCTTTGGGGCTTGACTCGATTGGTGCAAGTAGTTCTTTGATTAATTATCCCAAAGTCATGTCCTTCACTTGATTAAGTTCCTCGACTGATTCTATAGGGTGTTCCCATGGTAATGCACGACAATGCGACATTCGTCTACGAATGTTGAGGCTCCCATGTATACTGTTGTTGGTCCAATTAAAGATGTTCCCCGCTAAGGGCTCCACTAATAATTTAGTATTTTTTATTCTTTCTTATTTCAATCCGATTAATCTAATGGTGACTATCTTCCATGTGTGACCATCGCATGACGGTCTAGACTAATAAAACAAAATCAAGTGAAATCAAAATATATTCTCTATATAACAAGCAAATAATTATGACAATCAATCAAATAATTATATATCATCATTGAAAAAAATTGACCTAAGTACATACGTACTAATTTGTATAAAGAAAGATGCAGCACATATGCTTTATAAACTACAAATTCATATCTTTATTAAATCCAAATTAATAGTAAATCACTTTGTATGAGGATAGAAAATGAAATTCAACGATTACAAATACCACACGTAGTAATATATGTATAACCGACTTGTAGGTAATCCTTGTTGTATGTCCCACACCCGTCTATATATATAGAGGAACAACCTGAGCATTTCATATGTATCAGTAGTTCAGTACCACAAAGAAAAACAAGATATATATATATAGGCTATTCCCGATATGGCAACCAGGGTTCTTTCTGGTTTCTGCATTCTCTTCTTACTTTTAAGCGCCTTTCACGTGTTACCTTCTACTGAGGCAGCTCGGATCCTGGATGAGGACAAGGCAGCTGGAACTGGTAATCTCTCTCTCTCTCTCTCTATGGTATCTGTAGACCTTCCAATCAAGTGATTAAATTTTGCTATGTTTGAACATATATTCTTCTAATTACTACTGTACTCACTGACGCACTGTTAGATAGTTAGGTTATTAGATTTGTTGGGCGAAGGAAATCTTTTCTTGCTTTGCAAATGACTCACCTGAAAGCAAATCTTTTCTTTCTTGTAATGGTAGGACTTTTCTTTCAAACAATTTCTAAAATTACAATTTTCAATGACGATTAAAATTTTTTTTTTTGTAAGACATAAATTTATAGAAGAGAATTCCAATACCTCATATTTTTCAAAACTCATAATATCTTCGTTTCTAAAGTTCAAACTGTTGGTTCAAATCACTCAACATGATATTCATAATAAAATATGCTTGGGGATGAAATTTTATAATTTTTTCAATTTTTTTACTATACAAAATCACTGTTTTTGGACCGTTCAAAAACAGTGATTTTCTACCCATCCTAAAAAATAGTAAAAAATTTCCAAAAAATATAAAATTTCATCTCTAAGTATATTTTAGTATGGATATCATATTGAGCTGTTCAGATCGAAAATTTGGACTATGAAAACAAAACTATAGAATATAGAATATGAGTTATGATGAGGTATTCTACATCACTACAAGTAGGAGTGTCAATGGCACCCTTTTATCCGTTTATCCAACCCGTACCGTATTCCATAAGACGGGTACGGGTAAGATTTTTTTTTCGTAAACTTATTGGGTATGGGTACGGGTAAAGATTTTTTTTCGTTATCAAAACGGGTAAGGATACGAGTAAAACCTATTTCATATCCGTTACCCGATCGGGTAATTATATAAAAATATATATAAATTATATATCTTAAATTCTTAATGAGCATTGAATTATTATCAATCTCCAACAGTCCAACTACTCTTGGTCTTGGAAAATAAAATTTATTAAATTTTCTAGCATGAACAATTGACAATCTATCTATGTAATTGTACATGTTAAACATATTTCATCAGTAAAGCACTTAGATAAGTTCACGATTCCCAGCAAATTCTAAATTTCTAATAAAGTTTAATAATTTATAGTCTATTGAACTTAATAAATTGGAATCACAAAAGACTTCTTTTAACTAGCTCGTTGAACTCTAAAGTCTAAATGGTTTAGAAGAAAGACATTATCCCTCTAAGCACAAAAACAATATCTCTCTTGTAGTTTACTAGAAAGATGTCATATACAAAAGATTCTGACATTGCCGAGCAAGATACAGAGTTATACAATAGCATAGATATTATGATGACGAGTAAGAATGAAAATTTTCTTTATATTTCAATTTTTTTAATTGCCATTCATATTCTGTATATTTCAATTTTTTTTTAATTGCTATTCATATACTGTATATTTTAAAAAAAAAATAATTGTCATTCATATATTGTTAATATATTATTGTAAGTATTTCTATGATACTTGAGTGCAAAAATGTAACTCCTTCGTACGGACTCCAACTCAAAAAATAAAAGAAGAAAAATTGAATTACCAGTATCAGCCTAGGGGCAAAAGCGTAAAACTCTGAAATTTTGTTTAAATTTTACCAGTAGCAAGATTAAAGAGCTACAAAAAAAACAAAAGAAATACTTGTGTCTAGCATAATCAGAATTCATATATACTTGTTGGTCATTATTTTATTTTATGTTACAAGCAAGATGTTGAATTTTACTTTTATTACTTGCATGCTTGTTTTTTTAATTAAAGAACAAAGATATTTGTGTCTTGATAAAAAATAATTTAGTTGGAATTAATTTTCATATTAGTAATGTGATTAGATATACAAAGAATAAATGTGTTTTAGTGTTTTATTTAAGAAATAAAAATAATTATTATACAAGTATTACCCGTTATTTACCCATTACCGTTTCGTTATTCGACAACTATAACGAGTAATGGTAGGGTATGGGTAAGACAATTTGTAACAGGTAAGGGTAGGGTACGGGTAAGGATAATTTGTGACGGGTACGGATATGAAAATGCTTCCATCCGACCCTTACTGTACCCGTTGACACCCCTAACTACAAGCGGGATTCTATATGACAATGAAAGCTCTTCCAATGCTCTGTATTTTCCTTCTGCAGAGAGCCTCCGAACTATGGAAGAAAGCAAGGCTGGTGATGATCTTGCTCTTTGTAGCTATTTCCCTGCTGTGTTCAAACTTTGAATCATATGATGATTTTTTTTTTTGCTTGAATCAGCTTTAAGTGTCTGCTAAGTTCAAATTTTCGATACATACAAAAAAAATTTTGTTTATAATTTGCATTTGTACATGAGATTGGAGGTTCAATTATAATATTGACACCAGTCAATTAATGACGTAACGTAAATTTCTTTATTTTGCATGATACAGGTTCTACCAGGAACAATGCACTTAACCCAAACAATCCACTAAACCCAAACAAGCCCCAGCCCCATGGAGGATCTGGCAGACCATATCCACTACGCCCAGACAAGCCAAGCGGACCATACACTCGGCCCTGCAATAAAAAATACTACGGATGCCCACCATAGAAGATTAATCCATATTTAGACATAAGAGTTGAAGAACAATGTAATAACATATGTATGCGTACGAATAAGCTTTTAAGTGAAATTTATGCATGTAACATCGAAATATAAAGAGGGGACCTTGTAATGTGTACTCTGTTATATATGTATCTATATGCCAGCTGAATAAATTACTGTGATTTGATAAAAAATGAGTTGTGAAATTAATCATCTGTAATAACAGAGTTTTTTTTTTTTTTTTTTGTTCTGGTAACACGACTACTTATCATTGAATGTATATTAACTTTCCTCCAATTCATGATTCGTCAATTAATATATCCATTAATCTGCCTATAATTAATATATCCATTGAAGGTATTCTACATCACTACAAGTGGAATTCTACATGACAATGAAAGCTCTTTCAATGCTTTGTATTCTCTTACAATGCTCTGTATTTTCCTTCTACAGAGAGCCTCCGAACTAGGGGTGAAAACGGATGAAATACAGATCGGATAGTAGTAATATCATGTTCGTATCCGTTTTTATTTTTCGGATACGGATACGGATACGGATACGGATACGGATCAGATATTAATCGGATACGAATACGGATCAGATATTAATCGAATATGAATACGGATCGGATATTAATCGGATACAATTAAATACGAATACGGATATAATTCGAATTCTTAGTTCGGATATTATAACAAAATTAATATATTATATAGAAAATTGAAGATAAGGCTAATGCATAAATAATTGAAGAGCGGTAAATAATAATTCAAAAGTCAATTATTTTAATGAGAAAATAATTAAAATATAAAATAATTTATTAGCATTTATCCTCACTCACACAGATGACCTCACATATTTCTTCTATGCTCTCTATTTTTATAACAGGCGGACCCCACCTCAATTAAACCTTTACTTTTTTCTATCTTTCTATTTCACTTACAGTAGGCCCCACCCCTCACTTTTTTTTGAAGAATAGGGGATTAATCCACCAATTTTATATTGAAATCTCAAGTACCCGACCTGGTACCTAAAACAGATACCAAAACCAGCTACAATAGTTCATCCATCAGTTTCAACAAGATATATATCATAGCAACACCTAAAAACACATAAGAACAAACAACAAAAACTCAAAGGATAGAAAATGCAAATTATAAATAAACACATCCTTTTTGTATGTGTATCGAAAATTTGAAGTTAACATAGAAAATTTCCACGGTATGATTCAAAGTTTGAATACATGCAGCAGGGAAATAGAAAGAGAAAGATCATCACCATCCTTGCTTTCTTCCAGGGATCGGAGGCACTAAAAAGTAGGAAGAGAATACAGAGCATTTGAAGAGCTTTCATTGCCATGTAGAAATAGAATCCCGCTTAATAGCAGTGGTTTCCTTCATGGTGCCATGGTGGTGGCAAGTAATAACCACCCAAATGGTTTCTATATATTGTGAGAGATTTGTGTCATTGTGTACCCATCTTTTTTTTTTAAAATTAATTAATTTATTTATACTAATTAACACTGAGTCCAAATGGTTCCTATTTTATTTTATCCCGTTGCATTTGAAATTTATGCATCCTCTATTATTCTTATTTATTTTTCCATTGAATAGTATTTATTCCTCTATTGATCTCGGTCAAAGTGACTTTCTGTATTTGTTGTTTCGAACATGATATTTTCTTCTTTCTTGGTAACACACAGAGAGAATAAGTGATAATTAAGTCTCTAACTCTTTACAGTTTGATAGTACGATTTTTGTCGGGTTTTTTTTTTTTTTTTTGGAGTAAAGTTGGAGGTCAAGTCGCCCAACTATTTTTGTACTATTATTATTATAACAAAAGATTTTTTCCATCTGAGTTTCCACAAGATAAGAGGATTTTTGTCGGGTTAATTAACTATAATTAGAAATTGAGCTCTCCTTAATTATGACAGGAGCTGCAATTAATGGGATAGAAACAACTTCTCTTATTACCTTTCGGAAAATTGCAAGTATCACTAAAAATAATTATAGTTAGACAACAATAAATGACGACTGTACGAGTTTACTATGTTACAAATGCCAGTTAAATTCTGCTATATTTTCCAACATTAGTCAAGAATAATATGCAAATGAAAGAAATATGTAAAAGAGGTGATGACAATCTTCTTTAATTTTTTGTCTTTTATCTTTCTGTCTTTTGTCTTTAATCAGAATTTAAGTGGAGAGTGCGAGTATGTTAAAAAGTATAAAGATTAAAATTTTGGAACTATGTAGCGGTTGACTTCAGATCTACTTGGTAAAATGATGAAAAAACATGAAACAAAATCAATTCTTGAAATTTTCTTTTTTTCATGGTGATTAAAAATAAGTTTAATTTGGACTTAGGAGTCAATTGTCTAATTAATATCTTATCTATCAAAGGCTTAGTACAACCTCTAAAAGTTAATTTTATGAAGTTTAAGTTTTTTGGGTTGGCTGGAAAGTCCCGCTAATATTTATATTGGAAAGAAAAATTTGTTTACATAGTCCTAAAATTAACAGTCCCTTAGAACAAACTTTCAATGTTTAGTAATTAACATAAATACCTACTGACTATTATATTAACAATAAAAACAATATTGTAATCCAATCAGAAAAGTGTTTACATCAACGGTCAAGTTATTACTATGCTAAATTCATAGAGGATTCATAACTTTTTTTACGATCACACACCTATTAAAGGCCGGTGCAATATTTTTGGGTTATATTTTTTATTACTTTCTCGCAATGGAATGTGATGAATGTCTCTTTAAAGTAAATATGAAAAAGGAGAATATATTGGATGAAATGTTCTATTCTAACTGAACAAATAAAGTCACTGACACGTGGGTTTGGGATGGGTTTTGAGACACAACAGTAGCCAATATTTAAATGTCAAAACTCATCCCGGACCCACGTACGTGTCAGTGACTTTAGGGGCAGAAATTTCCTGTCCACAGAGAAGCATATGATTCGGTTCTGGTAAAATGACGGACTGAAAAGGAAAACTTGAAACAGAATCAATTCTTGAAATTTTTATTTCCAATTTGTTAAAAAAAAATATTTGCAACTTCAATACAACAAATTAGGGCATGACTCTAATTTTTTATCAAAAAAAAGAAAATCGGTTCTTGAAATTTCCATTTTTCATGATGATTCAAAATATATAAGTCTACTTATTTGGACTTCAGAGTTAGTTGTCTTACTATCTTATCTATCAAAGGCTTAGTACACCCGAGTCAAAAGTTTTTTTTTAGGGTTAGCTGGCAAGTGCAGCTAATATTTGTATTGATAAGCAAAATTTATTTACATATCCCTAAAATCAACAGTTCCCTCTAACTAATTTTTTAAGTTTAGTGACATAATTAAATTCCTACGTACTCAGAATTGTATTAACAATAAAAAAGAAAGTATTGTAATGAAATCGGAAAGGTTTTTACAACAACGGACTCAAGTTATTACTGTACTAAATTCATAGAGGATTCATTGTTTTTTATGATCACACCTAAAGGCTAGTGCAATATTTTTGGGTTATATTTTATATTACTTTTTCGTATTGGAATTGCCCTTTAGAGTAAATATGAAAAAGAAAAAAACAGAATAGATTGGAATAAAAATTCCATTCTAATTAACTGAATAATAAAGAAATTCAGTGGAATTGTAGAGAAGAAAAAAAAAAAGTGAATTGATTTTGAACTTTTACAATCAAATTCATATTTTTTGCAAGTAGTTTTCTCTACATTTTCGTGAGTTAATTATATAAATCATGGAGTGATGAAATTAATCAGGAATTATTTTTTTAGATGAAATTGACTCATTTATCAATACTCTTCCATTCGTCCACTTTTATCTCAAGACGACTAAAATAGTACGAAATAGAAAACTATTTTAAATTTTATTTGTTCGTTATTCCTAAACAAGCCTTATGTGGCATAAACAAGGTATATCATATAAGGTTTTGACCCTTGATTTACAAATATTTTAAGTATAAGTTTATTAAATGTGAAGACACCATAAAGAAGTCCCTCAACAAATATACAAATATTTTAAGTACAAGTTTGTTAATGAGATGCATAAGGATAACAAATATACAATGAGAATTTCATTTGTATGAAGATAACAAATGAAATTCGACAATTACAAATACCACACCACACGTACGTCTTATTGTCAATACGATCCGTTTACAATTGATTTATTATATATGTATAGTATGAAATACAATTTGATTAGAAAGTAGAAATTGATCATTAATCAAACCAAACCGGAGAACCATTTAACCTCCTAGCTAGGCTTCTATTAATCATCCATTCTGAATTATGACTTGGTACTCCCATTTATTCTTGATACATGCAGCTTTTGTGGTTATTATTTTGGTGGTGAGCAATGATATTTAGACCTACACGGCCGACCAGTGTAAGGTGACCCCGGGGTTGTGCGCGTGGCTGGTGTGTTTGGCCGGTTCAGTGTGCCAGATGAGATGGGTGTGGCCTTGCTTTCTTCCTTCTCTGAAATAGTGAAATTACATTGCATAAATAGAATTAGCAAAGTAAAAATAACTGAGGGAATATTAAAGCATACAAGTTATTTGCAATTTTGAACCATGAAGCAACCGGACGAAGAGAGAATTACCACGTGTTGCTTCACTTAAGATTCGAGTGGCCTCAACCGAAGGGAGTATCAGAGATCCAGTTACCAGTAAGAAGAGCATACAGAAAATGCTCAAGTATTTCATGGCGGCCATGTTAAAGATTTGAATTTCCTTGTTCTCTTTTATTGCTTTAATTGCTGTAGAAAAGCTAGGGGTATCCGGGCCTTCTTATACAGTAGATTGGTGTAGACTGTTCAGCGTGATTTTGTGAGGCGCTCTTTGTGGAAAAACATTGTTTGCAACTTTGACACCATTAGTTTTCATTATGATAGTATTGCACTATTAAATATCTTTTAATGTTTTGCCATATAACTTTGTGCTAACAAACTTCAGATTGTGCTGACTCCATGCATGGAAACTAGTTAACAATATCTGCAGCAAAAACAAATACAACTACAAAGACTAAAGAAACTATTATAATGACGGTGCAACTGTACTAAACACAACATTTTAATAAACCTGTTAAATAGCCCCACAATTAATTAGTCAAGACGAGTAATATATAATGGATCAACTCAAACTAAATTGCCATGCTGTGGGATTAGAAATTTCTAAACCCTTATCTTTATCAATTCTACTTTACGTAGGTCGTCGGATTGGAATGGTTTGAGACTTTGAGTCCGCCAGTCCTGGCAGGGGTGGAAGTAAAAATTAAAAAATTTAGTTTGGTGGAGATGAAACTTAAAATGTATAATTATTAATTTGTTGTTTGTAAAATTTAAACTTACAAAACTGAGTTTTAACCACTACATGCAATACAGGATTCGGTTCTCATTTACCAAGTAGACCTGGGGTCAACCGGCACATAATTCCAAACTTCCAATCTTTATACTTTTCAATAGACTAGCACTCTCCACTAAAATTCTGATAAAAGATCAAGAGTTAAAGTAGATTGTCATCACCTTGTTTTATATTTTTCTTTCGAGTCATTTGCATATTATCCTTTTTCACATTTGCTTTATTTGTTCGGATAGAATAGAACATTTATTCCAATATATTCTCCTTTTTCATATTTACTTTAAAGGGACATTCATCACATTCCATTACAAGAAAGTAATATAAAATATAACTCAAAAATATTGCACTGGTTTGTGATCGTAAAAAAGTTATGAATCCTCTATGAATTTATCATAGTAATAACTTGACCGTTGTTGCAAAAACTTTTCTGATCTCATTACAATATTTTTTTGTTCTTGTTAATATAATATAATCAGTAGGTATTTATGTTACTAAACATCGAAAGTTAGTTCGAAGGGACTGTAAATTTTAGGACTATGTAAACAAATTAATTTCCTTTCCAATATTTTACATATTAGCGGGACTTGCCAGCCAACCCAAAATAACTTCATAAAATAACTCTTTTAATCGGTGTAATAAGCCTTTGATAAATAAGATATTAATAAGACAATTGACTCCGAAGTCCAAAGTATACTTATTTTGAATCACTATGAAAAAAGAAAATTTCAAGAATTGATTTTGTTTCAAGTTTTCCTTTTCAGTCCATCATTTTACTAAGTAGACCTGAAGTCAACCACCACATAGTTCCAAACTTCCAATCTTTATACTTTTCAATGCACTCCCACTCACCACTTAAACTCTGATTAAAGACAAAAGACAGAAAGATAAAAGACAAAAAGTAGAATGTCATCACCTCTTTTACATATTTCTTTCATTTGCATATTATCCTTGACTAATGTCGGAAAATATAGCAGAAGTTGACTGGCATTTGTAACATAGTAAAATCCTACAGTCGTCATTTATTGTTGTCTAACTGCAGTTCTTTTTACTGATACTTACAATTTTCCAAAAGGTAATAGAAGTTGTTTCTATCCCATTAATTACAGCCCCTGTCGTAATTATTTAGGAGATCTCAATTTCTAATGATAGTCAATTAATTAACCCGACAAAAATGGTACTATCAAACTGTAAAGAGTTAGAGACTTAATTATCATTATTCTCTCTGTGTGTTACCAAGAATGAAGAAAATATCAACCTGATAGCCTCTATCAGGATTTCAAAAAAAAAAAAAAAAAGAATGAAGAAAATATATATATGTTGTTCGAAACGACAAATACAGAAAGTCACTTTGACCGAGATCAATAGAGGAATAAATACTATTCAAGGGAAGAATAAATATGAATTAATATAGCTAGGATGCAGAATTTTCAAATGCAACGGGATAAAATAGGAACCACTGATTTGTGAAAATTTTGGATAAAAAATGACTCAGTGTTAATTTGTATAAATAAATAAAAAAATAAATTTTAAGAAAAAGATAGGTACAGTCACTAAATATCACACAATGACACAAATCTCTCTCTCTATATAGAAACCATTTGGGTGGTTATTACTTGCCCACTACCACCAAGGAAATCACTGCAATTAATTAAGCGGGATTCTACTTCTATATGGCAATGAAAGCTCTTCAAATGCTCTGTATTCTCTTCCTACTTTTTAGTGTCTGTCTTGTGTTTCCTTCTGCAGAGGGCCTCCGCTCCCTGGAAGAAAGCAAGGCTGGTGATGATCTTTCTCTTTCTATTTCCCTGCTGCATGTGTTCAAACTTTGAATCATACGATGAAAATTTTCTTGCTAGTTTTTCATCTCCATATTTTCAGTCCGGACTAATATTTTTTATATTTTGTATGATACAGCTATAATATATAATCATCCACTACTTCCAAACCGGCCCGGAACAGGTGGAGGACCATACACCCGACCCTGCAATTCAAAACACAATTATTGCGCCGCCGGGCCTTCAGAAGCAAAGCCATGAATGCTTAATTCATAATTAGACAAAAGAGTTGAAGAACAATATATGGAACAACAAATGTATGCGTATAAGCTTTAAGTCAAATATATATATATATATATATATATATATATATATATATATATATATATATATATATATATATATGTATATATATATATATATGTATGTATATGTAACATGGAAAAATAAAGAGGGGAGACCTTGTAGTATTTAAGAAAATTACTAAAACGCATGTTATATGTCTTTGTTGAATAAATTACTGACGATTTGATAAAACTTAAGTTGTGAAATTAATGTAATTAATTTGTTGTGAAAATTACTAACCTTTAAATTCTAATTAATATCCTTAAAGATCTCTATTTGAATTTTTTCTAATTCTACTTAATATCCATGAAAAACTCTAGCTATTTGAATTTCAAATATACGACTTACATACACATACAGTGAATTTTTTTTTCACTAAATAAAAAAATATTCTTAACAGAGAAAATTGCTTTTTTGTCTAGAAAATTGTTTTTTTAACTGTTTTATAGTATTCAAGAAAATTATCTACTTATGTGATAAAATTTACATAATTCAAAATAATTAGAAGTAGCATCTAAATGCATACCACACATACTGATGGCTAACCTAACGTCTTGTTGTCAATACGATCCGTTTACAATTGATTTATTATATATGTATAGTATTAAATACAATTTGATTAGAAAGTAGAACTAGAAACTGATCATTGATCAAACCAAACCGGAGAACCATTTAACCTCCTAGCTAGCTTCTATTAATCATCTATTCTGAATTATATATTGTTGTAACATAGATATATTGTAAATTGTGAGTAGAAGAGAATTGTATAACTTAATTTCTATTACTAATTGAGTACTACAACATCTCCCTCTGACGCAAAGTGGTCCCGATACGATCTTGCCCGTTAAGCTCACGTACCGGTTAATTAGTAAAGAGAAGAAGAAAAGTGTCACACATAGAACAAAACAACAAAACAACAAATTTTCTATTCAAACTTCACTGCCTGTTGAGGTATTGATACATATTTATAGTAGAAGATACTAAAAGCTCTCATTGAAATAAAATAAAGCTATTAACTTAAACTTTAGTAAATCAAGAAAATGTCTTAACTCCTATTACAAAACCCGTGCAGTTAAAAGTACTAAATTACTTTATAATTGCTTCATGAATTCTTGAAGTCCGTCCATCCATGCATGCATATCTTAAATTAGCATTCAATTGAATTATGAAGACTCCTAGTTTCAAGACGATCTTGAAGACCATCCATACCATTAAATTTCAGGTTTAATAAATAAATTCTTGATTAGTTTCAATCTACTGTGACCTTTGCGTGTTTCTGAATCAGAATCGAACATGTATTCGAGACGCACCGTGTCACCCTCACACTCAACACTCATTACTCATTACTCCCCTGATTCCTCAGGCCATACACACTATCTTATTTATACATAATACATGAGTTTCCTAATACGACTTTGCTTATGTCGGTTAACTCTCTCTCATATGCAACTTCTAGTATAATATGTCGGTTAGACATCTCTTGAACAATCCAGAAAATTTGGACATGGGCCTTAATTCGGTGCTGATTTCAACATATATGACTCGGTATTCCCATTTATTCTTGATACATGCATGCAGCTTTTGTGGTTATTGTTTTGGCGGTGAACAATGATTTTTATACGTACACCTGTTACCAGTGTAAGGTGACCCCGGGGTTGTGCGCGTGGCTGGTGTGTTTGGGTTCAGTGTGCCATGCGAGATGGTTGTTGCCTTGCTTTCTTCCTTCTCTGAAATTACATTGCATACAATATATAGAATTACATTAGCAAAGTAAAACTAACTGAGGGAATATTAAAGCATACAATAGTTATTTGCAATTGAAGCATTGAATTACCTGGTGTTGCCTCGCTTAAGATTCGAGTGGCCTCAGCCGAAGGGAGTATCAGAGATCCAGTTACCAGTAAGAAGAGCATACACAAAATGCTCAAGTATTTCATGGCGGCCGTGTTAAAGATTTGAATTTCCTTGTTCTCTTTTATTGCTTTAATTGCAGTAGAAAAGTTAGGGGTATCCGGGCCTTCTTATACAGCAGATTGGTGTAGACTGTTCAGCGTGATTTTCTGAGGCGCTCTTTGTGGAAAAACAAGAATTTCCTGTCCACATGGAGACAGAAGATTCGGTTCTATTTTACCAAGTAGACCTGGAGTCAACCACCACATAATTCCAAACTTTCAGTCTTTATAATTTTCAATAGGCTAGCATTCTCCACTAAAATTCTGATAAAAAATCGAAAGTTAAAGTAGATTGTCATCACTTCTTTTTATATTTCTCTTTTGAGTCATTTGCATATTATCCTTGACTAATGTTGAAAAATATAGCAAAAGTTACAGTCGTCATTTATTTGTTATCTAATTACAATTATTTTTACTGATACTAAAAGTTGATTCCTAGCATATACATTATTATTGAGTCACGTACAGCTAGTATGCAAACTGTAACATCCCGAAAAAATATTAGTCATTATTATTTACGTTGAAAATATTTCAATTATAATATGCTTCACTGTTTAATTAAAATTTATACTTAAACTATTTCGGTCAGCATTGATAAATGAGTCAATTTCATCTCATAAAGAAAACAATTCCTCTATTAATTTCATCACCGTAAAATATTAGAGAATTGACTAATGAGAATGCATGCAGAGGAAACTACTTGTAGAAAACATGAATTTGACCCTAAACAATACGAACTCAATTCACTTTCTTATTTTGTTTCTACAATTGTCCAAAAAAATTATTTATGCAATAATAAAGAAAAAAACCAAATCTCCATATTTTATTTGGAATTCCACAAATACCATGACAATCATTTCATTGGGCGGACTGAAAGACTGGAGTCCGCCCAACGGCTTAGCGGATCCAGTTTGGAGTCCTCCCAATAAATGAGGACCCAGTTGGGGTCCTTCCAATGAAATAGCGGACCCTATTTTACTAAAATGTGAGAAATGAAATTCTGTGACAAAATGCCTTTGATATAGTAAAGTAGAGTCTGCTATTTATTTGGAGGACCCAAGTTGGATCTGCTATTTCATTTAGAGGATCCTAGACTGGGTCCTCTAAGCCGTTGGGCGGATTCCAATCTTTGAGTTCGTCCAATAAAATAGTGGCTGTGGTATTTGTTGAATTCCACAAAGAAATGGCGTTTTGGTTTTATTTTATTTTTTGAAATATGGTATAAATAAAAAAACTTCAGTATAATTACACTTAATTTGTTTTTTGTTCAGTTAGAATATAACATTTATTCCAATCTATTCTCCTTTTTCCATATTTAATTACTTTATAGGTCTAGTTAGAATAGAATAATTATTCCAATCTATTCTCTTTTTTCATATTAATTATACTTTAAAGGAATATTCCAGTCCGAGCAAGTAATATAAAATATATCCCAAAATATTGCACCGGCCTTTGTTAGGTGTGTGATCGTAAAAAAACTATGAATCCTCTATGAATTTAGCACAGTAATAATTTGACCATTGTTGTAAAAAAATTTCTGATCGCATTACAATATTTTTTTATTGTTAATATAATAGTCAATAGATTAGTTCGAAGGAACTGTTAATTTTAAGACTATGTAAACAAATTTTCCTTTCCAATATTTCAAATATTAGGGAGACTTGCCAGCCAGCCCAAAAATTTAACTTCATAAAAAAATAACTTTTAGTCAGTGTACTAAGCCTTTGATAAATAAGATATTACTAAGACAATTGACTCCGAAGTCCAAAGTAAACTTATTTTGAATCACCATGAAAAAAGAAAATTTCAATAATTGATTTTGTTTCAAGTTTTCCTTAGCCCATTATTTTATCAAGTAGACCTCGAGCCAACCACCACATAGTTCCAAACTTCCAATCTTTATACTTTTCAATACAGTCGCACTCTCCACTTAAATTCTGATTAAAGACAAAAGACAAAAAGATCGCAGACAGAATATTAAAGTAGATTGTCATCACCTCTTTTTCATATTTGTTTTATTTGCATGTTAACCTTGACTAATGTTGGAAAATATAACAGAAATTGACTGGTATTTGTAACATATTAAAATCCTGCAATCATCATTTATTCTTGTCTAACTATAATTATTTTTACTAATACTAAAAGGTGCTTATACATGAGTAGAACTAGGATGCTCTTAAGTTCACTAAGCCTCTTTGTGAACTCAACTCTAAAATCTATCGGATTGACATCAAATGACGAATCCGAACTGTTGAAGCTCTTCTACTTTGAGTGATGCATTGACATGCAAAAAATAGAAGAATATCAATGGTTTGGATTTATAAATTAATTTTAATAGAAGATTTATAAATTAATTTTAATACATTCAATTTTTGACCACTTTACTCGATATATAATTAATTCAAAATTTTAAAATTTTTGCATGGAGACGCATCCTCGTAAGGTATAAGAATATCAATGATTTGGATTTGTCATTTTTTTTTTTTGAAGTCAATCCGATTAGAGGCTTGGTGGACTTAAAGAGCACCCTATTTAATTTCCAGAAGGCAAGAGATCAGAAGTTAATTGTTTCTATCCCATTAATTGCAGCCCCTATCTAAGGAGAGCTCAATTTCTTTTAGTCAATTAACCCAACAAAAATCGCACTATCAAATTGTAAAGAGTTAAGAATTATCACTTATTCTCTGTGTGTGTTACCAAGAATAAAGAAAATATCTTGTTCGAACCGACAAATACAGAGAGTCACTTTGACCGAGATCAACAGAGGAATAAATACTATTCAATGGAAAAATAAATAGGAATATATATAGGATGAAATTTCAAATGCAACGGGATAAAATAAAATAGGAACCACTGATTTGTGGAAATTTTGGAAAAGAAAGGACTCAGTGTTAATTTGTATAAATAAATAAATACATTTTAAGAAAAAGATATATAGGTACAGTAACTAAATATCACACAATGACACAAATCTCTGTCTATATAAAGAAACCATTTGGATGGATATTAATTACTTGCCACTGCCACGAAAGGAAACCACGTACTGCAAGTGGGATTCTAAATTTCTAATTACTTTTTTCTCAAAGGTAAGTTCTCTAAATAAAATTAGGGGTCAAACCATCTAATTTCAAAAATTGTTCTTTTTTGTAATTGAAAGGTAGGTGTTGCTTGAAAATTTGATTATTCAAAATAGAAAACAAATTATTCTTAAAATATGCGAGCCAATCATTGCCCACCCCTATCCAAAAAGGAGAATTGAGTAATTTGAGTTTTAAATAAACCCAATAATACTGCCCTTTCAAACTGTGAAGATCCGGACTTCCTATCATTTGTTGCCAAAAGTGAAGAAATTTCTTGACCAAAAAGACAAATTAGTTGAATAGTCAGTTTGACCAGACATCAAAAAGGGCCAGGAACAGATATAATTCAAAGAAGAAAAATAAATTAGAGAACTGAAAAGGATGTCGAAATTTTAAAGGAAATAAACAAAACTGGAATCAACGATATATGGATAGGTCCCTACACTAACAAAATAATACTGATACCCCCACTTTCTGACAAAAATATGGTCCATTTTAAGGGCAAGGCAAGTTTGAATTCAAATCTAGTGAATAGTCATGATCCTGCACAATATTTCTAGACAATAAAACTATAAAATTCAATTTATATAAGTTTTGCAAATTTATTCAAACAAACAAATAGATTATGACACAATCCAACATTTATGTGTGGCAATATGTGTAGCGGATACATTTCTAATTAAATTTAGACTTCTACACGTAAAAATAATACATTTAATCAAAAAAAGACAAATTATTTGATTGGAAGGCTGATATGTACATTTAATCAAAAAAAGACAAATTATTTAATTGGAAGGCTGATATTCAATCTGAAATTCATCTTCTAATAACAGCTTGGGAGATAGGAACATCTATGTGCTTAATAGTATAATGGAGATATAATGATAAATAACATAATTAATCATGTAGTTCTTTAACCGAAGTAGATCGAGAGGAACACACGAAAAAAAAATTAAATCATATTGCAATTTAGATAAACACAAATATTTTAAATAATAAAAAAAATTATAAATTTTATTAGGCTGATTACAAATACTCACTGATTCTATAATTCTGACATATCCACACATTCTACTTGCAACCTGCTTATTGAAAACTTTCTTTGTACTTGATCATTTAACGAGTCCTTGCACGTTATGAAAAGCTTATTGAAAACTCTATTAATGCAGAACTTGAAGTCATTTGAATGACATTAAAGTATGAAAAAAAAAAGTGTCGCAATATCAGACAGTCAAGAAATCATTCAATTTTAAACAATAATTAGAATTTCAATGAAAAATTTCAATCAACCACTAAATTTGAGATCACAAGTCACACAAAGGCTTATGAATTTTATTTTTAACGAAAAGCAACCGAAGATTGGCTCTCATACCACTGTTAGAAATAATGAATTGTAAAAAGGCTCAAGATCAGAATTACCACAGCGAAAAATAACTTGATTTTGGAGATTTCTTTTATTTTTATATCTAGTCTTTCTAATTAAACCTTCTCGTATTTTCTCCAGCCTGTCTTCTTGTCAAGCCTCCAAACATACTAGTAGGACACAACAACATAATGAACGTGACTCACTAATTCACAACCGAAATAACTACTCGAAATACAAACGAAATCAGAATTCTCTCTTTATTGAAAATTTTGTTTTGTACGTACTATATATTCAGTGTACTTTGAATGTGAGGTATTTTAATTCAAGAATTTTAACATAGGAAATTCTACTTTTTTAATTAGTGGTTTTTAATACCTATTAATAATTTTATTGATTAAAAAGAATTATTTACAATAAGTCAAATGGCTCTAATTTTCTCGATGTACTTTTTTATTCTTACGAAATCTTCTAAACTACTCTAAGCTACTCTAATTTTCTAATTCTACTTATACACATTCTTAATTATTTTATTAGCTTAATCTTCATTTCTCTCCACACCGGATCCATTTTTCTTCGACTATGGCCGCATTGTAATAATCAAACTAGATTTCCTCATTGCCATGCTCTAATAGAGATGGAAATAGAGACTACGCTTCGAGCTAGCTCTAATAATACCTCGCTCTCGATTATGATTGAAAAAGACAGAACTACATGTGCTCTTGCACATATATATATATAGAACTAGAACGCTCCTAGGAGTACCAAGCCACTATGTACTCATAATTCTAAAAGCTATCAGATTAACTTTGAACGACGAATCAAAACCATTGAAATCCTTCTACCTTACGAGTGATGCATCTACATATGAAAATTTTCAACTTTCGAATTAATTTATTACAAAGTTAAGTGGTCAAAAGGCTTCCAAAAAATGAATGCATTAAAATTAATTTAGAATCCTTCTAATTTTGACCACTTGACTTTATACTAAATTAATTCGAAACTTTAAAATTTTCACATGTAGATGCATCACTCCTAAGGTAGAAGGATTTCAACGGTTTGGATTCGTTGTTCGAAGTTAATCCTATAGGTTTTAGAGTTAAGAGTACAAAGGGACTTGGTACTCTTAGGAGCACCCTATTTCTACTATATATATATATATATATATATATAGGAAATTGCTAATATGCTATGCGTAGCATAGAAGACCTCCGTGCAACGGCTTAAAATTTGTGTTTTCAAAATTCTAATAGTCGATCCGAACCGTTAGATGTGTTCTCCATATTGAAATATGCTTGGAGACCAAATTTTACATTTTTTGGATTTTTTTTACTATTTATTAAGCCACTTTGAAAATCGCTGATCCAACGGTTTCACTGTTTGGGTAAGCCACCGTTGGATCAGCGATTTTCAAAGTGGCTTAATAAATAGTAAAAAAATTTCAAAAAATGTAAAATTTGGTCTCCAAGCACATTTCAATATGGAGAACGCATCTAACTGTTCGGATCGACCATTAGAATTTTGAAAACACAAATTTTGAGCCGTTGCATGGAGGTCTCTATGCTACGCGTAGCACCGTAGCCAAGTCCTATATATATATATATGTTGAGCTGTTCGGATCGGTTGTTTGAATTTTCAAATTAGAATACAAGCGTGAAGTAAAATGTTGTTTTACTTCGCAACTCACCATAGCCACCCTAAACCCTAAACCCTATATATATATAGAGAGAGAGAGAGAGAGAGAGAGAGGGATCCAATGACACCCTTTTTTTTGACACATCATGACACCGTTTTTTATAGGTTAATTTTAAGATTTCAAAATTCAAACAGTCGATCTAAACCGTTCAACATGATAACCATATTAAAATGTGCTTCGAGATCAAATTTTACATTTTTCTGAATTTTTTTACTATCTATTAAGATGGTTACAAAATCGTTGTTTTTCAATGGTTCGAAAACAACGATTTTGTAACCATCTTAATAAATAGTAAAAAAATTCAAAAAAATATAAAATTTTATCTCCAAGCATATTTTAATATATCAATCATGTTGAACGGTTTGGATTGACTATTTGGACTTTGAAAATAATAGGTGTCAAAATGTGTCAAAAAAAAGAGTGTAATCCAATCCCTCCTCATATATATATATATATATATATATATATATATATATATATATATATATATATATATATATATATAATAATAATAATAATAATAATAATAATAATAATATATGATAAATGACATAATTAATCATGTAATTCTTTAAACCGAAGTACAGATCAGGAACACGCGAAAAAAAAATTAAAAATCATATTGCAATTTAGATAAACACAAATATTTTAAATGATAAAAAAATTATAATATAAACATCATCCGATTATGAAATTAAAATGTTAATTTCATAACAAAGCTAAGAGTTAAAACAATAAATGAACAAACTATCAATATGCGTCAAAAAAAATTCACTAACCCCTTGTTTCATTCATTACGGCAAAAGTCAGGGATGAATCTAAAATTAGTCTAGATGTGCTCGGCAATTCTATAACTTCTAAAAAGGATGTATATAAATATTGAAATTTAATTATATTTTATTTTTTATAATTTTTTATATAGTCCAAGTCTCTCATAAAATATTAAATATTTATTTATAATTCATTTATTACTATTCAAAAGGAATACATTTCTATTTCTATGTTTTTCACTTTCACTGAGATCAACTAATGAACGTACACCATGCAAATAATTCTTTGTATTGTTGCTATATTTAATTTGTGAATGGCATAAGAAGCCCACTCACCACAAAAAAAAAAAAAAAAAAAAAAACTAGGGACCCCCGATTTATGAAAATCTTAGTGAAGAAAGAAAGTAGTGCAAATATATATATATTTTTTATTAAGTGGTCCAATATATATATCTCAGTATTTTTAATGATATTATCGAAAAAAATATGCATTTATTTTCAAAATATCCTCTCATTTCTCCATTTATTTATAATTTAGTGTATGTACACAAGGTGTTTGAAGAAATTGTTCTTAGAAGTTTTTGTGTGGTATAACTTTGTCATTGTTAGTTTTATACCTCTCCTAACAAATTCATATCATTATGAAATCCAAATTAATAGTAAATCACTTTGTATGAAGATAGCAAATGAAATTCAACGATTACAAATACCACACGTACGTACTAACATATATATAACCGTCTTGTAGGTAATGTCCTAACTCCCACACCCGTCTATATATAGGAACAACCTGCGCATTTCATATGTATCAGTATTCAGTACCACAAATTAGAAAAACAAGATATGGCAACGAGGGCTCTTTCTGGTTTCTGCATTCTCTTCTTACTTTTAAGCGCCTCTCACGTGTTACCTTCTACTGAGGCAGCTCGAATCCTGGAAGAGAACAAGGCAGCTGGAGATGGTAATCTCTCTCTCTCCCTCTCTCTGTTTTTTTTTTTTTTTGAAAAGCTGGCAGCAGCTGCCAGACTGTATATATTAAAATGAGTTTGACAAATTACATATCTCTCCAATACATCAACTACAATTCATATTAAACTAGGCAATTAAAGAGTAAACAGACAGTGGAAATTAAAAAAACAGTAAAGTAAATACATCATACTACATCCAAAACCCTGTGTGCATTCACTAATCTGGATCCGGTAGCAGGTTTGTGCCCGTTAGCCTCCTTGCTCCCCTATTACAGTATTTGAACCATAGGCTTGCATCCAACATCACTCTATCTGCCAACAGTCTGGACGGGGTTGTAGTCCCCGAAAAGATCCTTTCATTTCTTCTTTTCCAGATGTGCCAGCAGCTACATGCAAAATAAACACTCCATTTTTTCCAAATCTCTCCTCCACGTATTTTCGCCTGTTCCCTTGACTGTGTCCACATCTCCTCAATTGTACCTTGCAGCACTAGCAGCCTATAGCCCAGCTTAACCGCCATTTCATACCACACCTCAATTGCCACTGGGCAAAGAAAAATCAAATGCAGAGCCGATTCCACCGGACAGTTTGCACACATAGGACAGCCCGAATTCTCCCCCATATTTCTACAGTGCATGACATCCTGAGTTAGGATTTTTTCTTTCAATAGCAAGTGGAGGAAGATACGTACCGTTGGTGGTATGCTTAGTTTCCAAGTGTGACCTTGTTACTTTGATCCTTCCCATTCCTATCATGGTTCGATAAATCGAAGCTGCAGAGTAGCTCCCTTGAGCCGTAAATTTCCATGCCATATCATCCCTCTGATCCGAGAATACAAGATTTTCCTTATTTGGAACCTCTTCATGCAGCGTTTCTCTAATAGGAATTGCATCCCTCAATGAAATTTTTGGGTGCATAGGTCTCTGTCCTTCCTCCAAACCATTCACCAATGGTGTACCGAGCCATGGGTCGTACCAGTAGGACGTACCGGCCCCATCACCCACTATCCAATATACACACATTTTGAAAAGCGGCAGCAGCTTTATCAGATTTTTCCAAAAGAAAGAACCCTCCAAAGCCCAAAAATTTGGTCCATTCTCATATACCCCCACCCAACGAATTTGTGTTATCGTTACTGTCCATAAACACTCAAAATTGTTATATGCTCTCCACCACCATCGGAGTAGCAGTGCCGTATTTTGGAGATGTAAGTCTTGCACCCCCATTCCATCCCATTCAATCGGCATACAGACAGATTCCCAGTTAATCAATGATACGCCCCTACGACTTGATTCGTTGCGCCCCCAGAGAAAAAAGCCTTCTCACTTGATCAATTCTCTGTAGTACCCGTAACTCAGTTTTGGGCTGTGGAGTTCTTGTCAAAATTTCAGCCCGATCCGACGGACGGATCAAAAGTTACGCTCTTTTTCGTGAGGCATGCGCAGGACTGAAAAGAAAACCATACAAAACTAAAAAGGCTATATATAGAACTGCTGGATTCGCTTCGCCAATGTTACGAGTAAATTCGAAACAGCCTATTTTTTTTCAAGTTTTTATAATTTGAAAAAAAAAAGTAAAACGGAAAGGCACAACAATAAAAAAAAATTGTGCAATATCGGACTTATCAAAGGTTATAACGTTCCCGGGCAAAAGTTTAGAAAATGTAAATTCCGGATGATTCATTATGATATTTTTTTAGATCTATTTAGATGGCCTTCTTATATGGAAAGAGATGATTTTTTTTTTTTTCTATCAGCCAGTGCAAAATTATGGGGAAAAATATAATTAAGTTAGATTTTAGTAAATAACCAAAAATGATGCTGGATCAGCACCAATTACATTTTATTATTCATACTAATTTAATTATCGCTTTTTTAGGTATATCTTACTTTATAATTAAGAAAATTCATAAATTTTTCTAGAAAAGTTAGCTAGATCTGAATTTGATATCAGTTAATTTATTTGTAATTAACTGATATATTTGTAAAATATTTTTTATTAATATATTACAAATAAATTAACTGATATATTAAATTTTTATCTGAAAAGTTACCAAATAAATAAATTAACTGATATCAAATTTATTTAATATATTACAAATCTTATGCTTATTTGCTAAACATCAATATCTAATTAAAATTGTTCTTATCCTTATTTGTTCAATCTCATAATATTTATTTGTTGATCAGGGACTTCACATTTAATAAATTTATACTTAAAATATTTGTAAATTAAGGGCTACAACAATATATGGTATTCTTTCTTTATGCCTCATGAGGCCTGTTTAGCTATAAGTGGAATAGTGAACATATAAAATTTAAAATAGCTTCCTATTTCATACTATTTCGGTGGTCCTAAGATAAAAGTGAACCAATGGAACAGTATTGATAAATGAGTCAATTTCATCTCATAAAAAGAAAATTATCTATAATTTCATCACTCCATGAAATAGAGAATTGACTCGTGAGAATGTAGAGGAAACTAATTACAAAAAACATGAAGTTATTGTAAAAATTCAATTCACATTTTTTTTCCCTCTATAATTCCACTTAATTTCTTTTTTGTTCAGTTAGAACTTATAATTAATAGAATATTTATTCCAATCTATTCTCCTTTTTCATATATACTTTAAAACATTCCAATACGAGAAAGTAATATAAAATATAATCCAAAAATATTGCATTGGCCTTTGATAGGTGTGATTGTAAAAAAGCTATATGAATCCTCCATAAATTTAGCACAATGATAACTTGAGTCCATTGGTATAAAAGCCTTTCCGATAGATTACAGTGTTTTTTTATTTGTGAATACAATGTTAGTTTTATTTCATTATGTGGCCTATGTTATTACTGTGCACCAATTTTATTTAAAGAAATTACCAAAACGGTACCAGAATTTTTAATGGAAAAATTCTGATTGCTATTAATTATTATACTGATCCCAAAAGTTGTCTTAGAATATTGAAAGACATCTTCTCTATTTGGAGAAATCCCATTCCATAAACGTTTTTTCTGCCCATTTATTTTCTAAAAACCGTCTCTCGCTCTTCTGATTTTGAGGGGATATTATTCTGAAAAGGGTTATTCGTCCATTTTTGAAAGAGAGAAGTAAAGAAAATGTTGAAGGTCTCCATCAACAGATCTGAGAAAAATCATTGAAGATCAGTATTAACGTTTCCGTTTAAAGATGTCTTCAATTCAGAACTGTTAAGATTTTAAACTTATTTGTTATTTTATTTTGGATTTATGGATTCTGGATTACGTGTTTCTGATTGTAAAAAACATGTTATGTTTTATTATGTCTATCGTACGATTCTCACTACGTAGGTATTTAATTATGTGACTAAGCTTCAAAAATTAGTTGGAGGGAACTTTTAATTTTAGGACTATGTAACTAAATTTTGCTTATCAATACAAATATTTCCTATACTTGCCAGCTAACCCTAAAATTTTTTTTTGAGTAAGATAGTAAGACATTTCTATATCCGATAATCCTTTTGAAGGCACCGTTTCATTTATACATTTTCGTTATATATACAAATTGAAAATCTCGGTTCCCGTCTCTCATTATTTTATATCCGAGCGAGAAACATTTGTCTTCTCTTTCTGATTGATATACGAGTTAAAACAAAAATTAAAAAGAAAGAAAGAAAACTGAATAAATATTTGTTCAAGTTTGATATTAATTATCAATATCCAATTCAAATTCTGACTACATCGCAGTGATTCTGAATTGTCATTCTAATTCAATTTGGAATTCCGAAGATTTCGCTCTCAGGTAACCGGACTTCTCTATAATCTGTGTTTTCGTTTTGTATGGTTGATTTGGATATTGATATTTCATATTGAATTATGATGACATATTTATCGGGATAGCGGGTCTGAGGTTGGAATTTGATTTGTCCGATACACGGGGGCTGCTAGTCGTGGTCGGGACCGATATGCAGGGATTGCTAGTAGCAGTGGGGTTCGATGGTGGAAAATTATTTGACTTGTTTTACGGATAACCTAGATCGACATGCTATTTCCGGTTAAATATGCGTATATAATTTCATTTGTACTCTTGTAGATTAATCCGGTCTATTTGAATGGTAGTTAAATTAAGCCAATTATATATAGAGAAGCGCATCGATAAATAACCGGTTACTGAGCTTTATAGCTGCCTCCGTTTTGTTATTTTGTTTTTCTTTCTGTTGGCGATGTAGGTTGACGGGCCAAGGAAAGATGTGAAGATGCTTATATAATCACGCTCCGAATGGTAAAAATCTGGAGTGTGACATAAATGTAATATTTCGTCAAATTAGTTATATTTTTAATATAAAAAATAATTTAATTTTTGAATTTTGATGACAAAATTCTTTTTTGAAGGAGGAAAGAATGTAACACTTCATCAATTAATTATATTTTTAATGTTATAAAAGTAATTGTAATTTGATATTTGAATTTTGAGAATAAAATTCTTTTTGGAAGAAGGGAAGAATGCAACATCTCAAAAAATTGAGTCATATTATATTTTTATGCTAACAACGCTTTTTCTAAGTTACAACAAAGTTACAATAGCATTTTTTTTTTCTTTTCAAAGTCCGAATTGTCGATCCAAACTGTTCAACATGATTATATAAATAAAATGTGCTTCAAGATCCAATTTACATTTTTTTTTTTGAATTTTTACTATTTATTAAGATGGGTACAAATTTCAATAGTCTGAATTTGACTAGTTTTTGTAAAATACTTAATAAATAGTAAAAATATTTAAAAAAATATAAAATTTGATCTGGAAGCATATTTTATTTAGATAATAATGTTGAATAGTTTGGATCAACGATTTGGACTTTGAAAATGAAAAAAATCGTTGATGTAACTCAAATTTATTGTAACTTGATCCCTCTTAAAAATATTAATATGCCACAGCAAAACTATTTACTTCAAATAACCATCTTGAATAAAATAACTATGCTACGATTAACGTATTGTATTAAGTGAATCACAATCCATATGATTTGAATGGACCCAGATAATTATCCCCGCACCACCATCCCCCCTATATCCTCCCACTAAAAGACAAAAAAAGCTAGTTACCAATAATTAAATGGTTTAAATTTTCTGCAGTATTTAACTTTAGTCTTTAGTGTATTTACCATGCATCGATCTAGTATTTAACTTCGTTTATTGTAGTATTAACCATGGGCGTCCAACAGTGAAAAATATTGTCCCCGTATCACCATCCCTCCCTATCCCCCCACTAAAAGACAAAAAGAATAGTTACTAACAATTTTATAGTTTAAATTTACTGCAGTATTTAACTTCAGTCTTTAATGTATCTATCGTGCATCAATATAGTATTTAACTTCGTTCATTGTAGTGTTAACCATATCTGTCCTCGCACATCCCGCACTAAAAGACAAAAAAAGTTGGTTCCGACATTTGATAGTTTAAATTTCTAGCAGTATTTAAGTTCAATCTTGAACAAATATTTAACTCTATTCATTAGAGTATTAACCATCCGCATCCAACAGTGATACAATCTTTTTCCCCGCAAAAACTGACAAAATAATTTGCTATCATCTCTACGTCCCCGCACATTAGTATTTAACATTATGAACGTTAGTATTTATCTTTAAAGTCAAAAGTATTAATCTCTAAAATTAATACTTTTAAAGACAAAAAATACAACTTTCCTTAAGAAAGAGACAAAAAAATACAACATAAATATCAATTGAAGTATTAATGCAGTATTTATTCAGACTAAAGAAAGAGATTAAATTTAATTAAGATAGTTAATTAATGTAGGGAAGGATGCTAATTATGGTAGTTAATTAATATGAAGAAAGTACGTAATGAAAATAGAATGTGGAGGCGATGTTAATTAAGATAGTTAATTAATATGGAAAAGGTGGGGTAGGGTGGGGGGATGGTGGGAAGATGGAAGTGAGGGATTGGAAATAATTATTCAATTTTAATTACTCTAATTAAAACATTAACTTCGAAATAGCCACCGTGCACAAGGGGTCTTCTCATTGTAGATAGCAACTTTCCAATTTAAAAACTGCTCCTGTAATTAATTTAACCAATCTATCACATAAATCTCTCGCTATCTCTGTGCCCGCTTCCTCTCATGGAGCCGATTTTTTATTAAATAGGAAAATAATTAAATAAATATCGTGATTAAGGAATGTTTCCGATTTTTTGCGAAAAGTGAAAAAACCGTTATCCAAAATCACGGTCAGAGGACGCCAGCCAAAATCGCGGCCCGATTAGCACAAAGCGACTAGCGGAGCAGGATTAAACTTGGGCCGTTAAATTGAGCAACGGAAAGTCCAGCCGCTGTACTGAATTACGGCCAGATTAGTCCGTGGAATAGAATAACGGCCAGCATCAGTCCGTTGAATAAAATAACGGCCAAAGAATTGTTTTTTCAGTCCAATTGATATAGCAGGGTCTCCGAATAACAGTTTTTTAATCCTTTCTATCATTTATTGGTCTCAGGCGATTTTCTCTGATGATTCAGAAGATGAAGTGGCAGATGCTGGACCTACTTTGAACCAAGCGTCTAATCCAGTTAAATCAAGTGAAGGAGCAAACAAAACCCTAAATCGCCTGGTAGCCTACTTTGTTTAATTCCATTTTTCCTTTGAAGCACCCAAAGAAGACCCAAGACGCATCCTTCAAGAAAAAAATCATCAAATCCTGAAACTAAGATATCCCAATTTAACTTATATTCAATTTATAGTTAGAAACTAGATTAAATATTTGCTTCTATTGATTCATTTGATAAAGATTCTAATAATTATATTTCCGCTGAAAATTATTTATTTGTTAAGATTTCTTATATTTATTATTTGACATAATTTATATTCACTAGGTTATTTATTTTGTAAGAATTCTAATTTTCTGAAAATTGTTTAATTCATAAGTAGGATATATTTATTTATTAATTGATATAATCTCTATACCATGTAATCGGTGAAATTAAAGAATGATTTCGATTGTAAGAAAATGATGGAAATTTCACATATCTATTTACTAAACGATAATTTAATCTCATAAACTCAGTTGGTTTTATACTTATACCAAAGTGTAACAAAATTTCGATTTACATATATTATTTTATTGATGGTAATTTTTCAGCGATAACACTAAAATTATTTATTTTTACAAAGAAGTATATTTTAAAAACTTCTCAAAATTTAGTCATATTCATAACAAACAATTTCATTAAAAATATATTATGACTCAATTTTTGGAGAAGTTGCATTCTTCCCTTCTTCCAAAAAAATTTTATTCTCAAAATTTACTCATAGTCATGACAAACAATTTCATTATATTTGTATAGTCACACAGTGACAAATGTATTTTTTTTGTTAAATATTTTCATTTGTATATCTTTAATTGTATATTATTTTATATTGTGAAATTGCAATCAGTTATATAAAGGATCTAAATAATTGTTTCCTCACCACCATTCCCCTTATATCCCCCACTAAAAGACAAAAAAATTAGTTACCAATAATTTGATGGTTTAAATTTTCTGTAGTATTTAACTTTAGTCTTTAGTGTATTTACCATGCATCGATCTAGTATTTAACTTATTTCATTGTAGTATTAACCATGGGCGTCTAATAGTGAAAAATGTTGTCTCCGCACCACCATCCCCCCTATATCTCCTACTAAAATACAAAAAATTTAGTTATCAACAATTTGATGGTTTAAATTTTCTGCAGTATTTAACTTTAGTCTTTAGTGAATTTACCGTGTATCGATCTAGTATTTAACTTCGTTCATTGTAGTATTAACCATGGGCGTCCACACCATCCCCCCTATATCCCCCCACTAAGAGACAAAAAAAAGTTACTAACAATTTGATAGTTTAAATTTACTGCAGTATTTAACTTCAGTCTTTAGTGTATTTACCGTGCACCGATATAGTATTTAACTTCGTTCATTGCAGTATTAACCGTATTTGTCCTCGCACATCCTGCACTAAAAGACAAAAAAATTCGATTCCGACATTTGATAGTTTAAATTTCTAGCAGTATTTAACTTCAATCTTTAGTGTATTAATATTGCATCCAACAAGTATTTAACTCTATTCATTAGAGTATTAACCGTCCGCGTCCAACAACAACACAATCTTTGTCTCCGCAAAAACTGACAAAATAATTTGGTCTCATCTCTGCGTCCTCGCACATCAGTATTTAACTATAGAAATATTAATATTTGACATTATGAACATTAATATTTATCTTTAAAGTCAAAAGTATTAATCTCTAAAATTAATATTTTTAAAGACAAAAAATACTTTTCTTAAGAAAGAGACAAAAAAATACAACCTAAATATCAATTGAAGTATTAATACAGCATTTATTCAGACTAAAGAAAGAGTTTAAATTTAATTAAGATGGTTAATTAATGTGGAGGAGGATGCTAATTATGGTAGTTAATTAATATGAAGAAAGTACATAATGAAAATAGAATGTGGAGGAGATGTTAATTAAGGTAGTTAATTAATGTGGGGAGAGTAGGAGGATAGTGGGAGATGGAAGTAGGGAGATGGAAATAATTATTCCTATTTAAAATCCTCTCTCAGATAATAACCGGCCATGCCTAATAATTCGTTTTTAATCCCGTTCCTCTCTCTCTTTCTCTCTGTCTCTCATTCTCTCATTGGAGAAAGAAAAAAAAAAAACCAAAATATAAGCTAGAAAATAAGAGAATATATAGATTATCATTGATAATTAAAGAAGAGTGTGTGTGTTTTAAATATTTATAGTATGTGAGGATATAATTTTAATATCATGTTAGCATTAATAAGTGAATTTGACAAATTATGAGACTGGAACTAAATACTACAGCAGAAATGGTTATCAGCGACCGGTGGAACCGGTCACTGATAATATATTTGGTCGCTGATGCCAATATTTGGTTGCTGATACGCCGGTCGCTGAAACAATGGTCACTGATACTTCTCGGATAACGTCACTGGTCCCTGATTGACATCAACCCGGTCGCTGATACATCATCAGCGACCACATTACTTCGGTCTCTGAAAGTGTATGGTGACGTCATGTTTAGTTAACACTGACCGAACCTGTTGGTCATTGATAACCAAAAACAGTCGCTGATACCCTGAGTATCAAAGACCATTATTGCCAGTCACTGATAACTAAGGCGCCGGTCCCTAATGCCTTTAGTATCAGAGAGTAGAACCTAGTCTCTGATACTTTGTGTACCTATCGCTGATAGTATTTTTTTTAAATAAATTTGTTTCTGTTGTTTTTTATTAAAATTATTGGTTCTGATTTTATTGGTTTTATTTATTATTGATATTTCATCGTTTTAGAATTATTATCAGACATAGAATTGAGATTGAATTCGGTTTGAATTATTACCAGTTTCATTCTTCTAATTTTTGCACCAGATCCCCACTCACATGTATAAACTAAATTTATATATTCCTATTGGGTTCTCTAACTAATCTACTTTATTTCTTAATCATCTCTAGTTCCTTTTTTAACTTTAGATATATTAACTTTCCATTAATAATTAACAAATCAATTATAAACATAACATCAATCTTACCAATTCTATTATTGTCAAAATTTATTAGGAAAAAAGAAATATAAAAACAGAAAAATTAAAAAATTAAAAACAAAAAACAAAAAAAAGTATATAAAATTTTTTGGTAGTCAAAATTTATTAGGAAAAAATAAATATAAAAACAGAAATAAAAGAAATAAAAAAACAGAAATCGGAAAACAGAAAAAAGAAACATAAAAAAAGAAATAAAAAAGGTATTAAAAACAGAAAACAGAAATAAAAAACAGATATAAAAAAACATAAATAACAAAAACAGAAAAAAGAAAACGAAAAAAACCAAAATAAAAACGGATTAAAAACAGAAATAAAAAACAGCAAAAATAAAAAGGAAAAAACTGTAAAAAAAACAAAAAAAAACAGAAATAATGCAGAAAAAAAAAAACTAAAAACAAAACAAAAACCAACAATCAAAAAATCTATTACTAAAACTTCAAAGAAAAACAAACAAACTAAAAATTCTAAACTAAAAACAAGTCAGCTTTGGTTGTTAATTTTTGACCCAATTAAGGCACAAAAGTCAGGAAAATAAGGGCACAGCACAAGGTACCGACTGGTACTGGTCTGGACTGGTACCGACCGGTGCTGGTCTGGACTGGTACCGACACTGGTACCGACTAGTACTGGCCATATGCAAAAAAATTCACAGCACCAGTCAGATCAGAAAGAAAAAAGGGCAAAGAAGCAGCAAGAAAAAAATTAAAAAAAATAAAAAAGGAGAGAGAAAGCCACAAAGAGAAACTGAGAGTGAGAGCCAGAGACACTCAGCCTCTGCCAAGTTTTCAAAAAAAAAGAAGAGCCAGAGACACGAATGGCGGCGCTGATTTCGTTGGGCGGCGACAGGCCGCTTTTTTCCTTTTCCTTCGTCTGTCTAAACCTAAACGCCCGCGAACAGAGAGAGGATTTCGATTTCGCGGGGGTTTTAGGGAAATCTTTCAGCGACTGCGAATAATTGGTCGCAAATATTAATGGCACCAGTCTCTGAAAGTTTGGTCGCCAGATTTTTTTAAAAAAATTTAAATTTTTTTGGAGGAAAATGGGCATCTGAGACCGGCGACAGCAACGATTGCTAATACCGGTCGCTGAAGCCCAGTTGTGTTGTAGTGAAATCCCGTACTGAGAGACTGTTCGATCTCTCAGCCATTCCACTTTTATGTGGGTTCCCGAAAATTATGAAGCCTACGTGGAGCACGAATTGGAGGTATGAGGATCGGGAAGTGAATGAGCATATGGCTCAAATATGTTTTTAATTTCTTTAGTTTAACTTAAATTCTCTTTTCTGAAGTGAATATATTGACTTACATGACAATTATCAGTTTGTTTGTCATATTTGTCTTGATCTCATGTTGAATGTTATATTGTGTACTCGAACTATTTGTTGTGTTAAAAGACTTTGTTTAATTTAAGACAAGATGCATGAGTATTTATTATTGATAATATATGTGATGTGCACATACCTTACATGTGGCGGGTTGTCTCGGGGTGTGAAAAACTAAAATTTTCGGGGTATTACATTTATACATTTCAATAGACTAGCACTCTCCACTAAAATTCTTATAAAAAATCGAAAGTTAAGCAGATTGTCACCACCTCTTTCTATATTTCTCTTTCAAATCATTCGTATATTATCCTTGACTAATGTTGGAAAATATAGCAGAAGTTGACTAGCATTTGAAACATAGTAGAATCCTATAGTCGTCTTTTATTTGTTATCTAATTACAATTAGTTTTACTGATACTAAAAATTAATTCCTTATACATTATTATTGAGTCGCAGCTAGTATGCAAACTGTAACATCCCGAAAAATTAGTCATTATTATTTATGTTGAAAATATTTTAATTATAATATACTTCACTGTTTAATTAAATTTTATACTTGTACTATTTCGGTCGTCTTAAGATAAAAGTGGGCAAATGGAAGAGTATTGATAAATGAGTCAATTTCATCTCATGAAGAAAACAATTCCTCTATTAATTTCATCACCCCATAAAAATAGAGAATTGACTAATGAGAATGCATGCAGAGGAAACTACTTGTAGAAAACATGAATTTGACCCTAAAAAATAAGAACTCAATTCACTTTCTTATTTTGTTTCTACAATTCCCCAAAAGAATTATTTATGCCATAATAAAGACAACCAAATCCACATATTTTCTTTGGAATTCCACAAATTCCATGACAGCCATTTCGTTGTGCGGACTCAAAGATTGAAGTCCGCCCAACGGCTCAGCGGATCCAATTTGGAGTGCTCCCAATAAAATGGGGATCCAGCTGGGGTTCGTCCAATGAAATAGCGGACCCTATTTTAGTAAAATGTGAGAAATGAAACTATGTTATAGAATGCCTTTGATATAGTAAAAAGAGTCTGCTATTTTATTGGGAGGACCTCAGTTGGGTCCGCTAAGCCATTGGGCGGACTCTAGTCTTTGAGTTCGCCCAATGAAATAGTGGCCGTGGTATTTGTAGAATTCCACAAAGAAATGGCGTTTTGGTTTTTTTTTTTTTTTAAATTTGGTATAAATAAAAACTTCAGTATATATAATTACACGTATATATACTTAATTTGCCTTTTGTTCAGTTAGGATAGAACATTTATTCCAATCTATTCTCCTTTTTATATTTATTTTATTTGTCTAGTTAGAATAGAATATTTATTCCAATCTATTCTTTTTTTTCATATTTACCTAAAGGGACATTCCAGTCCGAGAAAGTAATATAAAATATAACCCAAAAATATTGCACCGGCCTTTGTTAGATGTATGATCGTAAAAAAGTTATGAGCCCTCTATGAATTTTGAACAGTAATAATTTGACCATTGTTGTAAAAACTATTCTCATCGCATTACAATATTTTTTTGTTGTTGATAAAATAGTCAATACTTATTTCTGTTACAAACCATTGAAAATTAGTTTGCAGGAACTGTTAATTTTAGGACTATATGTAAACAAATGAATTTCCTTTCCATTATTTTAAATATTAGCGGGACTTGTCAATGTCGTAAGCCTTTGATAGATAAGATATTAAAAAGACAATTGACTCCGAAGTCCAAAGTAAACTTATTTTGAATCACCATGAAAAAATAAAATTTCAAGAATTAATTTTGTTTCAAGTTTTCCTTTTCTATATATCTATCATTTTACCAAGTAGACCTGGAGTCAACCGTCACATAGTTCCAAACTTCCAATCTTTATATTTTTCAATAAACTTTCACTCTCCACTTAATTTCTGATTAAAGACAAAAAAACAGAAAGATAGAAGACAAAATATTAAAGTAGATTGTCATCACCTCTTCTTCATATTTGTTTTATTTGATGTTATTCTTGACTAATGTTGGAAAATATAGCATAAATTGACTGGTATTTGTAACGTAATGTTATTGATACTAAAAGTCACTTTGTGAACCCAATTCTAAAATTTATCGGATTGACTTCAAATGATAAATCCGAACTGTTAAACTTCTTCTATTTTATGAGTGATGCATCAACATGCAAAAAATTTAAGCTTTCGAATTAAGTCAAACGGTCAAAAATAGAAGATTTATAAATTAATTTTAATGAATTTAATTTTTGAACAATTTTTTACCACTTGACTCTTTACATAATTAATTCAAAATTTTAAATTTTTTATATGTAGACGCATCACTCATAAGTTATAAGAATTTCAATGGTTTGAATTTGTCATTTGAAGTCAATCCGATTAGAGGCTGGGTGAACTTAAGAGCATCCTAGTTTTCCTACATTACTATTTTTCAGAAGGCAAGAAAAGTTGTTTCAATCCCATTAATTGCAGCCCCTGTCGTAAGGAGAGCTGAATTTCCTTTAGTCAATTAACCCAACAAAAATCGTACAATCTCTGTGTGTGTTACCAAGAATGCAGAAAATATAATGTTTGAAACGACAAATGCATGCAGAGAGTCACTTTGACGGAGTTCAACAGAGGAATAAATACTATTCAATGGAAAAATAAATAGGAATATGTATAGGATGCAGAAATTTCAAATGCAACGGGATAAAATAAAAAAGTAACCACTGATTTGTCGAAATTTTGTAAAAGAAAGGACTCGGTGTTAATTTGTATAAACAAATAAATAAATACATTTTATGGAAAAGATATATAGGTACAGTCACTAAATATCACACAATGACACAAATCTCTATATATATATAGAAACCATTTGGGTACGTGGTTATTACTTGCCACTACGTACCACCAAGGAAACCACTACAAGTGGGATTCTAAATTTCTAATTACTTTTCTCTCAAAGTTAAGTTCTCGAAATAAAATTAGGGGTCAAACCTTCTAATTTCAAAAATTGTTGTCTTTTTTTATAACTGATTACCAAAGAGGTAATTTTGCAAAGGCATTGCTAGTAATACTAAAAGGTAGGTGTTGCTTGAAAATTTTGATTATTCAAAATAGAAAACAAATTATTCTTAAAATATGCGAGCCAATCATTGCCATCCCTATCCAAAAAGGAGAATTGAGTAATTTGAGTTTTAAATAAACCCAATAATATATACTGCCCTTTCAAACTGTGAAGATCCGGACTTCCTATCATTTGTTGCCACAAGTGAAGAAATTTCTTGACCAAAAAGACAAATTAGTTGAATAGTCAGTTTGACCAGACATCAAAAAGGGCCAGGAACAGATATAATTCAAAGAAGAAGACAAATTAGAGAACTGAAAAGGATGTCGAAATTTTAAAAGAAATGAACGAAACTTGAATCCACGATATATGGATAGGTCCCTACACTAACAGAATAATACTGATACCCTCACTTTCTGACAAAAATATGGTCCATTGTAAGAGCAAGCTAGGCAGGTTCGAATTCAGATCTAGTGAATAGTTATGATTCTGCATAAAATCTCAAGACAAGAAAACTGTAAAATTCAATTTATATAAGTTTTGCAAATCTAATAAAATAAACAATTAGATTATGGCACAATCCAACATATATGTGTGACAATATGTGTGGCGGATACATTTCTCATTAAATTTAGACTTCTATACGTAAAAAATATATATTTAATCAAAAGAAGACAAATTACACTACTACAAAAAACGTCTTCCTACACTGCACCTTATACACGGATTTTCTCAATTTTATAAAAAAACGTGTATGAAATAAGATTTTTCCAGTGTTCTAGGAATCCTACACGAATATTAACTTAAAAATCAGTGTCCGTGTGGAAATTAATCTTTTATACACGGATATTTTATTAAATATCCGTGTAGGAATAGTGAGAGAGCTACATGGATTTTCAGTTACAAATCCGTGTAGGAAGGGTGATTCTTCATCTTCCTACACGGATATTCAACTAAATATCCGTGTAGGATAGCCCACGGATGTGAAATTTTATTAAATGTTACCCAAATATTTTATTATATTATGTCATATTCCTACACGGATATGTAGTTAAATATCCGTGTAGGATTTCCTTTTTTTTAATTTTTTAAATATAATATACTTTCAATTTCATATTTTGTTATTATTTAAATATAAAAATGAACATGTTTTCATTGCTGTGAAGCTCTTTAAATATTCATTCTTATAAATTAAGAAATTTATTCATTTAGATATGAACTTTGTAAATATTAATTTCTTTATAATTTATGTATTCATTCTTGTACACTATTTTACAAATAAAAATATTCATCACTGTGTTAGAAATATTAAATATTAACAAATTTAAAATTGTACAATTAATACAGAAAATAAATGCAGAAGAACAAAAATGGAAACAAGTAAACTTTCATATATTACTACTGATATAAATATTACAAAAGTTACCCAAAAATTGATATAATAAAACAAAAAAAAGAAACTCCTACAATAACAAAAAAAAGAAACTCTAAACAACATATTTTTTCTTTGTGCGACGAATGTAGGGCTTTGGTGGCGAATGGCCCCTGGGGCTGCGACATGGGCGAGTTGGCCATGGTGGCCATGGCCAACTTCTGGGATAACCTGGTGGTGGTCGTTCGTAACCGAGTGGGATCCAAGGCACTGGCTTGAAGTCCTCTGGAATTGGTGGTAGTGCCTCAACAGGATGTTCTTCATCGACATTTGACATTTTTTCACTTAGAGAAATTAAGATAGGTTTAAGAGGAACCAATTCGGAAGATATATATGGATTAAGGTGACTCTTCGTTTTTCTGTGTTTATTTTCGGTATATTCAATATTAAATTTGTAATTAATTACATAGGGCGCGCATGTTTTGAAATAAATATGCATGTCCCTGGTAAGAAGTTGTACCGATCTTTTCCTACACGGATAGTTACGTAAATATCCGTGTTGAAAGACTATTCCTACACGGATATTTAATAAAAACCGTGTAGGAAAAGAGGAGAGCTACACGGATATGTACTTAAATATCCGTGTAGGATACCTATTGCACACGGATTTGTAATAAAAATCCGTGTAGGAAACCTTGCACACGAATTCTTGCCCACTAGATTATATCTTCCGAAATTTTGTAAGTCCCCAGTTCACTTCTTCTTCCTCTGATTTTAAAATTCTTCCAAGTCCGAGTTCAAAACCCTCACCTCTGGTCCGCTGCACTTTCTCTTCTCTCTTCTCTTTGTCTCTCTCTCTCTTTCTTTTGTCAGGGTTTAGGTGGTGTGTGTGCCTCCATTGCTGCCTCTCTCTCTTTCTTTTGTCAGTTCACTTCTTCCTCTAATTTTGTTTGAAAACTTTTGGTAATTTACATAGAATCCAACTGCCTCTAAGGTACCTCTCTTGTTACTAACTCAAATTATAATTGTAGTATAACCGGAGACAAGATGCTTACTCACCCGAGCAAGTCGAAGAAGTGAGAGGGATGTGGGCAAGGTGGTTTATTTCCCAATTTTGTACTCTACAATATGGATTCGTATAAATTAATTTGTGTAATTATTAAATTTCAATTGTTATTTTGTTTTGGCAATTTCTATCTGTTTTGGGTTAAAAAAAACATTATGATATTATATATAATGGCTAGCAAAAGTGGAGGCTAGCCAAAAATAGAAAAAAATACAAAAAAAAAGAAAATTGTACACGGATATTTGAAAAAATCCATGTAAGATGTGTTAAAAATAAAAATTGATTTAGGATCTTCCTACACGGATTTGTACTAAAAAAAACCGTGTAGGAATATATTTCATACACGGTTTTTTGTTAAAAAACCGTGTAGCTCCATACCCTAGCTACACGGATCTTGAGTAGAAAATCCGTGTAGGATTAGTGTAATCGTACACGTATAAATTATCCGTGTGTAAATGGTGGACTTTCCTACACTCCAGTATCGCACACGATTCCAAATCCGTGTAGCTCTCCAGTTAAAGGCCGTGTACAAACTGTTTTTTTGTAGTAGTGTTATTTAATTGGAGGGCTGATATTCAATCCGAAATTCATTTTTTAATCGCAATTGTTGGCAGATAGGAACATCTATGTGCTTAATAATGGAATGGAGATATAATGATAAATAACATAATTAATCATGCAGTTCTTTAACCGAAGTAGATCGAGAGGAACACACGAAAATAAAATTTTAAATCATATTGCAATTTAGATAAACACAACTATTTTAAATAATAAAAAAATTATAAATTTTATTAGCCCAATTACAAAAATACACATCAAATACTCACTGATTATATGATTCTAACAGATCCACACATTCTACTTGCAACCTCCAATAACTTTCTTTGTACTTGATCATTTAACGAGTCCTTGCACGTTATGAAAAGCTTATTGAAAACTCTATACGACATTAATGCAGAACTTGTAGTCATTTGAATGACATAAAAGTATGAAAAAAAATAAAAGGTGTTGCAATATCAGACAGTCCCGGAATCATTCAATTTTAAACAATCATTAGAATTTCAATCAACCACTAAATTTGAAATCACAGGTCACACAAAGACTTATGAATTTTATTTCTAACGAAAAGCAACTGAAGATTGGCTCTGATACCACTATTAGAAATAATGAATTGTAAAAAAGCTCAAGATCAGAATTACCACAGCGGAAAATAACTTGATTTTGGAGATTTCTTTTATTTTTATATCTAGTCTTTCTAAGCCTTCTTGTATTTTCTCTAGCCTGTCTTCTTGTCAAGCCTCCAAAAATACTAGTAAGAGACGCTACAAGAATATAATGAACGTGACTCACTAATTCACAACCAAAGTATCTAATTTTCGAATTACAAACGAAGCACCTAGTGGTCAGAATTCTCTCTTTATTGAAAATTTTGTTTTGTACTATTCAGTGTACTTTGAATGTGAGGTATTTTAATTTAAGAATTTTAACATAAGAAATTCTACATTTTTAATTATATTATTAATTAGTGGTTTTAAATGCCTACTAATAATTTTGTTGATAGAAAAATTATTTATAACGAGTCAAATGGTTCTAATTTCTTGACGTACTTTTTTATTCTCTCGAAATCTTCTAAACTATTCTAAGCTACTCTAATTTTCTCATACTACTTATACACATTCTTAATTATTTTATTAGATTAATTAATCTTCATTTATTTCTACAACAGGATCCGTTTTTCTTCGATTGTCACTGGGCTCTAATAATCAGACTGGATTTCATCATCGCCATGCTTTGATTGAGATGGAAGTAGAGACTCTACGCTTCGAGCTCTAATAATACCGCGCTCTCGACTCTAATCGAAAAGAGTCAATTGTGAAGCTTAGAAAGAATGAAAAAGACAACAGGGAGTGGTGAGGTTGGGGGTGTCCCTCCCCCCCCCCGGAATTTTACTTTTTAATTAATAATAGAAATTAAGAAATAATTAATTTCCAACAATCCCCACGCTAGTCTATAAATAGGACTGATTTCGGCGTTTGATATGTACTACTTCCATCAAGAAAAACAATGTACTTAAACCATATATTCCTAATATGGCAACGAGGGCTCTTCCTTTGCTCTGCATTTTTGTTCTACTTTTTGGTGCCTTCCTCGCGCGTGTTACCATCTACAGAGGCCGCTCGAACCATGGATGAGAGCAAAGTCGGTAATATATATATATATATATCTCTCTCGCTCTTTTAATTAGTTTAATTACCTTTTCTTTTTCTTTTTTTGATGAGCTTATTGTTTATCATTTGTTTGAAAAAGGTTATGTATAATCTCATAAATGTTATTCCAACCTCCTCTCCTCCTATGGATTTACTAATTAACATGTGATTTCTACTACGTATGTCGATTGCCAGGCAATGGTGTTTTGAACCCAAGTAGGACTGTATGCAATGGTGCATGCCCCGCCCCAGGCCATGCTTACACAAATCCATGCACGTACTAACCCATATATGAGGAATTGTTCCCCACCGTCCAACGGCATGCTACTTAAAATAAAGAGGGTCCGGGCTTAATTAATTGACACGTACTAGATCTGTCAAAGCCTCAAAGACTTTTGTTTTATTATATGTTGTACGTACTGATAATTATCTGGTGGTATTAATTTTTCAAATCATGAAACCTATAAATTTGTTGCTTAATTGGGTACGTACTTCATCTGTCTGATATTATATTGGTATATGATTTTCAGCATTTTTTATGTCACTTTGAAAATCATTTATCCAACGGTGACTTAACCAAACAGTAAAACTAGTCTGAATCATTGGATCAACGATTTTTAAAGTGACTTAACCAAATAGTAAAAAAATTTCAAAAAATATAAAATGTGATCTCCAAGCAGATTTTAATATAGAGATCACATATAACAGTTTAGATCGACTTTTTAGACTTTGAAAATTGAAAAACGACTTAGTTGCACGGAACATCAAGAATAATCGATTTGATATTAGCTGCCAATCTCTCTCTATATATAATAATATATGATAAATAACATAATTAATTATGTAGTTCTTTAACCGAACTACAGAGGAACACACGAAAAAAAAAATTAAAAATTATATTGCAATTTAGATAAACGCACATCTTTTAAATGATAAAAAAATTATGATACAAAAACCATCCGATCAGGAAATAAGAAGAGAAACTGAGAATCGGACGAATAAAAATATTAATTTCATAACAAAGCTAAAAGTTAAAACAATAAACACTACAACACAACTGGGCATCAGCGACCGGTATCAGAGACCAGTGCTGTCGCTAGTCTCAGATACCCTTTTTTCTCCAAAAAATATTAGAAATTTAAAAAAATCTGGCGACCAAACTTTCAGAGACCGGCGTCTTGATTTTCTGCGACCGGTTATCACCGGTCTCTGAAAGTTTACCCTAAAACCCCCGCAAAATTAAAATTCTGATATGTTCGCGCACGCTTAGGTTTAGACAGAAGGAAAAGAAAAAAAGCGGCCTGTCGAAATCGGCGCCGCCACCCAACGAAACCGCCACCGCCGCCCGACGGAATCAGCGCCGCCGTTCGTCTCTCTGGCTCTCACTCTCGGTTTCTCTCTCTGGCTTTCTCTCTCCGTTTTTTATTTTTTTTAGTTTTTTTTCCTTGCTGGTTCTTTGCCCTTTTTTCTTTCTGATCTGACTGGTGCTGTGAATTTTTTTGTATATGGCCAGTACGAGTCGGTACCAGTTCAGACCAGTACCAGTCGGTACCAGTCCAGACCAGTACCAGTCGGTACCTTGTGCTGTGCCCTTTTTTCCTGACTTCTGTGCCTTAATTGGGTCAAAAATTAACAACCAAAGCCGACTTGTTGCATAAATTAACAACCAATGCTGATTTTTGTGCCTTAAATGGGTTAAAAATATCTTAGATCTACATTTATGACTTGTTGCATGCATTTTATATTGGGCTCGGCTGAGGAGTAAATAATGGGCATAGGATGTTTTTAATTCCAGAAATAGAGACTGAATGATTAATATATCTAGAACTAATTAGTTTTTTTAAAGAAGTATATATATGCTACACATCCATAAAAATTGAAATGCAAAGATGACTTTGAGAGACAATTAGACTATATTTCCTAAGGGGGGACTAATTAAAATTGAATAATGTTAAAAACATAACTAAGTAATGTTTGAAATTAGGTATTTTTTTACATTATAATCAATCAAATGTTGAATTAACAGGTGCAGAAGGAGAGAGGCTCAAAGAGAGGTACTGAAGAAGCACAAGAATTGCTTGTAGTTAGGCAAGTTAATTTTCTCTCACTCTCAATGAAGTGGTAGTTACTTACATTATATTGTGTAGTACAATTCGTTAGTTATTAGTATAGTATTGTTTTATGTTTGATGATATGCTATACAGTTTCCTGATATTTATGATTATATATGTTTTGTATGTATCGATGTCTTGTATTATGTGTAAATATTTATCTTATGTTGTATCATGTGTATGCATGTATCGATGTTTTGTATGTGTATTATGTTCTATGTTGGTACGTGTCGTACCAATTATTAAATGGTGAAAATTTAAATCATAAAAAAATCTAAAAACCTGGCAGAAGACTTTCAACGACAGTTTTTTTCCTCTCAGATGCTCTTTTTATGACGTCACCGATAAATTATCAGCGACCATTTTTAACTATCAGAGACCGTTTTATTTGGTCGCAAATACATTTTGCTGACGTCACCAAAAAATATCAGCGACCGTTTTTAAAGTATCAGAGACCGTTATTTTGGTCGCAGATACCTATTTTTTTGACGTCAGCAAAAAATCAACGACCAAAAAAATCGGTCGCAGAAAAATTATCAGCGACCGGATGATGTCATTCAGAGACCGGTGATGTCATCTGGTGGGCATCAGCGACGACGGTTTCAGCAACCGGGGCATCAGCGACCGGAATTGGGTTTCAGCGACTGGCGATTTAACTATCAGAGACCGGAATTCCAGTCTCTGATAGTGGATTCTGTTGTAGTGAAATTAACAAACATCAATATGCGTCAAAAAAATTCATTAACCCCCTTCTTTCATTCATTACGGCTCCTACCGTAAGAAGAGTCAGGTTGTACTCTAAAAGGCCGAGTGTACTGGCCATTAAATGGAAGGAAAAAATAAAAAGTGTTGTCATTTTATCTCGTCTTCACTCTGATTTGGGGTGAAGGATTTCGCCAAAATATCGCATAGTTTTCATTCCGTACAGTGTCACTTCCTTCCGCTATCTCTCTGATTTCTCCTCTTTTGGAGCGAGAGAACGACACAGGTCACGAAATCCTACCTTTGCATAGTAGTTCTCCCTTCCCCTCCCTCTCTGTACCGCCTACTGAAGCACAGTCATAGGGACAAATCTAAAAATTAGTCAGGATGTGCTCGATCGGTATAATTCTATAAATTAAAAAAAAATGTATATTGAAATTTAATTATATATTTTTTATTTTTTTACTTTTTATATGGTATAGCTCTCTCGTAAAATATTAAATAATATTTACATATAGTTCAGTAATTAGACCTCTATTTTTTAAAGATGAAAATTTAAGTTAAAATTTTGCCCAATACATATTAATCCAATTAAAATCACGTTTTTCAAACTGTGTCGAGTGGAGTTTTAATTTCTCTACGTTGCTAAGATTGAAGAAATATCATAATAAAAATATCTCCCTACAGCTATAGTACTATTCAAAAGGAATACATTGAGTAGAACTAGGTGTTTCTAAGTTCATCAAGTTTCTTTGTGCACTCAACTCTAAAATCTATCAGATTGGCTTCAAATGACGAATCCAAACCGTAGAAATCCTTCTACCTTATGAGCGATGTGTCTACATGTGAAAATTTTAAACTTTTGAATTAATTTAGTATAAAATCAAGTGGTCAAAATTAAATGGTTTATAAATTAATTTTAATGTATTCATTTTTTGCCTCTTTTTGATCACTTAACTTTATATAAAACTAATTTAAAATTATAAAATTTTCGCATGTAGACGCATCACTCGTAAGATATAAATATTTCAACAAATTAAATTCTTCCTTTGAAGTCAATCCGATAAATTTTAGAGTTAGAGTTTACAAAGCGACTTGTGAACTTAATTAAGAAGAACCTAGTTCTACTTGAATACATTACTATTTCTGTGTTTTTCACTTTGACTGATATCAACTAATGAAAAATAGATTACTATTCAAAGGAAAATAAATAAATAAATAAATAACGGAGGACTAGATATATTAGGTTGCTGAAATTTCAAATGAGTAAATGCCTTTCAAAAAAAAAAAAAAAAAAGATATTTACTGATATGTATATAGTGGACAACTGGACAACATGTAAATAATTCTTTTTATTATTACTATATTTTGTGAATGGCATAAGAAGCCCACTCACCTTATAAAAAAAATAAAAATAAAATAGGAACAAAATAGGGACTCCCACACCCGTCTATATATAGGAACACCCTGCGCATTTCATATGTATCAGTATTCAGTACCACAAATTAGAAAAACAAGATATGGCAACGAGGGCTCTTTCTGGTTTCTGCATTCTCTTCTTACTTTTAAGCGCCTCTCACGTGTTACCTTCTACTGAGGCAGCTCGAATCCTGGATGAGAACAAGGCAGTTGGAGCTGGTAATCTCTCTCTCACGTGTTACCTTTTGCTGTGTTTGAACATATATTCTTCTAATTACTACTGTACGCACTGACGCACTGTTAGATACTTAGATATAGGTTAGACCTGTTGGGCGAGCAAATATTTTTCGGAAAATGTTTTTGAACTATTTTTGTTGTAATGGTAATAGTTTGCTTTCAAACAATTTCTAAAATTACAATTTTAAATGATGATTTTTTTTTTTTGGAAAACATAAATTTATAATGGTGATTATGGTGGAAATATGAGTCAATTGAACAATAAATAAGAAAGATAAGTTAGTTGCGGAGAAAAATATATAAAATAATAATATTATTAATTTCCTCTGTCACTATTCGAAATGTTTAATCCAAACAACAATTTTGCTAATCACTATTCTCTATCAGCTGGTAATCTCACCCTCTCTCTCTATCTCTAGTATATGTAGACATTCCAATCAAGTGATTAAAAATTTGAATTTACTCCTACAAGTTTTAATTAAGTTTAAATTTTTCGATACATGCAAAATTAATGACATTTGTACACAAGTATATATTGGAGGTTCGATTATATTAATGACATTTCCTTTTCATTTTATATTTTGTATGATATATACAGGTATCTCATATGGTAACGTAAGCTCTAACAGGCCCGCACAGCCTGGCGGATCGTACACTCGTCCGAGCTGCAGTACTACATACCATTGCACTCATCCTGAAACAAATCCATAGAAAATCGATCAACAATTGGACGAAAGAGTTGAAGAACGAAAATGGAAGAACATATGCATGCGTATAAGCTTTTAAGTTGAATTTATATATGTAACATGGAAAAATAAAGAGGGGATTTCGTCATGTGTACACTACAGTCATTATATATGTCTTTGTGCTGCTTAAATAAATTACTGCATGCGTTTTGATAATAAATTGAGTTGTAAAATTAATATGATTCATGATCCTGAATCTTGGTACCACAGGAAATAATCCTCTGTAATAACTATTGATTTATCTTCTTATGGTAACATGACGAATGGATCATGATTCCACAATGATTATACCTATTAATCTCCATATAATATGAAAATTGTAACAACAAAATGAAAATTATAAGATCCTAGCTCCCACACCCGTCTATATATAGGAACAACCAGAACATTTCATATGTATCAGTACCACAAAGAAAAACAAGATAGTCTATTCCCGATATGGCAACCAGGGTTCTTTCTGGTTTCTGCATTCTCTTCTTACTTTTAATTAGCGCCTCTCACGTGTTACCTTCCACTGAGGCAGCTCGAATCCTGGAAGTGAACAAGGCACCCGTCTTCCAATTAAGTGATTAAATTTTGCTACGTTTGAACATATATTTTTTTTCTAATTACTACTGTACGCACCGATGCACTGTTAGATACTTAGATATAGGTTAGACCTGTTGGGCGAGCAAATCTTTTTTGGAAAATGTTTTTGAACTATTTTTGTTGTAATGGTAGGACTTTGCTTTCAAACAATTTCTAAAATTACAATTTTAAATGATGATTTTTTTTTATGTAAAACATAAATTTATAATGGTGATTATGGTGGAAATAAGAGTTAATTGAACAATAAATAAGAAAGATAAGTTAGTTGTGGAGAAAAAATATATATAAAATAATAATATTATTAATTTCCTCTATCACTATTCCAAATATTTAATCCAAACAACAATTTTGCTAATCCAAATAAAACCACATCAACATTATTCTCACACTCTTCTAAAAATCACTATTCTCATATACTAATCTCATATATTAGCTATTATAGCTATTCTATGATGCAATATGGTCCTGCGCATGCCTCACGAAAAGGGGCGTAACTTTTGATCCGTCCGTTGGATCGGGCTGAAATTTTGACAGGAACTTCACAGTCCAAAACCGGATCCGAAACTAATCTACGATTCCTTCATAGACTTTTGAGTGTTTTTTGTATAATTTTATAAATTTTAGGGTCTTTTATGTATTTTCTCTTTTAGGGTTTGTATTTAAACAGACATCAGATCTTTTGGCAGGGTAGTTAATGTTGAGCAGTTTTTTTTATCAAAGAATTGAGAATCTGTGTGATCTCAAAAAAAAATCAAATCCCTTTTTCCATTAATTTCTTCGTTCTCTATTGTTTTCGTGCATCATTCTAGCTCCCATCCAAACCCAGAGAGTTACTTTGACTGACATCAATCGAGGAATAGATACAATTCAAGTGAAAGATAAATAAATGAATAATAAATGGCTAGATATACCGGATGCAGAAATTTCAAATGTATGAGACCAAACAAAGACCAAGTGGAAATTTTAGCGAAAGAAAGGACCCAGTTTTAATATATAAAGATGAGTTTATAAAAAAACATAGGTACATATGCGAAATTAATTTCACACGGGTCGGGTCTATATATATTGGAATCATTTGGGTGGCTATGTGTTGAATTCACAGCACCGAAGCCCAAGGCCCAAATACTTTTCTAGATTGTTCAAGAAACTTCATAAATCAAAGTCGGTGGAAGAAGCTTCAAGAAAATGCTAAAGCTTTGTACTAAATATCAAAACTAACATGTAAAGTCGGTAGGTTAGGAATTTACTAGAAAATATTATAATACTTTGTAGTAGTATATTATATTGCATCAAGTACAATCTAGAAAAGTCACAACCGACTTTAGACAAGTATATATATATAGGTGTAGAGCTGATGTGAGTGTGAGAATATATAATCAGAGAGTGAGGCGTGAGTGAGATAATATATCAAAGCCTTGTAAATTTTGTATACTCCATTAAATAAAAGAAATCAAGTTATATAAACTCCTCTCTTATAGCATCCACAATCCGATATCAATTTCCAACATTTGGTATCAGAGCTTCAGGTTCGAGTAAGAAGGTAGAGAAGTAGACTAGGGCGTTCGTGCAATATAAGAAGCATCCGAAGTCGATGTCTTCAGGAGGTGCAACTATGGCACAACCGATGGTTCCCGTATTCATTGGAGAAAATTATGCTATGTGGAAGATCAAGATGCGAACGTTGCTACTCTCGCAGGGATTGTGGGATGTCGTCGAACAAGGCTTCACGGCGCCGACAGGAACATTGACGAAGGAGCAAAAACAACAACAAATGAACGATGCCAAGGCCCTGTTTCTAATCCAACAGGGTGTAGCTGAAAGTCTATTTCCACGAATAAGTGGAGCTACTACATCCAAGAAGGCATGGGAGATTCTGAGAGAGGAGTTTGAAGGCTCGGAGAAGGTGAAAGCGGTGAAGCTGCAAACATTACGAAGACAATTTCAAAATCTCCAAATGAAGGAGGCCGAGAAGATCAAGGAGTACTTCTCACGAGTCATGGAAATAGTCAACCAAACACGGACATATGGAGAAGACATCTCCGATCAGAAGGTAGTCGAGAAAATTTTAATTAGCCTCACCGATAAATATGACTATATCGTTACCGCGATAGAAGAATCGAAAGACCTATCGACGCTTTCGATTCAACAATTGATGAGCTCCTTGGAGTCACACGAAGAAAGAAAGCTCCAACGTGAAGTAAATTTGGTGGAAGATGCATTCCACTCCAAGCTGAGCTTTAAACCTCGATATAACCCCACGAGTCAACAAAAAATCCAAGAAGGCGGTAGTCCACGACAAGATACAGAAAAACAATCGATGCTGAAAGAGAAAGCACCAGGTTCGAGTTATTCAAATTTATGGTGCGATATACATAAAAGGTCAAACCATAGTACATCTGAATGCTGGTCAACAAAGAGATGCAACAAATGCAAGAAGATCGGCCACATAGCCAGAATGTGCAGAACAAGAATCAGCGACCGAGCAAACTACATAGAAGAAAATGAGAATCATGAAAGCATTTTCTATGCGTGCCACTCATCAAAAGAAGAAAAAGGCGATATCTCGGTTCCTTGACAGTGGTTGCACAAATCACATGACTGGGAACCGCGAATTATTTCATTACATTGATACTTCGTATGAGACAAAGGTACGTATGGGAAATGGCTCAATTGTTCAAGCAAAAGGTAAAGGCAGTATTGCCGTACAGACCAAGATGGGTCCGAAATTTATCCGAGATGTGCTACTGGTTCCGGACCTAAAACAAAATCTACTGAGTGTGGGGCAACTAGTACAGAATGGATACGCAGTTTATTTTGAAAATGGAGGCTGCAAAATTTTCGACCGAAGAAATAAAAATCAAGTAATAGCAAGAATAGAAATGGAGAAGTCTAGAAGCTTCCCACTGCACATAAGCTATGCTCCGCATTTGACGCTAAGAAATGAGGTGATCGAGCCACGAGAAGAAGGTTATACACAACGCGAAGATGGGTCAAGATCAAGAACTACTTCAAATTCAGGATCAAGCCCGAGTGCTAGTCGAAGAGCTAAAGAAGGGACTACAACAACAGAGTCACCCCCCAAGCAAAAGTAAGATCTTTATCCGAAATTTATGAGTCATCTAATTTTTCAATCGTCGAACCTCAAAGTCTTAAACAGGTCGAGAAGAAAGAAAATTGGATAAAGGTCATGAAGAATAAAATGCAAATGATTGACAAGAACAACACTCGGAGGCTTGTAAATCGACCAAAATATTGTGAAGTCATTGGTGATAAATGCATCTACCAGAGAAAATTAAATCGTGGCAGTGCAGCAAAAAACTACAAAATAAGGTTGATGGAAAAAGGCTTCAAACAAGAACCCATCAACTATTGGGAGCAATATGTTCCGATGAGAAGACTAGTAGCTCAAAAGAAGTGGCAATCAGACCAACTCGATGCGAAGTCGTCATTCGGAATTTCAGATCAAGGGGGAGTAAATAGAGGACACTGGAAATTGATCGGCAAAATAAAACTTAAAGAAAATCAAGTCGGTGCTGAGGGGGAGTGTTGAATTCACAGCACCGAAGCCCAAGGCCCAAATACTTTTCTAGATTGTTCAAGAAACTTCATAAATCAAAGTCGGTGGAAGAAGCTTCAAGAAAATGCTAAAGCTTTGTACTAAATATCAAAACTGACATGTAAAGTCGGTAGGTTAGGAATTTACTAGAAAATATTATAATACTTTGTAGTAGTATATTATATTGCATCAAGTACAATCTAGAAAAGTCACAACCGACTTTAGACAAGTATATATATAGGTGTAGAGCTGATGTGAGTGTGAGAATATATAATCAGAGAGTGAGGCGTGAGTGAGATAATATATCAAAGCCTTGTAAATTTTGTATACTCCATTAAATAAAAGAAATCAAGTTATATAAACTCCTCTCTTATAGCATCCACAATCCGATATCAATTTCCAACACTATGTACCACTCTTACAAAGAAAACAAACTGCAAGCTGTATTCCGAATGGCAATAAAAGCTCCTCCAATGGTCTGTATTATTATCTTCCTACTTTTTAGCACCTCTCTCGTTTTCCCTACTGCAGAGGCCACTCGAATCCTACAAGAAACCAACACTGGTGATAATCTTTCTCTTAGTTTCCCTGCTGTGGTCGAGTTTTCTTTTTTATTGAAATATTGGCAACGGCTGCCAAATTAGAACTGCTGCGTGGTCTAGTTTTGAACTGTCTGTGAGCCAAAATTTTATAGTTTGCCAACGGAACACATCATTTTGCATCTATCGAAAAATTTTAACTTCAAATTCAAAGTTTTTAAATTGACACCACCCAATTAATGACATTTCCTTTTCATTTTATATTTTGTATGATACAGGTATCTCGTATGGTAACGTAAACAACCCTAACAAGCCTGCAGTAACTGCACCGCCTGGCAGACCATACACTCATCCGGGAAGGGGCTGCACATACAACCATTGCACTACTCCTGAAACAAACCCATAGAAGATTAATTCAACAATTAGACAAAAGAGTTGAAGAATGACAATGGAAGAACATATGTATGCGTATAAGTTTTTAAGTGAAATTTATATATGTAACATGGAAAAATAAAGGGGGGATCGATGTGTACACTACACTCATTATATATGTCTTTGTGCTACCTGAATAAACTAACAGAGACTCTGTTCATTGGCGTATGTTAAGGTTTATATTCAATCTTGTAACTTATTTTCAATGTCTAGTAAATATTTCCTTTCCTTGGTTAATAAAATATTAATAGACCGTGGCCTAGTTTTTTACAAAATTAATGGAGAGAATAACATGTGCTTCCTTATGCATCTCTTTAGTTTCAAGAAGGTGAGAAAACTATTTCTTATCCTATTAAAGGATGTGTTAAATACCGTGTATGTTGGGTGGATGTGTTTTGATATCTATACCTATCTAAATAAAATTATTCTTATACCAATCTTATGCTTATTTGTAAAATATCAATATCTAATTCAAATTATTCGTATCCTTATTTGTTAAATATCATAATATTTATTTGTTGAGGGACTTGAGGACTTCTTTCTCGTGTCTTCACATTTAATAAATTTATACTTAAAATATTTGTAAATTAAGGGCTAAAACCATATATGATATTCTTTTTTTATGCCTCATGAGGCCTGTTTATCTATAAGTGGAATAGTGAACATATAAAATTTAAAATAGTTTACTATTTCATACTATTTCGGTTGTTTTAAGATAAAAGTTAACTAATGGAACAATATTGATAAATGAGTCAATTTCATCTCATAAAAAAACAGTTCTCTATTAATTTCATCACTCCATGAAATAGAGAATTGACTCATGAGAATGTAGAGGAAACTACTTACAAAAAACATGAATTTTATTGTAAAAATTCAAACTCAATTCACTTTTTTTTTCCTTAATAATTCCACTTAATTTCTTTCTTGTTCAGTTAGAACTTATAATAGAATCTTTATTCCAATTTATTCTCCTTTTTCATATTTACTTTAAAACATTCCAATACGAGAGAAAGTAAAAAAGCTATGAATCCTCTATAAATTTAGCACCATGGAAGAAGAAAATTTCAAGAATTGATTTTGTTTCAAGTTTCCATTTCAGACCATCATTTTACCAAGTAGACCTGAAATCAACCGCTACATAGTTCCAAACTTTTAATCTTTATACTTTTCAATACACTCGCACTCTCCACATAAATTCTGATTAAAGACAAAAGATAAAAAGATAAAAGACAGAAAGTTAAAGTAGATTGTCTTCACCACTTTTTCATATTTGTTTCATGTGCAAGTTATCCTTGACTGATGTTGGAAAATATAGCAGAAGTTGACCGGAATTTGTAACATATTAAAATTCGGCAATCATCATTTATTGTTGTCTAACTATAATTATTTTTACTGACACTAAAAGGTGCTTATACATGAGTAGAACTAGGGTGCTCTTAAGTTCACCAAGTCTCTTTGTGAACTCAACTCTAAAATCTATTGGATTGACTTCAAATAACGAATCCGAACCGTTGAAACTCTTCAACCTAATGAGTGATACATCTACTTGCACAAATTAAATTAAAACTTTCAAATTAATTTAGTATTAAGTCAAGCGGTCAAAAGTAGAAGTTTTATAAATTAATTTTAATACATTCACTTTTGAACAATTTTTTACCACTTGACTCTATACATAATTAATTCAAAATTTTACTTTTTTTGCATGTAGACGCATCACTCGTAAGGTATACAAATTTTAACAGTTTGAATTTGTTATTTTAAGTCAATTCGATTAGAGGCTTGATGAACTGAAGAGCACCCTAGTTTTACCTTATACATTCCTATTTCCCAGAAGGCAAGAAAAGTTGTTTCTATCCCATTAATTGCAGCCCCTGTCGTAAGGAGAGCTCAATTTCTTTTAGTCAATTAACCCAACAAAAATCGCACAATCTCTGTGTGTGTTACCAAGAATGCAAAAAATATCATATTCGAAACGACAAATACAGAGAGTCACTTTGACCGAGGTCAACAGAGGAATAAATACTATTCAATGGAAAAATAAATAGGAATATATATAGGATGCAGAAATTTCAAATACAACAGGATAAAATAAAAAAGGAACCACCAATTTGTGGAAATTTTGGAAAAGAAAGGACTCAGTGTTAATTTGTATAAATAAATACATTTTAAGAAAAAGATATATAGGTACAGTCACTAAATATCACACAATGACACAAATCTCTCTCTATATATAAAAACCATTTGGGTGGTTATTACTTGCCACTATCACCAAGGAAACCACTGCAAGGGGGATTCTAAATTTCTAATTACTTTTCTCTCAAAGGCAAGTTCTCTAAATAAAATAAGGGGTCAATTAACCTTCTAATTTCAAAAATTGTTTTTTTTTATAATTGATTACCAAAGAGGTCATTTAGCAAAGGCATTGCTAGTAGTATTAAAAGGTAGGTGTTGCTTGAAAATTTGATTATTCAAAATAGAAAACAAATTATTCTTAAAATATGCGAGCCAATCATTGCCACCCCTATCCAAAAAGGAGAATTTAGTAATTTGAGTTTTAGATAAACCCAATAATACCGCCCTTTCAAACTGTGAAGATCTGGACTTCCTATCATTTGTTGCCAAAAGTGAAGAAATTTCTTGACCAACAAGACAAATTAGTTGAATAGTCAGTTTGACCCGACATCAAAAAGGGCCAGGAACACATATAATTCAAAGAAGAAAAATTATAGAACTGAAATGGATGTCGAAATTTTAAAAGAAATAAACAAAACTGGAATCAACGATATATGGATAGGTCCCTACACTAACAGAATAATATTGATACCCTCACTTTCTGACAAAAATATGGTCCATTGTAAAAGCAAGGCCAGTTCGAATTCAGATCTAGTGAATAGTCATGATTCTGCACAGTATCTCTAGACAAGAAACTATAAAATTCAATTTATATAAATTTTGCAAATCTAGTTAAACAAACAAATAGATTATGATGCAATCCAACATTTATGTGTGGCAATATGTCTAGTGGTTACATTTCTAAATAAATTTAGACTTTTACACGTAAAATATATATATATATATATTTAATCAAAAGAAAACAAATTATTTAATTGGAGAGCTGATATTCAATTCGAAATTTATCTTTTAATCACAGCTGTTGAGAGATAGAAACATCTATGTGCTTAATAATGTAATGGAGATATAATGATAAATAACATAATTAATCATGTAGTTCTTTAACCGAAATAGATCGAGAGGAACACACGAAAAAAAAAATTAATTTAAATCATATTGCAATTTAGATAAACACAAATATTTTAAATGATAAAAAAATTATAAATTTTATTAGCCTGATTACAAAAACACACATCAAATACTCACCGATTCTAAGATTCTGACAGATCCACGCATTCTACTTGCATCATATCCACACATTCTACTTGCAACCTCCAATAACTTTCTTTGTACTTGATCATTTAACGAGTCCTTTCACGTTATGAAAAGCTTATTGAAAACTCTACAACATTAATGCAGAACTTGAAGTCATTTGAATGACATAAAAGTATGAAAAAAAAAAGTGTCGCAATATCTGACAGTCCAGAAATCATTCAATTTTAAACGATCATTAGAATTTCAATCAACCACTAAATTTGAGATCACAAGTCACACAAAGGCTTATGAATTTTATTTCTAACGAAAAGCAACTGAAAATTGGCTCTGATACCACTATTAGAAATAATGAATTGTAAAAAAGCTCAAAATCAGAATTACCACAGCGGAAAATAACTAGATTTTGGAGATCTCTTTTATTTTTATATCTAGTCTGTCTAAACCTTCTCATATTTTCTCTAGCCTTTCTTGTCAAGCCTCCAAAAATACTAGTAAGAGACGCTACAACAACATAATGAACGTGACTCACTAATTCACAACCGAAGTTTCTAATTCTCGAAATACAAATGAAGCGCACCTAGTGCTCAGAATTCTCTCTTTATTGAAATTTTTGTTTTGTACTATTCAGTGTATAATGTGCAGTATTTTAATTTCAGAATTTTAACATAGGAAATTCTACTTTTTTTAATTAGTGGTTTTAAATGCCTACTAATAATTTTATTGATAAAAAAAAAAAATTTACAATGAGTCAAATGACCCTACTTATACACATTCTTAATTATTTTATTAGCTTAATCTTCATTTCTTTCCACGACCAAATCTGTTTTTCTTCGACTGTCGTCACGCTATAATAATCAGACTGGATTTTGTCATCGCCATGCTTTAATAATCGGACTGGATTTTCCCATCGCCATGCTCTGATCGAGATAGAAGTAGAGACTCTATGCTTCAAGCTCTAATAATACCGAGCTCTCGATTCTGATCGAAAAGAGTCAGAGGTGAAATTTAGAAAGAGTGAAAAAGTTAGACACCCCCCCTTCTCCCGGAATTCTACTTTTTAATTAATAATAAAAGCTTATCAAAAATAATTAATTTCCAACAACCCCACGCTAGTCTATAAATAGGACTGATTTCGGCGTTTGATATATACTACTTCCATCAAGAAAAACAATATACATAAACCATATATTCCTACTATGGCAACGAAGGCTCTTCCTTTGCTCTGCATTTTTGTTCTACTTTTTGGTGCCTTCCTCGTGTTACCATCTACAGAGGCCGCTCGAAACCTGGATGAGAACAGAGTCGGTAATATATATATATCTGTCTCTCGCTCTTTTGATTAGTTTACCTTTTCTTTTTTTCTTTTTTGAGCTTATTGTTTATCATTTGTTTCAAAATGGTTATATATAATCTCATAAATGTTATTCCAACCTCCTCTCCTCTTATGAATTTGCTAATTAACATGCATGTGATTTCTACTACGTATGTCGATTGCCAGGCAATGGTGCTTTGAACCCAGGTAGGCAAGTATGCAATGGTGTATGCCCCGCCCCAGGCCATGCTTACACAAATCCATGCACTAACCCATACATGAAGAATTGTTCCCCACCGTCCAACGGCAAGTAATGAAGAGGATGGAACAGCAAAATATGTGCCGATGCAAGCTAGCTACTTAAAATAAAGAGGGGCACGTACTAGATCTGTCAAAGCCTCAAAGCCTTTTGTTTCATTATATGTTGTACGTACTGATAATTATCTGGTGGATTTAATTTGTAAAATCATGAAACCTATAATTTGTTGCTTAATTGGGTACGTGCTTCATCTGTCTGATATTAACCAAACAGTAAAACAAGTCTAGACTATTAGGTCAGCTATTTTTAAAGTGGCTTAATAAATAGTAAAATAAATTCAAAAAATATAAAATTTGGTCTCCAAGCATATTTTAATATAGATATCACATCTAACGGTTTGAATCAATTGTTTGGACTTTGAAAATTGAAAAACAACTTAATTGTACAGGACATCAGGAACAATTGATTTGATATTAGCCAACATCTCTCTATATATAATAATATATGATAAATAACATAATTAATCATGTAGTTATTTAACCGAAGTACCGAGGAACACACGGAAAACAAAATCATATTGCAAGTTAGATAAAAGCACATCTTTTAAATGATAAAAAAATTACGATATAAAAATCATCCGATCAGGAAATAAGAAGAGAAATTGAGAATCGGACGAATAAAAATATTAATTTCATAACAAAGCTAAAAGTTAAAACAATTAATAAATTAACAAACTATCAATATGCGTCAAAAAAATTCATTAACCCGCTTCTTTAATTCATTACGGCTCCTAACGTAAGAATAGTAAGACTATGCTCTACAAGGCGGAGTGAACTCGTCATTAAATGGAAGGAAAGAAAAGTGAAGCTCGTCATTTCACCTCGTCTCCACTCCAATTTTGGGTGAAGGATTTCACCAAAACATCGCGTAATTTTCATTTCGTACAATGTCGATCCCCTCCGCTATCTCTCTGATTTCTCCTCTTCTAATTAAAGCGAGTGAATGACACAGGCCAGGCGTGCACAGTCTAGCAAAATCCTACCTCCGCACAGTAATTCTCCTTTCCCCTCCCTCTGTGCACGGCCTTCTGGAGCATAAGCTCAGGGACGAATCTTAAAATTAGTCAGGATGTGCTCGGTAATTCTATAAATTCAAAAAAAGAAATGTATATTGAAATTTAATTATATATAGAGAGAGAGAGAGGGTTGGGCTACGCTACTTCGCGAAGTAAAATGAGCGTTTTACTTCGTATCTATATTTTCAATTTCAAAGTTCAAAATGTCGATCCAAACCATTCAAGTTGATCTCCATATTAAATTGTGCTTGGAGACCAAATTTTATATTTTTTGGAATTTGTATACTATTTATTAAGATAGTTTGAAAATCACTGTTTTTATTAAAATTCTACACCATTGGAAAATAGCAATTTTCAAACCATCTTAATAAATAGTAAAAAAAAATTCAAAAAATATAAAATTTGGTCTCCATGAACATTTTAATATAGATTAAACATCTGCCTATTTGGATTGGCCGTTTGGAGTTTAAAAATCAGAGAACTGAATCATTTGTTCTTGAGACTAGCCAACCTCTCTCTCTCTCTCTCTGTGTATATATATATGTATGTATGTATGTATGTATGTATATTTTCTTTTACTTTTTATGTGGTATAGCTCTCTCGTAAAATATTAAATATTTACTTATATTTCAGTGATTACAACTCTATTTTTTAAAGATGAAAATTTAAGTTAAAATTTTGACTAATACATATTAATCCAATGAAAATCACGTTTCTCAAACTGTCGAGTGGAGTTTTAATTTCTCTATGTTCCTAAGATTGAAGAAATATCATAATAAAAATATCTCCCTACGGCTATAGTACTATTCAAAAGGAATACATTGAGTAAAACTAGATGTTTATATGTTCATCAAGTTTCTTTGTGATCTCAACTCTAAACTCTATCTGATTGGTTTCAAATGACGAATCCGAACTTTAGAAATTCTTCTATCTTATGAGTGATGTGCCTACATGTGAAAATTTTAAATTTTTGAATTAATTTAGTATAAAATCAATTGGTCAAAATTAAAAGATTTATAAACTAATTTTAATGTATTCATATTTTGGACGATTTTGAACGACTTAACTTTATATAAAATTATTTTAAAATTTTAAAATTTTCGGATGTAGACACATCACTACTTGTAAGGTAGAAAAATTCCAATATGTTAAATTGATTGTTTGAAGTCAATCAAATAAATTTTAGAGTTGAATTTATACAGAGAGTTGTGGACTTAGGAACACCCCAGTTCTACTTGAATAGATTACTATTTCTGTGTTTTTCACTTTGACTGATATCAGCTGATGAAAAATTGATTATTACTATTCAAAGGAAAAAAAATAATAATAACAGAGGAATAGAAATATAGGATGCAGAAATTTCAAATGAAATGGGACAAAATAGCGGACACAGAAGCCCACATAAGCTTGTAATGGGACAAAATAGAGGATTAGATATTTAATGTATATAACGGACACCATGTAAATAATTCTTTTTATTATTATTATTATATTTTGTGAATGGCATAAGAAGGCCACTGATCTTTAAAAAAAAGGAACAAAATAGGGACCCCCGATTTCTGAAAATCTTGGTGAAGAAAAAAGCATGATTTTGAAACTCGGAATTGGAATCGGAATCAGAATCGGAATTAGAATCTTGACCGTGGAATTAAAATCGGATGAATTGGCCGAAATCGGACGAGTTGACTTAGAAACTCGGATTTTTTTGGCAGAAAGCCTGTTTTGTAGCCAAAAACCAAAACGCTGGAAATAATTGGTAAAAAAATTATTTGTAATAAAACTATGTTAAGACAAAATATTACACTCAAATAATTCATTAATTATATAATATAATACAAGTATTAAAAATTAAACACACTTTTTATTACCAGAAGCTATGCCGAGATGGCTGGATAAATGGGGATATTGTTGTACATAACTAAAAAAGAAAGATATTAATGTAGTGTCAAATGAATATTAATATCCTCATATCCAACATATGGATTGTATGTGTTAGAAGAATTGTAATCTTGTTGTACTCGGTATGAAGATGAGCTTGAATTATATCCCCTGCTAAGCTCTGAGACCTCATACATGCCATCATAAGAATTAATATTTCGATTTCTTGCCGTTAGTTCATTGACATCTCTATACCGCATTCCTGTTCGTTCACTATCTGAGGTAAGGCCCCCTGCACAAATTAAAGTAACTTTTACTTTAGTCAAATCAAAAAAAGAAAAGAAAAAAAACAAACTATAGCTCTATGCACAAATTAATTTACTGCTTAGTCACATGCATATTGTCTCAAATATATTGTCAAATATACATGCCTAAGAAATTTTATATAGAGCCATGCATTATCTACAAATCACATAGAGTCAAATATATATTTTTTTTTTTTTCAAATATGCTATCAAATATATTCATTCTTGCATTATCTAAGTAGGGCATAACCCACTAGTGGAAAAAGTACTTTTAGTGTCGGTTATGAAGGCATATTAGTGTCGGACATAGGGACGACACTGATCCAGGCGACACAAATTTCGGGACTAATCAGTGTCGGTTATACAACCGATACAGAATAAAACAATTAGTATCGGTTATTAAGTGGAACCGATACAAAGTTAGAATTTTTGATCCGAAAAAAAATAATTTCAAAACTAATTTGTATCGGTTATTAACTCAGAACCGATACTAAATATATTTTTGTGTCGGTTATTAACTCAGAACCGATACTAAATATATTTTTGTGTCGGTTATTAACTCAGAACCGATACTAAATATATTTTTGTGTCGGTTATTAACTCAGAACCGATACTAAATATATTTTTGTGTCGGTTATTAACTCAGAACCGATACTAAATATATTTTTGTGTCGGTTATTAACTCAGAACCGACACTAAATATTTTTGTGTCGGTTATTAACTCAGAACCGACACTGTAGCGTGTTTTTTTTTAAGGCTGAATGTAGGTATTTTCAAATTATTTGGCTGAATCAGAAATAACACAACAGTATAGATTCCAAAAGTAACAATAGAAAATAATAGTAACTGCACAAAATTCATCTCTTGTATTCTATACAACATATTAAGCAACAACAAAGACTTAAGCAACATTCAAATTAAATGCATCTATGCTTGTTCAATCCAAACTTAAATCTTCACTGTCATCTTCATTTTTCAGCAATGACTCCTCATAGCTCTAAAATTTAGCATCACAGATAACAATGAACAAGCACCAGAGCTAATATATACTGTGGAAAACTAAAAATGAACAAACTTTAGAGCAAACATAGGGTTGGTACCTTCAAATTACCAATTCAGTAGGTTCGCAGTTTTACTATACTGGTAAAGGCCCATGATCGGTACGGCAGATTGGAAGGTGATGTCTTCCTGAGATCAAACAATATGACATCAAAAAATCAATAAAAGAGTTGGTTTATTTTTTTCTTATAAAAATGAGAACTACTTGTGCCAGCTTGAATTTTCTTATAAAAGATCAAATTATCTACTGAGCAATGTTTATTATACCTAAGCAGCTTGAATTCCTTTCACTTCCAGGAGACCCTTGCCTTGACTGTCTTGCTTTTAACACTGATTTGTTTCGAGCCAGAAGATAGAGGGAGGTCCAATATCTGCTGACAGCGACCTTCCCAGATTGTAGGTTGCGGATACTGTCATCAAAGAAAATCTGTAACAAAATAGAATTAAATAATTATATAATCTCTGCAGACTAAGTTAGATTTTCTATTTTTTTCATCAAATTAAGCAAATGCAACTGAATCGGGATTAAGGGTTTCAAAATAAATTATTCCCTCAAAGCAATCTTCAAGTTCTATAATAAACAAATTATTCCCGCACATGTTGTTTAACAGTTCAAGTTCTATAATTTCTCGCAATAAGCAGACAAGGCACAGGTCAAAGATAGGGGCTTGCAATAAGCCGACAATGCACAGTTCAATCAGAGAGGAGCTCAGCTCCTATGCCATTACAAGGCATAAAGACTTTAAATAAAAAGGGATATGCTGAGTTACCGGAAAAAATGCTCAATTGGGAATTTATTAGATTAACTGAAATCACTAGGTGGTCTTATTTAATAAATCAATTATGCTATACTAAACAAAAGGCTAATGACCAAGACAGTATGGGTTTGACAATACTGGTGTGTACCAGTCCTAACACTGGAGATGAATCATATGGTAATGAAATAACAATGTTGCTCTTGAAGTGACAATACTGGTGTGTACCAGTCCCAGTACCACCTTCCAAGGGTTTTTACCTCTGTGTTGGCTGGCTTTCTTTCGAAAAGAAGAAACACACCGCTGATGTAGTGGATCCAAACTTTCTCCACCACCCTTAATGACAATATTAGAAATGTTAGTATCAACATTTGCTAACAAAAAATCAAAAGCAGCCAATATCAACTCTTATCTAAAATAATAAAACCAGCTTGCAAAATGTAGTAGTTAATTTGTACTCAGAGACGTTCCATATTTCATTTCCTGAAACTAAAAGAAATTACTGGTTTGCAAAAATATACATCATGATCCAAAGTGATTTACCTCTTTCAAATCACATTGATTTGCAATAATCTGTGCAGTCTCAGCTGCTCGTTTTAGATCAGAGGAATATTTGGCATTGAACTTGGGCTCTTTGGATAAGCGACTAGCAACCTTCCAAACAAGTAATTAGAATAATATATAAATTAAAAATGAGATAAATAGAAATTTTCATTGCACAATTAAAAGCGTACCTAACCGCTGCGGCTTCTTGCCTTCCAATCCCATTTAATTCTGGATCCAAGGGTCCCTGTTCACACAGTGCATACAGGAGGAGGTTTTATGACGGCCGGTTATGACGGCCTAGCAACACCACCATTGCTGTGGCCACCCAACTTGCGGCGGCTGTCGTCAGTCGTGCTTCATATAAGAAGGTCGGTGGTAGCGTCGCCTCGCCTCAGACCTTCCTCTTAACCCAAAATCACCTACAACAGAGAGATTCGCACAAGTAAAAACCAAAACGGGTTTGAAACTGGAAAAATTCGAACAACAAGAAAGAGCGACAGAGAGATAGAGATAGGCGGAGACTAGTGGCAGTGATAGGTGCGATGAGAGTAAAAATCCAAATGGGCCTGGTGGCAGTGGCCGGTGCGACGATACTGGTGGCATGATAGGTGCGACCTGGTGCTGAGAGAGCGAAGAATGAGATGGAGAGACGGAGAGCCCTAGACGGAGGCGAAGGAAATGAGGAGTTGAGAGCGTAGACTGATTTTGCGAAATTGAAAATGAGAGAAGTGCAGCGCGAAATGAAAATAAAACCCTAGCCAATCAGTATCGGTTTAAAATGACCCGATACTAAAAATGACTTTTTGTGTCGGCTCATTGTTAAAGAGCCGATACAGAGTTTTTGTAACGGTTCTCTACTAGTAACCGACATAAATACTGAATTTTTTGTATCGGTTCTTAGTAGACAACCGATACAAAAAGTCTGTATCGGTTATTTAGCAAGGAGCCGATACAAATTGTCTTGTATTTGTGTCGGTTTTTTATTGGAACCGATACAAAATGTATTTTGTATCGTTTATTTTTTATTAACCGATACAAAATGTATTTTGTATCGCTTGATTCAAAGAACCGATACTAATAGGGCGATACTGAAAGTCATTTTTCCACTAGTGACCTGTGCCTAAACGTGCAACATATAAATTTGTTGGAAATTTTTTTTTAATTGAAAAAATGTCAGACTCGGTCAAACTTGGTCTGACTCAGCCAGAAAATCAGCTGACTCGGCCAAGTCAGACACTGTTCACCTGAGTTTTGATCAAAAAATCGCACAGGTAAGAAATTCGAGTATAACTCAGACCGGACCAGGCCAATTCCAAGTTGACTCGGAATCGTTCGAGTTTCATAACCATGGAAAAAAGTAGTGCAAATTTTTTTTTTATTAAGTGCTACGATATATCTCAGTATTTTTAATGATATTCTCGCAAAAAAAGAATATGCGTTTTTTTTTTAAAATATCCTCTTATTTCTCCATTTATTTGTGATTTGGTGTATGCATATATATAAAGTGTTTGAATATGGATTTGGTGTATGCATATATATCAAGTGTTTGAAGAAATTGCTCTTAGAAACATTTGTGTGGTACAATATTGTCAATGTTATTTATGTACCTCTCCCAACAAATTCATATCATTATTAAATCAAAATTAATAGTAAATCACTTCGTATTAAGATAGAAAATGAAATTCAACGATTACAAATACCATACGTACTAATATTTATATAATTGTTTCGTACACTACTAGATTGGGAGTTTATTACAAGGGCAGAAAAATAGCTTGTTGTATGGAGATACCCTTGCAACAAGCTCGAAAAGACTTGTTGCATGGACTTACCCTTGCAACTGTGCCCTTGCAACAACGTTCGACACAAAAAGTGGGTATTTGCAAGGACAGCCATGTAACAAGTTTGTTACATGCGGCTACCCTTGTAACAAGTTGCCATGCAACTACTTTCAGAGGTGACCTTGTTTGAAGTATTTGCAAGGGGAGATGGTGTGGGCCCCATTTGGGTAATTACAAGGGTAACGTCTGTGGGTCCCGCGTGAATATTTGCAAGGCTACGGATTGCGGGTCCCACCTGACTATTTGCAAGGCTAACGAGCGTGGGTCCCACTAGACTATTTGCAAGGCCAACAATGGTACTTTTTGCATACTCCATAGTTCTTAATAATTGCATGTATAAACCAACGCAAATGATGACCATAATATTTGTAATATATCAGCATGAGCTGATTCTACAATCCTCCTTCCTGTACCAATCTGGTACCAACTCTGTACCAACATAATAATCTATTATATTTCCCATTGAATCAAATTTACATAAACACATTGAAATATAGAGATAACACGTGATAAGCATTAATCAAAATAGTATAATCATCATACATTGTATCAAAATATCAAAAATCATTACAACAAAAGTGCTAAAAAAAATTCTATATATACCCAAAATATGCCCTAATTCAAGATGACTAAAACTACAATATTTAGAATTGCCAAAATCCACAAAAATATTTAGCAGAAATGATGCAGTCATTATTACTCTTCTCTTGCTATGTTGTCCTCCACTGCAATAAAAAAAAATCAATAGGTTTTGACCTTCAAAGTGTTCTCTCTTGCTATGTTATCATCCTTCAAAGTGTATTTTCCAAAATTAATGTTTAAGAAATAAAAGGTGCACTTTTACCTGACAAGCAGAGTAATAGATTTGATGGGCTGATGGATTAAATATTCTCCCATATTGGATTGCAATAATTAGAACACCAATTAAATTGTTTGTATTTCAATGTTTTTCATTAGATGATTATACAAATAAAGAGATTGAAATAACCTTGTTAAAATCCTAGCAACTATTGACAAAGACATGAACTTAGCTCCTGAGAGGTAGCTTGCCAAGAACGAAACATCACTCATCCTGCACCAACAAAGGAGATTTAGAAGGTATACAGTTCTTATTTCTAGATATCTTGTGCTTGGGGCAGAATTGAGATGGCACCATATTACAGAGAATTGAGCTGGCTAGTTCAAATTACAATTATATTTACATAAATGAATAAATAAGGCTTACTTGTTTCGAAAAGGATGGCAGTCAACATCATGGGAGCTTCCAGGGATTTATGGTGAAATTAGGCAAGGTTTGCCGCATTCAAACAACAATAAAGATTGTCCATCTGCATTAATGGTAATTTCAATTCAAACCGAGAAAAACCAAGAGAATGAAGGAGAAAAATGTACCAAATTTCACATAACCAGCAAAAAAGGGATCAACCATGTCTTTCCTCCCTGCGCCAACTCTTCACTGACTCTTGTGCCTTTCTCTGAAAAATATCTAAATGCAAGCCTCAGTGTCATGGCGAAGGAAATCGAAGGTGGTGGCGACCTTGTCCGCGATCGGATTCGCCTGGATCGGGATGTGTACATAGGATATTGGGGAGGCGAGAGTTTATTAGGGTTTTTTGGTGGAGAGGGAATGAAATTTTCTAAGTAGGTAAACAAGACAGAGGGGTTCATGTGCGGCTCTTACTGAGGCTAGGGTTTACAAACCCTTGTTTCTCTCTCTCCATTAGCTGGATATGAGCACCTCATCTTAGCTCTCTATTTGTAATATACACGGTTCAGATTGAATTTAACTCTTCCAGTACATATGGAAAATATACGCAAGATAGCATGCCAACTACTCGCGCTGCTAGTATATAGTCATGGTTCATTTAAGCCAATAAACACCGTGTAATTGGCTTTGCCGGCCCTACTAACAGTATGCTCTTGTTTAATTTTGACAAATATGATACATGTTCATTTTAAGTATTTACCTAGCTATATTTGATAAATATTGCGTTACTCCTGTCTACATGATATGCGTTAAATGGAATAGAAAATGCAAATATATTAGTCAAAAATTATAATTGATGGTCATATGTGTTTGAATGTTTATGAGTAATAATTAATGTTGGTTTTTTTTTATATTATAAATTTAACTAGTTGAATATTTTTAGTCTCGGATTGATTTCAGGTCTTGTAAAACTGAATCTTGTAATTGTTGGAACTTATGTGATTAATAATTAATGAATCCGACTAATTTAATAAAATATTTAGGCAAATTTTCGTAAAGATAGAGTCATTTACACTATTAATGAAATTTAGACAGATAAATAATTAATCCGACATTAAATTGAATAAATTTTTTTGAATTGATACACACAACTAATGAAATTTAAGCAATTAATAAACTAATCCAACATTATTTTTTAAATGACAATGATTTAAAATGATATTGATAAAATTTATACTAAAATATAATGCTAAAACATTTTTATTGCATTGTTAAATATTTTCAACAAATTAAATTGTATAGTTGTATATGCATGTTGTGAGAATGAATTATGTCAAGCATGCATGACCATAGAACATCAACTCTTGCTAGGTGAGTTAATGAAGGAACAATGACAAATATCGTCTACTGGTCGATCGGAACCGTTCAAATCAAAGAGTGTTCCGTTAATTTCATTGTTGGTGAGTTTGATCTAATTTGATGTTCATCTACACATCCATCCAAGCGACGAAATATAGCGACATCGTAGGGTTATAAATACTGCACATCGGATCGAAGCTTATAATTATTGGAACTCCACATTTTTGTTGTTGTTAAGGTTCCTGGTATTAAATTGATCACTTTAAAAAAAATTGGGCGTCATTTCATTGCAGATCGACCGTTGAATGTTCATGCGAAAATCAACGGCTCGCAATCTTCGGCTCAATTCGAAGAGGCTAAAATAAATGAAATTCTATAAAATTATCAATAGTTATTATGGTTTATAAATATAATATGTTAAAAACTAGTTTTTTTTTTTTAGAATTTTTTTCATATTTAATTTTGTACATATGTTTAGAATCAGATTAGGCTGTGAATATGAGCCTTATGATATGTGATGAAGCGTGCATACTGTTAATGGCTTCCTCCATTTCATAGGCAGTTTCATTGTAACCTTTTTGTGTTCATTCACAAGGGTTCAAATCCTCTCCAATATTGTGAGGATGGACCTCACTCTACGTTTTGAGATTAAATCTCTTTGCTTTGGGATTCGGGGTAATGCAAGGGGGCAGTATTTATTTGGCTCTGTGATTCGTGCCAAGTTAAAAAGACTGGTCCAGATTTACTACATGTAAAAGATTTCCTTGTGCAATATTGGAGAGGATGTGAATTTATTCACAGGTACGGAGGAACCAACATATTTCATTCGGCATCAAATATATCAACTAGACTAGTGCGTTTCCTCTGAGATATCTCATATTTTGTGTGGCCGACGTGTTCGGTGCCCATTCGAGACGGCATAGGGGGCCAGTATTATTTATGCTTTGAGATTCGTGCAAAATATACTTGAACAGTTGAGATTTTTTAAAAATTTGGCAACATATGAGACATCTCAGAGTATGCGAATTCACCAGTAGACTCTTTCTTAGACTCTCTCCTAATTTTGACCTCTCTTCTAAATTATTTTTGGCGTGTTCCCTCCACATTTTTTTTATTGCCGCCAAACCAATTTTCTACCTTGAAATTGGCAACCAGTGTTAGATTGAATTATACACATTTCCCTCCACATTTTGGCAAACCAAATTTTGACTCCCTCCTAATTTTTTGGGAACTTCCCTCCACATTTCCTTCATCTCTTTCGTAAAAGCACCAAGGCGGATCTAGTGATGGCCCCTTGCGAAGAAGGGCACGTGGATCATGAACAGTTTTGGCCGAGTGCTTATTTAGAAATGTTGCTATGCTGCATTTATTGTAGTCCGTAAGTTAGTTTATTTTATTTTGCTATGCTACATGTGTATAATTAATGTTTAACCAGTGAGCACCATCTGTTTGTTGAAATGCTCAACTGAAGCTCATCTGTTCTGGCACAACAATTGCTTGCTGAAATGCATCTCTCTGGCTTCAATTAATAGAAGCTCTATTTTTAGGCTCTGGAAATTGACCTAATCTGTGAACCTCAAAAAATTTTCAACTGTTATCCTATTCATTTAAAATGGGACAGAAACAAAACTGAAATCCGGGGTTGTCCAGGAACAAATAAGTTGCAAGGGTAAGCACATGCAAATATGACTGCTTCAACAGTACATACTATTTACATGGGAAGGGAGCTGACTTGTTGCATGGACTTTTAATAAAATACAATATCTAGCATGTGTCTAAGTAATTGCATGGCAAAGGATTGAGTTATTGTATGGACTTTCAATTAATTATAATATTTGACTTTCATATTGTAGTTACATGGGCAGATGAAAATCTGTTACATGGTTGCACATCACACAGTTGCATGCGAGATAATTTGCATGGGACTACCCTTGCAACAAGTCAAAAATTTCCAGAATTGTCATTTCTGTTGCATGGAGCGTCCTTCCCATGTAATAACCTAGTGTTGCCCATGTAATAAATCCAGATTCTAGTAGTGGTAGGTAGTCCTTGTTGTATGTCCTAACAGTAACTCCCACACCCGTCTATATATAGGAACAACCTGAGCATTTCATATGTATCAGTACCACAAATTAGAAAAACAAGATAGGCTATTCCCGTTCCCGATCGATATGGCAACCAGGGCTCTTTCTGGTTTCTGCATTCTCTTCTTACTTTTAAGCGCCTCTCATGTGTTACCTTCTACTAAGGCAGCTCGAATCCTGGATGAGAACAAGGCAACTGGAGCTGGTAATCTCTCTCTCTCTCTCTCTCTCTCTCTCTCTCTATGGTACCTGTCGACCTTCCAGTTAATCAAGTGATTAAATTTTGCTATGTTTGAACATATATTCTTGTAATTACTACTGTACGCATCGACGCACTGTTAGATACTTAGATAGGTTAGATCTGTTGGGCGAGCAAATCTTTTCTTGCTTTGCTCTGAAAGTATATCTGTAGTTCAATTAATGTACGTAAAATAGTAGATGACATTTCTACCGTTCTCAAAATTAATGAAAGAGAACCTTCTCCAAGATATGTGTTTTCTTAATAAACAATCATATTTTGGTCATTAAATTTTCTAAAAAAAATCAAGTTGGCCCTTAAACTTTCACTCGCATCAAATTATCCTTAAATTTGTATAAAAGGAGGTCAAATTACTATCTAAACTCCTATATGAGTGAAAATTGGTTCTTAAAGTAAAAAAAAAACAAAAAAAAGAACCAAGTTAGAAGGATTACTTGCATTAATTTAAGAGACACCAATAGTCAAACTTAATTTCTTTTCAAAAGTTGAAGGACTAATTTAATGCAAATGAAATACTAGGCACTATCATACTCTTTTGAAGAAGTTTAAAACGAACTTATTAATGTATAGAAAAACTTAGAAGCTAACCTAGCTTTTTTAAAGAACTTCAAGATCAATATCTGATTTTCTTTCTTAAATGATGGATAGGGATTCACGGAGAAGACGCATCCATAACCTATCCAAGTATCGGGCCACAGCCTAGGACACAGCCTGGGCCACAACGTGGAAATCCTTATCGTGGAAGGTGTGCACGGATTTATGGTGGGTGCCCTCCTCCTCCTCCTCCTCCTACATAATTTGTTGGATGCCGTAGAAGACAGCTGGTGGAATTATAAACAAGAATGCTTACATGCGAGTCTGCAACATCTTCGCTTAATATATAGTCCTAACCCAGAAAATTAGGGAAAATAGAGGCATTGCTTGAGGTTGCAGAAGGATATATATTGAGATTTATGCTATTTTGTGTTCTTTTGTATTATCTACTTGGTAATTAGTATACACTAATAAGCTTATTTTAAAAAGCTTCAGCATATATATATTTATGGTACTGGACATTTGATTTCTGGAAAGATTGTAATATATACTAAAAGAATGTAAGTTTTCAGTTGGAAAATAATATAGAAATATAAGTCAAAATAATATCTGCGATAATTATAATGGAGCAAACTAGTCCGAAAATTAGAAACAACTGTCATGGCATGGACCGACATATCAAATGTAACTTGTCATAGGCGTTACGAGTCTTGCCTTCATCATTTATGATATGTGATGTCACATGAAAAAATAAATTTGTCACGTAAAAGTTACATCACGTTACGTGCCTTAGTGACATCATGTGATCGGAATGTTAATTAGTAGATAAGGCAATTAAGGACGATATCTACAATATTATGCACAATTTATATACAAATATACATAGATACTCAGAGATACCAAAAAAATATGAAAGGAGTCAATTGATGCTCTGTAATTCAGACCGTGATTTCTGTAAGACAAATTCTTTTTTTATTTAAATTCCCATGTATTTGTGAACACTTTTAAGATCCAATTATTGGTGGTGCTTCTCAGATGATCCATATTTTCAAATCATCAACCTTTCATTATATTTAATTAGTAGTCAGTTACAAAGCAGAGCTAGCTTCTTCTCATGTAAAAGATGTATGTTCCAACCAGAGCAGCCAACAAGAGTAATTTCCAAACAACAGGTAAACACAGATTTATTCCCTAGCAGAAAAATGGAACGATGATATATGATTAGTGCTGCATCAAATGACTTCTACGATTTTAGCCACTGGGAAAATATTTTGGCAAGTTCCACTGGGAAAATCAGCTCATTGATCCTGATGAACCTTTGGTTGTGGTTGTGGGCTATATAGTCAACTGATGTATTATATAATGCAGCATATGCTCTGATCTGACTGATTTATGTTGATTTATATTTTCATTAATATAGAGTACTATTTTTTTTAAAGAAAATCAATAAATATGTAAATATAGGGGTGTCAATGGGTACGGTACAGGTCGGATGGAGCTATTTTCATACCCATACCCATTAAAATTGATCTTACCCATATCCTACCCTTACCCATTAAAAATTGACTGTACCCTACCCTACCCTTATCCGTTAATATTATTGGGTAACGAAACAGTAGCGGGTGAATAACGGATAATACTAATATAATAATTAATTTTATTATATTTTACAAATTGAACATCAAAATCTAATTCATTTCACACAAATATAATTGCATTACTAAAAAAATAAAAATAAATATATATGCAATCAATTCCAACTAAATTATTTTTTATAAAGTAAGAAAATTCAAAAGCATGAATATCTATTCGAAAAAATTCAATTATTTAACTAAATAAAAAACTAATAAACTATGCAAATAAAATAATATGTTTAACATTTTTCTAATAACAAAAGACATACACTACTAAATAACAAAAACATATCACTAATTATTACTCAAACTTTATTATAGAGGCACCAAAATAGAATTATGGAAGAGTAAATAGATATTGACTTTGAATATATATAATTTTAGATTTTATAATTATCCTATAAGGATAACGGGTACGAAATAGTCATTACTCATATCCATACCCATTTGGTTAATGAAAAAAAATTCTTACCCATACCCGCCTTATCGAATACGATACGGATCGGGTAAACGGCTAAAAAGGTACCATTGACACCCCTATGTAAATAAGTTAAATTCTCGAATATTAAACCAAATTGGATGAAAATTAGGTAGTTTATAATTCATTCGTCGGATCAACTCAATTTATACGACTCGTGACATGTCAATGTTTCTTTATCAGATTTACCACTACTCTCTACACATTTTAATTTTGTAGATATAACAGTCAGAGTGTCAAACAAGAGCAAGATCGATCTTTTTACTGATACTAAAGGGTAAGAGCAAGATCTTTTTTGAAAGTTTGGCAGAAGTTGTCAATTTGGAAGCAACGAAATAAGAGGATTTTTGAGGGCAAGGAAACACCACTCAAGATGATTGAAGAGTGCACGCTGCAAGAAGCCAAACTGTGAATACAAAATTGTTAACTTATTTTTATTGTGGTGTTGATTGGCAATATCACTGATGTATTTTTCCATCTTTTTATTTTTTATTTATTTATTTGTATGAACTATCACTGACAGCCACTGTCAGCATTTTCAAAAAAAAAAAAAAAAGTTTGGCAGAAGTTGTGGGTGGGGCTCGAACAAGGGCAAGATCTTGCTCTTTCTATTTTTACTCTGGAAGAAAACAAGGCTGGTGATGATCTTGCTCTTTCTATTTTCCTTGTACATTATTACATTCAAAAAGGTAAGACAAGTTGTTTCTATCCCATTTATTGCAGCCCCTGTCGTAAGGAGAGCTCAATTTCTTTTAGTCAATTAATTAACCCGACAAAAATCGCACTATCAAACTGTAAAGAGTTCAGAATTATAACATATTCTCAGTGTGTTACCGAGAATGAAGAAAATATAATGTTCGAAACGACAAATACAGAGAGTCACTTTGACCGAGATCAACAGAGGAATAAATACTATTCAAGGGAAAAATAAATAGGAATTAATTAATATAGGATGCAGAAATTTCAAATGCAACGTGATAAAATAAAAATATAGGAACCGCTGATTTGTGGAAATTTTGGAAAAGAAAGAACTCAGTGTTAATTTGTATAAATAAATAAATTTTAAGAAAAAGATAGATACAATCACTAAATATCACACAATGACACAAATCTCTCACTCTCTGTATATATAGAAACTATTTTGGTGGTTATTACTTGCCACTACCACGAAGGAAACCACTGCTATTAAGCGGGATTCTATTTCTACGTGGCAATGAAAGTTCTTCAAATTCTGTATTTTCTTCCTACTTTTCAGTGCCTCTCTTGTTTTTCCTTCTGCGCGCAGAGGGCCTCCGATCCCTGGAAGAAAGCAAGGATGGTGATGATCTTTCTCTTTCTATTTCCCTCCGATCCCTTTGAGTTTTTCTTGTTTGTTTTGTGTGTTTTTAGTTGTTGCTATGATATCTTGTTGAAACTGATGAACTATTGTATTTGGTTTTGGTACCTGTTTTAGGTATCAGACCCGGTACTTGGGATTTCAACATGAAATCGGTGGATTCATCCACTGTTTTTTTTTTTTAAATTATAATTTGCATTTCAATTATAATTGACACCTGTTTTAGTTATAGTTAGTGGCTTGACTTCCAATCTTTATTCAAAAAAATAGTTTAATTCTAGTTAGTTAATTTGTCATCTCCATAATTTCAGTCCTGACTAATAGTTTTAAATTTTGTATGATACAGGTATAGTATATGATCCACTACATGCAAGCCGGCCCCAAACACCAGGTGGCGAACCAATTGGTATATGATTTTCAGCATTTTTTATGTAACTTTGAAAATCATTAATCTAATGGTAGCTTAATCAAATAGTAAAACTAGTCTAGATCATTGGATCAACGATTTTTAAAGTGGCTTAATAAATAGTAAAAAAAATTCAAAAAAATATAAAATTGGTCTCTAAGCAGATTTTAATATAGAGATCACATATAACAATTTGAATTGACTTTTTGAAGCTTTGAAAATTGAAAAATGACTTAGTTACATAAGACATCAGAAACAATTAATTTCATATTTGCCAACCCCTCTCTATATATAATAATATATAGTAAATAACATAATTAATCATGTAGTTGTTTAACCGAAGTATAGAGGAGCACACGGAAAAAAAATCATATTGCAATTTAGATAACACATAAATGATAAAAAAAAAATTATGATATAAAAATCATCGATCCGATCAGGAAATAAGAAGAGAATCTGAGAATTGGACGAATAAAAATATTAATTTCATAACAAAGCTAAAAGTTAAAACAATAAATTAACAAACTATCAATATGCGTGAAAAAAAATTCAACCCCTTTCTATCATTCATTACGGCTCCTAAGGTAAGAAGAACTAAATGCTCTAGAAGGCTGAGTGAACTCAGCCATTAAATGGAAGGAAAGAAAAGTGAAGCTCGTCGTTTCACCTCGTCTCCATTCTGATTTGAGATGAAGAATTTCACCAAAATATTGCGTAGCTTTCATTCCGTACAATGTCCCTCCCTTCCGCTACCTCTCTGATTTCTCCACTTCTAGAGCGAGTGAACTACATTGGTCAGGCACAGTCTGACAAAAAAAAATTTTGAGAAAAAATAAGGGTCATGCCCTCATTTGATTATATTAAATAATGAGTTACATGGAGTTTGTAACTACAATATGAAAAATCAAAATGCTCAAAACATTTGAGCTATAAAATAAAAGATGATCATGAAAAAAAGAAAATATGCAAGAAAGAGAAAATAATTTATGAACTCTGTGGTACATGCATTGAGCTGTATCTCCATTGCGTAATCACTTGATCCGTTAGTTCTTCAATTTCCTTCGTAATTTATGGACTCCGCAGTCTGACAAAATTCTACCTCCACACCGTAATTCTTCCTTTCCCTCCCTCTGTGTACCGCCTTCTGGAGCACAGTCTCAGAGACGAATCTAAATATTAGTCAGGATGTGCTTGGTAATTCTATAATTTCAAAATAAAAAGTATATTGAAATTTAATTATGTTTTATTTTATAATTTTAACTTTTTATATGGTCTAACTCTCTCATAAAATATTAAATATTTACTTATAGTTCAGTAATTAGAGTTCTATTTTATGAAGATGAAAATTTAAGTTAAATTTTTGCTTATTACATATTAATCCAATGAAAATCACGTTTTTCAAACTGTGTCGAGTGGAGTTTTAAATTCTCTATGTTGCTAAGATTGAAGAAATATCATAACAAAAATATCTCCCTACAGCTATATTACTATTCAAAAGGAATATATACATTACTATTTCAGTGTTTTTCACTTTGACTGAAATCAACTGATGAATAGATTATTACTATTCAAAGGAAAAATAAAAAAATTAACAGAGGACTAGATATATAGGATGCAGAAATTTCAAATGAAATGGGACAAAATAGAGGATTAGATATTTACTGATATGTACATAGCGGACACCATGTAAATAATTCTTTTTTTTTTAAGGTCTTTTGACGTGTCTATATATACCTGTGGAGTATACCAGTAACATGCATCAAGGAAAAGAGGAGGTTAACTGATTCCAAATATGGCAATAAAAAAAGCTCTTCCAGTTCTCTGCTTTCTCTTTCTCTTTTTCACTAGCTCTATCGTATTGCCTTCTACAGAGGCAGCTCGAACTCTGGAAGAGAGCAAGGCTGGTAATAATCTCTCTCTCTCTCTCTCCATCTCTCGTGTGTTCAGACTTTCAATTCATATGATTTAAGTTTCCCTGTTTCAGGGTTAAGTTTCCAAGCAATTAACGACCTAATTTTTATTTGATTGGCATATTCGTTTAAAGACTCAATTACAATTGACTTCATTTAATTGATAGATATAGTGGTGGAGCCTCTATTCTTTTGTGAAATGCTACATATATATTATAGTTGCATGAACTTTTAATAAGATGAACTTAATTATTAGTTTAATGAATGCTTAAAGAATAAATCTACTTTGCCAACTCCTCGTTAATTTTTAACTAAGACTAACATAATATATACTTTATATGATATGATGCAGAAATCGGCTATGGAACTATTACGGGAAGTCATCCGTCTCCTCCGCACACTGGACGAGGTTGCGCTAAACAGTATTATTGTGCACCTCCTGAATCAAAACCATAGAGAATTGATCCCTGATTAGATCATGAAACAATCGACGAATACGTATAAATGTACCTATATATGTTATTACAGGATAAGTGAGATATAAATTAATTTCTATATGTACCTAGTGGAAATAAGGAGCATACTTATTGTGTAACGGACGATACTTTTTCCGGTGATATATATATTGACTGTATTTTTTAGATATATATTGTGTCAACCAGCTCATATATATGCGCGCGCGCATGTATATATACGTGAAGGGAGGAATCAAGGACTGCAATAAATAGGCAAAAATTAATATAAGATGTTGTATAATTCACAATTTTTTTTTTAAGTATTACCCTGTGAGATTACTCGGTTCTGCCCATGAATAAATGATTGTTAATTTATTTCTAGCTACTTATCTGCACCTAGAAATATAATTTGAATATATAAGCTCTTGTTAATTTGTCATGGGCAATAACTAACGAGCCTTCATTTTTTTTATTTCGAAGCTGAAAAACCAATTATGAAGTTAACTTGTATGCCATGAGTTATTTGGGGAACCAGATCGTGGGCAGGAAATTTCTATTTCTAAAGTGATCGGTGACTATCCCTTAAACATTTGATATCATATTATTTAATTGAAAGTAGAGACGATAACTAAAATAATTTGTGGTGACTATCCCTTAAACATTTGATATCATATTATTTAATTGAAAGTAGAGACGATAACTAAAATAATTTGTTTTATCTGTGAAGATAAAAATGTTTTATAAAAGAACTAGAATTTAGTCTAATGACAAAGGCACATGATTTCTATTTGAGAGATCATGAGTTTGAAATTCGGAGGGGATCGAGAGATCTTTTGTTATAATAACAATGATATTAAATAGTTTGGTAGTTTAACCTCCAACTTAACTAAACGAAAAAATATTTTATAGCATTAGTTTTTTTTTTTTTTGAGTAAAGGTTGGAGATCAAGCCACCCAACTATTTAATATATTTGTTATTACAATAAATGATATTTCTCCAATTTGAATTTCAAACCCATTACTCTATGACCTCTCACATAGATGCCATATGCCTTAACCACTATGCCAAAGGCTAGTTCTCTTTTTCAAGTTTTCTTCTGATATTTTCATTATTAATAATAATACCCTCATAAATAATAATTTCTGTCGTTTTTTTTGCCTTCACATATATTCACATATCTAATAAAAAAATTAAAATGGCTCAAATATTAATTTCTGCTATTATACAAAAAAGGCGGACCAATCCCTTGGCGCCTCTATCCGAATTCCAAAGGAGATCAGAAAATTCTCAACTTGTTCATGTATTGTCAACAATTGAAGAGTATGTCATAAACAAAACGACAATCCTACTAAAAAAATCCCTTTGACAGTTTGTTTGACCTAAGGGCTAAGGTCGGAGATATTTCGAAGAAATTAAGTCCGGTATGAGACGCAGAAATTTAAAATATTTTAAAAAATGTGGTTTATAAGACACACACGTAGTTGGAGTACAATTGGAGTGATTTCGAACTTATTTAGGTCTTTTGGTGAAATTTATTTTAAATTCATTGAATTTTAAATGATAAATTCAAATTATTAAATTCATGAGTTATACATTTACATATAAAATTTATAAAATTTTGAAATAATGTTGTACAAAATCAAGCAGTCAAAAACTAGTAAACAAATATATATTTAATAAAACTAACTTGTAAATTTAATTTCTTTTTTTGACCTCTTAATTAACTTAATACTAAATTAATTTATAAATTTTGTATGAAAATACATCACCCATGTTAAAATTCCTATTTTAGTTTTCATCTTTTTGTATAGGACCTATGTTAGTATGATGTTATCTGTGATGTTTAATGAACTGGATAAGTATCTAGTACCAGTGGTTTGGTACCTGTACTTGATGACTAATGTATGTTTTTGTTAGTTTACAGAAATCGACTTTAACAAAAATAAATAAATAAATAACATCACTCGTAATGTTGATCGATTTTAATCAGAAAGGTGAATGTCACTCCTCTCTCTTCTCTTTCCATTCTCTGAACCTCAGTTACTGCCTGTACCAGTACAACTGGTATGGAGGTACCCTACCCCTATATTTGCCACAAAATCACTCTCTGGAGCGAACGTCTATTTACTTTGACACCGATATTAATGTATATGCAGCAATTAATGCTAAACTAGAGCAGTCGATCGTCCTATGGGGACCGCATTTATACATACATAGCAATGTTGTGGGGGTTCAGCTTCAACTGATTCTCAGATAATGGAGGAACAGTCCATAACTATTTGATCACCCCGTGGGAACTAAATACCTTTCTCATTCAGTTACCAATTCAACTTAACCGTGATCTAGATAAAATTGAGAAATATAAATATAAAACCATCATAACATCTAGATCTAGATAATTTCCCATAAAAAAAATTTAAAATTAGTTATTTTCCATCTAAACTCATTATTTGATCAATATCACCATTTCTTAATTTAATCATTTACAAACAAAAAATATGTTAATAAAAGTAAAACATTAGAAGGACAATTTTACCCTTCTTTTTTACCATATCCTTTAACAGAATAATACAACAAAAACATCAGAAAAAGCACGAAATTAACAAATGAAGAAAAACTACAACACATTACATTGTTTGTATTGAATTGAATTTCTAATTACACACATTACAAGGTTATATATGTTTGTGGGATATGTTTTTTTATAATATAAATAGACTGCAGTAAATAATGCAACTGAGAGCTGCTCGGTTGAGGAAATATTTCTACTCATTTCAACGGTTTGGATTTGTCATTTGAAGTCAATATGATTAGAGGCTTGGTGAACTTACGAGTACCCTAGTTTTATTCATACATTAATATTTTCCAAAAGGCAAGAGAAGTTGTTTTTATCCCATTAATTGCAGCCCCTGTCGTAAGGAGAGCTCAATTTCTTTTAGTCAATTAACCCAACAAAAATCGCACAATCTCTGTGTGTGTTACCAAGAATGCAGAAAGTATCTTGTTCGAAACAACAAATACAGAGAATCACTTTGACCGAGATCAACAGAGGAATAAATACTATTCAATGGAAAAATATATAGGTATAATATAGGATGCAAAAATTTCAAATGAAACGGGATAAAATAGGAACCACTGAATTGTGAAAATTTTGGATAAGAAACGACTCGGTGTTAATTTGTTTAAATAATAAATTTTAAGAAAAAGATAGATACAGTCACTAAATATCATAGAATGACACAAATCTCTCTCTATATATAGAAACCATTTGGGTGGTTATTACTTGCCACTACCACCAAGGAAACCACTGCAATTAAGCGGGATTCTACGTACATTTCTACATGGCAATGAAAGCTCTTCAAATGCTCTGTATTATCTTCCTACTTTTTAGTGCCTCTTTTGTTTTTCCTTCTGCAGAGGGCCTCCGATCCCTGGAAGAAAGCAAGGCTGGTGATGATCTTGCTCTTTCTATTTCTCTACTAAGTTCAAATTTTCGATACACATACAAAAAGGATGTGTTTATTTATAATTTGCATTAATTTATATATCAATTACAGGTTCAATTATAATTGACACAACTCAACTCAATGAAATTTTCTTATTCTACATTTTGCAAATAAATAGTTATAGTTAGGTGACTTGACCTTCAATCTTTATCCAAAACAAATGGTATATTTCTAGCTAGTTAATAATTGTCATCTCCGTATTTTCAGTCCGGACTAATATTTTTATATTTTGTATGATTCAGCTATAATATATCCACTAAATCCAAAAGCTGTCCGACCACACACAAAACGCTGCACTTCAATATACAAGTGCCCTGGGGGGCCTCCAGAAGCAAAGCCATGAATGCTTAATTCATAATTAGACAAAAGAGTTGAAGAACAATATATGGAACAACAAATGTATGCGTATAAGGACCTATATTTGTATGTTGTTATCTGTGATGTTCTATGAACTGGATAAGTATCTGGTACCAGTACTTGATGACTGATGTATGTTTTTGTTAGTTTAATGAAATCGGTGGAGTATTCTACTTTAATACAAAAAAAAAACATGAATTTTTGATGTAGATTGATTTTAACAGTTGAAATCATCATTTAAAATTATCACTTGAAATCAATTCGATAGGTTTCGAAGTTAAACTCATCAAGGACTTGATGCGCTTAAAAATTCCTTAGTTCTAATTTATGTGGTTGATCACTATATGTGGATGTCGAATACAATATATTATTATTATTTGTCTGAAAAAATGTTTTAAAGTTTAGTTACTAAATAAAAAATTTCAAAAAAATAAATCCAAGAAAAAATAATATATACTAATATAATGCTTTGCATCTGTTAAAATTTTTAAATTTAGTTTAATTTTCAATTATTTATGTCTAAGCAGATGAAATGCACGCAGTCCTAAACCGCATAAGCATATGCAAACCACATAATTGACAACTGTACAACATTATTACATTAATTAGAAAATGGAAATTTGAGATGCGAGGGTCAAAACTATAACAAAAATATTGTTATCTTATTGTTTCACTACAATTCAATTACTCCTCTTATATGTTCCAGTAATTAAGAGTATGTTGGCTATTTTAAAATTTTGTATGGACACATTAGAAATTTTCTCTATAATTAACTACCAAATGCACTCTGATACACCTACCTACCGATTGGGGTGTTCAAACGGTCGGTTCAGTCGAAACCGAACTAAAATAATCAAACTAAACTTTTTTCGGTTTTAAAAAATAGAACAGGACAGAACCGATTAAACTTATAAACCAATTAAGAACCGTACTGAACAAACCAAAAAATTTCAAACCGAAGTACACCTATTTGTGCCATTATTAACGAAAATTACACATGTTCATACAAAAGTTCTTCAATTCCTTACAAAATATGTAGATGCTCTAAAATATTTAAACTTGAACCAATATAATTAGGTTGGTTCGGTTTAGTCAGTTTTGAAAAGTCTAAACCAAACCGATCCATTTAAACAAAAAAACCAAATAATTTAAACTAAAATTTTTCAGTTTGATTGAAAACCGAACAAACTGAACCGTTTGAACACCCCTACCTACCGAATGAATCCCAATTATTTTAAACGTAGAGCAGGCATCTAGACCACAGGGAGTATCTAGAGATTAGTAAAACAGAGGGTTTTCAAAAATTTAAATGCTTGCCTTTGGGATTTTGAATTTGCATCCTCTGAGATATCTCAAAGTTGGAGTTGATCTAAGGAATATGCAGACCGTTCAAATGATCTATACACGAATTTTAAAGCACACTAATACTGTCCCCATGCATTTTGAATAGGCACAAAAAGAAATTTGTTCAGTTTTAGATAAGCTCAAAATTTGAGGTATCTCAGAGGATATGGAGATACTGACATACTGGCCTACTGGGCATATATATCAAAATAAAATTGAGAAATATAAATATAAAACCATCATAACATCTACATCTAGATCTAGATAATTTCTCATAAAAAAAATTAAAATTAGTTATGTTCCATCTAAACTCATTATTTTATCAATATCACCATTTCCTAATTTAATCATTTACAAATAAAAAATATGGTAATAAAATTAAAACATTAGAAGGACAATTTTACCCTTCTTTTTTACGATATCTTTTATCAAAATAATAAAACAAAAACATCAGAAAAAGCACGAAATTAATAAAAGCAGAAAAACTAAAACACTCTCGCATTTGGTCTGGTACACGGTATTGCTACAGTTACCAGTACCAGCTCTCATACTATATTACTTTCAAAGACAGAAAGACATTAAATTATTTGTATTGAATTGAATTTCTAATTACACACATTACAAGGTTATATATGTTTGTTGGATATGTTTTTTTATAATATAAATAGACTGCAGTAAATAATGCAACTGAGAGCTGCTCGGTTGAGGAAATATTTCTACTCATTTCAACGGTTTGAATTTGTCATTTGAAATCAATCTGATTAGAGGCTTGGTGAACTTACGAGTACCCTAGTTTTATTCATACATTAATATTTTCCAGAAGGCAAGAGAAGTTGTTTTTATCCCATTAATTGCAGCCCCTGTCAGCTCAATTTCTTTTAGTCAATTAACCCAACAAAAATTGCACTATCAAACTGTAAAGAGTTCAGAATTATCACTTATTCTCTGTGTGTTACCGAGAATGAAGAAAATATCATGTTCGAAACGACAAATACAGAGAGTCACGTTGACCGAGATCAACAGAGGAATAAATACAATTCAATGGAAAAATAAATAGGAATATATATAGGATGCAGAAATTTCAAATGCAACGTGATAAAATAAAATAGGAACCACTGATTTGTGGAAATTTTGGATAAGAAAGGACTCAGTGTTAATTTGTATAAATAAATAAATTTTAAGAAAAAGATAGGTACAGTCACTAAATATCACACAGTGACCCAAACCTCTCTCTATATATAGAAACCATTTGGGTGGTTATTACTTGCCACTACCACCAAGGAAACCACTGCAATTAGTTAAGTGGGATTCTACTTCTATATGGCAATGAAAGCTCTTCAAATGTTTTGTATTCTCTTCCTACTTTTCAGTGCCTCTCTTGTTTTTCCTTCTGCAGAGGGCCTCCGATCCCTGGAAGAAAGTAAGGATGGTGATGATCTTTCTCTCTATTTTCTTGCTGCATGTGTTCAAACTTTGAATCATACAATGGAAATTTTCTCTGCTAAGATATCTTATTGAGTTTTTGTTGTTTGTTCTTATGTGTTTTTAGCTGTTGTATGAACTATTGTATTTAGTTTTGGTACCTGTTTTAGGTATCAGATCCAGTACTTGTGATTTCAATTTGAAATCGGTGGATTCATCCACTGTTCTTCAAAAGAAATTATAATTTGCATTGGTATATATATCGGTTACAGGTTCAATTATAATTGACACCACTCAATGAATAGAGATAACTTATTCTACATTTTGCAAATAAATAGTTATTATTAGTAGTTTGATTTCCAATCTTTATTCAAAAAATTAGTTTAATTCTAGCTAGTTAATTTGTCTCCTCCATATTTTCAGTCCGGACTAATAGTTTTGTATTTTGTATGATACAGGTATAGTATATAATCCATTAAAACCAAACCCGCCCAAAACACCACCTGGTCGACCATACACCCGACCCTGTGGAAGCAATCTCTATTGCCCAAGCCGGCCTCCAGTAGCAAAGCCATGAATGCTTAATTCATAATTAGACAAAAGAGTTGAAGAACAAATGTATGCGTATAAGCTTTAAGTAATATATATATATGTAACATGGAAAAATAAAGAGGGGAGACTTCGTAAAGTGTACATGCACTACGCATGTTATATGTCTATGTTGAATAAATTACTGACGAGTTGATAAAACTTGAGTTGTGAAATTAATGTAATTTGTACTCCTTTTAGCGATGGAAATAATCCTCTATTTACTTTATTATTTCTTATGGTAACACAACCGTTAATCATTGCTTTTTGAGAAAAAAAAAATAGAATTCTAACCTTTAAATTCTAATTAATGTCCTTAAAGATCTCTATTTGAATTTTTTCTAAATTATACTTAATATTCATAAAGAATTCTATTTGAATTTCAAATATGCGACTCACATATACATACAGAGAAAATTAGTTTTTTTCACTAAATAAAAAATATTCTTAATCAAGAAAATTGTTTTTTTTTCTTACTGGTTTACATTATTCAAGAAAACTATTTACAGAGTTATGTGATAACATTTATCAAATTTAAAATAATTGGAAGAAGCATCTAGATGCATATTTGAAAAAAAATGTATTTTTGAAAATGGTATCAAAGTCCTAATTACATAAATGCTACAACATAATTACAATAACAAACGAACCATTAGCCTTATAACTTCTGTTGTAAATTGCATAATGATGCTACAATATTGCAACCTTTTTCAAAAATTGGGCTCAATTGCATGCTTTGTTTTCATTGGGCCGGGGGCCTCAATTATGGTTTATGGATTCAAATGTTAGTTTGAAGCACAAGTCATAACATGGAAACCTCAACCAATTAATTTTCCTCATAACATATGAAAAATAGGTAAGGATTAAATTTTGCCACAAAAAAAAATGAATTTCTGGATTTGTTTTTCGAAATTTTAACTTTTTAGTACCTGTCAACCACTTTGCTAATGTACAAATTGAGCTTGCAAAACCAATATACATTTTTTTTTATATAAATTAAATTTGTTAATCTTTAATTAAATTTCTTTCTTTACCTGTTACATTGTAAAAGCTACACCTCTCCACCACTGTGTGCTTTTGTCAATTGTCCTGACAATATCAATTGTTGTGTGCTAACCAATTTAATACCTGAAAGATTCAAGACATGATGAGTTACCAAAAAGAATTGACATCCTGTCTTTCACTAATAGGTATTAAATTATTTAGTCAGGCTGAGCCAGTAAACTTGGAGAAAGATTTAACAACACTTTTTTCACTTCATGCAGCGCATTGACAATAGATTCAAAACATGACTGCATATGACTCGTGAGCTGCATAAAGCAAAATTTTCTCTGTCAATATCTTTACCCAGAAAATTTGATATCCTGATTCCATGATTTACAAGTATTTGATAACTGCATGTGGGGTCCATAAAAACCTGCTCCAAAGCAGGATGTCTCTGGTAAAGGGAAAGTAGCTGATGAAGGTGACTGTTTTGTTGATTTTTCTTAACTAAGACCGATATGTATGTCTTTGGATTTGAATCATTGAACAATTTTTTTCTTTCTAATTTTACTGTTTTCAGTACTTTCTATTGTCATGCACCAGACAAATTCGAAAATCCCAAAAATTCACCAAAAAGTACGAAAAAATTCTCAAATTTCCACACTAAGAGTAAGAACATCCTCAACCCAATTAACAATTTTGCAGTTGTAGAGCACCTCACTGTTACTTTTTGTCCATGTACTTGATCCTCTCTTAATATATTCATTAACAAATAAAATTTGGGTCCAGTTGAAATCCAGGTTGGTACTGAGTAAATTTCAAAAATTGCTATGGTTGATTATATGCTAAATATGTGGTATTGTCAGAAAAAATTCAATTAAAGGTCACTGGAGATGTCCATGAACAATGATTGGTACACTTAAAAATGACTGACAAATGAAAGGATTGAACAACGAAAGAGCACAACAATTCACCACACAGAAACTAAGCTAAATTCGAACTAATATACATTTCATTAACAGCCTCAAAGGTTGGAGGATTTATCACACATAACTGATACAACATTTCACCTATACCAGTAGAGGGTCAATCAAGTTGCAGTTAAATTGTGATTAAACTAGTACAACATCTGTACCAGTAATAATCCTGAGAAGCTCCCTGAACGGGTACTGTACTTTTAAGAGCCATAGTTCATTACTGACAGTGCAATATATGAAGCTCCCTGAACAGGTACTCTATTATTGATTGATTTACAAAAAAAAATATATATATATATATATATATATATATATCAATGTCCGAAATTAGTAAACTAGAGTACAATAACTCAAACTGGTACACCAACATATACCAGTACTGAGCACAAGATGAAACTAGAAAGACCAGATAAAAAATACTTAGATCTAATGAAATCTATGCAAACAGGCTCTTGAACAGGCCAATTGCACAAATTTGTGTCTGTTGGAGTGGTGCTTGAATTAAAACTTAGGCCCTCCACTTTGGAAATTTTGCTCATTAGCCCTTTAAAATTGCAACTATTATTTTTATCTACAAGAAACTCAACTCAAATGCTATTAAAATTAAGTAGAAAGAGCTACTAGATGGTACATTATTTTGTCTAAAGAGGTCTTACAAAATCATCAAATATCCTATTGTTCAAACAAATGTTCTACCCAGAAGAAAGTAAGAAACATAAAATTTTCCTTTGCAACTCATATTATGTGACTGTATTTAACTATGTTCTGGTCATTTTTTCGTTTCATATTTTCATATCCAATTGGAAAATTATTTAAGTGACACTTTTAAAACTTTTTAATAACCCTCCTCCTCTTGTCCGGGCTTGGGACCGGCTACATCATTTTGATATAGGCGGAGTTAAAAGTTTGAAATGTTAGTATCACTCAAATTTAATTTAAAAAGAAATGTACAGAGAAACTAATAAATTGGAAACGAGGAGAGATATATACCTATGCAACAGCAATATGGCCAATGTTGGTGGGGCCAATGTTTTTGTATTGGGGAGTCATTTGACTCGTTGTAGTTTGTTTTGGTTATCAATGAAATTGTTAGTTGGCAAAAGCCACTAACCTTCAAAAAAAAAAGAAGTTATAGAAAGATCAACGGTTGCAAATTGTAACAGAAATAATAGAGAAATGAAATAAAAAAAAAGAGACACAAGACTCCCAAGAAAACTCCCTTCCCACCTGAATATATTTCATCTCATAAATTCTTTTACAATGATAATTTTCAGCTCACTGTTACAATAGGGAGGTGCTTTCTAAATAGCCCTAGCACAATATCTCAAAAAGCTATCTTTCCCTGTTATTCTATATTTCATACCATATTCATATTCCTAATCAGCACAGAGCAATATCACACACAGCTAGCCTAAAAAATCCTTCTTCTTCTGGAGATATTAGAGATACAACCAGCTACCTTATTGCCATATACGCCAATGCAAATGAGAGCCTAATCAATTGTCAGAATTCAGAAGCTGGAAAACCATAGAGCATGAAACAAGTAAAAATTAGGCAGAAATGTAATGATGCTTACATGATAGAGTCAGAGAGCTTTGTCCAGGGAAATTCTCTTGCTATCCCGATAAAAATAAATGAGCGAAGTAGGCAATTCCGGGACTTCTTCCAGCAAAGTAGCTCTGTTAAAGTAAAGTTGTTTAAGGGCGGTGAGCTTTACCATTGTACTAGGCAATGACCGCAGCGAGCTTGCATCCTTGATGATCAAATCACTGAGGGTACTACTGTTTTGTAACAGCCAGTGCTCGGGTAGGGCCTCCAACCCTGAACACTCATCAACTTGTAGATAACTAACAAATCTTAGGCATCTAAGTGGTTCAATAAGAAGGAGACTGAGGTGATCAATGGACAGGAATCTGATCTTTAAAGAGACCAAGTTGTTTCCTGTGTTGACAGTATGTGCTTGTGGCATAGATGAAATTTCAATGAGCTTGTCGCACCCACGGATATTCAGACTACTGAGCGATGTAAATGCATTTTCAGAGGAAGGGATACAAGTAATATTTGCACTGTTTTGAATAGAAAGTGTAGCAAGTTTAGAGAGCTGTGATGCTGACTCTAGCAATGACACATCAAGTTCACCACAGTTTCCAATTCCAAGGGATTCTAGGTTCACAGGTAGGATAATGCTTTGGTTATCACCTGTTATCAGATTTGGGCTTCCCTTTATAACTAAGTGTTTTAGTGACCCAAAGTTCCCAAATGCACCGGTTGGTAGCTGAACCAGATCATTACAGTCTTCTATGGCTAATTTCTCAAGCCCTCGTAAATCTATGTTTTCTTGCTGCAGAAATCCATTCAAGGATGTTAATCTGGGACAGTTGTATATCTCCACATCCCTGAGTGATGCTTTTAGGGATGATGATGTAGGACTGCTCGAGCGAGAATTTTGGAAATATTCTGGAAGATCACTCACTCCCACGTTTCTAATGGTAAAACCATTTAGAGAAAGGGGAATTTTAGGCAATTTGTTCAGGTTTGGGCAAATTATACTATATTGAGAAAAGTCATATCCAAAGTTTAAGTATTTCAAGCATGCTAGCTTCTCAAATCGTTCTGTTGGCAACTGTAATATCCGATTACAGTTGTTGATGATTAGTTTCTCAATAGCTTGTAAATCTAGGTCCTCTTGCTGCATAAATCCATTCAATGATATTAATTTGAGACATTTGATAATCGTTACTTCTCTAAGCAATGATTTCATACATGATGTTGCCGGTGCTGTAATGCTAGATCCATGGTGCATATCTGGAAGGGAATTAAGTCCCACATTCTGTACTTCAAATTTGAAAAGAGAAAAAGGAATGGCTGGTAATTTGGCCAGGTTTGGACATTCTTTGATTAAAAGTTCTTTTAGATTTGGAAAGCCATAACAACTTTGTGATCCTGCCCAGGATTCCCATTTTGGCATCTTGACACAGTGCAATCGTTCCAAAGAAGGAAAAGCACAATCACTTGTGCTATCACATGAATAGTCCACTTCTTTTACTTCAGGCAAATTTATAAGAGAAAGTTGTTTCAGATGTGGTATTTTTCCAAGAAATGGTAGTGTTTCCCAATGATGACAGTTATAAAGTTTGAGGGATGATAGGCATAGATGAGATGAATCCCTCATCCAATTTGGAGATTTGTTTCCATTATAATACTTAATGGTCAATTCCTTGAGATTTTGATTGGGTTGGAGGTTATCAATGACTTGCTCAGGATTATTAATGACTTGTTCAGGGTCATTAGAATTGTTCCCTCTAGTCCAATTTAGGGATAGTGAATTAAGACTTTCCTTTTTGGATAGGTTGGCATTCGTTGCTTCAACAGGATCGCCTACATTATTAATTTCCTTAATAGAAAGACTTCGGAGATTGTTTAATATCTCTAGTTCATCTATATGGTGACCACTCTTCCGTCCAACAAAAAAATCTAACTCTTGTAGAGAGGTCAACTTGTGTACTCCGTGAATGTTTTTCTTCAACTTTTCTGGAATGTTCATGTAGCGTAAACTAACAAGATTGGTAATTCCAGTTGTTTCAACATCCTCATCAACTGAATCTTTATCCTGAAAAATGATCATATCTAGTACTTGTAGATGGTAAAGCTTATAAATTGAATTAGGAAGCAAATATCTATATGATTGGTATATACATAGGGAGACCTTTAGAAAGCGAAGATGCAACAAACTACCAATCTCCTCCGATAGTTCACATCTACCTCCTCCTTGTATGACCAACAAACGCAAAGTTTTCTTAAGTGAACCATTTGGGGGAACAAATCGATCTCGATTGATGCGATCTTCAGACAAGGTTATTACCAAGGTGCGTAAATTTCTAAGATTGAATATCATTTCAATTTTACTTTCAGGAACAGAGACATGTTGTGCAGTTATAGGTATATTATCAGATTTACCATTTGGTTCTACTCTGCAACATTCTCCTTCTGATACATTCTGCGCCAAATCATGTATCAAATCATGCATAACATAGTGATCAAACTGTTGTTCAAAGAAAGATTTTCTACAAAGGTGATTGAAGTACTCTTCTCCAATATCTTCTGAACTTTCTTCTCCACGCAACACTTGGCGTATGAATCCAGAGGCCATCCACAGTTTGATCAACTCATCTTTGTTGAACTCATGATCTTGAGGAAATATACTGCAAAATCTAAAGCATTCTTGCAGATGTGCTGGTAGATGGTAATAGCTCAATTTCAGCACATCAGCCACATCCTTCGCTTGCTCTAAGTTGATCAGTGAATCATGGTTCAAAATTCTTTTCCAATAATTGGAATTCATGTTTGAATTCAGTAAGCTTCCAATCACCTTTGTTGCTAGGGGGCTACCTCGGAGCTTCTTTACAATATCATTTCCGATCTTCTGCAAATCCTTATGATTATTAGGGTTATATCCGGAAAATGCATACTTATTAAACAGTTCTAACAACTCTTGCTCTTTCAGGCCTTCTAATACTCGAATTTCTTGTTCCACATTTAGCACGCGAGCTAACATGTTAGCCACTGATTTCATTCTAGTTGTAAGTAAAATTTTGCTTTCCTGTTGTACAAATCTCAAGGGAGCAATTAATAACTCCCAATCATGTATTTTGTCATCATTCCACACATCATCTAGAACAAAAAGAATTTTCTTTGAAAGTACCTTTTCTTTCAACTTTATCTGAAGGAAATTTAAGGATTCAGTATCATGACATTTTTCACCCAGTTCTTCAAGGATTTTTCTTGTTATATCTACAATACTAAAGCTTGTTGAAACACAAACCCAAATTGTTTTGTTAAATTGGTTCTCTCTACTAGTCTCCTCAAAGATTAACTGTGCAAGAGTGGTCTTCCCTAATCCACCCACCCCCACAATACATAAGCTAGAGATATTTCCATGAGATGCCGGTTTCTTTAACCATTCAATTATCACGGCCCTCTCAGTCTCACGGCCAACCACTTTGGTTTCAGTTAAAAAGGAAGTAGTCTCTCGACTAGAAGTGTAAACATTGTCATTATTTGGTTTTGCAAAGCCTAGTGCTGTAGCAAATTGGAAGAAGAGGCCAATATCTGCAACAGCCAGATTTAACATTTGCACAGCCTTCCTCAACCTCTTCAATGTGTCTTTACTAATTTTAGAACCAGGAAATTTTCTCTTCAGTGAACCAATTATTGAAGTGGAAGACCCACTCACCTGGTCTCGAGCTTTCACCATGTCTTCCAACTCCTGGTATTTGAGTTCATCAAGCACATCTTCTGCAGCTAAGAAAGCTTCTTTGAATTGCTCTAGCCAAGCATTCACTCCTGAATTCGGGTGCTTCAATTTGAGCGCCTCGCCAACACTCATGACAGCTGCAATCTTGGGAAGAGCTGCTTTCACCGTTTGTAACTCGGATTCAGTATCAGCAGGCAGCATATGCTCGCCCAAGTAGAAGGAAGCCGTGTCGACTAGGTTGCTAATGATTGCAGACCCGACCCATTCACCAATGGTTGAAAGAGCTAACTCCATGGAGATTTTCTTCTTCTTACTATCTCTCTATTTTTTTTCTTTTCTTTTTTCCTTTTTTTTGTTTTTTTTTTTCTAAGTAGCAGGGTTTCTGTGGCCAGAACCAGAAAAAGAAACACTAACAATTTGTATAAGTAGGTTTTTGGATGAAAGATGAATTGAGAGATTGAGATTCCAAAAGCAAAACGATGGGCTAATTGACAAAGGAACTCAAGTACCAAAAGAATGATTTTTTGAGAGAGAGAGAGAGAGAGTCTGAGAAACAGAAAGTGAAGACAGTAAAGATAGCAAAAGAGATGAAGATTCTCGGATGTAATGCAAGGCAATTTTTTTTTTTTTTTTTTCAACTAGCAACCGATGTTGTGTACAGAAAAAGAAAAAACACTAACAATTTGTAGTAGATTGAGAAATTGAAAGAAAGATGAAAGGTGAATTGAGAAATTGAAAGAAAACACTAGCAACCGATTTTTTTTTTGTTTTTTTTTTATTTTTTAAATGAAAGATGAACTGAGAAATTGAGATTTGAAGTGAACAAAAACAGGCTAACAAAGGAAGTGAATTAGCAAAAGACAGATTGTATGAGAGAGAGATTGAGATCTGAGAAAACGAGTGAAAGACAGTAAAGGTTGTGAAAGGGAAGAAGTTATAATATTGGCGATCAGAACATCTGTGGCATGCACAAACTTAACATCATAGGTCGTAAACAGTAAACAGTTAATAAACCCATCAGCCTTCAGGAAAACTACAAGTACATCGTCAGTGACCCAATACACGGTAAATTCATTATTCTGAAGCACTGTATATTGAAAAACAATTAAGTTGGGTACTTTCGTCGCTTGTAGGTTGGAGGCATCTCCAATGGAATCATTACTCTGAAGTGCATATTTTTCATTATTTTCAGTCATTCTGTACCAAGGAATCATTACTCTGAAGTGCATATTGAAAAACAACTTGTGTTTACAAAAATGATATAATTAGTTCGTTGTTCAACATTTCAACATTTTACAGGATAGTGAATGATGTTGTATTATTTGGTAACGAATAATTTGGTATTATTGTGTCTTAGTCAAATTTTTCATATATAATCAGAGGTATCGGTAGTAATTATCGTATTATTATCTACAAATTAACTCCAACTCTTATACCAGATGTTCAAATATTGTAGTTTAAAATGATGTGCTTAATTAAGTGGGCAATTCTTCAAACACTTCATGCCGTGTATTTTATCCATATCATTTTCAAAAAAATAATTAAACATATACCATAGTTTCAAACAAAAATCTTTTGTATTTGTGTTACATCAAATCAAACCGACATGAATTCAAACCCCCTGAACCCTGATACACGATCACATGGGGGAGACTGAAATTTTATTATATTTAATCTAAAATTTTATTTAATATTAATATTTGATATTATATTTATTCAATACTAATCTATTATTTAAATTAATATTATATTACATTCAATATTTAAACCAATATTTATTTAATAATAATATAATATAATATTATATTTATTTAATACTAATCAAATATTTTATTTAATATTATTTTAATATTTAAACTAATTCTAATTGAGAGGAATGAAAATTATTTTTTTATTAATATCACTAATCCTACTAGCTCTATTCTTGTTATTTCACCATTTCTTTGGATTAGTAGAATAGAGCTATTCTTGAGCTATTCTAATTTTTCAATTTGTGTTTGGATGACTCAAGAATAAGAATAGTGGAGCTAATTCAAAAATAGCTCTATTCTTGCACCATCCAAATGCAACCTAAGTGTCCTCCACTATTGTAGAATAATAGATACTATGTGGCATTCACAGAGTTAAAATTCATGCATTATATGAATACAAGTAGTTGGTAAAGGGAAAGTAGAAGAGTTAGTGACTCGCTACACTGTCAGAAAATACTGTTTTTTGGAACATTAATTGCTTCAATAACTTTAGTCCTGTGAGAAACACTTTATTCCATCAAAGGCAGCAGACCCTTGTCCTTTCCTTTTATTTTATGTAATAGCTAGCTTCATTGCTACGCTGCGCACAACCATTTTTTTTTTTTTAACATTAGTTAGTGTACATGGGTGAGATTCTTTTGTGCTTTTCCTGTATGGTGCCATTACAATGTCATTTGACAAGTCATGATATTAGGCTCACAATACTTTACAAATTTTCTAATGTTGCCACTGTTACTAATATCTTACGAGTATAGGAGTGTCAATGGGTACGATACGGGTCGAATGGAGATATTTTCATACTCATACTCATTAAAATTAATATTATCCATATCCGTTAAGAATTTATCTTATCATACCTTATACATACTTGTTATGATTAACGGATAACGAAACGGTAATGGACGAGTAACAGATAATACTAATATAATGATTTTATTACAAATAAACTATCTAACAAATCTACATACACAATCATAATCACAAATATCTCTTCTAACAATTTCAATTTGTTAACTATATAATAAAACATTCAAATATAAAAGTAATAACATAATATTCTTCTTATAACAAAATGCATACATTTTCTCACAATATCTAATTATTGCTCAAATATTGTCTTATGAAATGACGCGGAAATCAATTTCACCATCAAGAAGAATAGATTCTGATATGGATGAGAGTACTCCAACTTCATTTGAAGATTCATCTGTTCATAATATATTTAAGTTAGAAAAAAAATTAAAATAAATGAAAAAGTAATTGATGATTGAATCACTATATTCTCTTAAACTGAAACAGCTTGCATCAGATTTCTCAAGGATATACTATGAATATATATATATATTTAATAATTGTACATAATGGAATCAAATGTTAGAAGTAAGAATGTAACAAGTGACAAAATTGATACATATTCATTAGAACTTCTTATATCCAAATTCGATTAAAATGACATTTTATTCCACTATAAATGACCATGCAAGAGGTTACATTTGAGACATAAATTAGCGTTGATATATCTCTAGGCAATACGCAGTAGCCAGTAGGTGTATCCAATAGGGAATAGGCCAATACAATTTAGTTGTCTTCTAATTTGGAATTTGTATGGACTGCAATCTCCAATTGATACAACAATATTAAAAATTGAGAAATAAATATAATATTGATTGATATATAATTTATTTTATATAATTACCCATTACCCAACTGGTACAATATAGCCTCTACCCGTTTATCTAACGAGAAAAAATATTTGTCCATACCCATACTCATACCCAATAAGCTAACGGAAAAAAAAACTTACTCATACTCGTTTTATTGGATACGATATGGGTAGGGTAAACGGGTAAATAGGTGTCATTGACACCCCTAACCGGTTCCTTATTATTAAGCTTCTAGAAAAAGAACAAAGAACTTATGGATCTCATTTTCATAGGTTGTTTTAAAATAATTGTTTTAAAAGAACAAAGAAGTAATTGATTTAAGCAACATTGTTTTAAAATAATTCGTAATTTTTATTTATATTTTATTATAACAAAAATTATGGAATTCGAATATGCAATTATGTCAAATGAAATTTATTTTAAATGATTTTTTATTTATATTTTATTAGTTTAAAATAAAAAAAATAGCAAAAAATATATATCGCTTCGGACCTGACTGGACCCGTACCCACCCGAACCAACCCGCGTACCTGTGCTACCCAGTGGTTTAGCAAGGTAAGGGTCAGACTTTAGAAATTAAACCCATGCTATCCGGACTGAGCAACCCGCAGACCCAAGCAACCCATGCCTGTGCGGGTTTGACCTAAACCAGCCCTGTCTGACCTGTTTTCAATACACTAATCCAGCATACATACTTTATTATCGTGTCTCAAGGAATACATTGAAGGATTTTTTTTAATAAATCATAAATAGAAAAAAAAAATAACAAACTAATTTGATGGTTTTAACACTACTAGAATCCCCAATATTAGCAACAGCAAGATTTCGGTTGTAGCAACGGCATGCCCTTGCTACAAGCCCGAAAAACACCATTAGCAAGCACTGCGCTTGCAATAACTACCGTTGGTTAAAGCCTCCATGCAAATACTTAGTTTCAGACTTGTTTCAAGGGCTTACGCTTGTTAATACTTTTTCCTAAGCTTTTGCATGAGCCGCCCTTGCAAAAAGTACGCTTGCAAATACTTTTAGAGTTGACACCCAACAAGAGCATTTGCAAAGATGTCAAGCGTGGGTCCCATCTGAGTATTAGTAAGGCTAAGGAACATGGGTCCCATCTAGTTATTTGCAAGAATAGCGAACGTTGACCCCACCTAATTATTTGCAAGGATAGCGAATGTGGATCCCACCTAACTATTTGCAAGACTAATGAATGTGGGTCCCACCTAATTATTTGTAAAGATATCATCGATACTTTTTGCATGCTCCAATTCTAAAATCCTCCCTCCCTGTACCAATCAAGTACCAACCCAACAATATGTTACATTTTCATTGAACTAGATTTACATAAACACATTGAAATATAGAAATAGCATTTAATAAGCATTAATCATCATAGTACAATTATCATACATTGTATCAAAATACCAAAAACTATTACAACAATAATACTAAAATGAACTTCTAAATATACCCAAAATATATCCACTGACCCATTAAAAGAAATTTACAAAATAGTTTACAATCAAGAAATTAGTTGCATAATTCTGAAATGTGCCATTAGCAACAATTATCGGAAGCAGCATTTAAGAACGTTCAAGATAGTCTTTCCAATCGTATACCTAATGAAATCAACAATCAAAATATTAAATAATGAGTATTTGAGAGAGCAATATTGAGGAAAAACAATGCTATTTTTTTTTCAAAACTTAATACTCAGGTTAATATCTCAAAAGCTTAATAATCTCAACAACCAATTGACCACCAATTATTGATAATATCTCAAAACTTAATCATCAGGTTTTAGATAAGGAATTGACAACCGATTACTAATAATCCTCCCATTAACAATAATCAGATGTTTTGGTTAGTATATATATTAAACATCTATATAGAATGAAATATTGCAACAGAACTAGCAAAGGGCAATTTGATATTATTTTTACCTTTATTCAAGCGAACAGACAAGTTTACGCAAATCCAAAAGCCCAGCTTTAAGCTCTGTCTATCTATCAAATCAATGACCATTACTTTTAATGGTAATTAATCAATAACTCGGTAACAAAAAAATTAAGATTACTCTCGTAGCAATCTTCTCTGTAGCAATAGTCTGTTTTCTTTCTCGCTCCTCAAATGCTCTGAATATTCTGAAATGTCAGAACAAACTTATGTGGGAATATTTTGTTGAAAATAATCCAAGTCATCAGGTGTCTCCATATGGCCCGCATGGATAGGGACACGGCCCGCACAGATAGGGACACGGCCCGCACAGATAGGGACACGGCCCGTATGGCTAGGAACACGATTTCTATTTTTAGAGCAGTACTGAAATTAGTCTGTAAACACGTTTTTCTATTTTTGGTAAGTCCCTGTAATAGAGTTAGTGGGTGTAGCTGTAAGCTAATTATAGCACCATAATTTTAGGGTGGTGGATGCTAAATTAGGATTATTTTCTAGTATTTATACCATGTCTCTTGTATGTGTAATTTGTCTAAGTTGAGTAATAAGAAATTATTGTGAGTTTTTTCTGTTATCTCAATTTATTCCCAACATATTTATCTAAGAATTTCACCTTGCACAATAAATAAAGAATTAAATCAAAGAGTATTTACCTTTCAACATCCTCTTTAGGTAGGTTGGTCAAAAAAGAGACCTGAATCACCACGAAGTAACTGTAATTTTCACAAAAACACAATCAAGTATAGTAAAACATAAATATTACAATTTTCACTTTAGCATCCACTTTCTAAATAAAATATTACAGACCGACCAAGTGCTACTTTCATTACTTTATTTGATCTAAGAAAAAACCTTCAATTTAACATTAGAAATTGAACTTTTATTTCAAAAAAAGTAATAACTAATAACTAAATCTTCGTATCAATGCAAACAAAACAGTACACCATTAAACTATAGCCTTTCAAATAAATACAAATGCAAATACAAAACAGATTTATGAGGTGTACCTGCTGCTGGATGTGAGCTGTTCTGATTTCTCATGCGGTTTTATATTGATCAAGCCCTTCTTTTATGGCATTTACCAATGACTCCTTGTCCACCCTTCCCTTCTTTTTTGTTTTAAAAAAAGTCACTGTATGTTTCAGTAGGCAATTTGAAATAAATAAAGTTAAAAGATCTTTAGATAAAAATCACAATAAGCAAATATTTTAGTTTTCAGGTTATATATTCTTAAAGTGTAATGAAAGCACCATGATTATTAAGTAAAATAAGAAACTAGTATCATTAAGAAAGTGAATCAAGATGAGAAATAAATCACCTCAGTCTTGAATCTTGTATCAGGTGCTGACTATAAATCTCAACTCAACTCAAATATAGACCCTAACTTAATGCCCTCTATGTATTCTCCAGGCTCCAGCCATTGAATACACATACACTGATGCTTGTTTGACTGATTTGGTGCTTCACCACTACTTAATTTCAGTTTATTTGTGATTTATTATAAGAAGCAAAAAATCACAAACATATAGCAAACCAATTGCATTATTCACTCTTCTTAATAATTATAAGATGAGAAAGAAGAGAAAGTTTCAGTGTAATCCGTGCAACACTTATCAATTAACTCAGAACAAAGATTCAAGAGTTAATTACGAGTGTGTCTAAAGGCCCAATCAGCGTACAAAAACCATGTCTTGAATTGAATAAGGGACAACAATCGGAATTTAAACCCAAACAACCAATGCTTAACAAAAAGAAATTGAGCCAAAAGAACCTACACGGCATGCACAATCCCAAATTTGTTCAACTTTCAGTCCCAAACTACATGAATTTTAGTTTATAGACAAAAAACAAATAGTAATACCAAAACGATGGTGCTAGAACCCTAGCTCCGAACCCTAGTGTCACACCCCGACAGCGGGGCCGACAACCCGCCGCGCTGTCAGCGCAAGGCGATTTTATTATTAAGCACAATCTTATAAATATATACATACACTACCAATGACATAGACAAGAACCACGATACCTGGAAAAAAAAAATTTGTGGCATGTTCCGCATTCTTCTAGTTGAGCATACTATTTCCGTGTCTTACGCTTTGTACCTGGAACCCACAAAGTGGAACGGTGAGAGATTGAAAATCTCTCAGTGCGGTATTTAGTTCCAGTCGAGTTACTCTTAGACCCAACCAACAGAAACCAAACAACACACCGAGTTCAATTAAAATAAAACAACATCGATAATAAAAATTCAAGAATTGAACATATTGCAAAACTGAAATCAATTAAGTAGCATGCAATTAATAATTTGCCAAGAAATATGCAATGGTCTCAATGCTTTACACTAACATTAGTTCCCATTATAAAATGCTCATGTATTATGTCAAATGCACCAATGTTGAAGCCATAAATATTGAACAAATCATGCAAACAGGTCACCAACATTTTCAAAAAGTACAACTCAAATAGAAGTTCACATATCAAGTCTCATAACAGAAATTGACATAATGCAATGCTCAAAATCTTAAACATTCTTTTCCTGACTACGGGTCATGCGCTACCACGAATACGGCGCCTACACAATTTCTGTTATGGCCATAACCTGAAATTATGCGCTTACCACGAATACGGTGCCTACGTGACCCCCAGTCATGCGCTACCACGAAAGTACAGCGCCTACATGACTGACCCACGCGCTACCACGAATACAGCGCCTACATGACCCCGGTCATGCGCTACCACGAAAAGACAGTGCCTACATGACCGGTCAGATTTCCAAGCATGATGTTCAATGCACAAATGTTCTCGTAAAGCAATTATTTTAAGATTTCTGTCATACACTCAATCTAAAAATTCTTTTTATGACTATGGGTCATGCGCTACCACGAATACGGCGCCTGCACAATTTCTGTTATGCGCATAACCTTGAAATTGTGTGCTTACCACGAAACGGCGCCTACGGGACTTCAGTTATGCGCTACCACGAAAGAACAGCGCCTACATAACCTGAATCCCGCGCTACCACGAAACAGCGCCTACATGACCCCGGTCATGCGCTACCACGAAAGAACAGCGCCTACATGACCGGTCAAGTTTCCAAATTCAATATTCAATCAAGTACACATGTGTCTATGTTTTGCTTCATGAGAAATGCATTCATATCCTGCCATTCAAAACATCAACAAAAACCTATACTAAGACAACAATTAGAAATCGGCAAACAATTATCAAGACATTAGCAATCAAGCAATCCAAATCATGTGCAAGTAATTTTAAACCAAATAATTCACTCATGTCATTCTTTAATCTCATAATACCAGACTTGAGGCTTATGCATACAATTCTAAAATACAACACCTAGTCTAAATTATGTCACCATACAACCCAATTTGGTTAACTAATTATTACGAAGTCTACTAATTTAAAGCAGCCCATTTATATCAATTTCAATGCAGCCCCCTTTATATTTGGTCAATACTATATATTATTCTACCATGCCTTGCCAATTTGACCCGTTACCCGTTACCCGATAACTAATCTATTCATACTATGCACATAACAATCAAGCAACTAATTTAACCGTAATACACAAACAATCAACAAGACATTAACATGCAACCAAAAGCAAGCAATTAAATCGACAAACAGACAATAGAAAATGAACAAGTTGGAAGGAGCTGAGAATAACTCGAAATCCGCACCTTAGAAATGTTGGGCTCAATGAGTAAAGCATCACTGTGACGTAGACATCCGATAGTAATGCTTGTTCCAGCCATGTATAGTTCTTGTGCCGAAATATCAAAACCTTAATAGATTCAAGAGACAACAGGGAAAATTAGTATGCCTCGAGCAAAATTCAATTCTTTCTCCTACATCCCTTCGTTGTCGTTCGGTCATCAAAGTTGTCGACACTAATTCTTCTTGTCCGCTGTCCCCTGTTACATGGTCGCAATCACCACTCCTCACTTCTTTAATAAATTCTCTCAATTTTTAAGTTCCGGGTACACCACAGAAATGAGATAGTGATGAGGGTGAGATTGCGTTTTGTAGAAGAAAGGGAAGTTCTTGTGCGGACTCAACAAGAGAAAAAGGTTCATTAGGGAGGATAAAAATAATCGGAAATATAGAGATAAGTGTGATAAAATAAAAGGGAAAGCAATTAGAATAAAATTTGGAGAGTACACGTGGTTGAGAATGAAGTTAGGTGTGTAGTCAAAATGCCAAAAGTTCCTATAGAATAGAAATGCATGGCTGCCATGTGTCCCTTATATTTTTTTTATAACATAAAAAAAATTCTATTATCTATATTTTTTTTATTAAAAGATTAGTGATTTTGCACTAATCCCCTGGAATTTTTATAAATGATCTTGACTTTTGAAAATACAAGAATTAATCTAATGTCACAAACAAATGAATTTGAAATAATTCATATTTTACCATAAGTTAATGCAGGTTTAAATAAGTCACAATATTTTCGGAATTTCCATAATCAACACTTAATAAATTTATCAGCCCATATTTGCTTAAAATTTTACAAAACTATTTTCAAATTTTCAAACTACAAAGACTTATAGATTTACTTGGAAATTCATATTGCTATATTAAACACGCTTAACTCCAAGTTAAATAAATCTACAATGTGTTCAAAAATTGGGATGTTACACCTAGGTCGACGGACGACTTCCAATCGATGGAGCTATGCCTTGGTGCTGGAACCCAGCTCCGAACCCTAGGTCGTCAGACGACTTGGTGCTGGAACCCTAGCTCAGCTGACGACTTCCAATCGACAGAGCTACGCCTCAGCGCTGAAACCCTAGCTTCGAAGTCCGTCCAGTGCATGATTTCATTTTCAAGAGAAGTAGGTTTTAGACTTTTGAGTAGACAGAGAGAGAGAGAGGACAGGAGTGAGATGTTTGGTAATTAGCGGAAAGTGAAAATTGAGGATGAAGGGATTTCAATTTTTGCTAAAATTTTTAAGAGGGAAAGTCCCAAATTTGGGTCAGATTTTGATAGAGGCGCACAAGAGAGAAAGGGAGACGGATTCAACTCCTCTCCGATATCGTAGAAGATGGGCCTCACTTTACGGTTTGAGATTAAATCTCATCGCTTTGGGATTCGGGCTAGCAAAGGAGGGAGGGCAGTATTAGGGAACCCATTTTTACAGAGCAGTTTTTAGTGCGTACAGAGTTTGAATTTTTGATGGACCAAAATATCCCTGCTCATCAGCGTTCGAATTTTACAGAGTAAATCTTCTGCCTTTGATGTAGGGGTATTTTGGTCCATTAAAACTTCGAACTCTGTACGCACTAAAAACTGCTCTGTAAAAATGGGTTCCCCAGTATTTATTTGGGCATGCACAATCCCAAATTTGTTCAACTTTCAGTCCCAAACTACATGAATTTTAGTTTATAGACAAAAAAAAAATAGTAATACCAAAACGATGGCGCTAGAACCCTAGCTCCGAACCCTAGGTCGACGGACGACTTCCAATCGATGGATGCGAATTCCTCCCGGAATCCCTCCTTCCCTTTCTGGCGGAGGAGTTTATGGAACTCAAAATTTTGATTCCCTCCTCTCAAATTTGACTTCTCCCTCTCTGAATTTTTGCCAAATTTTGATTCCCTCTCAATTTTTTCACTAAACATTTCTCTCCCCGCCAAGCCCTAAATCCCCACCAAACCTCCCCCGGTAATATTTTTTACATTTCTGAATTTGTAGCACTGGCTTCTCAGCAGCCCCGATAATTCATTCAAAGAAGCCTTCCCTCTTCAGGCCACCCTCCCCTCTTCAGGTTGCGGAGCCCAGAAAAGATCTGAGCTCAGTCCCCTTTTTTCCTCCTGCTAAGAATACGCAAAATGGTGAGTAGTAAATTCAAGATCAACTAAAATATTTTGGTTACACTTCCACTACTGATGAAGATTAATTAGTGCAATTAGCTGTCCAAATTAGCTTCTACAATTAGTTAATTGAATTTTGTTGGTATCCTTGTTGTTAATTTGGTTACACTTTCACTATTTTCATGAGGTGTTTGATGAAATGCCCCGCCGAATCACGTGCATTCTTAAGTTTGAGTAAATTTTGTTGCATTGATGCATGTATTTAAAGTGTTTGACAAAATGCCCGAACCAAAAAGAAATTGATGAACTAATCTCAAGCAATGACCTTGATGTAATAAACTATGATAGTATTTTGTTTTAAGCATGTCTAGTGTTTGGCAAATAGGGTATGTTTGACCATGGCTGGTCGATGAGGTTCTAATGGGTTCTAATTTCACTATTTATGCTTTTGTATATTACAATTACATTGAGTATTATGAGTATATATAGAACTTTGTTTAAATCTAAACTCGAGATATATAGACTTAAGATAAACCAGTCTAGTTAAGTATATTTGAGTTTGGTTAATCTTCACTGGAGGGCTCTTACTGACTAGTTGGAACAGTGCTCAAACTACAACTATAAAAATTCAAGGGTGCATTTTTCCACAAAGTTCAAAGGAAAGATTTGCAAAATTACCACAAAGGGGCTGTAGTGCAATTTTAGTCAACCTGAGGAATTTAATGAGGTTAGATTATTATGTGGAGTAATGAGGTTAGAAGTTGCAAAATTGAATATATGATCTTTGAATTTATATATTTAGGTCTAATTTTGGAATTCTTCTTTTATTTAACTCATTTCAGGTACCATTTTCTCAATTATTGAGCAAATTAGACAGTAAACCCACACAAAGATTTGAGTTGTCAGAAATTGAGAATGCATCTAAAAATTTGAGAAGGTAATAGGAAAGTGGTTTCGGCTCAGTTTATTATGGAAAATTAAATTATGGCAGTGAAATTGCAGTCAAAGTTCACAATACTGAGTCCAACCAAGGGATTCGTGAGTTCATAAATGCTCCAAAATTTGAGAAGGTAATAGGAAGTTTGCACTAGAAACTTTTGTTCTGAAAACCAGCTTTCACATATGCTCCAAAATTACAAAAACTATTGAAATTTTAAGTTCTTGTATGCTGCTCTAAGCTAAGGTTAAATGAACTTTTTGGCCAGACCTCTGTGGTAAGTAATTAGATAGTAATTAGATGGGTCATGAGGATTTTGATGGAACAAGTCGTCATAATGAATAATTTTACTAAAAATGGAAATTAATATATATGGTAGTTACTAAATGAAAATTAGAAATTTATTCTAATAACATTCAAACTTATTGTTTCTTTGATTCTTTCTATACAATTTAAGTCAATTGTATTTTTTTGTATGTTTGCAGTTTGAGAGCACATGAAAAAAGCACACTCATGCACCATTTATATGGCTGTTCATTCTAAGTTTTTTTATAGCTACTAATTTTTTTTGTTTGATAAAAAAATATCAATGTGTATCTTTTGTGATATAAATGTGTATTATAGCTTTTGTTGCTATAATTTATATTTATATTCACCATTCAAATATTAAAGTCTCTCTGTCTAGGAATTTAAAAACATTTGCAACGGTGCCCTTTGCAAATAGTAAGAGCTTTCACAATAGAATAATATAAATTGATAACTCTAAACAATTGCAACGGTGCCCCTTGCAAATAATGAGGGCTTTCACAATAAAATAATATAAACTCAAACTTGAAAACAATTGCAACAGTTCCCCTTGCAAATAATAAGAGCTTTCACAATAAAAATAATATAAATATGAACTTAAAATTAATTGCAACGGTGCCCCTTGCAAATAGTAATGACTTCCACAATAAAAAAAAAATATAAACAGAATTTTATGAAATCATTTGCAACGGTGACCCTTGCAAATGATGTGTGTCGCCCGCCTGGACTTATTTGCAAGCGCAAGGTAACGGGTAATTGCAACGGGTTGTAATAAAATATAATATCAAGCATTTTTGGTCAGGGTTTTATTACTTGCAAGAGTCAATAGGAGTCATTAGCAAGCGTCACTGTGAGACAATAGCCAGCGTGACTAGTAGCAACGGCCTACCGTTGTCACTATATTATTTTAATCAGAAAACCAATTTTTTTTGCAAGGGCCCTTCTACGCTTGCAACTACTACTTGCTACCGTTGCTAATATTGAGAATTCTAGTAGTGTAATTTTTACAAAAAACCATAAGTACTGAGTTCCCATCTCAGCACGGACCATGACCATTTTTTTGTGTACTGAATTACCATCTTGTCCCTTTGAATTTCACAACCTATTAGAGATGAACACTGCAAAAAATTAAAAATTTTCTTTGTTCCCAGATGGCATCTCAACACTCTATTTTTTTTTTCCATGCCATTCCGTTTCGCACATCCATTTCGCCTTTTTTTTTTATATTGTGCCGAAAGATTAATAGGGAACAAATCAGAAAATTAACGAGCAAAAAAAAAAAAGAACTTATGTGCTGATTTCTGTGCTAATTTGTGAATTCGGCACATAGGTGAAAAAGTTGTTTTTTTTTTCGGCTTGGGCCGAGTTTTAAATTTGGCACAGTGAAAAAATAAATCAAATTTCGATAGTTTTGCTCAACCATTTCTTATCGGTAAAATTTAAACAAAAGAAACTTTGTGTCGAGTTTCTAACTCGGTACAGAGATAAAAATTATGAAGAATAAAAAGTGAATTGAGTCTCCATCTCGGCATACAGGTGAAAAAAGTGGTCACACGATTGGCCACATTGTTTGGTTGTTATTTGTTGGAGGCCGCGATGCTAATTTGGCTCAAAAAATAAATAAATAGTCTGTGCCGAGATGGAAACTCGGTACTTATATTTTTTGTAAATATTAAAACCATTAAGTTGGTTTGTTAATTTTGTGTTTTTTATTTATAGTTTATAAAAAAATTCCTACATTGAATCCATCAATGGGTCAATCCGCGTCCTATGCATTAACATTCTGTTTGAGTTAATTTCTTAACTGTACCATCATAATTCGGGCCAATTTGGCTCATGCCTATAATGCATGGTGTCTAATATTAGTGCAGATTTAAATCTAACGGTCCAGATCTTAACACAAAATTTGAGTTAATGCAGATGATACGAATTGGAAACTTTCCAAGTGAATATATAGTATTACATATTGGTGAGTAATTATCATATTATCATAATATTTATCTTTATGATCATATTTGATTATTATTTAAAATTAAAAAGAGTTAAGTTGATTTTAATTTAAAGTGGCCTAAATTATTTTTAATTATTTGATTGGAACTTGTTACTTAAATTATGATTGTAAAATTTGATAAAGGAGAAGAGGGAAATACGGAAATAAATTTTGCTCTGACAGCATACTTAAGACAGAATAAGTTAATCCACCTGAATGAGTGGCTTAATTTGTTCCGCAAGTTATTCTCTTTTGATAGCTCAAGTGAAAATTAAACCCTCATATTCCTCAACTTAAGCTGCAATCAAATATGAACTATATGTAATAGGAGATGAAGTAAAAGCCGAAATTTTTATTAATCGAAATTAAATAAAAATATCATAAAAGGGGAGAGATTCTAGAAATTTTCGAAATATAAGTAGAACGGGTTAAATAATTCCGTCACACTTAATCACTCGGTCTACTAACTAAACGAAATAAACAACAACAATAAAAAAAGTCCCGGACGGGTTAAACCATCCTGTCTAAAACCCAAGAAAAAAAACATACAGATTTTTCTTCATGTGAGTGCTTTGCCTTTATGTTCTTTCTTTATTTCTTTTTTTTTTTCTTTTTTTTTTCTTTGTGCCGGACGGATTGGTTTATGACTCCCGGACTTATTTTTTTTTGTTGTTGTCTAGTTCGTTTAATTAGTAGATTAAGTGATTAAGTGGGACGGGAATATTAAACCCATTTTACTCATTTTTTGAATTTTCGCGATATATTTTTATTTAATTTTGATTAATAAAAAAATCGGGAGTAAAAGGACGGTTCAGAACCATCCTTACAAAATAATAACGGAACAATAATTCGGATGCAAATTAAGAGAATAATTATTCTGGAAAAAAATGGAGTGATTGCAAAAAAAAAAAAAAAAAAAGGCCTCAATCTTCATCTGAGATGTAGAGATTATACTTGAGCCTCAATTGACCATCTCCTACATATTAATTCAGCTTATTCATGAACTGAACTTAATTAAAATTTGATATAGGTAAGCACGAGTCTTTGGTTTAGTGGCAAATGGAAACACTCTTCATATGGGAGGTTGCAGTTTTGAAATCTGAATGAAGATTCTATGGATATCTATATAGAACAATCTCAATACTAATTCAAATATAAAAACAATTTAAATAGTACACAAATTTCTTATATGTTATTGAATTTAAATGTGGAGGGAAAAAATAAAATGTCAAGTAATTTTTTGTAATCTTACCGACAAAGAAAACATGAGATAATTGCCAAGACCTGTTTCATATGTACTCATGAAATTGAGGACTAAATCAGAATAAGTGGTTAATTAAACAACCCTTGAAACAACAAATACATAAACAAAATTATTACATTTTTAATTACAGCAACAACTTAGGTACCAGAGCTAACAATTAAGCCTATCAGCCTTCAGGAAACGTAAACATAAAAGCACCAGTATCCCAATACACAGTAAATCAATGTACATTTAGGTCCTATTCAGAACAAATACTGTGTTCGTGAACTGAATTTTTTTTTTTTCCACGAGCACAGTAAAAATCAGTTCAACTCTCAAATTCATTCCTATTCCCTTTGTCCGCTGAATAGGCCCTAAAAAATAAAATACCTCTGAATTGCATATTTTTCAATTTTTTTTCGGTCATTCTAATCCAAATTCTCATTATTTCAAAAACTAGTCTTTCCAAATGATATTAATTCGTTGTTCAACATTTCAACATTTAGCAGAATGGTGAATAATGTTGTATTATTTAGTAACAAATATTTTTTTATTATTGTCTCTTAGTAAAAAAATTCATATTTAATCAGAGGTATCAATAGTAATTATTGAATTATTATCTACAAATTAACTCAAACTCTAATAACAGATATTGCAATATTTTAGTACGAAATGGTGCGCTAAAGTGAACAATTTTTTTAAACACTTCATGCCGATTTTTTAATCTGTACCATTTTAAATAAATACAATTAAATATATACCACAGTTTCGGAAAATTTCGAAACAAACCGGATATGTTGGCTAAGTCAACATGGGATCCAACTCTGCTGTTTTTTTCTAAGAAAAGCAGGTCCTGTTTTTTCGATCCCAACTATTAAAATTTTCCATTTGCGTATCTTGATAAAGAAATTTTTCCATGTATAAATTTCAACGAATTTCAATGGTTGGGATTAAAAAAGCAGGACCCTGCTTTTCAGCAGACTCCGATCCGTCAACATGCCTGACCAACTGAGGCATGCTGGTTTTCAGCCTGCCTCAACTGATCAAGCATGCTTAGCTGAAGTGTCTGATATGTTTCAAAAAAATATATACAATATAAGTTTAATTTTTCTTTTATGATATAGATGAAATAAATCGGCACTTTATGTGCATTGAAAAACACCACCTTTATTTTCAACAAATACTAATACGATAATGACACTCATAAAAGTTTTTCAAAACTAAACCATAGACAACACAAAATAAAGAGTGAGGCTATAGTACTATGTATAGTGTAGATTAGTCAGTACGGTGAATTAATATTTTTATTTTTCAAAGTTTAAATAAATAGACCTAAACTATTCAACATTATTTTCATACAAAAATATACTTCCATACTAAATTTTACATTTTAGGTATATATGTAGAATCTTTAAATTAAGTGATTTTCTACCTATCTAAAAATATAGTAAAAAATTCTGAAAAAATAAAGATCTACAAGTACATTATCATATAAAAATCATATTGAACGTTTCGATCGACTGTGTGAATTTTCTAAATTAGAAATATTGATCCATAGCACAGGTCAATGTGCGATGTGCCCAATACCGTAGCCTCACTCCAAAATAAATTAATTATCTATCGTAATCTTGTTACATGAATCTGTATCATCTGCATTAACTCATATTTTGAATTTAACGTTTCGACAGTCCAACCAAAATCCAGATAAATTCAGCTCAAGATAAAATGCACAAGATCATGTTCATGCCAACATAGATCGGACGGCCCAAATTCATTCTGTATTAACTCTAAGACTATACGAATTCCTTCTTACAGGAAACTGACATGAATTCAAACCCTATAGACGTAGATGTTTACATGCTCCAAGGCCGGCCTGGGCAGTTTTCTTTCCTTAGGGCCTTTTCAGCTGCACGTGGAGAATGGAAATAGGTTGGAGTTGGAGTTTATTTTGAATGGACAAAACACTATGCGCATGGAGAAAAAAATTAACTCTAAGTGATTTTTTTTTCTAACTACGCCAACAATGCTGAGCCAAACAAGCTCTTATTTGTTTTCTTGCTAGTACGACATCAGCACTACTACAAAAAACGTCTTTCTACACTGTACCTTATACACGAATTTTCTCAATTTTATAAAAAAACGTGTATGAAATAAGATTTTTCCAGTGTTCTAGAAATCCTACACGAATATTAACTTAAAAATCAGTGTCCGTGTGGAAATTAATCTTTTATACACGGATATTTCATTAAATATCCGTGTAGAAATAGTGAGAGAGCTACACGGATTTGCAGTTACAAATCCGTGTAGGAAGGGTGATTCTTCATCTTCCTACACGGATATTCAATTAAATATCCGTGTAGGATAGTCCACGGATGTGAAATTTTATTAAATGTTACCCAAATATTTTATTATATTATTTCATATTCCTACACGGATATGTAGTTAAATATCCGTGTAGGATTCCCTATTTTTATTTTTTTAAATATAATATACTTTCAATTTCATATTTTGTTATTATTTAAATATAAAAATGAACATGTTTTCATTGCTGTGAAGCTCTTTAAATATCCATTCTTATAAATTAAGAAATTTATTCATTTAGATATGAACTTTGTAAATATTAATTTCTTTATAATTTATGTATTCATTCTTGTACACTATTTTACAAATAAAAATATTCATCACTGTGTTAGAAATATTAAATATTAACAAATTTAAAATTGTACAATTAATACAGAAAATAAATACAGAAGAACAAAAATGAAAACAAGTAAACTTTCATATATTACTACTGATATATATATTACAAAAGTTACCCAAAAATTGATATAATAAAACAAAAAAAGAAACTCCTACAATAACAAAAAAAGAAACTCTAAACAACAGATTTTTTCTTTGTCCGACGAATGTAGGGGTTCGGTGGCGGATGGCCCCTGGGGCTGCGACGTGGGCGAATTGGCCATGGTGGCCATGGCCAACTTCTGGGATAACCTGGTGGTGGTCGTTCGTAACCGGGTGGGATCCAAGGCATTGGCATGAAGTCCTCTGGAATTGGTGGTAGTGCCTCAATAGGATGTTCTTCCTCGACACGTGACATTTTTTCACTTAGAGAAATTAAGATAGGTTTAAGATCAGGAACCGATTCCGAAGATATATAGGAATTAAGGTGACTCTTCGTTTTTCTGTGTTTATTTTCGGCATATTCAATATTAAATTTGTAATTAATTACATAGGGCGCGCATGTTTTGAAATAAATATGCCTGTCCCTCCTAAGAAGTTGTACCGATCTTTTCCTACACGGATAGTTACGTAAATATCCGTGTTGAAAGACTATTCCTATACGGATATTTAATAAAAACCGTGTAGGAAAAGAGGAGAGCTACACGGATATGTACTTAAATATCCGTGTAGGATACCTATTGCACACGGATTTGTAATAAAAATCCGTGTAGGAATCCTTGCACACGAATCCTTGCACACTAGATTATGTCTTCCAAAATTTTCTAAGTCCCCAGTTCACTTCTTCTTCCTCTGATTTTGAAATTCTTCCAAGTCCGAGTTCAAAACCCTCACCTCTGGTCCGCCGCACTTTCTCTTCTCTCTTCTCTTTGTCTCTCTCTCTCTTTCTTTTGTCAGGGTTTAGGTGGTGTGTGCGCCTCCATTGCTGCCTCTCTCTCTTTCTATTGTCAGTTCACTTCTTCCTCTAATTTTGTTTGTAGACTTTTGGTAATTTACATAGAATCCAACTGTCTCTAAGATACCTCTCTTTTTACTAACTCAAATTATAATTGTAGTATAACCAGAGACAAGCCGCTTACTCACCCGAGCAAGTCGACGAAGTGAGAGGGATGTGGGCAAGGTGGTTTATTTCCCAATTTTGTACTCCACAATATGGATTCGTATAAATTAATTTGTATAATTATGAAATTTGAATTGTTATGTTGTTTTGGCAATTTCTATCTGTTTTGGGTTAAAAAAACATTCTGATATTATATATAATGGCTAGCAAAAGTGGAGGCTAACCAAAAACAGAAAAAAATACAAAAAAAAAAAAATCATACACGGATATTTGAAAAAAATCCGTGTAGGATGTGTTAAAAATAAAAATTGATTTAGGATCTTCCTACACGGATTTGTACTAAAAATCTGTGTAGCTAGGGTATGGAGCTACACGGTTTTTTAAAAAAAAAAACCGTGTAGGAATATATTTCATACACGGTTTTTTGTTAAAAAACCGTGTAGCTCCATACCCTAGCTACACGGATCTTGAGTAAAAAATCCGTGTAGGATTAGTGTAATCGTACACGTATAAATTATCCGTGTGTAAATGGTGGACTTTCCTACACTCCAGTATCGCACACGATTCCAAATCCGTGTAGCTCTCCAGTTAAAGTCCGTGTACAAACTGTTTTTTTGTAGTAGTGCAAGCTTGAAAATCATTGTTCACATGGGAAAAAAATTCAATAAACGTGAGAAGGAAATATTATCTATTATATAGAAGGGGCAATGACGGTTGAAAGAAAATATATTCTAATAGAATAGAATTGGGAAAAAAATTCAATAAGCGTGAGAATGAAATATTATCTATTTTATAAAAGGGCAATGATGGTTGAAAGAAAATACATTCTAATTGAATGGAATTGGGTACATTTCACTCCCCACAATTTTCAGTTTCGAGAAGTTCCCAGTCACAACTAAAACGGGTTTGAACAGATGATTTTAACCCTTAGAACCGTTCAGCAACAAGGGATTAAGGGTGGAATAATAAGGAACTGATGTTTGGTTGTCGTAATCCGTAAATGAAAGCTAAAGAAGCTAAAAAAAAGGATAGAGTCGTAGAGATGCCTTAAGGTCCGGACATGCAATTACAATAAGGACAAAAGAAGGTTAAATGAGGTGATCTTAATCCGCGCTAAGTAATTGGTATTCGACAAGATTAAACGGCTAAAGAAGTTAAAAAAAAACGAATTAAGTCTTAAGGAGGCTTAATCCGTTACTACCGAACATCCCAAGGAGCTTAGGAGGAGCTCAAGAGGAGCTCAAAATTTCTCTACTAGCGATTCGAGGAGTAAAGAATTGGGTCAGAAATATATTTCTTCATTCTTATATTAAACATGTAAATATCCTAATACATCAACGATTTTGCCACATGTATTCTTTACACTCAAATTGTATTATCTGTATGATTGGTCATGATTTATTTCTATTTTTAAAAATTATTTAAGGAATTTTTGAATTGATTGATATATTATTGGTCATGTTTTTATTTCTTTCTATTTTTTTTAATATTATTTAAAAAAATGTCATCTGTCATTTAATATAACATTTTGTTTGAGATTTTTTTATGAATATATGTCAAAAAAATCGACAAAATATATGTCATTTAAAGAAGGTTATTTATGTGTAGATATTATTTAAGAAGGGGTCAAATTCATCATGGTCCAGTGCTCTAGTTATGCTCTACATACTTAATCTCTGTTTTTAAAGTTTGAATACTCGATTCGAACCACTCAACATGATCTTCTTTACAAAATATGCTTGGAGACCAAGTTTATACTTTTTGTAATTTTTTAATATTTTTTAGATATGCAAAATCACTGTTTTCGGGAGATTTCGAACCATCCAAAAAAGTGATATTGTAAATATCTATTTTTATTTTTTAAATATAAAATTTAGTCTCCAAGCATATTTTATTATGAAGATTAGGGTTGCTCAAACGGTTCGGTTTGTTCGGCTTTCAACCGAACCGAAAAATTTGAGTTTAAATGGTTCAGTTTTTTCGGTTTATATTAATCGGTTCGGTTGAATTTTTGAACTGTTTCGATTTAAATGGATCAGTTTGGTTTAGACTTTTCAAAACCTATATATTCCTTTAAGGGTGATTTATATTTTGTTTGGTTCGATCATTGCTTTATTTTATTTTATTTTAGTTTAAATATTTTAGAGCACTTACATATTGTTTATGGAATTGAACAACTGGTATATGAACTTGTATATGAACATGTGTAATTTTCGTTAATAATGGCACTAATGGATTTAATTTAGTTTGAACCGAATCAAACCGAAATTTGCTTAGGTTTCTTCAGTCCGGTTCTTAATCGGTTTATAAGTTTAATCGGTTCGGTTCTATTTTTTAAAACTGAAGAAAAGTTTGGTTTGGTTATTTTAGTTCGCTTTCGACCAAACCAACCATTTGAACACCCCTAATGAAGATCATGTTGAGTGGTACAAATCGACTTTTCGGATTTTGAAAATGAACATAAGAATGTTGAGCACAAAACTATGATGTATTTGGATCCTCCTCATTTAAGATGTGTTTCCCCAAAATGCACGAACATGATATTAGTTTAAAACGCAAATAATCATTGTCATGCTCCGGGTGCCGTGATTTTTATTCATGCTCACAGATCAATATAATTCGACAACTCTACCCACTAAAACTAGATTTTATTAAAACTACCCAAACCGGCTAATTATTAGCCGGTTTTCCAATTTTTATTAGAAACCGACAAATTATCCGCCGGTTTCAATTTTTTTTTGGAAAAAGTTGTATTTTTTATTTTTTATCAAAGTTTTACAAATTTTTACTATGTTTCTTTGAAATTATATAGAAAATATATAATTTAATTTATTAGAAGGACTGAAACAAATAATCCGAATCAATATCTTTCTATTTTTGAAAAAAAAAAAAAATTCCGCAACTTCATAACCATTACAAAAAAATGTTTTAATCTGACTTGTTTGTTATGTTAATCTGATATAATTCTCGCATCAAAAAGTGTGCATTCTGCATCAAAAATTGTGCATAATATATAAAATAATTTAAAAGTTGCTGGTTTTAATTGATATAATTCTCGCATCAAAAATCGTGAATTCTGAATCAAAAATCATGCATAATTTATAAAATAATTTAAGAAAAATTGCGCAACTTTGAATCTGAGTTGTTGTTGGTTACAATCTGATATAATTCTTGCATCAAAAATTGTGCACAAAAATCTGAGAATATTATGCACCATTTAAACCAAAAATTTTCGGTTTGGTTGAAAACCGAACAAACCGAACCATTTGAACACAGACCGAATGGAGTCCCGATTATTTTAAACATAGAGCAGGAATCTAGGCCACAGGGAGTATCTAGAGATTAGTAAAACAGAGGATTTTCAAAATTTTAAATGCTTGCCCTTGGGATTTTGAATTTGCATCCTCCGAGATATCTCAAAGTTGGAGTTGATCCGAGGAATATGCGGACCGTTCAAATGGTCTATACACGAATTTTAAAGCACACTAATACTGACTCCATGCATTTTGAATACGCACAAAAAGAAATTTGTTCAGTTTTAGATAAGCTCAAAATTTGAGGTATCTCAGAGGATATGGAGATACTGACATAGTGGCCTACTGGGCATATATACCAAAATAAAATTGAGAAATATAAATATAAAATCATCATAACTTGTAGATCTAGATAATTTCCCATAAAAAAATTTAAAATTAGTTATTTTCCATCTAAACTCATTATTTTATAAATATCACCATTTCTTAATTTAATCATTTACAAATAAAAAATATGTTAATAAAATTAAAACATTAGAGGACAATTTTACCCTTCTTTTTTACCATATCCTTTAACAGAATAATAAAACAAAAACATCAGAAAAAGCACGAAATTAACAAAAGTAGAAAAACTAAAACACTCTCGCACTTGGTCTGGTACACGGTATTGTTACAGTTACCAGTACCAGCTCTCATACTATATTACTTTCAAAGACAGAAAGACATTAAATTGTTTGTATTGAATTGAATTTCTAATTACACACATTACAAGGTTATATCTGTTTGTGTGATATGTTCTTTTATAATATAAATAGACTGCAGTAAATAATGCAACTGAGAGCTGCTCGGTTGAGGAAATATTTCTACTCATTTCAAATAAGAAGTTTACATGACAGATAATAATAACACATTATAAGTAATGTGAGAATTTGATAGTTTTCAAAAAGTAAATTTCCATCTAGTAAAATTGTAAAACAATTACAAGAACTGAAATATAACATCAATTTCAACACTTCATTTTTTCGACAAAATAATAAAAAAAAAACTCTATTTCTCCATGTCAGGTACCAAACTGCTAAACTGATGAAACACAGATATTGAACAACAACAAATGCTAAAAGGAGGTCTCCAAAGTAGCAAAGAAACTTTCCTAAACAGTAGAGAATAATATTGGTAGAAAAAATAAAAATAAAAAGCCTAGAAAACTCTATACAACACCTTGCTGAATAATTAGGACAATGCCACCTATCATTCTGAAAACTGAATAACTTTTCATGTCAGTGAATAAATTGGGTTGAACAACTCAAAAATGAGAGAGCACATCGATTCTGGTAATATAGTTTAACTGTCTAAGATATCCTTAATCAAGTGCCAGATAATTTATCCAGAACATAAATTGATATATTTGACCAAACAAATTGAAAAAGAAAAAACAATGAAGTGGGCCAGAAATAAAACAACCCAGAAACTAAGCTAAATTCGAACTAAATACATTTTTTTAACAGTCTCAAAACTGATAGCTAACCTATATTAGTAGAGGGTCAATAAAGCTGCAATTGAGATTGTGATTGAGGTGGTACTAGCTTGGATGCTGGTAGAATAGATACTAGGTAGATTTTGGTTGTTGTTACCAGAAATTGAGTTGGATACCAGTAAATTAAGACTCACAGGAAAGAAGGAAGGGACATGCATGATTGTAACTTGTATAGTCTTTCAGCTACCCTTGAAAAAATTTCTTCTTCTTCTTATGGAATTCTATTGAAACTAATTTGATGAATTAAATTGAACTTGTACATGAAAGTTAGTATTACTTTGGGAGGAGCTTTGTGGCTTCTCTGAAAAGAAAATCTTACATACATACACTCATAGTACTCACCAGGATAGAGAACTCGTTCAAAAGGATTAACAAAAAAGAAAACATACATACACTCATAAAAAAAAAAAAAAAAATCAAGGAATAAGTATACTTAAAATTTAAAAAGAAAAAGCATTGTTGATTGTTTGATATATGTTAGATGGTATACAAGGAATAAGCTGCGTGCAAACTGCAAAAAAAAAAAAAAAAAAAAAATTTGAAATACAGATTTAAAATAGAACAAAAATACTAATAAAATTTTGAATTATGTGACATTGACAAGTTAAATTGTGTAACTTGTGTTGTTGGTATTTTCTGAAGGCGACGCTAAACTACCAAAACAAATTACTTATATAAATTTATATTAAATAATAAAGGGAAATAGAAAATAGAATGAGTGGCTTCATTTTTTTGTGGTAGAAGGATTCAAAAAAAATAATTCGGATCGAAAGTTTGCAACCAATTTTTTTTTTTTTTTCAGATCTAAACAGGCCAAATTGCTCCTCAATTGTTGTGTCGATTCGACATGGGATAGTTTGGATCTGAAAACTTTGTCCAGCTACAAACTTATGTTCTAAAAATAAATTTCCGGCTTCAAACTTTGAATCCGAGAAAAAAAAAGAACTGGCTCCTTCTAATAGCCACATTTCACTTTCCTATATTCTTTTTTATTAATTTCTAAAAATATAAATAAAATTGTATATATGGTTCACACTAGCTTGTATTGATCAAGAGAAACCATCAAGAAACATTAATACACTTTTTAGTACGGCCTGCACAAATTTTGATGCTCTGTAATGCGCCCTAAGTAATTAAAAATGGTATCAAAATCCTAATTACATAAATGCTACAACATAATTACAATAACAAACGAACGATTAGCAACCTTTTACAGAGTTATGTGATAAGATTTATCTAATTTAAAATAATTGGAAGAAGCATCTAGATGCATATTTGAAAAAAAAATGTATTTTTGAAAATGGTATCAAAGTCCTAATTACATAAATGCTACAACATAATTACAATAACAAACGAACGATTAGCCTTATAACTTATGTTGTAAATTGTATAATGATGCTACAATATTGCAACCTTTTTCAAAAATTGGGCCCAACTGTATGATTTGTTTTCATTGGGCCGAGGGCTACAATTATGGTTTCCAAAATTGGGCCCAACTGCATGCTTTGTTTTCATTGGGCCGGGGGCTACATTTATAGTTATAATTAGTATAAATGAATGGGAAATAATTAATCCTGAATCAATGAAGTCAGGCTGAGCCAGTAAACTTGGAGAAAGATTTAACAACACTTTTTTAACTTCATGCAGCGCACTGACAATAGATTCAAAACTTGACTGCATATGACTCGTGAGCTGCATAAAGCAAAATTTTCTCTGTCAATATCTTTACCCAGAAAATTTGATATCCTGATTCCATGATTTACAAATATTTGATAACTGCCTGTGGGTACCATAAAAACCTGCTCCAAAGCTGCATGTCTCTGGTAAAGGGCAAGCAGCTGATGAAGGTTAAGTACTGTTTTGTTGATTTTTCTTAACTCAGACCGATATGCATGTCTTTGGATTTCAATCATTGAACAATTTTTTTCTTTCTAATTTTTATTATTTTCAGTACTTTCTCTTGTCATTTACCGGACAAATTTGAAAATCCCCAAAATTCACCAAAAAGTACGAAAAAATTCTCAAATTGTTACACTAAGAGTAAGAGCATCCTCAACCCCAATTAACAATTTTGTAGTTGTAGAGCACCTCACTGTTACTTTTTGCCCATGTACTTGATCCTCTCTTAATATATTCATCAACGAATCAAATTAACCTTTGGATTCGTGTATTACTGGAGTGAATTTAAAAAATTGCTATGGTTGATTATATGCTAAATCTGGGGTATTGTCAGAAGAAATTCAATTAAAGATCACTGGAGATGTCCATAAACAATGATTGGTACACTTAAAAATGACTGACAAATGATAGGACTGAACAATGAAAGAGCACAACAATTCATCACACAGAAACTAAGCTAAATTCGAACTAATATACAATTCATCACAACAATTTATCACACATAATTGGTACAACATTTCACCTATACCAGTAGAGGGTCAATCAAGTTAAAGTTGAATTGTGATTAAGCTGGTACAACATTTGTACCAGTAATAATCCTGAGAAGCTTCCTGAACAGGTACTCTATTATTGATCGATTTACAAAAAAAAAAAAATATCAATGTCCGAAATTAGTAAGCCAGAGTACAATAAACTGGTACACCAGCATATACCAGTACTGAGCACAAGATGAAACTGGAAAGACCAGATAAAAAAATACTTAAATCTAATGAAATCTAATGCAAACAGGATCTTCAACAGGCCAATTGCACAAGCTTGTGTCTGTTGGAGTGGTGCTTGAATTAAAACTTAGGCCCTCCACTTTGGAAATTTTGCTCATTGGCCCTTTAAAATTGCAACTATCATTTTTATCTACAAGAAACTCAACTCAAATGCTACTAAAATTAAGTAGAAAGAGCTACTTGATGGTGCATTATTTTGTCTCAAGAGGTCTTATAAAATCATCAAATATCCTATTGTTCAAACAAATGTTGTACCCAGAAGAAAGTAAGAAACATCAAATTTTCCTTTGCAACTCATATTATGTGACTGTATTTAACTATGTTCTGGTATTTTTTCGTTTCATATTTTCATATCCAATTGGAAAATTATTTAAGTGACACTTTTCAAACTTTTTAATAACCCTCCTCCTCTTGTCCGGGCTTGGGACCGGCTACATCATTTTGATATAGGCGAAGTTAAAAGTTTGAAATGTTAGTATCACTCAAATTTAATTTAAAAAGAAATGTACAGAGAAACTAATAAATTGGAGAGATATATACCTTCATGAATAAATCACAGTGGCAGCTAATTGTATCTCGTACATGGTATTTATGTAAATACATTTTGCCTTGTGCTTATTGCAGTGGAGCTAGCGTAATTTCATCCTCTGGACTTTCCCACCTATGCAACAGCAATGTGGCCAATGTTGGTGGGGCCAATGTTTTTGTATTGGGGAGTCATTTGACTCGTTGTAAGTTTAATTTTCTTATCAATGAAATTGTTAGTTGGCAAAAACCACTAACCTTCAAAAAAAAAAAGAAGTTATAGAAAGTCAACGGTTGCAAATTGTAACAGAAATAATAGAGAAATGAAATAAAAAAATAGAGACAAGACTCCCAAGAAAACTCCCTTCCCACCCGAATATATTTCATCTCATAAATTCTTTTACAATGATAATTTTCAGCTCAGTACTGTTACAATAGGGAGGTGCTCTCTAAATAGCCCTAGCACAATATCTCAAAAAGCTATCTTTCCCTGTTCATATTCCTAATCAGTACAGAGCACAATATCTCAAAAAGCTATCTTTCCCTGTTACAATAGGGAGGTGCTCTCTATATTTCATACCATATTCATATTCCTAATCAGTACAGAGCAATATCACACACAGCTAGCCTAAAAAATCCTTCTTCTTCTGGAGATATTAGAGATACAACCAGCTACCTTATTGCCATATATGCCAATACAAATGAGAGCCTAATCAATTGTCAGAATTCAGAGCATGAAACAAGAAAAAATTAGGCAGAAATGTAATGATGCTTACATGATAGAGTCAGAGAGCTTTGCCCAGGGAAATTCTCTTGAAATCCCGAGAAAAATAAATCAGCGAAGTAGGCAATTCCGGGACTTCTTCCAGCAAAGTAGCCTTGTCAATGCAAAGTTGTTCAAGGGCAGTGAGCATTATCATTGTACCAGGCAATGACCGCAGCGAGCTTGCATCCCGGATGGTCAAATCATTGAGGGTACTACTGTTTTGTAACAGCCAGTGCTCGGGTAGGGCCTCCAACCCTGAACACTTCTTAACTTCCAGAATACTAACAAATCTTAGGCATCTAAGTGGTTCAATAAGAAGGAGACAGAGGTGATCAATGTACAGGGATCTGATCTTTAAAGAGACCAAGTTGTTTCCTGTGTTGACAGTATGTGCTTGTGGCATAGATGAAATTTCAATGAGCTTGTCGCACCCATGGATTTTCAGACTACTGAGCGACGTAAATGCATTTTCAGAGGAAGGGATATAAGTAATATTTGCACTGTTTTGAATAGAAAGTGTAGCAAGTTTAGAGAGCTGTGATGCTGACTCTAGCAATGACACATCAAGTTCACCACAGTTTCCAATTTTAAGGGATTCTAGGTTCACAGGTAGGAAGATGCTTTGATTATCACCTGTTATCAGATTTGGGCTTCCCTTTATAACTAAGCGTTTTAGTGACCCAAAGTTCCCAAATGCACCGGTTGGTAGCTGAACCAGATTCTTACAGTCTTCTATGGCTAATTCCTCAAGCCCTCGTAAATCTATGTTTTCTTGCTGCAGAAATCCATTCAAGGATGTTAATCTGGGACAGTTGTATATCTCCACATACCTGAGTGATGCTTTTAGGGATGATGATGTAGGACTGCTCGAGCGAGAATTTTGGAAATATTCTGGAAGATCACTCACTCCCACGTTTCTAATGGTAAAACCATTTAGAGAAAGGGGAATTTTAGGCAATTTGTTCAGGTTTGGGCAAATTATACTATATTGAGAAAAGTCATATTCAAAGTGTAAGTATTTCAAGCATGCTAACTTCTCAAATAGTTCTGTTGGCAACCGTAATATCCGATTACAGTTTCTGATGGTTAGTTTCTCAATAGCTTGTAAATCTAGGTCCTCTTGCTGCATAAATCCATTCAATGATATTAATTTGAGACATTTGATAATCGTTACTTCTCTAAGCAATGATTTCATACATGATGTTGCCGGTGCTGTAATGCTAGATCCATGGTGCATATCTGGAAGGGAATCAAGTCCCACATCCTGTACTTCAAATTTGAAAAGAGAAAAAGGAATGGCTGGTAATTTGGCCAGGTTTGGACAATATTCGATTCTAAGTTCTTTTAGATTTGGAAAGCCATAACAACTTTGTGGTCCTGCCCAGGATTCCCATTTTGGCATGTTGAAACAGTCCAGTCGTTCCAAAGAAGGAAAAGCACAATCACTTGTGCTATCACATGAATAGTCCACTTCTTTTACTTCAGGCAAATTTATAAGAAAAAGTTGTTTCAGATGTGGTATTTTTCCAAGAAATGGTAGTGTTTCCCAATGATGACAGTTAACAAGTGTGAGGGATGATAGGCATAGATGAGATGAATCCCTCATCCAATTTGGAGATTTGTTTCCATTATAATACTTAATGGTCAATTCCTTGAGATTTCGATTGGGTTGGAGGTTATCAATGACTTGCTCAGGATTATTAATGACTTGTTCAGGGTCATTAGAATAGTCCCCTCTAATCCAATTTAGGGATAGTGAAATAAGACTTTCCTTTTTGGATAGGTTGGCATTCGTTGCTTCAACAGGGTTGCCTACATTATTAATTTCCTCAATAGAAAGACGTCGGAGATTGTTTAACATCCCTAGTTCATCTATATGGTGACCACTCTCCTGTCCAACAAAAAAATCTAACTCTTGTAGAGAGGTCAACTTGTGTACTCCGTGAATGTTTTTCTTTAACTTTTTTGGAATGTTCATGTAGCGTAAACTAACAAGATTTGCCATTCCAGTTGTTTCAACATCCTCAACATCCTCATCTATACGCCAATGAACGAACATGTCTAGCACTTGTAGATGGTAAAGCTTATAAATTGAATTAGGAAGCAAATATCTATATGATTGCTCCCTATATACGGAGACCTTTAGAAAGCGAAGATGCAACAAACTACCAATCTCCTTCGGTAGTTCACATATACCTCCACCTTCTATGACCAATAAACGCAAAGTTTCCTTAAGTGAACCATTTGGGGGAACAAATAGGTCTTGATTAATGCGATCTTCAGACAAGGTTATTACCAAGGTGCGTAAATTTCTAAGATTGAATATCATTTCAATTTTACTTTCAGGAACAGAGACGTGTTGTGCAGTTATAGGTATATTATCAAAATTACTATTTGGTTCTACTCTGCAACATTCTCCTTTTGATACATTATGCGCCAGATCATGTATCAAATCATGCATAACATAGTCATCAAACTGTTGTTCAAAGAAAGATTTTCTACAAAGGTGATTGAAGTACTCTTCTCCAATATCTTCTGGCCTTTCTTCTCCATGCAACACTTGACGTATGAATCCAGAGGCCATCCACATTTTGATCAACTCATCTTTGTCGAACCCATGATCTTGAGGAAATATACTGCAAAATCTAAAGCATTCTTGCAGATGTGCTGGTAGATGGTAATAGCTCAATTTCAGCATATCAGCCACATCCTTCGCTTGCTCTAAGTTGATCAGTGAATCATGGTTCAAAATTCTTTTCCAATAATTGGAATTCATGTTTGAATTCAGCAAGCTTCCAATCACCTTTGTTGCTAGGGGGCTACCTCGGAGCTTCTTTACAATATCATTTCCGATCTTCTGCAAATCCTTATGATTATTAGGGTTATATCCGGAAAATGCATACTTATTAAACAGTTCTAACAACTCTTGCTCTTTCAGGCCTTCTAATACTAGAATTTCTCCTTCCACATTTAGCACGCGAGCTAACATGTCAGCCACTGATTTCATTCTAGTTGTAAGTAAAATTTTGCTTTCCTGTTGTACAAATCTCAAGGGAGCAATTAATAACTCCCAATCATGTATTTTGTCATCATTCCACACATCATCTAGAACAAAAAGAATTTTCTTTGAAAGTACCTTTTCTTTCAACTTTATCTGAAGGCAATTTAAGGATTCAGTATCATGACATTTTTCACCCAGTTCTTCAAGGATTTTTCTTGTTATATCTACAATACTAAAGCTTGTTGAAACACAAACCCAAATTGTTTTGTTAAATTGGTTCTCCCTACTAATCTCTTCAAAGATTAACTGTGCAAGAGTGGTCTTCCCTAATCCACCCACCCCCACAATACATAAGCTAGAGATATTTCCATGAGATGCCGGTTTCTTTAACCATTCAATTATCATGGCCCTCTCAGTCTCACGGCCAACCACTTTGGTTTCAGTTAAAAAGGAAGTAGTCTCTCGACTAGAAGTGTAAACATTGTCATTATTTGGTTTTGCAAAGCCTAGTGCTGTAGCAAATTGGAAGAAGAGGCCAATATCTGCAACAGCCAGATTTAACATTTGCACAGCCTTCCTCAACCTCTTCAATGTGTCTTTACTAATTTTAGAACCAGGAAATTTTCTCTTCAGTGAACCAATTATTGAAGTGGAAGACCCACTCACCTGGTCTCGAGCTTTCACCATGTCTTCCAACTCCCGGTATTTGAGTTCATCAAGCACATCTTCAGCTGCTAAGAAAGCTTCTTTGAATTGCTCTAGCCAAGCATTCACTCCTGAATTCGGGTGCTTCAATTTGAGCGCCTCGCCAACACCCATAACAACTGCAATCTTGGGAAGAGCTGCTTTCACCGTTTGTAACTCGGATTCAGTATCAGCAGGTAGCATATGCTCGCCCAAGTAGAAGGAAGCCGTGTCGACTAGGTTGCTAATGATTGCAGACCCGACCCATTCACCAATGGTTGAAAGAGCTAACTCCATGGAGATTTTCTTCTTCTTACTATCTCTCTGTTTTTTTTTTTTTTTTTTTTTCCTTTTTATTGTTTTTTTTTTTTTCTAAGTAGCAGGGTTTTTGTGGACAGAACAAGAAAAAGAAACACTAACAATTTGTAGTAGGTTTTTGGATGAAAGATGAATTGAGAGATTGAGATTCCAAAAGCAAAACGATGGGCTAATTGACAAAGGAACTCAAGTACCAAAAGAATTATTTTTTTTTTTTTTGAGAGAGAGAGAGAGTCTGAGAAACAGAGAGTGAAGACAGTAAAGATAGCACAAGAGACGAAGATTCTGGGATGTAATGCAAGGTTTTTTTTTTTTTTTTTTTTCAACTAGCAACCGATGTTGTGTACAGAAAAAGAAAAAACACTAACAATTTGTAATAGATTGAGAAATTGAAAGAAAGATGAAAGGTGAATTGCGAAATTGAGAAAAAACACTAGCAACTGATTTTTTTTTTGTTTTTGTTTTTTTTAAATGAAAGATGAACTGAGAAATTGAGATTTGAAGTGAACAAAAACAGGCTAACAAAGGAAGTAAATTAGCAAAAGACAGATTGTATGAGAGAGAGATTGAGATCTGAGAAAACGAGTGAAAGACAGTAAAGGTTGACAAAGGGATGAACAAGCAATAAAGTTATAATATTGGCGATCAGAACATCTGTGGCATGCACAAACTAAACATCATAGGTCGTAAACAGTAAACAGTTAATAAGCCTATCAGCCTTCAGGAAAACTACAAGTACATCGTCAGTGACCCAATTCACGGTAAATTCATTATTTTCAGTCATTCTGTACCAAGGAATCATTACTCTGAAGTGCATATTGAAAAACAACTTGTGTTTACAAAAATGATATAATTAGTTCGTTGTTCAACATTTCAACATTTTACAGGATTGTTAATGATGTTGTATTATTTGGTAACGAATAATTTTGTATTATTGTGTCTTAGTCAAATTTTTCATATATAATCAGAGGTAGCGGTAGTAATTATCGTATTATTATCTACAAATTAACTCCAACTCTTATACCAGATGTTCAAATATTGTAGTTTAAAATGATGTGCTTAATTAAGTGGGCAATTCAGCCAATTCTTCAAACACTTCATGCCGTGTATTTTATTTTTATCTACAAATAGCTCTATTTTTACACCATTCAAATGCAACCTAAGTGTCCTGCACTATTGTAGAATAATAGATACTATGTGGCATTCACAGAGTTAAAATTCCTGCATTATATGAATACAAGTAGTTGGTAAAGGGAAAGTAGAAGAGTTAGTGACTCGCCACACTGTCAGAAAATACTGTTTTGGTGGAACCTTTATTGCTTCAATAACTTTAGTCCGGTGAGAAACACTTTATTCCATCAAAAGCAGCAGACCCTTGTCCTTTCCTTTTATTTTATGTAATAACTAGCTTCATTGCTACGCGCAACCATTTTTTTTTTTACATTAGTTAGTGCACATGGGTGAGATTATTTTGTGCTTTTCCTGTATTGTGCCATTACAATGTCATTTGACAAGTCATGATTATTAGGCTCACAATACTTTACAAATTTTCTAATGTTGCCACTGTTGCTAATATCTTACAAGTATAGGGGTGTTAATGGGTATGGTACGGATTGGATAGAGACATTTTCATACCCATACTCATTAAAATTAATCTCATCAATATCCTATTCATATTCGTTAAGAATTTATCTTATCCTACCTTATACATACTTGTTATGATTAACGGGTAACGAAACGGTAACGGACGAGTAACGGATAATACTAATATAATGATTTTATTACAAATAAACTATCTAACTCATCTACATACACAATCATAATCACAAATATCTCTTCTAACAATTTCAATTCGTTAACTATATAATAAAACATTCAAATATAAAAGTAATAGCATAATATTCTTTTTATAACAAAATGCATACATTTTCTCATAATATCATTTTTATTAATATCTAATCATTGCTCAAATATTGTCTTATGAAATGATGCGGAAATCAATTTCACCATCAAGAAGAATAGATTCCGATATGGATGAGAGTACTCCAACTTCATTTGAAAATTCATCAGTTCATAATATATTTAAGTTAGAAAAAAATTAAAAAAATTAAAAAGTAATTGATGATTGAATCACTATATTCTCTTAAACTGAAACAGCTTGCATCAGATTTCTCAAGGATATACTATGAATATATATATATATATTTAATAATTGTACAGAATGGAATCAAATGTTAGAAGTAAGAATGTAACAAGTGACAAAATTGATACATATTCATTAGAACTTCTTATATCCAAATTCGATTAAAATGACATTTTATTCCACTATAAATGACCGTGCAAGAGGTTACATTTGAGACATAAATTAGCATTGATATATCTCTAGGCAATACGCAGTAGCCAGTAGGTGTATCCAATAGGGAATAGACCAATACAATTTAGTTGCCTTCTAATTTGGAATTTGTATGGATTGCAATCTGATATAATTCTGATATAATTCTCGCATCAAAAATCATGCACAAAAATCTGATAATATTATGCACCATTTAAATCGAAATTTTTCGATTTAGTTAAAAACCGAACAAACCGAACTGTTTGAACACCCCTACCTACCGAATGGAGTTCCGATTATTTTAAACATAAAGCAGGCATCTAGGCCACAGGGAGTATCTAGAGATTAGTAAAACAGAGGATTTTCAAAAATTTAAATGATTGCCCTTGGGATTTTGAATACGCATCCTCTGAGATATCTCAAAGTTGGAGTTGATCTGAGGAATATGCGGACCGTTCAAATGGTCTATACACGAATTTTAAAGCACACTAATACTGACCCCATGCATTTTGAATAGGCACGAAAAGAAATTTGTTCAGTTTCAGATAAGCTCAAAATTTGAGGTATCTCAGAGGATATGGAGATACTGACATACTGGCCTACTGGGCATATATACCAAAATAAAATTGAGAAATATAAATATAAAATCATCATAACTTCTAGATCTAGATAATTTCCATCTAAACTCATTATTTTATCAATATCACCATTTCTTAATTTAATCATTTACCAATAAAAAATTTGTTAATAAAATTAAAACATTAGAAGGACAATTTTACCCTTCATTTTTACCATATCCTTTAACAGAATAATAAAAAAAAAACATCAGAAAAAGCACGAAATTAACAAAAGCAGAAAAACTAAAACACTCTCGCACTTGGTCTGGTACACGGGATTGCTACAGTTACCAGTACCAGCTCTCATACTACATTACTTTCAAAGACAGAAAGACATTAAATTGTTTGTATTGAATTGAATTTCTAATTACACACATTACAAGGTTATATCTGTTTGTGTGATATGTTCTTTTATAATATAAATAGACTGCAGTAAAATGGTAAACACTACCAGAATTTTCGTTTGTTGCAAGGGTAGCAATAGGTAGTTCCATGGGTGTTAAGGGCTCATGTAAAAGAATGTACAATTCTGATTTTGTACGTCTTTTTCCATGGGTTGTCTCATGCAAAAAATAACTCATGTAAATGCGTCCTGTCTTCTCATGCTATTGTCTAATGTCTGCCCATGTTAATAGTTTTGGGAGAGTCAGCCCCCACTATTTGACTCAAGTAGTATATTTTATTAGAGATACATGCAAATGCTTGATTCTCTGCCCATATAAATAGTTATAAAGTTGTGGGACATATTATTAACATGGGCTGCGCATGCAATTGTTTTGGAGATCTCTTTTTATATTATTTTTAGCTGGAGGTCCATGTTAAAACTTGGCCACCATGCCCATGGTAATAATTTGGAGATTCGTAACAGACTTTTTACATGGGAGTCGCATGCAATTGTTTTGTGAATTCTTTTTATATTATTTTATGCTGGAAGTCCATGCTAAAAGTCGACCACCATGCTCATGGTAATAATTTGGAGATTCGCAACAGACCTGTTATATGAGTTGTCGCATGTAATTGTTTTGTGGATATTTTTTATATTATTTTATGCTAGAGGTTAATGCTAAAACTGGACCACCATTCTCATGCTTGTGGGAGTATATCTCAAAAAGGCAAAAAATAATTGCCTTGGATGAGCAATTGGAAAAAAAAAATTACTGGCTGGAGCCTTATTTTCTAGTGGTCTGAGTTCAGGCAAGACCATGTCTTCCCATCTTTGCTGTGGTGCTTGAATGTAAGGGCTCATCAGTTTTTGGGTCTAATCTCCGATCAATTGCTTCAAAAGAATGCTTGACCCTGCAGAAAAAGCAAAAAAAATGTCATGTACTGATCTAGTTGAGAATGTTACTGATATATACCCTCTGGCCAGAAATGATGCATGCCAAATTTTGATAATCTACTCTCTCTAGCTGATTAGCAGCTGCAGTAGACCTACATAAAAGTACAACTTTTTTTTTTTAAATTATACATTTTGAAGAGCTTCGTTTTTATTTGGGTATATTGTGACAAACATAGTTAATATTATGAAATTGCAAGGACTCTGTACTTAATGCTTTGTAGAAAAGTAAATTGCGATGAAGATCCAAATATTTGCTATATGGTTTTGTGTTTTATGTAATAGCTCTTGCTATTTCTCTTTGGATGATCAGAAAAGGAAGGAACATAGAGGAACAAAACAATTGCCCCTTTCAACAGCAAATGCAGAATTTTTTTCCTAATTTAATGAATCAATAAGATTTCATGTTAATAAGAGGCAACAGATCGCCAAAATGTGTACCAATCATCCCCACACAAGCCCCATCAATTTTCTGTGTTTCTAATGCAAATTCCATCTAATATGAGGCATCTCAATCAGGAAACTCCTTATAATCACTAATTAAACAACAATTATACATAAACAGTACATAAAAAATTTCAGAAAGCAATGACAATTGGGTAAAATAGTACTGAAACATCTCAATTTAACTAAAATAACTCTAATTAAAATAATTTGTGTTTCATCAACTGAAATAATCGAAGTACTGAAACATCTCAATTTAACTAAACTAATTATAACTAAAATAATTTAACTGAAGCAGTACTCGAGGAGTGAGCAGCGGCGGAGGTGGCTGAGCAGGGGCGGAGGTGGCGGAGGATGACTAGAGAGTGAGCAATGGAGGTGGTGGCTAGGGTTGAGTGTGCGACAGAGGAGGTGATGGAGGAAGAGGGAGAGGGGCGAAAGTGGTGGCTATGTTTTAGTGAGGAAGAGGGAGACGAAAAAATTAATTTCTAAGCGGGATAACTCTCTGAATTTTGGGGCGGGAATGGAAAATTTAGGAGGGAAGTGAAAATTGAGGGAATGAAGAAATAATTAGAGGCAACGAACGAGGGAGATGGGAAAAATTGTTCCAGGTCCAGAGAGTTGAGAGGAGAAGGCTCTTTGTTTCGTGCTGGGAGACCTACCTCCAAATTCATATGCTCTGTGGTAAGATAATATTTGTGTTTAGATTGAGATCATCAGATCATCATTACGCACAAATATTAAAGAAATATGTACATCACCTAGGGCCGGATTTAAAGATATCTATCATGTTACCTCGGAGTATACAGACTCCCTACCCACAGCTATTCAAAAGGAATAAATCAGAACCGTTCTTAACTTATCGGATGGCATGGAAGCTTGATGTTTTCACATCACCTGGTGCATGTACAACAATAGATATTAAAAAATATATATATATTTTTTTATTTTTTTTACGCCAAATAATACTTATACATGTTATTTTTAAAAACTTTCATCATTATATGCCCCTTTAAATTTAGAAAACATTTTAAGACTGTTCATTTTCAAACGAGAAATCAACGGTTGATCTGCAATGAAATCATTCAAAATCTATTTTAAAATGATCAAGGAAGAACGTTGAATGTAACAAATATAAAAGTTCGGAAGTTTCGTTACGTATGAGCTTCGATCCAACACGAAATATTTATGGCCATACGATGCTTCAATTTTCAATCAACTAGATGGATGGGAAAATAAAAACAAATGTTGATCAAACTTGGTTACAAGACAATAAATGTAGTGTTATGTAATTTAGACGGTTCTGATTGACAAATGTACAATACATTCTCCTACATTCTCGTTAACTCGCAAAACAAGAGTTTATGTTTCATGTTTATGCATAGAAGATGTGAGTCCATACATGCAATGATATATATTTAATGTCTTAAAATCATTTAATTAAGCAATAAACATGTTATAAAATTTATTTTATCATATATTCCGCACTAAAATATTTTCCACAATTTACCAAGGTAACAAAGGCCACCTCCAGGAGCAGCTAGGCGGGGCTACAATTCTCAGTGGGTCCGATTACACGATTTCTAAAGCAAGGCGGTGAGAAGCGCAGAGAAGCTGGTGGAGACGGCCATGACGGGGCACGACGCCTCTCACGACGTCGTAAATGCTTTTTGTGTGCGGACCTCGCGCTCTTCCTTGGAGGTCTGTTATTGCTATTTCTCTTTGATTTTACTTTGCTCTAGAGGTAAATTCAACCCTATTTTGGAACTAAGATCTATTTTGGGCACAAATTTCGACATAATCATAATCTGTGTTGCTTGTGATTGAATTTGGCATGATTAATTTCTTAATCTGGTACGGTACCAATTTCAATGATATATTTCAAAATCTGGTACGGTACCAATAATCTGGCATTTGGTTATCTATACCTAAACATTTTGTCTTCATAAGATACATGGAATACAAGAGCAGTCCCTCAATTTTTGGAATAAGTGTTGACTTTTGATTTGGTACTAATTAATCGGGTACGAGACTAGGAGTATTGTATAACAGAATAGTGAGATTGTTGATTTGATTTGTACTAACTACAAAGTACTCTTTCATTTTTGTGGTTGTTAATCCTTATTATTTCGCTGAGGTAATTTCTGAGGACCTTTATATTCTCTCATAATTCGTTGTTATAGAATAGAGAGAAAATGGTGAAGGCTGTTGCTATGCTTGGAAGCAGTGAGGGTGGCAAGGGCACCATTTTCTTCACCCAAGAAGGAGATGGTATGTTTTACATCACTTAATTAGTTAATTTACTTAATTTTTGAGAATAATGTATACCTTTTTTTCTAAGATAAAAGACTAAATTTTATATATCTCGCTGGTCTGAAAATATATGATTTGTAAGTGGCAGGTGTGTCTGAATGGTGTTGCCACTATGATAGGAATGGCTGGTCTGGCTAGGTGTGTTTCCATTTTTGTCCTTTATTCATTTATTTTAAAACAAGAAACTATATATTTTTCCCCAAAAGCACCAATATGCCAAGTGAACCCTTACAAAAAGGTAAAGCGCTCCTGCAACCTTAGAGAGCATTAAAAGTATTCCTGTTAGGTTGTTACCACTCTCCCTTTGGAGTTTTGTTTGTAATACCTAGACAACCCTTTCTTTCCTCATTGATATTTAAAAAAATTGTGTGGAAAACATAGATTTTTGAGTATCTTTTCAAGAAAATAAGGGAATCCAGGAGTTGCAGTTGATCACATTTATCTACTCATTACTTTGTTTTATAGGATTATAATTAAAATTAGACATTCTTACAAGATTTAGTTGATCTGGGACTTGGCGGGAACAAGCGAAGTGCATGAACGAAAATTTATGTACTCACTTATTTCATCCTTGAGCATAATTTTAAAGATTTTAGTGACCTTAGCACAATATTAAAAACTCAAGGAAGTGTTTTTTTGTAAATTTCTTGGTCATTAGCAATCTGGTTTTATATTTGCTATTAATACTATTGCTAATTCATTATCACTGCTGCTAATGTTATTAACATGATATATTTTTTCTGAAATTTGATGTAGGCTCCAAGTGTGCTGGATGTAATTGGATTGTGCATGATATAATTGAGTAATTGTGGAACAATATGGTTAATTGGGTGAATGAGTATTGGTAAGCCTTGAGGGTGTACTCTTTTGTAAAATTTTGTTTATGGTTTAATCATATATTTTGAGTCTGGGCACAAGTTTATTACATTAATGTGGTTGCTTCCCTTTTATATATTTTGGTACAATGCATGCTTGATAACATGATGTTGATTAATGCTTATTACAATTTTTTTTTTTTTTAAATTGCAATGTGTGGTTATTAGTGCTTATTTATTTACAATTGCAAATGCTTAATGGGCGGGAATCGGGCTAAGTACCGGGGTGGTACAATATTGGTACTGGATTGTTGAATTAAAAATATTGATTTTCTTTCGAATTTATGAACAATTATTTTCATCGCAAAATCTATGCAAATAAGTCTCTACAATATCCTGGCAAATAAATAGGTGGGACTCACATTTATACCCATGTAAAAAAAACAATGTGGGGCCTATGATCTATGCGGATTTTTTTTTATTTACCATCCTAAAAAAATGTTATAAATTAAATACCACCCGTATTAATTTTGTATCAAATTTGATACTTTCGCGGACTGAATCCGCGCACCCGAAGAAGCCAGATACGCGGGCTGAATAGATGCGCCTAAGCGGACGCGAACTGAGGGCGTGGAACCGCGCATCGGCGGAAACGCGGACTGAATCCGCGCACCTGCGGAAACTCACACTGGATCCGCGCACCAGACAGGCGGAACCGCACACTGGATCCGCGCACCGGCGGAAATGCCTATTGAGGCCGCGCACCCGGGATCTGGTCTATTTAAGTGGTTTTTTTACACTGTTTTCATTCCATATTCAAGAAGCAAAACACCTGAAGGACAAAAAAGAATACCGTAAGTTTCTAATTATTTTATTTTATATTTTTTTAAATTTTGTATAAATTTATTATTTTTTTTTAAATTATTTTTAATTGACTGTAAATTTATTAATTGTTAGGTCTTCATTTAATCAACCAATTATGATTGGAATTGCTTGTTATTTTGGTGGTGAAGTTTTAAACGGGCCAAATGGTGCTTATTATAGTACTCAACCTTCGAAAATGTTCAATATTAGTCCAGATTTAGATTTTAGAGGTATAACTAGAGAAGTGTACCAGCAAGTTGGTATTGATCCGAATTATTATGAACTGGTAATTTCCGCAAGAATCAATATTGGTCAAGGCAACCAAACCTCGGTTCCAACGACTCCCGGTACAAGACGATAATAGCTGGGGATTGTATACCCAAATGACAATGAATTTGACCACTCCTTTCAAGTTCCTAGAGTTATATATTGTAGCCAACTCCAGACATAACCGCAGACATAACCCAAACCAAAACACTGGAAATAACCCCAGACAGAACACCACACCTATGCCGCAATTAACCCGGGGTAGGATTCGTGAACAATGCGGACGGGTCCCTGTCCCAGGCCCTAACTTTGGGGAGTACTAGTCGGTCCTCATCTGTAGGGGCTGGACCTAGTCGCTCCCAACCTAACCGAGGACGTTCACGGGTTCCATCCACTAGCTCTAGCCGGGCCCAAACTGACCAAAATCGATCTCCAACCCCAGAACCGCTTTATTATGCTGAAAATACAGATGAAGATCCCGAAGAGCGGGAGGCAGAGGAAATGTGGGATGCCAGTGATGGCGGTGGGGCAACTGATTTTAGTGATGTGGATACAAATTTTCCTGTGCTTGGTAGACGACAGTGGCGGGTATCGGGTGGTGCACACCGACACCCGTTCGAGCAATTTCATGACACATCGGGGTTTGAAGAAGCTGACAGCTCTTTTTTTGCAACTTCTGAGGTGTGTTTCATTTTTAATTAATTTAAAGAAAATCATTTATGAATTGTTAAATTTTTATATTCGTTAATTTTTAAAATTTTGAAATAGGATGGAAAACAACATGAATTGTCTGAGGGGATGACGTACTCCAGCAAAGATCAAATGCAAGAAAATTTTTTCCATTGGCATATAAAGAAAAATATCGAGGTGAATCAGACACACAGTGACACAAAAAGGTTGAGGTATAAGTGCAAGAGCGACCGTTGCCAGTGGGGGTTGGTTGCGAGAGCTACAGGTTTTGGTAATGACTGGGCAGTCACAAAATTTGAGGGACCTCACACATGCTACGCTGATGCATCCAGGTCAGATCATGCGCAGTTGACGTCTGCAATGATCGCCAACTGCATAAAGTTGTCATTACGCAAAAATGCCGATATTAGTATCGGCACCATCACCGATCTGGTTCTTTGAAAGGTACGAGGGAATCGTCCCTAAGTACAACAAATTATGGCGTGGTAGAGAGTTAGCAATTGCTCGGGCATTTGGTAGTTGGGAGGGGTCTTACGGGCTTCTTATCCCTTTGTTGGATGCAATCAAAAGGGCAAATCCGAGAACCCAATATAAAGTTGTTTCAAAGCGAACCAAAAGAGATGGGTACCCGGTATTTCATGCGATTAGCATGGGCTTGGGGGCCATGTATTGAAGCAGTTAGTCACCTCAGACCAGTTATCAGCATTGATGCTTGTTTCCTATCAGGTAGATACAAGGGTAAATTGTTGATTGTGACTGGATATGATGCGGAGAACCAGTTAATCCCGCTAGCATTTGGGCTGGTAGAGAGTGAGGAATTTGAGAATTGGGGGTGGTTTATGAAGTGGGTGAGGCAGTTTGTAATTGGTCCAAATAGATTCATGTGTGTGGTATCTGACCGGCACATGGGCATAAAAAAAGTGTTCATACAGGATGATCTAGGTTGGTCTGAGGAGAATGGGGAGTGTGTTCACCAGTACTGCTCTCAACATGTATTTGAGAATTTTGGTAAACACACCAAGGATAAAATTGCTGCAAAATTTTTCAAAATTTTGGTGAAAAAGAAGAAACCAAGAAGAATGGTAGAAGGCCTCGATGCAATCGGAAGGAGAAATTCCGAATGGCTGAATTACTTGGATACATGTGGAAAGTACAATCCTGATGACGAGGCAGAACCGGCTAAGCCATGGAAGGTGTATCAAGCTATGGACAACGGGGTTCGTTGGAAAATCATGACTAGCAACGGTTCTGAATCTCTCAACAATGTCTTCAAAACTTCCCGAAGGTTTGTGTTTTATAATCAACAAAAATTTTATTATTTCTTGATGGTTTTATGTTTCTTAATTTAATAGTAAGTTGTTATTTTTTGCAGGTTACCAGTTGCCGCAATTGTTGAGGAGACGTTCGCCAAGTGTGTCGATTGGTTTGTTGAAAGAAGAGAGCGTGCGGTTGAATTGCAATTGCAGGGTCAACTTTTTTCCACTCGTGTCCATGAAAAGATGGATAAGCACATTCAGAAGACCTCAAAAATGAGCGCAATCACATTCGGCCATAACGAGTGGCAGGTGACCTCCCATGGTGAGAAAATCTTATATGACATGCGTAGAGACAGCTTGTCACAAATGGAGCGAGATGCCACATATAGAGTCGTACTTCAGGACAACAATCGTATGGAATGCACATGCCAAAAGCCTCAGCTAAGTGGAATACCATGTGTTCACGTGATGTCCGTGTGTCGCTTAAGGTACTAACTCTCGATAATAATTTCATAATCATCGCATAATAATTTTATAATGTTGACATTATGTGTGTAAAATTGTAGACACTTGGATCCAAATATTTTCGTAAATTACTACTACAACATTGAAGAACTAATCGCCACATGGAGTGGTGAATTCCACGTGTATGACAATCAAAGTGATTGGCCGGCGTACGAAGGACCAATCTTAGTTCCAGAGCGCAAAATGGTGAAATTGGGCAGAAGACGACACATTCGGATCCGAATGTGGATGGATATACTGGAAGGAAGACCAGTGGGAAATCAGCCCAACAGAGCAACCATGGAAAGTAATGCGAGAAGGAGAAGGGATGCACGAGGTAATACTCAATAAAAAAATAATGAATGCGAGAAGAAGAAGGAAATGCGAGAAGAAGAAGGAAAGTAGGTTTCAGTTGTTTGTATGTTTAATTATTTTTTAGCTAAATGAGAATAGACAATTGTTGTTTGTATGTTGTACTATTTATAACTTATGTGGAAGTAGACGTCAACTTTTGTGTACGACATAACATAAGAAAATAAGCAAATAAAAAAACAAACAACGTAACAAGAAATATCATAACATATAACAGTCCCAAAAGTCATAACATAAAATATCATAACATATAACAGTCCCAAAAGTCCTAACAGAAAATATCATAACATATAAGATCGATCACCGACTGGATGGTGTGAATATGACCTTCTTTCTCTTAACCCTCTTGCCGCGTCCCCCCTCCTCCTCCACCTCCTCCTCCTCCTCATGTGCCTGAAATGCAGGTGTGTAGGATCGGGATGGCGGTGACGCCTGTGATGGTTGTGGAGCCTCCTCTTGTATCTCCCCGAACAGTCCGCTATCCCGAGAGCCGCCCGATCCGCCCCGGGACCGAATATGATGTCGGCTGTATCGGCCACATAATCCCGAGAACCATACGGGAGATCCCGGGTCGGTGCAACATGTGGTCTGTGAGAAGAATACCGGAGGAGAAGAAGGGTCATCCCGAGAAGGGAAATCCTCGGGCTGCGTGTAGCCACCGTCACCGAGATCCCAGGTGAAATGCAAAGTCCTGTGCTGGATCCTCCTCCTGTATATCCCCATCACATGGGCGCCGTGTACGTCCCTGAAATAAAATTATTAGGCTTCAAAATAAAGATAACACAACATAATAAAGACATTAAACACGTACTGCCACATAACCAGCAGCCTCAAATGCTGCCTCAACAGTCGCAGCTGTGTGTATATCTGAACAATCTGGATGAGGGGTGCTCATCGCCTCTGCAGAGTCGTCACTCACAATGTACTGCAAGTCCTCATATTGTGGCAGATCTGACAATCTGAGGATCTTGTCCAACCTGGTCCTTGTATCCGGCAATGACGACCCAGGTGGTGCGGCCATGCGCAACCATATCTTCCCCATCTTCTTCCACCCTCTTGTGATTGCCATTCGTGCGCTGATCAAGCATTGCTTGATGTTCATCAACACCTTCAAATAAATTGTATCAAAATTAGTGCAAAATGCAATTGAATCTCGAAAATATTTTGAAATAATAAACGAATAATCAAATCTTACAATTTGTGCAGCCGGACCGGCGCAAGGAATGTAGCCGTACTCGTCAGTGTTCATGTCACGTCGTACCTCTAGCGGCTTCTCATTCATCTCCGATATCTGACTGTGCATATACACTGTAAATGCACAATACTCCTAATACCAACAACGATACTCCCGATCGTATGCCTCGAACGCGTAGGTCTGGAGATGCTCAGGAATAATGTCCTGCGGGGCCATGGCCTCAAGTCGCTCCACATGCTCGATGTGCACGGATCGCCAATTCCTATTAATAGTAGTGTCCAGTGCCTTATGGAACTTGTACCACTCGTCTTTGGTAATCGGATCGGGAACAGGAAAATACTGAGCCATCCCGAACTGTCTCATGACCCGTCCGGGGTAATGATGCTCAACAACCTGGAAGTAGATAAGCGGTACCTACAAAGATAAAAATAAATAACTTTGTAAACTAGAAGTTTTAGAATTAATTAGAAATTGAGATTACAAGTGCTACCTGAGCAAACCAGAATTCCCGCTGAGCAAAGCAGATAGCAGGCAGGGAATGCAGGAAAGAGCGGGGAATAGCATCATCGTCAAAAACTGGAGCACGCTCGTCGTACGGCCTCCACTCGACGTGTTTGTCTGGCGTCATCTGTTCGAATTGACTCCGGAAAAAAGAAACTCCCGTAGGTCGTCCGTGAGGGGTACAGATAAAAGTCTTCTTAGAGCAGAATCTCTGAGCATACGTAGGACATGTCTGGAGGTTGGGCTGACCCCAATTTGGTGCCCAATCTTTCTCTCGAGGCTGTGGACGTCCGAATGGAAACCTCGTCCATGACCAGTGATGGAGGAGACCAATCGGGCCATACATGCCTTGCTTGGTGGTCTGTTTTGGTATAAGTTCAAATTATTTTTAATACAAACAAATAAAAAATTTAAAACAAATTAAAAAATACATTTATACCTGACACGCAGTGCATAACATGCGATACAGACATGCCAAGACCGCTGCACCCCAATTCATCCGTCTGGGATTCTCCAAGTCCACTAAGAACTGAAGTAGACACGCAGGAATAGTGCTACCAGATGAATCTGGAAACATCCAACAAGCGAACATCTCCATGATATAAGCCCGGGTCCACCGAAGTACCTCATCGGGATCTGCTACAGCGGCTAGCTCTCCACTATAAATTAGGTTAATTTAGTATACAATGTAATTTGTAAAAGAAAATAATCATTAATTTATTTCAAACTCACTTGAAACGTGCCCGCAGGTATGGTATACTAATGTCGTTCTTGGAGGTGATGATGCCCTTCTTTGTTGTCCTCCGCTTCATCAACCCGGAACTCAGGAGATCGGTAACGAGCTGTGAGAAGTCTCCATACTCCACCCCCGTCACAGCATCTCCAGTAATCGGCAGGCCCCATAGACAGCTAACGTCTTGGAGAGAAACTGTAATCTCTCCAACAGGCAAGTGGAATGTGTGGGTCTCCGGCCGCCACCTCTCGACCAGCGCAGAGACAAGGGCGTCATCTGCAGTGATCGAGGTAAGCTGTGACACATGCCACAGACCCATCCTCTGTAATGCTGGGGCAAATCTCGGATCGTATTTGATAGACATTTGATTATTGCGTGTACTCGTGATGTCATGACTCTACATCATTAAATTTCAAATGAAATAAAAAATAAAACCTAAATATTTATTCAAATGAAAAAATAAATTTAATGTAAGTTTAGTTTTTGAATCTGAACTTACATATGCTTTTGAGATCTTGTGGCCTTTAATCGGGAACCAGCAGACCTCGCTAATGCACTCCTTTGTCAAATGCGGAAAGATAGTAGACCTCAATTCGTCACCCCAATCACAATCATCAAATGGTGTGCTTTGTGTACGACTGGTTGAAGCCATACTAAAAGAAATTTTATAAATTCCTTTAGATATTCACGAAATCAATATATTCAGATAATGAAGCTCTAAGATAATCTTGCTAATTTAAAATTTTGTCATTTTCGGACAACAACGTAAATAAAGGCTCTTTTTTTTGTCATTTGCAAACCATTCAAGACCAATTATATGCATTTCTAATCAATTCTGGTATATAATTGTGGTCTAGGTACTACAACAGTACTAAATGTAATTTTTTTTCCTACTATCGATACAATAATGCAACACAATCCTAATTTCATACAAAATAACTAATAATGGACACCATTCGAGCTATTTGGTACAATTTATTTATATGAGTATTTTTCTACAATTATTCGGATTTTTTTTAGCATTTAAACAATTAAAATTGACTACAACTATTGTACAATTTATCTATATTGAACCTATGTAACCTATCTAACCTATCTAACTTATCTAACTACATCTAAAAAAATTAAATAAAAAAAAAAAAAAAATTTACCTTTTTACCGCTGGGAGCGCGCTTTGGTCTGCTGTGAAAGTGAAAATCGGGTGCGCGGAGGGGTTTTATCACCACAAATCGGGTCCGCGGACTCAAAACGCGTACCGACCGGGTGCGCGGACTCAATCCGCGTTTCCGCGGGTCCGCCGATTCAATTAGCGTTTCTGCGGGTCCGCCGATTCACCACACGTTTCCGTGGGTCCGCCGATTCAGTTCGCGTTTCCGACCTCTGCTTGGTACACCCGCTCAGTTCGCGTACCGGGCTTCTTCGGGTGCGCGGATTGAGTCCGCGAAAGTGTCAAATTTGATACAAAATTAATACGGGTGGTATTCAATTTATAACATTTTTTTTGGATGGTAAATAAAAAAAAATCCGTGATCTATGACCATGCAAAAAATCAAGTGGGGGCCACATGATTTATCCTTGCAAATACTCACATGAGGCCCAGGCTTCTATCCATGCAAATACCAAGTTGGGACCCACCCATCTATCCTTACAAATGCATATGTGGGGCCTACCATTCCATCCTTGCAAATACTTAAGTGGCTCCCACGTATTTATCCTTGCAAAAACTTAGATGGGTCCCACGCGTGCATCCTTGCAAATACTCCAGTCAGGCGCCAACTCTAAAAGTTTTTACATGCGCAGTTGTTGCATGGTCGGACTCATGCAACAAGCCAGGAAAAGGTATTTGCATGAGTGTCCATGGAAAATAAAAACTGAAATATAACATCAATTTTAACACTTCATTTTTCTTGACAAAATAAAAAAAAATACTATATTTCTTCATGTCTGGTACCAAACTGCTAAACTGATGAATCACAGATCTTGAACAACAACAAATGCTAAAAGGAGGTCTCCAAACTAGCAAGGAAACTTTCCTAAACAGTAGAGAATAATATTGGTAGAAAAAATATAAATAAAATGCCTAGAAAACTCTATACAACACCTTGCTGAATAATTAGGACAATGCCACCTATCATTCTGAAAACTGAATAACTTGTCATGTCAGTGAATAAATTGGGTTGAACAACTCAAAAAGGTTTAACCGTCTAAGATATCCTTAATCAAGTGCCAGATAATTTACCCAGAACATAATTGATATATTTGACCAAACAAATTGGAAGAAAAAAAAAAAAAAAAATTAAGTGGGCCAGATATAAAACAACCCAGAAATTAAGCTAAATTCGAATTAAATACATTTTGTTAACAGTCTCAAAACTGATAGCTAACCTATATTAGTAGAGGGTCAATAAAGCTGCACTTGAGATTGTGATTGAGGTGGTACTAGCTTGGATGCTGGTAGAATAGATACTAGCTAGATTTTGGTTGTTGTTACCAGAAATTGAGTTGGATACCAGTAAATTAAGACTCACAGGAAGGAAGGAAGGGACCTGATTGTAACTTGTATAGTCTTTCAGCTACCCTTTGAAAAAACTTGTTCTTGTTCTTCTTCTTAAGGAATTCTATTGAAACTAATTTCATGAATTAAATTGAACTTGTACATGAAAGTTAGTATTACTTTGGGAGGAGCTTTGTTGCTTCTCTAAAAAGAAACTCTTACATACATATACTCATAGTACTCACCAGGAGAGAGAACTCGTTCAAAAGGATTAACAAAAAATAAAACATACTTACACTCATAAAAAAAAATCAAGGAATAAGTATACTTAAAATTTAAAAAGAAAAAGCATTGTTGATTGTTTGATATTTGTTAGATGGTATACAAGGAATAAGCTGCGTGCAAACTGCAAAAAAAAAAAAAAAAATTTTAAATACAGATTTAAAATAGAACAAAAATACTAATAAAATTTGAGTGATGCTTCGGTGCATACAAGGACCTATTTGTAAAATAAACATATTTTTATTTTCAAAGTTCAAACAGTCGATCCGAACCGTTCATCTTGTTCTCCATATTAATATGTGCTTGGATACCAAATTTTATATTTTTCTGAATTTTTTTACTATTTATTAAGATGGGTACAAAAAATATCAAATTCAGACCATTGAATTTTGTACCCATCTTAATAAATAGTAAAAAAATTCAGAAAAATGTAAAATTTGGTCTCTAAGCACATATTAATATGGAGAACAAGATGAACGGTTCGGATCGACTGTTTGAACTTTGAAAATAAAAATATGTTTATTTTACAAATAGGTCCTTGTATGCACCAAAGAATTTGCCATAAAATTTTAAGGGATTGTCTATAGTGCAGCAAAATTATTTTGGCTATAGTACAGTAAATATTTTAAATAAAATCTGACCATCCGATTCATGTCTTCCACTTTAAATTACTTAGGGATAAAATAGTATTTTCCTTACTCCGTTATATCTTTCTCACGGAGGAAATAAGACCTCGTGAGATCTCTCCTCCTCCACTCTCTTTCTCGCCGCTCGATCAGAACACCAATTCTCTGACCAAAACGCGAAACGATTTGAAGCAGCCATGGCGGAGAGAGAGAATACCCATCCTCGCCTCACTCCTGCAGCTCTCAAGCACCCCTCAGCCTTAGAGACCCCCAGTTCTCAGCGACCATCGAAGAAGAAACGAGTTGCCCTCAGCGATTTGCCAATCTAGACAACGCAGTGAATACTCGAACTGGCCCAACAAATGTTACGAATCCAGACAACCCCCAGTTCTCCTCGACGTTTCTCCCCTCTACCGGATATCCAGCGCACCACGAATGGAGAAGAGAGGCGATCGAGGTGGAAGGCGGAGTCGGGTCGGTGGTGTGGGTCGTCCACTTATCGGATCTTCACTTCAGCGTCTTCCACCGGGATCGAGCTCGCGATTTCAGGCGCTATGTAGGACCCACACTTTCTATGATTAATCCCTCACTTGTTCTCATCACCGGCGATCTCACTGGTTTGTTTCACTTCCTTAGTTGGAGAACTTTCAATCAACTTAATTGTTAGTTCCTTGAGCTGTCTCTGATAAGAGTTATCTGTCTTTCAAAATGTAAAGTGTTAATAGATTATTTGACATCTTTTCCCCTTGAATTGCAATACTGGTACTGTTTTTTTGTACCAGTAAGTTGGCGATATTATAGTGCTTAACCATCATATTAACTCCAAATAGCCTCAGTTAACCATTTCACCAAAAAAATATAAAAATTAAATATTAAATTAAAATTCAGCTGATATCAACCAGCATTTTTTTTTTTCTATTTTTCCTCTCTCTGGAATGTAACACTCAACTACTCAAGTGAGTTTAAAAAAAAATTGCTCTTTTTGTGTCAATTGTTATGCTCTCATTAGATGGGAAAAGTAAGGATTTGCTAACAATGAAGCAAGAAGAGAGAGGATGGATAGAGTATGAAAATATAACAAAAGAAGTGATTCTGACCAGTGGGCTTGATGAGGGAATATTCTATGATCTAAGAGGAAACCATGATAGCTTCGTCGTACCAGAGCCGGGTGATGAATGATTTCTATGAGAAATACAGCATCAATTCAAGACTGAGGAAGGGTGATATACAGAGTGTAACTTTAAAGGCGAGTATTCATTTTAATTTTTTCACATATATATTTGTACATGACATGTGAACCTCAGTTCCTGCAAACATAATATTAGAGCCATATCTAAGCTACTCGATAGATAAATAGGCCAAATAAAATGCTCATCCCTCACCATACTCCCACACACACACACAAACACAAAGACATCATAAAATAGTTGGGTAAAAAAACAAACGTCAGATCAGTACCTATTTGGCTAGGACCTAGTACCAGTCAGCAACCTTAACTAATTCAGCCGCAAAAACTAACATTGCAAATCTTTGGCAAAGGACTGAAACTCTCTACACTAGCTACTGGCAACTGATAACTTTTAGAAGTTTTAATTGCAATCTTATGTTCATGACTTACCGAGGTTGGAGTGATGCAACTCTTAATGGTATAAGAGAAATAGCAAGAGTTGGATTTCCTGATGTGATGGTTATCAAGTTCTCAGAAGTAGAATCTTTTATCTTTGGTCGGTGATAGATCAATCCTAGAAGATCCTCATTTGAGTATGCATAGCAAATGTTCAACAAGAGTCCATTTTACTGATAATGCTATGGTAATGGTACATAACAGTATCAGATGAACCAAAAGTACTACATTCTCTTAATATAAGGGCAAAATGGTCATATCTTATTAAAATATATGGTAAAACCATAAGTACTATATCCTCTTATTATCAAGTTCCTTATTCAAGTAGGTATTTTGAAATTTACTTCTCTCACACTGTCTCTTTGATTGCTTATGAAATTTGTTTTCCTTTTGAAATTTGTACCCAAATTGTTTTTCTTGGTGCGTAGCCAATGTCACCTCTTTAGAGTTTACTGAAACTGAATAGTACCAGTGCATTTTTATTTTCGAATATATTCTGCTATAATTTTCTAAGGATTTAGTTGTCAAATTGTCAAAATTTAAAAGGCTTATTCTGTAATTTTTTGGGTTACTAGCAAATTGACCCTATCAGAAGGATTAATGTGCATAATTGAGGCATAATATAATCTTGTATACTGATACTTTTGGTTTACATTGCAGATTGAAAGACTAAAGAAGACTGGTTCAAATTATATCTACCTTGCAGGGAAGCGTTTTTATGGAAAAATTATCCGCCCTCCTAGAAATTTATTTTTTAGCTCTTTGTGTAGAGCTTTGGCACAATGGCATGCACCAGTCTAAGAAGAATGATATCTTATATATGGGATTTGGGAAAATATAAATTTTGAAGCAAGGCTTCTATCTCCATTCGTTTATGAAGCATTTTGTATATTATCTGTCGTTTGCATTGGTTTATTCATAAACATATAGGTTGTAGATTTAGTCTGATTAATTATCGAGGGGCTGCAATTGCATTTACTTCACAGTGCTTGTAGTGTGTAGTCTCTGTATATAACTATATATACACGCAGCAAAACTGTATATTTCTTTTTTGGATTCGTTAATCTTTCAAGAAATTTCAAGAAATTTGTCAAATGTTTCTTTTAAATATATACAGACAAGTCTTACTAGGTTAAATAATTATTGCTTTCTTATAATAGATTCTTTCCCTTTTCTTTCATTCTTTTGAAACATTGCAAATGTACCCTATAATTAACAATAATTTAATAAAAGCTATTTAGAGTATAATTACAGATTGGTACCACACAGTGAGGTCATCAAAGATATAAACATATACAAAAGTGTATGTGCATAAGTACAGGGTAATGGAAAAGAGAAACATGTGTTTGGAATATATTTAATTATTAAGATATGTCGATAGATATTTGAATATAGTACAGTACACTGCATTATTTTGATTAATTGATTATGCTTCTTGAAAACCATTATCCTAAATAAAATATATCCTCTTCATTAGTGATTTTCATCACAGGGATTGTTCTTCATATGAACTTAATTTGTTACATTGATTGATTTTCATTATTGATATTTAGTACATGTCATTTCAGTTATTTAAATTTTTTAATTCTTAGTTATTCCTTTCTTAATTGTTTAAAACGCATTGAACTTTGTTAACATGTATCTCTGGTCTAGATGGTTAATTATATATGTGGTTAGATTGGACTTTGTAAAATCGTCTAGGCGGGCTGTATTTCTAATTATTATATTCCAAGAGAATTGAGAGATTATCGGCAGTGGGAGGCGATTTGAAGAGAAGAGAATGGAGGATACGGAAGAAACGAGAGAGCGAGAGAGAGATGGGTCGGTTCAGAGAAAGAAGAATGATAGATTTGAATTTTCGAGACGGAGGTAAAATGAAATGATAGTCCCTGCCTGTTAGGCGGGACTGCAGGATTCGTCGAAAAAGTATAGTCACATCAGCGATCCGTGTGATCACGTCCCATTGGCTCCTTTTCTCTACAGGAAGGGATTGAGGATTGAGGGATCCATTTTCCTAAAGTAACTCAATTTTTTAGTTTTGATCCGAACCGTCCAATCAGAAATTAGGACCAATCCGATTCGTTATGGAACTCCCGGGGCCCTTTAATATTGTGTTATAGAAGATCGGACGGTCCAAATTAAAAATGAACCATTGGGGTACTTTAGGGGTTTCGAATTTGGCTTGTTCGGGTGTGTTTTCTCTTTTGCCTTTTCGGATTCGCATCCTCTCAGATTTCTCAAAGCTTGAGAATATCCGTGCAAAATCTGGACCATTCAATTTTTTTCTGCACGAATCTCAAAATTAAAATTATGATATTTTCATAAAATAAGAAAACTAATATTTTGCATCATTAAAAAAATTTGATTCGCATAAAAAAAAACAAATATTTTGCATCAAATTAACCGTTACGGATTTTTCTGACCAATATGTTAATTATTTCTAATTATGGCTGATTATTCTCGATTAATCGCTCGGTGGTGTTGGATTGTGCTATAATCTACTTGTCTGTTTGACTAAATTTGCAAAACATATATAAATTGAATTTTACAGTTTTCTTATCTTGAGATATTGTGCAGAATCATGACTGGAGAAGATTTAAGAAATACACATCAAGGATGAAATAATTAATTGCTATATATTATCAAGGATGTAGTTTGTGCACTTCAGCTTCAATATTCGCAATCAATCTCAAACTTATTCACCCAATAGACAACATCTTACAGTGATCCTGAGAGATAACCCTCTACCTTTGAGATTTTGTTGCTTGTTTTGTAATATAATAAATCAAGGTTCTAAATAGCAATTATAGCGGCATAGCGGGAAGACAAAAAAAAAACGCTCTAGCAAATAGCGCAGCTATAGCGGAAACTTTCATACATAGCGTTTTTTTAATTTTCAAAATTTATAGTCTATATTTCTACTAATTATCAACATGATTAATATTGAAAATTAGGGTAATAACTAAATGATAACCGATCTAAGCATATATTTTTTTTCAATCATATAAATAAGAGAGAAAGGAAAAGATATACAAGGTAACATTATTTAATAGTTCATACTTCATAGTATTACAGATTATAATAGATGAAGAGCAATTAATTTTATAACTGAAATAAAGTTACTATATCTATTTGAATATTTTATATATTATAATAATTAAAATCAGATTTCAATGAAACAAACGACGATAATTTTACATGTGAATACTAGCAAAGAGAAAACAAAAGAAATAATTTATATTTGAATATTTTCCGATATAGAATGAGAAACTAAATCACAAATAGGAACAAAAATATATAGTTTGGTTTAACATACTTATTATAGCATACAATGTAGTATAAAAAATATGAACAGAAGTACAGAAACCCATGCAAATTGCAAAAAAGGCCCATATAGCATAGCGCGTAGCGCATAGCGGTAAAAATGGTCAGCTATTACAGCTATAGCAGCCGTAGCTGAAATAGCACATTTTTATCTCATAGCGGTGTTGGGTTTTCATGGTACTTAAGACAGCGGAATTTCAAAATTTTGACAAGAAAAGTACCAAAAGATCATTATGTATGACTAAAATCAAACCAAAATCAATTTCCAAATCAATAAGCATCATACCTTTAGTTTCTTGTCTCCAAACAAGAAATGAAGATCCTTGAGATGTAGAGTTGTAGCCTCCACCTCCTTGTTGATCGATACTAATGGTGGTTGATGCTTTGTAGCGCCTTGGTGGTTGATGTGTGCGTGACCTTGAACACCTTGTACCAAGATGAGACTCCAAAGTAGAAGCCCTCCACGGTATCCACCAAGAAATTAATTAGAAACCAAACTTTCCTCTTGCTAGAGAGTAGTAATTTGGTCGCTCCTTAATCCCTATACTCCAAGAGAACAAGATCTTGATTCTAGGGTTTGTGGGTTCTCAACACATGAGAGAGAAACAATAAAGAGAAAGAGTTTTGGCAGAACTTCAACTCTCAAAACGAATTTTCCACAAAAGGAATGAGAGAGAATGCATATATAGCAAATAAGGAATGTGAAATTCTGTTTCCAAAATTAACTTCGTGTTCTACCACATTTCTGACCATGATCTAATTCGAATTAGATTCTGCTCTCTGAATAAAAGTTATAGATCTTTCTTTTACCTTTTTATCCATATGTGGTACACTCAAAACAAACATCGTATGAGGGTGTTATGGTCAAAATACGAAACATGCGCAGCAGTTTCCAGAACATGGTAGTCTAAACTTAGCACCACGTTCTACCACGTTTTTGAGCATGATATATTTCTAATTTGGTTTTCTTCCAGAAATACAAAGTTGTAGATTTTTCTATTACCTTTCCAGAAAGATATAGAACGCTAAAAACGGATATCGTATTAGAAATATATGGCCCAAATAAGAAACATTGCGCAGCAGCTTTCAGAAAACGTGGTAAACTATTTTGGCCTAACTTTTAATTATGGAAACAATTCTTTAAATAAACATGAGCCATAATTAACAACAGCCATTAGGCTTTGTTTATTGGGCCAAGTTTCACTTTCCTTGTTTGAATTAATCAAATACAATTAATCTAATTAATTGTAGTATCATATATAATTATCCAAATAATTATATTTCTCATGTTTTAGTGGAGAAGCCAATTTATTTGTCATGTCATACATGTCAAATAAATTAAGGAGCATTTCTAATTAATTCCTTATCGGTGTGACCCTGTGGGATCTATGTCATTCGGCAATAGAATCTGAAACTCTTTTCGATTCCATAAACTACAAGCGGCACCTAGCAATATGCATTGTAATTACCCAAATGACACAGATGATAAGTACCATATTGAATCACGATCCCTAAGCAATAATTGTCTCGTGTCAATTCCATGTCTCATGATATCATGAATAGATCCAAGGTAGGAGTGTGTCATCCTTGCAAATCTACTCGTTTCTTGATTCCGAAATAATTCAGTAATTATAATCAACTCCTTAATTATATGTGCACATACTTGTATTATTTCATCAAGGGGCCCGTGATATCATCGCTCATTATATGAGGGACATTGGTATTCTTGATAATTACTATCCCTCAACATAAGAAACACATATTGAGATAGAATCTGTATAATTGCCAGTTACGGACAACGTTGGATAATATCCACGAATATATATTCCCATGTGAGAGAAACAATCATCTCATACCTTAGAATTCCAGACACAAATAAAACATTAATGACACAAACACAATCCATATTAAATATTTTACTTTGGTCACGTCCAATCCCCTGATCTCCATCAGGTATCCATTTGATCAGATTGACAACTCCTTATCATATGATCTGCAGAACATGATCATCATCTAATCCAAATGCTAATCTTATACCGGTAATTAATGTCCCTTGTTAATTACCAAGACTAGGGACACTTTAGAGTATTTATTAACACATGTATAGAGTTCCACAATTCCAAGTCCTCAACCTGAATGGTCTATAATTAATAAAATAGTCAAGGAACAAAATGATAAACTTAATCATTCAATTACATAAACAAAACTTAGAAAATAATCATCCTATGATTGGCTTCTAGATCACAACACTAACAAGCGGAGCTATGGCGTAGCTATAGCTAGCTATTTAGAACAATGTAATAAATTCATCTCTTTCCTTTTTTTTATTTCAAAATTTCACGTCCAAATAATTTATGTGATCTTATTTATTGAAATGAATTAAATTCTTGAAATATTTGTTGTAGGAGGAAATATAAAATACTATATAAGTATTTAAAATAGCTTATATAATTCATCATGTAATTGAAAATCTAAATTATGGTACTACGTAAATAGTTTATCTCATACACACACACACTAGTATCGTGCCTGTGCATTGCAACCAGAGACATATTATAAGATCGAATAGAATATGAAGAGATCGTTTTGTTTGACATTCACACAAAATTAAGAAAAAAATATATTTAATTGAATATTAAAGACACATAAAAAATAGAAATTCAAATAATAAATAACAATAAAATAAACAATAACAAATGAAAACAACAGATCAAATATAACATGAATTTTTTTTCTTAAATTATCATTGCTAGTGTAATCCAGTTCGATGTAGTCCGCATTTATGGAAATGAACAAACAAAATATGAAAATTAGATTATAATTCCTCAAATTGAAAATATATAATAAAATAATAAAATTAGAAATGTTAAATTAATATGGTTCATATCTTATTTCATCAATTTGCAGAGATACAGTTAGCCGTAATAAAAATTATTTTTTTCCTTGACACAATGAATATAGCATATCATAAAAATTATTTTCTCTACAGATACAGAAAGATTCAATAATTTTTATTTTCACTGTCGAAAATATAGAGGAAGAGGATAGATGAAACAAAGAAAATAAAGAAATAAAAAATAAATTAATTACAGGAATTAGAGATGGGGAACGCTATATTGAAAGCAAAAATTCTATTATATAGAGCTAAAAAAATTTCTCTCTTTTCTACCAACTTAGCCCTTAATAAATTTTTCTTCCAATCTTTATTTGAAATTAAATTACTATAATATTTTAAATTCCTCTATGTTTTTCATTTTTTTACCTTTATGTTTTGTTTGTCAATTTCATAGTTTGAATATATATGAATCTTAATGAATAATTAATGATGGATTAAATGATTACATACATTCTATGAAAAATATTGTTACTTTTCTGTTCCGTTGTAATGTGGACATTATTTCCAATGAGTCAGTGTTAAGAAAATGCATCACAAAAAAGAAAATTCCTGACTATAATCAATATTAGAATGGGAGTGGTATAATATTTGTTTTTCATATAAAAAAATTAAATATAAAAAATAAAATATGAAAAAAATGTAATATAAAAAATAAATATGAAAAAATGTAATATCTCCATTCTATTATTAAGCACTTTGGGGTTCAAACAGATGTGATTGATTGATCTAAATTTAGATTGAATCTAAGACCTCCAATTAAATGAAATATGAAAAAATGAATACAAAAAAATGAAATGTGGAAAAAAAAAATCAAATATTAAAAAATGAAATATGAAAAAATGAAATATAAAAAAATGAATACAAAAAAATGAAATATGAAAAAAAGAAATATAAAAAAATGAATACAAAAAAATGAAATATGAAAAAATGAAATATAAAAAAATGAAATATGAAAAAATGAGTACAAAAAAAAATGAAATATGAAAAAATGAAATATAAAAAATGTATATAAAAAAATGAAATATGAAATATGAAAAAAAATGTAATATAAACGAAATATATATATAAAATGAATATAATTGGTACTTTTCTAAGCCCCTTGATCATTCTTGATCCCGCCAATTTCGAAAGTAAATTTCAGGGAACCCATTTTACAGAGCAGTTTTTAGTGCGTACAAGAGTTCGAATTTTTGATGGACCAAAATATCCCTACATTAAAGGCAGAAGATTTACTCTGTAAAATTCGAACACTGATGAGTAGGAATATTTTGGTCCATCAAAATTTCGAACTCTGCACACACTAGAAACTGCTCTCTAAAACTGGGTTCCCAAATTTCAGCGGTTATTGGCTGTAAGCTCCCTTGAGGCCTTGACCTTCCAGCCCCACTCGTCCCACGAAGCCTTGGTAACCTCTCCCTCTCCCTCTCCCTTTGCCATTCTTCCTCTTCTCACGTGAAAGAAAAGAAAAATACAGAGCGGTTCCCTCTTCCTCTGACGAATCCTCTCCAAAAGATTATTCAGGTTCTCTCTATCTCTCTCTCCTTCTCGTAATACCAAAACCGGGTCTTTTTATGTTCAATGTAAAGTTCGGTGCTACCAAAGTGTTTGATAAATTGCCCAAACCAAAATTTCAGTGCCTTTTTGTGAATAATAGCTCTATAAGTACAAATGGCAAATTTCAATTAAAATCAAAATTTATACCAAATTTCAATTACCAGGATTTATACCAAATTTTAGAAAAAAAATATTTATCATTTTCTGTTTGTACTGCATTGGATTGTTTCTTTATTTTATATATTTAAGAATTAGAAAACTCAGTTGGTTTCACCACCTAGTACATTTGTTATTAAATCTTGTACCATAATGCTCCATATTTGTGTTTGATCTACAACTTCAAGATAATTTTAGAGATAATAATTAAGACTCTGTTGAAGGTCAAATTCATTATAAATTAAGAGGCCATTATCACGCAATTCTAGTCGAGATCTTTGTGTGCTCTTCCCCATGAGCAAGTATAGGCTTAGGTTGCTTCCCCGCATATCAGTAATTGTTGTTAGCACCTAAAATATGAGATAGTATATATAATTAAAATTTATGAAATGTTTAACTTGCGTTGCTTATTTTGTAGGCTGATGTGGATTTATTTCGAAATAAATTGGTGGCTGAGTTGATATTTTCTGACTTAAACGTAATAGAGGAAGTGCAAAGAGTAAGAGGAGATATTATTAGCTTATCCAAAAGAAATGTTTAATTGCTTTCAGTTGTAGTTGGTTTTTAAAGCTTTTTTTTGTTAGTTTCAACTTGTTTGTTTAATTGCATTCAGAATTTTATTGACAAATTAGCTATGATAAAAGCAGTGAATATAATGTAATGATAATTCTGTATCAGATAATTTTACATACAAATGCTGTATGCTTTTAAAAGCAAGAATCGATTGGATTTTGTTTCCATGAAACAAGATGATAGATATGTTTCATCCTTTGGGAACTCAATATATTCCTTTTTCAACTTTTTCGTGGTCATATGAACTCGATAATAAGACCATCATTCAATTACATAATTTTGTTTAAACATACATTTTATATCGACAGAATCAAATATGAAAGAAACAATTTATAATTCTGTTTGTTTGTCCTGTAGATCACAATACCATTATCTATGATGACATACTTCCTACAGTTTCATCGCTTATACCTTACTACCTAGCAGATAAGGCTGCAAGGCCTCAAAATTGAAATTCTGGCTGCCACCAGTACATATAATTTACAGAGACATACAGAATTTAAAATAAATAAATAATTAGGCTCTATATTCATCACCACAAATGCCAATTATGGTCATGAGATCTCTCCCTTTCTTTGAGACTTCATTAATGCAATTGAAGTCTTCTTCGTCCAATTTCAGTGAGAAAATTGCGGCTGTATCCTTTATATGCTCAGATAGACCCAATCTCACACCCACCATTGATCCTGCCACACTTGGCTATTGGCGCAACCCAGACAATCACCTAAATTTAAACAATTAAATAGAAATATGACAGTAGCAACACACAAGACATTTTATTTTAAAGCCACCAACTAAGGTTAATAGATAGTCTAACTCAAAGGTAGAGTGAGGCCATGGTAATATGCATATTATAGATCAATCGTACTATGGATCTATATCTCTACTTCTAAAGTTCAAACAATTGATTGAACTGTTAAAAATAATCTCTGTATGAAAATATACTTGGAGACCAAAAAAATTATGAACCATAAAAAAGTAGTGATTTTCTAACTATTTAAAAATTAATAAAAAATTCTAGAAAACATAAAATTAGATCTCTAGAACTCTAGGTACATTTTGAGATGTAGCTGCTACCTTCTTTAGCACTTGAAGCAATGTTTGGAACAAGCCCCATCCTCCCCATGCATCTACCATCTTGATTTCCATTCATATAAAATATAAAATTTTATTTAAATGACACGGACAAGGCTAAAAGTCTAAAACCAGTTCCTAAAGGATGTTAATGCCACTAAGGCAGTGTGTCATTGGCAATCCCTAAATTGTTTTCTTTAAAATTTAATTTAGTAATTTAGATGTGATGTCTCATATGAAAACTGACAAGCAGGAAGGAGCACACCTACCCATTTATACTTTTGTAATGAGGGAGTATTGAGAGGGGGCCCCACAAAAGGAATGCTAATGTTTGTATCTAGGAATTTCTCTGACAGCAAGCCACCTATCACCGTCCCGTACCTGCCTTTCATCATTTCATGTCATCATTACATCTCAAAATTCAGAAACATTCTGTGCGTCATAGAGAGAGAGAGTACGTTATAAGTTGAACACCAATGAGCTGACAAAGCTCGGCCATTCTTTGCTGGGGCTGCATGTCCACAATTGAATTTTGAACCTGCCCAATGCAATTTTTTAGATAATTTAGATGCGTTCAAGGTTCCAAGCGAACGAATGAACAAAGAATCAGCATATAAAAAGGGATAAAAAAGGAGAGCAAAATCACTAATCAAAGAAACTGAAAAAAAACAGAAAGTTCACATATTAGGTCAGAGAGAGTATCCAGCTTGTACCAGTAGGATAACACCTAAAGCTATGTTTGGGTGGAGTAGAGGTGGAGTAAATCCCTTACTCCACACTTAATTCGCCAAACAAGGAGTAACAATAGGACTAAGGGGTGAGTTAATCCGGAGTAAGTTACTCCACCTCTCCAAGCAGATTAACTTACTCCGCCTATGAGCCCACTATTATAGGCTGAGGTTCATTTTTCAATATCTTATGCGGATTAATTTAAGTCATGACTTAAACCACCAAACAAGATATAAATTATGAGTAAGATGGAGTAAGCAATTTAATCATCATTAACTTCACTCCACAATCAAACATGACCTAAGGCTTGTAACTGGTTCAAAACCAGAATGTACCAGGTATAAAACTACCATGCAAAATAGGTTGATAAATAATACCTGATTGCTAACAACTGGGATGCCATTTTCCAGAATAATGTGCAGTCTTTCAGTATCAAAATTGGTCAAAGCCACAGTCTTTATTTTTCCTGTAATGCTTTTTACATATGAAATAATCAGACGAGACTATGTAATGATCTCAGAACTGTTACAGCATAAAATTATTTATTTGAAAGGAAACAAAATACAATTCTTACCTTGTTCATTAAGATCAGTGATGTGCTTCAGTGCATCTATATATCCAGGATTTCAGTAATCCCACCTATTCCAATAGGTCACAGTAAATACAAAAAATATAGAAAATCAGTGACACAAGTGAATTGACATGTACATAATTTGACAGAGAAATTAGCATAAATCAAAATAGCAACATGTCTAGTAAAAGAAAAAAAGATAAAAAAAAGAATACCAGTGAAATTGCAACATGTCCAAGCAAGCAACATCCATCCTTAGACGTGACCTGTTTATGTTATCCTTGACATATTCAGCCGTCATCTTCACTGGCAGCGGGACCCACTTTGTCAGGCCCCTGACTTGCTGGAGCAACTCAGGAGGCCGCTCTCTGCGTACTTTGTTTATGAAAATCCTGTACAGATCCTCAGCCAGTCCATCTGTTTATTTTTCCCCAATTTTGAAACAAATAACAAAAAATTTCCTCACACATTTTGCAATAAATAATCAACAAATAAATTGGAAATCCCAAATCTTAGAGAGAGAGAGAAACACGGACAGTGGTCGGCCATGTCGAAAGTGGTGAGACCAGCTTCGGCGTAGTAAAGCATGGCATCAACTGCGTTATCTAGGTCAATGGGGCCCCACCCGCCACTGGTCTGCCACATGCCATTCAACACGCGGCATATATCCAGAGAATCCTCCCCGTTTTTCACCACCGTCACTAAACTTCTCATCTCTTCCTCTGCGCCTATTGTGCACCTGGTGCTCCCGATTAATCGCCTCCGTACTGGAATCCTACGCCTAGACACGCCATTTACAATTCGCGATTTGGACCGCTGGTTCGAACCCACCGGCGACTGGATTTGGAGATGGACAGTTGTGCTTGTGCAGCCAAACATGGTCAATTGCCAAGGCTCAGTCCAGTGTTTTTTTTGCTTCTCAGTTCTAGGTCGAGTCGAGTCGAGGGAGAGCAAGTTCCAGAATCGATTTAAATTGAATGTAAAGACTTTTATTGTTCGTAAAGAAATAGTTGTGGTTTTTGTGTATTATATATGCTTTCGTGTTTGTGGCCGGGGTTGTGTAACGTACAGGATAAGATTTCTATCATGGCTTCTTCTCCTGCAGGGTTAGAATTATTTATACCATTCAATTTCCCTGCTGGTATTAATTTGTTCCAATGAAGGATCAACATACCCAATAGAATCCAAAGTGCTCTCATAAATTCATTCAGTGGGCAAACTTTGACTAAGCTTAATATTGAACCGTCAATTTTTTTTCCTCAAAATGACTAGAAAATAACCTCAGAATTCAAATCAGGCACTCCACCTTCCGTCAATAACCTACTTTCATCAGTACAATCAGAGAAGGATCCATCAAAGTTTGAGCTCAATTCTTGAAACTGACTCCGACCTTTTTCTCTCTGAATTGAATATAACGGACAAATAATTTAGATGTTTGAACTTTGAACAATGGCTCTGCAAAAGTTTCCAATCAGCAAAAGATAGAGTCTGCGAGGAGATTGAAGGGAGAAAGAGATTGGTACCTGATTACGTTGAAATTAAGGGGAGCGTTGTCGAGATTGGGGAACTGAGACATCAGATCCTTCGCCTAGGGTTTTAGAATCGGGATACGATATCTCCTTTTTACCTTGGTTTCCTTTTCCAATCGCGGTCGCAGGCCCATGATTTGTAGTGGCGTCAATTCTGTGCTGTGCTGTGATTTGGATTTGACGGAGAGAGCGAAGGTCTCAGGGGAGACGAGGGAGAGTCGGAGAGACGAAGAAGAAAAAGTTTCCGATCGGAATTATTTTTGTCAAAAGACTGTTATACCCTTCTCCGCTAATTAGCGTAACGGAGTGAAACGGAGAGTTAAATTCACGATTTAATCTACACCGTTCAAAAAACAAAATGAACGATTATAATTTTACTGTACTATAGTCAAAATCAGTTTACTGTACTGTAGACATGCTCAAATTTTAATTATGTGACATTGACAAGTTAAATTGTGTAACTTGTGTTGTTGGTATTTTCTGAAGGCGACGCTAAACTGCCAATACAAATTACTTATATAAATTTATATTAAATAATAAAAGGAAATAGAAAATAGAATGAGTGGCTTCATTTTTTTGTGGTAGAAGGATTCAAAAAAAATAATTCGGAACTAAAGTTTGCAACCAATTTTCTTTTTTTTTTCAGATCTAAACAGTCCAAATTGCTCCTCAATTGTTGTGTCGACTCGACATGGGATAGTTTGGATCTGAAAACTTTGTCCAGCTACAAACTTATGTTCTAAAAATAAATTTCCGGCTTCAAACTTTGAATCCGAGAAAAAAAGAAAAAAAAAGAACTGGCTCCTCCTAATAGCCACATTTCACTTTCCTATATTCTTTTATATTAATTTCTAAAAATATAAATAAAATTGTATATATGGTTCACACTTGCTTGTATTAATACACTTTTTAGTACGGCTTGCACAAATTTTGATGCTCTGTAATGCGCCCTAAGTAATTAAAAATGGTATCAAAATCCTAATTACATAAATGCTACAACATAATTACAATAACAAACGAACGATTAGCCATATAACTTGTGTTGTAAATTGTATAATGATGGTACAAAAATTGGGCCCAACTGTATGATTTGTTTTCATTGGGCCGAGGGCTACAATTATGGTTTCAAAAATTGGGCCCAACTGCATGCTTTGTTTTCATTGGGCCGGGGGCTACAATTATGGTTTATTGATACAATTATGGCTACATCCTGTCTTTCACTAATAGGTATTAAATTGTTTAGTCAAATCAATTAGTGCTAAGCAGAAAGAATGATGCATGATGAATTTCCAAAAGTTATAATTAGTATAAATGAATGGGAAATAATTAATCCTGAATCAATGAAGTCAGGCTGAGCCAGTAAACTTGGAGAAAGATTTAACAACACTTTTTTAACTTCATGCAGCTCACTGACAATAGATTCAAAACATGACTACATATGACTAGTGAGCTGCATAAAGCAAAATTTTCTCTGTCAATATCTTTACACAGAAAATTTTATATCCCGATTTACGAGTATTTGATAAATGCCTGTATTTGATAAATGCCTGTGGGGTCCATAAAAAACTGCTCCAATGCTGGATGTCTCTGGTAAAGGGCAAGCAGCTAATGAAGGTTACTGTTTTGTTGATTTTTCTTAACTCAGACCGATATGCATGTCTTTGGATTTCAATCATTGAACAATTTTTTTCTTTCTAATTTTTATTATTTTCAGTACTTTCTCTTGTCATTTACCGGACAAATTTGAAAATCCCCAAAATTCACCAAAAAGTACGAAAAAATTCTCAAATTGTTACACTGAGAGTAAGAGCATCCCCAACCCCAATTAACAATTTTATAGTTGTAGAGCACCTCACTGTTACTTTTTGTCCATGTACTTGATCCTCTCTTAATATATAACCTTTGGATTCGTGTATTACTGGAGTGAATTTAAAAAATTGCTATGGTTGATTATACGCTAAATCAGGGGTATTGTCAGAAGAAATTCAATTCAAGATCACTGGAGATGGCCAAGAACAATGATTGGTACACTTAAAAATGACTTACAAATTATAGGACTGAACACTGAAAGAGCACAACAATTCATCACACAGAAACTAAGCTAAATTCGAACTAATATACAATTCTTTAACAGCTTCAAAGGTTGGAAGATTTATCACACATAATTGGTACAACATTTCACCAATACCAGTAGAGGGTCAATCAAGTTAAAGTTGAATTGTGATTAAGCTGGTACAACATTTGTACCAGTAATAATCCTGAGAAGCTTCCTGAACAGGTACTTTATTATTGATCGATTTACAAAAAAAAAAAATATCAATGTCCACAATTAGTATACCAGAGTACAATAAACTGGTACACCAGCATATACCAGTACCGAGCACAAGATGAAACTGGAAAGACCAGATAAAAAAATACTTAAATCTAATGAAATCTAATGCAAACAGGCTCTTCAACAGGCCAATTGCGCAAACTTGTGTCTGTTGGAGTGGTGCTTGAATTAAAACTTAGGCCCTCCACTTTGGAAATTTTGCTCATTGGCCCTTTAAAATTGCAACTATTATTTTTATCTACAAGAAACTCAACTCAAATGCTATTAAAATTTAGTAGAGAGAGCTACTAGATGGTGCATTATTTTGTCTCAAGTGATCTTATAAAATCATCAAATATCCTATTGTTCAAACAAATGTTGTACCTAGAAGAAAGTAAGAAACATCAAATTTTCCTTTGGAACTCATATTATGTGACTGTATTTAACTATGTTCAGGTCATTTTTTCGTTTCATATTTTCATGTCCAATTCGACAATTATTTAAGTGACATTTTTCAAACTTTTTAATAACCCTCCTCCTCTTGTCCGGGCTTGGGACCGCTACATCATTTTGATATAGGCGGAGTTAAAAGTTTGAAATGTTAGTATCACTCAAATTTAATTTAAAAAGAAATGTACAGAGAAACTAATAAATTGGAAACAAGGAGAGATATATACCTTCATGAATAAATCACAGTGGCAGCTAATTGTATCTCGTACATGGTATTTATGTAAATACATTTTGCCTTGTGCTTATTGCAGTGGAGCTTGCGTAATTTCATCCTCTGGATTTTCCCACCTATGCAACAGCAATGTGGCCAATGTTGGTGGGGCCAATGTTTTTGTATTGGAGAGTCATTTGACTCGTTGTAAGTTTGTTTTTCTTATCAATGAAATTGTTAGTTGGCAAAAGCCACTAACCTTTGAAAAAAAAAAAAGAAGTTATAGAAAGTGAACGGTTGCAAATTGTAACAGAAATAATAGAGAAATGAAATAAAAAAATAGAGACACAAGACTCCCAAGAAAACTCCCTTCCCACCCGAATATATTTCATCTCATAAATTCTTTTACAATGATAATTTTCAGCTCACTGTTACAATATGGAGGTGCTCTCTAAATAGCCCTAGCACAATATCTCAAGAAGCAATCTTTCCCTGTTCTTCTATATTTCATACCATATTCATATTCCTAATCAGCACAGAGCAATATCACACACAGCTAGCCTAAAAAATCCTTCTTCTTCTGGAGATATTAGAGATACAACCAGCTACCTTATTGCCATATACGCCAATACAAATGAGAGCCTAATCAATTGTCAGAATTCAGAAGCTGGAAAACCATAGAGTATGAAACAAGAAAAAATTAGGCAGAAATGTAATGATGCTTACCTGATAGAGTCAGAGAGCTTTGTCCAGGGAAATTCTCTCGTAATCCCGATAAAAATATTTCAGCGAAGTAGGCAATTCCGGGACTTCTTCCAGCAAAGTAGCCTTGTTAATGGAAAGTCCTTCAAGGGCAGTGAGCATCACCATTGTACCAGGCAATGACCGCAGTGAGCTTGCATCCCAGATGCCCAAATAATTGAGGGTACTACTGTTTTGTAACAGCCAGTGCTCGGGTAGGGCCTCCAACCCTGAACACTCTGTAACTCTCAGATGACTAACAAATCTTAGGCATCTAAGTGGTTCAATAAGAAGGAGACAAAGGTGATCAATGGACAGGGATCTGATCTTTAAAGAGACCAAGTTGTTTCCTGGGTTGACAATATGTGCTTGTGGCATAGATGAAATTTCAATGAGCTTGTCGCACCTATGGATTTCCAGACTACTGAGTGACGTAAATGCACTTTCAGAGGAAGGGATATAAGTAATATTTGCACTGTTTTGAATAGAAAGTGTATGAAGTTTAGAGAGCTGTGATGCGGACTCTAGCAATGACACATCAAGTTCACCACAGTTTCCAATTTCAAGGGATTCTAGGTTCATAGGTAGGAAGATGCTTTGATTATCACCTGTTATCAGATTTGGGCTTCCCTTTATAACTAAGTGCTTTAGTGACCCAAAGTTCCCAAATGCACCGGTTGGTAGCTGAACCAGATCATTACAGTCTTTTATTGCTAATTTCTCAAGCCCTCGTAAATCTATGTTTTCTTGCTGCAGAAATCCATTCAAGGATGTTAATCTGGGACAGTTGTATATCTCCACATCCCTGAGTGATGCTTTCAGGGATGATGATGTAGGACTACTCGAGCGAGAATTTTGGAAATATTCTGGAAGATCACTCACTCCCACGTTTCTAATGGTAAAATCATTTAGAGAAAGGGGAATTTTAGGCAATTTGTTCAGGTTTGGGCTTCCCTTTATAACTAGGTGCTTTAGTGACCCAAAGTTCCCAAATGCACCGGTTGGTAGCTGAACCAGATCATTACAGCCTTCTATGGCTAATTTCTCAAGCCCTCGTAAATCTATGTTTTTTTGCTGTAGAAATCCATTCAAGGATGTTAATCTGGGACAGTTGTATATCTCCACATCCCTGAGTGATGCTTTTAGGGATGATGATGTAGGACTACTCGAGCGAGAATTTTGGAAATATTCTGGAAGATCACTCACTCCCACGTTTCTAATGGTAAAACCATTTAGAGAAAGGGGAATTTTAGGCAATTTGTTCATGTTTGGGCTTCCCTTTATAACTAAGTGCTTTAGTGACCCAAAGTTCCCAAATGCACCGGTTGGTAGCTGAACCAGATCATTACAGCCTTCTATGGCTAATTTCTCAAGCCCTCGTAAATCTATGTTTTCTTGCTGTAGAAATCCATTCAAGGATGTTAATCTGGGACAGTTGTATATCTCCACATCCCTGAGTGATGCTTTTAGGGATGATGATGTAGGACTACTCGAGCGAGAATTTTGGAAATATTCTGGAAGATCACTCACTCCCACGTTTCTAATGGTAAAACCATTTAGAGAAAGGGGAATTTTAGGCAATTTGTTCATGTTTGGGCTTCCCTTTATAACTAAGTGCTTTAGTGACCCAAAGTTCCCAAATGCACCGGTTGGTAGCTGAACCAGATCATTACAGTCTTTTATTGCTAATTTCTCAAGCCCTCGTAAATCTATGTTTTCTTGCTGCAGAAATCCATTCAAGGATGTTAATCTGGGACAGTTGTATATCTCCACATCCCCGAGTGATGCTTTCGGGGATGATGATGTAGGACTACTCGAGCGAGAATTTTGGAAATATTCGGAAGATCACTCACTCCCACGTTTCTAATGGTAAAATCATTTAGAGAAAGGGGAATTTTAGGCAATTTGTTCAGGTTTGGGCTTCCCTTTATAACTAGGTGCTTTAGTGACCCAAAGTTCCCAAATGCACCGGTTGGTAGCTGAACCGGATCATTACTGACCTTCTATGGCTAATTTCTCAAGCCCTCGTAAATCTATGTTTTCTTGCTGTAGAAATCCATTCAAGGATGTTAATCTGGGACAGTTGTATATCTCCACATCCCTGAGTGATGCTTTTAGGGATGATGATGTAGGACTACTCGAGCGAGAATTTTGGAAATATTCGGAAGATCACTCACTCCCACGTTTCTAATGGTAAAACCATTTAGAGAAAGGGGAATTTTAGGCAATTTGTTCATGTTTGGGCTTCCTTTATAACTAAGTGCTTTAGTGACCCAAAGTTCCCAAATGCACCGGTTGGTAGCCGAACCAGATCATTACAGCCTTTCTATGGCTAATTTCTCAAGCCCTCGTAAATCTATGTTTTCTTCTTGCTGTAGAAATCCATTCAAGGATGTTAATCTGGGACAGTTGTATATCTCCACATCCCCGAGTGATGCTTTTAGGGATGATGATGTAGGACTACTCGAGCGAGAATTTTGGAAATATTCGGAAGATCACTCACTCCCACGTTTCTAATGGTAAAACCATTTAGAGAAAGGGGAATTTTAGGCAATTTGTTCATGTTTGGGCTTCCCTTTATAACTAAGTGCTTTAGTGACCCAAAGTTCCCAAATGCACTTAGGTTGGTAGGCGAACCGGATCATTACAGACCTTCTATGGCTAATTTCTCAAGCCCTCGTAAATCTATGTTTTCTTGCTTTGTAGAAATCCATTCAAGGATGTTAATCTGGGACAGTTGTATATCTCCACATCCCCGAGTGATGCTTTTAGGGATGATGATGTAGGACTACTCGAGCGAGAATTTTGGAAATATTCTGGAAGATCACTCACTCCCACGTTTCTAATGGTAAAACCATTTAGAGAAAGGGGAATTTTAGGCAATTTGTTCATGTTTGGGCTTCCCTTTATAACTAAGTGCTTTAGTGACCCAAAGTTCCCAAATGCACCGGTTGGTAGCTGAACCAGATCATTACAGCCTTCTATGGCTAATTTCTCAAGCCCTTGTAAATCTAGGTCCTCTTGCTGCATAAATCCATTCAATGATATTAATTTGAGACAGTTGATAATCGTTACTTCTCTAAGCAATGATTTCATACATGATGGTGCCGGTGCTATAATGCTAGATCCATGGTGCATATCTGGAAGGGAATCAAGTCCCACATTCTCTACTTCAAATTTGAAAAGAGAAAAAGGAATGGCTGGTAATTTGGCCAGTTTTCGACAACATGTGATTATAAGTTCTTTTAAATTTGGAAAGCCATAACAACTTTGTGGTCCTGTCCAGGATTCCCATTTTGGCATGTGGACACAGTGCAGTCGTTCCAAAGAAGGAAAAGCACAATCACTTGTGCTATCACATGAATAGTCCACTTCTTTTACTTCAGGCAAATTTCTAAGTGAGAGTTGTTTCAGATGTGGTATTTTTCCAAGAAATGGTAGTGTTTCCCAATGATGACAATTATCAAGTGTGAGGGATGATAGGCATAGATGAGATGAATCCCTCATCCAATTTGGAGATTTGTTTCCATTATAATACTTAATGGTCAATTCCTTGAGATTTTGATTGGGTTGGAGGTTATCAATGACTTGCTCAGGATTATTAATGACTTGTTCAGGGTCATTAGAATTGTTCCCTCTAGTCCAATTTAGGAATAGTGAAATAAGACTTTCCTTTTTAGATAGGTTGGCATTCGTTGCTTCAACAGGATCACCTACATTATTCATTTCCTCAATAGAAAGACGTCGGAGATTGTTTAACATCCCTAGTTCATCTATATGGTGACCACTCTCCCGTCCAACAAAAAAATCTAACTCTTGTAGAGAGATCAACTTGTGTACTCCGTGAATGTTTTTCTTTAACTTTTCTGGAATGTTCATGTAGCGTAAACTAACAAGATTGGTCATTCCAGTTGTTTCAACATCCTCATCAATTGAATCTATATCCCTATAAATGAACATGTCTAGCACTTGTAGATGGTAAAGCTTATAAATTGAATTAGGAAGCAAATATCTATATGATTGCTTCATATATAGGCGGACCTTTAGAAAGCGAAGATGCAACAAACTACCAATCTCCTCCGGCAATTCATATCTACGGCTTTCTTGTATGACCAATAAACGCAAAGTTTCCTTAAGTGAACCATTTGGGGGAACAAATCGATCTCGGTTGACGTGATCTTGAGACAAGGTTATTACCAAGGTGCGTAAATTTCTAAGATTGAATATCCTTTCAATTTTACTTTCAGGAATAGAGACATGTTGTGCAGTTCTAGGTATATTATCAAATTTATCATTTGGTTCTACTCTGCAACATTCTCCTTCTGATACATTCTGCGCCAAATCATGTATCAAATCATGCATAACATAGCGATCAAACTGTTGTTCAAAGAAAGATTTTCTACAAAGGTGATTGAAGTACTCTTCTCCAATATCTTCTGGCCTTTCTTCTCCACGCAACACTTGGCGTATGAATCCGGAGGCCATCCACATTTTGATCAACTCATCTTTATTGAAATCATAATCTTGAGGAAATATACTGCAAAATCTAAAGCATTCTTGCAGATGTGCTGGTAGATGGTAATAGCTCAATTTCAGCACATCAGCCACATCCTTAGCTTGCTCTAAGTTGATCAGTGAATCATGGTTCAAAATTCTTTTCCAATAATTGGAATTCATGTTTGAATTCAGCAAGCTTCCAATCACCTTTGTTGCTAGGGGGCTACCTCGGAGCTTCTTTACAATATCATTTCCGAACTTCTGCAAATCCTTATGATTATTAGGGTTATATCCGGAAAATGCATACTTATTAAACAGTTCTAACAACTCTTGCTCTTTCAGGCCTTCTAATACTAGATTTTCTCGTTCCACATTTAGCACGTGAGCTAACATGTCAGCCACTGATTTCATTCTAGTTGTAAGTAAAATTTTGCTTTCCTGTTGTACAAATCTCAAGGGAGCAATTAATAACTCCCAATCATGTATTTTGTCATCATTCCACACATCATCTAGAACAAAAAGAATTTTCTTTGAAAGTACCTTTTCTTTCAACTTTATCTGAAGGCAATTTAAGGATTCAGTATCATGACATTTTTCACCCAGTTCTTCAAGGATTTTTCTTGTTATATCTACAATATTAAAGCTTGTTGAAACACAAACCCAAATTGTTTTGTTAAATTGGTTCTCTCTACTAATCTCCTCAAAGATTAACTGTGCAAGAGTGGTCTTCCCTAATCCACCCACCCCCACAATACATAAGCTAGAGATATTTCCATGAGATGCCGGTTTCTTTAACCATTCAATTATCATGGCCCTCTCAGTCTCACGGCCAACCACTTTGGTTTCAGTTAAAAAGGAAGTAGTCTCTCGACTAGAAGTGTAAACATTGTCATTATTTGGTTTTGCAAAGCCTAGTGCTGTAGCAAATTGGAAGAAGAGGCCAATATCTGTAACAGCCAGATTTAACATTTGCACAGCCTTCCTCAACCTCTTCAATGTGTCTTTACTAATTTTAGAACCAGGAAATTTTCTCTTCAGTGAACCAATTATTGAAGTGGAAGACCCACTCACCTGGTCTCGAGCTTTCACCATGTCTTCCAACTCCCGGTATTTGAGTTCATCAAGCACATCTTCTGCTGCTAAGAAAGCTTCTTTGAATTGCTCTAGCCAAGCATTCACTCCTGAATTCGGGTGCTTCAATTTGAGCGCCTCGCCAACACCCATAACAACTGCAATCTTGGGAAGAGCTGCTTTCACCGTTTGTAACTCGGATTCAGTATCAGCAGGCAGCATATGCTCGCCCAAGTAGAAGGAAGCCGTGTAGACTAGGTTGCTAATGATTGCAGACCCGACCCATTCACCAATGGTTGAAAGAGCTAACTCCATGGAGATTTTCTTCTTCTTACTATCTCTCTGTTTTTTTTTTCTTTTCTTTTTTTTCTTTTTTTTTTGTTTTTTTTTTCTAAGTAGCAGGGTTTTTGTGGACAGAACCAGAAAAAGAAACACTAACAATTTGTAGTAGGTTTTTGGATGAAAGATGAATTGAGAGATTGAGATTCCAAGAGCAAAACGATGGGCTAATTGACAAAGGAACTCAGTTACCAAAAGAATGATTTTTTTTTTTTTTTTTTTTGAGAGAGAGAGAGAGAGTCTGAGAAACAGAGAGTGAAGACAGTAAAGATAGCAAAAGAAATGAAGATTCTGGGATGTAATTCAAGGCAATTTTTTTTTTTCAACTAGCAACCGATGTTGTGTACAGAAAAAGAAAAAACACTAACAATTTGTAATAGATTGAGAAATTGAAAGAAAGATGAAAGGTGAATTGAGAAATTGAGAAAAAACACTAGCAACTGATTTTTTTTTTGTTTTTGTTTTTTTTAAATGAAAGACGAACTGAGAAATTGAGATTTGAAGTGAACAAAAACAGGCTAACAAAGGAAGTGAAGCAGCAAAAGACAGATTGTATGAGAGAGAGATTGAGATCTGAGAAACCGAGTGAAAGACAGTAAAGGTTGTGAAAGGGATGAACAAGCAATGAAGTTATAATATTGGCGATCAGAACATCTGTGGCATGCACAAACTAAACATCATAGGTCGTAAACAGTAAACAGTTAATAAGCCTATCAGCCTTCAGGAAAACTACAAGTACATCGTCAGTGACCCAATACACGGTAAATTCATTATTCTGAAGCACTGTATATTGAAAAACAATTATGTTGGGTACTTTCGTCGCTTGTAGGTTGGAGGCATCTCCAATGGAATCATTACTCTGAAGTGCATATTTTTCATTATTTTCAGTCATTCTGTACCAAGGAATCATTACTCTGAAGTGCATATTGAAAAACAACTTGTGTTTACAAAAATGATATAATTAGTTCGTTGTTCAACATTTCAACATTTTACAGGATAGTTAATGATGTTGTATTATTTGGTAACGAATAATTTTGTATTATTGTGTCTTAGTCAAATTTTTCATATATAATCAGAGGTATCGGTAGTAATTATTCGTATTATTATCTACAAATTAACTCCAACTCTTATACCAGATGTTCAAATATTGTAGTTTAAAATGATGTGCTTAATTAAGTGGGCAATTCAGCCAATTCTTCAAACACTTCATGCCGTGTATTTTATTTTTATCATTTTCAAAATATAATTAAACATAGTTTCAAACAAATATCTATTGTATTTGTGTTACATCAATTCAAACCGACATGAATTCAAACCCTGATACACGCTGCGGGGCCGACAAATATCTATTGTATTTGTTTTACATGCTGCGGGGCCGGGCAGAACAGCTTTCTGTCCTTTCTTTGTTTTCTTTCTAATCCGACACCAGACTTGTAATTAATTAATCGATTCCCACATTACTGTGCATTCAAAGTTTGAAACCCAAAAAGATATTAAAAAAAAAAGAGATAAAAAGGAGAGTACAATGATTGGACTAGATGAGATGCATCCAGCAAAGTGCATTGAAAATACCTGTCCGGATCGGATGCGGACAAGACCATCCATGCTTCATACCCAACCGGACCGTATCCGGGACCGGATTTGGACCGGATTCACGGATTGGTAGGATAAGGGTTTACACTGGCTGAGATTTTTTTTTTGGAGAGAAAAAACCCGCGATAACCCGGATTGTTCCGGATCGGACTATGTACCAGCCTATCCATGCCCAACCTACCCGTGATTTATATTTTTATTGTTTTAAAGTAATTAACTTAAGATATTTTAAAGTAATTGATTTAAGCAACATTGGTTTAAAATAATTCGTAATTTTGATTTATATTTTATTATAACCAAAATTATTGAATTCGAATATGCAATTATGTCAAACGAATTTTATTTTAAATGATTTTTTATTTATATTTTATTAGTTTAAAAAGAAAAAAGAAAAGACAAAAAGAAAAAAAAATAGCAAAAAATAAATAAATCGCTTCGGACCTGACTAGACTCGTACCCACCCAAACCGACCCGTGAACCTGTGCTACCCAGTGGTTGAGCCGGGTAAGGGTCAGACTTTAGAAATTAAACCCGTGCTATCCGGACTGAGCAACCCTCGGACCCAAGCAACCCATGCTTGTGCCAATCCCCCGCCTGTGCGGGTTTGACCTGAACCAACCCGATCTGGCCTGTTTTCAATACACTAATCCAGCATACATACTTTATTATCGTGTCTCAAGCAATACATTGAAGGATTTTTTTTTTTATAAATCATAAATAGAAAAAAAAATTAACAAACTAACTTGATAGTTTTAATTTTTACAAAAAAAAAACCATAAGTACTGAGTTCCTATCTCAGCATGGACCACTTTTTTTTGTGTACTGAATTACTATCTTGACCCTCTGAATTTCACAACCTGCTAGAGATGAACACTGCAAAAAATTAAAATTTTTCTTTGTTCCAAGATGGCATCTCAACACTCTATTTTTTTTTTCCATGCCATTCCGTTTCACACATCCATTTCGCCTTTTTTTTATATTGTGCTGAAAGATTAACAGGGAACAAATCAGAAAATTAACGAGCAAAAAAAAAAAAAACTTATGTGCTGATTTCTGAATTCGGCACATAGGTGAAAAAGTTGTTTTTTTTTGGGCTTGGGCCGAGTTTTAAATTTGGCCCAGTGAAAAAATAAATCAAATTTCGATAGTTTTGCTCAACCATTTCTTATCGGTAAAATTTAAACAAAAGAAACTTTGTGTCGAGTTTCTAACTCGGTACAGAGATAAAAATTGTGAAGAATAAAAAGTGAGTTGAGTTCCCATCTCGGCATACAGGTGAAAAAAGTGGTCACACGATTGGCCACATTGTTTGGTTGTTTGTTGGAGGTAGAGTGGAAAAAATGGCACGGCGGAACCGGTTTCGTCACGGAACGGAACGGTTACGGCACGGAACGGCACGGAACGTGTGACTGTTTGCGTGCCGTGACTCACATGTCGCTTGACGTAACCTTCGCTTGTCATGACCATCTTTTGAAAATTAAACACGGCATGACACGGCATGTGGTTACACGAGTCACGCGTAATTAGGACCATTAAGTCTTGATCAAATAATGAATCTTGAATAAACTAACCTAAATTATGAAAAAAATAGTTAAATGTGAGAAACGTGACCAGTTACGTTTCGACACGGCACGTGAATAGTAACGGCACGGGAGTCACGGCGTGACTCGCGTGCCGTGACCATCCCTCCACATTTTAGTCAAGTCATGGCACGGCACATGTGATTGTTCACTTGATCACGGCACGGCACAGAGACCAAAGCCACGGCGTGTTAGTTACGGCACGGCATGGCACGACACGTTTTGTCCACTGTAGTTGGAGGCCACGATGCTAATTCGGCACAAAAAAATATATAAATGGTCTATGCCGAGATGGAAACTCGGTACTTATGGTTTTTGTCAATCCGCGTCCTATGCATTAACATTATGTTTGAGTTAATTTCTTAAATGTACCATCATAATTCAGGCTAATTCAGCTCATGCCTATAATGCATGGTGTCTAATATTAGTGCGGATTTAAATCCAACAGTCCAGATCTTAACACAAAATTTGAGTTAATGCAGATGATACGAATTGGAAACTTTCCGAATGAATATATAGTATTACATATTGGTGAGTAATTATCCTATTATCATATTATCATATTTGATTATTATTTAAAATTAAAAGAGTGAAGTTGCTTACTTCTAATTTAAAGTGGCCGAAATTATTTTTAGTTATTTGATTGGAACTTGTTACTTAAATTATGATTGTAAAATTTGATAAAGGAGAAGAGGGAGACACCGAAATAAATTTTGCTTTCATAACATACTTCAGACTGAATAAGTTAATCCACCTGAATGAGTGGCTCAATTTGTTCCGTAAGTTATTCTCTTTTGATAGTTGAAGTGAAAAATAAGCCCTCATATTCCTCCACTTAAGCTACAATCAAACATGAACTATATGTAATAGGAGACGGAGTAAAAGCTGAAATTTTAATTAATCACAATTAAATAAAAAATATCATAAAGAGGAGAGATTTCATAAAATTTCAAAATATAAGTAGAACAGGTTAAATAATCCCGTCACACTTAATTACTCGGTCTACTAACTAAACGAACTAAACAGCAACAATAAAAAAAGTCCCGGACGAGTTAAACCATCCTGTCTAAAACCCAAGAAAAAAAACATACAGATTTTTTTTTCATGTGAGTGCTTTGCCTTTACGTTCTTTTTTTCTTTCTTTTTTTTTTCTTTTTTTTTACTTTGTGCCGGACGGATTGCTTTATGACTCCCTGACTTATTTTTTTTTTGTTGTTGTCTTGTTCGTTTAATTAGTAGATCGAGTGATTAAGTGGGACGGAATAATTTAACCCGTTCCACGGGACGGGAATATTAAACCCATTTTACTCATTTTTTGAATTTTCGCGATATATTTTTATTTAATTTTGATTAATAAAAAAATCGGGAGTAAAAGGACGGTTCAGAACCATCCTTACAAAATAATAATGGAACAATAATTCGGATGCAAATTAAGAGAATAATTATTCTGGAAAAAAATGGAGTGATTGCAAAAAAAAAAAAAACAAAAAAAAAAGTCTCAATCTTCATCTGAGATGTAGAGATTATACTTGAGCCTCAATTAATTGACCATCTCCTACATATTAATTCAGCTTATTCATGAACTGAACTTAATTAAAATTTGATATAGGTAAGCACGAGTCTTTGGTTTAGTGACAAATGGAAACACTCTTCATATGGAAGATTGCAGTTTTGAAATCTGAATGAAGATTCTATGGATATCTATATAGAACAATTTCAATACTAATTCAAATATAAAAACAATTTAGATAGTACACAAATTTCTTATATGTTATTGAATTTAAATGTGGAGGGAAAAAAATAAAATGTCAAGTAATTTTTTGTAATCTTACCTACAAAGAAAACATGAGATAATTGCCAAGACCTGTTTCATATGTACTCATGAAATTAAGGACTAAATCAGAATAAGTGGTTAATTAAACAACCCATGAAACAACAAATACATAAACAAAATTATTATATTTTTAATTACAACAACTTAGGTACCAGAGTTAATAATTAAGCCTATCAACCTTCAGACAAAGTAAACATAAAAGCACCAGTATCCTGATACACGGTAAATCAATGTACATTTAGGTCCTGTTCAGAACAAATACTGTGTACGTGAACTGAATTATTATTTTTATTCACGAGCACAGTAAAATTCAGTTCAACTCTCAAATTCATTCATTTTCTCTTTGTCTGCTGAACAGGCCCTAAAAAAGAAAATACCTCTGAATTGCATATTTTTCATTCTTTTGTCGGTCATTCTACTCCAAATTCTCATTATTTCAAAAACTTGTGTTTCCAAATGATATTAATTCGTTGTTCAACATTTCAACATTTAGCAGAATGGTGAATAATGTTGTTTTATTTGGTATCAAATATTTTTTTATTATTGTCTCTTAGTAAAAAATTTCATATTTAATCAGAGGTATCAATAGTAATTATCGAATTATTATCTACAAATTAACTCAAACTCTAATAACAGATATTGCAATATTTTAGTACGAAATGGTGCGCTAAAGTGAACAATTTTTTTTAAACACTTCATGCCGATTTTTTAATCTGTACCATTTTAAAAAAATACAATTAAATATATACCACAGTTTCGGAAAATTTCGAAACAAACCGGATATGTTGGCTAAGTCAACATGGGATCCAACTCTGCTGTTTTTTTCTAAGAAAAACAGGTCCTGCTTCTTCGATCCCAACTATTAAAATTTTCCATTCGCGTGTCTCGATAAAGAAATTTTTATTAGAAAATATATTCTAATTGAATGGAATTGGGTACATTTCACTCCCCACAATTTTGAGTTTCAAGAAGTCCCTAGTCACAACTAAAACGGGTTTGAACGAATGATTTTAACCCTTAGGACCGTTCAGCAACAAGGAATTAAGAGTGGAGTAATAAGGAACCGATATTTGGTTTGTCGTAATTCGTGAATGAAAGCTAAAGAAGCTAAAAGAAGGGATAGAGTCGTAGAGATGGCTTAAGGTCCGGACATATGATTACAATCCAGACAAAAGAAGGTTAAATGAGGTGATCTTAATCCGCACTAAGTAATTGGTGTTCGGCAGGATTAAGCGGCTAAAGAAGTTGAAAGAAACGAATTAAGTCTTAAGGAGGCTTAATCCGTTCCCAAGAAACTTAGGAGGAGCTCAATATTTCTCTACTAGCGATTCGAGGAGTAAAGAATTGGGTCGGAAATATATTTCTTCATTCTTATATTAAACATGTAAATATCCTAATACATCAACGATTTTGTCACATGTATTCTTTACACTCAAATTGTATTATCTGTATGATTGGTCATGATTTATTTCTATTTTTAAAAAATCATTTAAGGAATTTTTGAATTGATTGGTATATTATTGGTCATGTTTTTATTTCTTTCTATTTTTTTAATATTATTTAAAAAATGTTATTTGTCATTTAATATAACATTTTGTTTGAGATTTTTTTATGAAAATATGTCAAAAAAATCAACAAAATATATGTTATTTAAAGAAGGTTATTTATGTGTAGATATTATTTAAGAAGGGGTCGAATTCATTATGGTCCAGTGCTAGCTCTAGTTATGCTCTACATACTTAATTTCTGCTTTTAAAATTTGAATAGTCGATTCGAATCGCTCAACATGATCTTCTTTATAAAATATGCTTGGAGACCAAGTTTTATATTTTTTGTAATTTTTTTAATATTTTTTAGATATGCAAAATCACTGTTTTCGGGAGATTTCGATCCATCCAAAAAAGTGATATTGTAAATATCTATTTTTATTTTTTTTAAATATAAAATTTAGTCTCCAAGCATATTTTATTATAAAGATTAGGGTTGTTCAAACGGTTTAAATGGTTCGGTTTTGTTTATTTTCGGTTCGGTTGAATTGAATTGTTTCGGTTTAAATGGATTTCCGACAAATATTCATTTATAATTGTTTTTCGGTTTATATTGATCGGTTCGGTTGAATTTTTGAATTGTTTCGATTTAAATGGATCAGTTTGATTTAGACTTTCAAAACCTATTAAACCGAACCGACAAAATTATATTCATTTAAGTATGATTTATATTTTGTTTGGTTCGATCATTGCTTTTTTTTATTTTATTTTAGTTTAAATATTTTAGAGCACCTACATATTGTTTATGGAATTGAACAACTGATGCATCAAAAAACATGCATAATATATAAAATAATTTCAAAATTTGCCGGTTTTAATTGATATAATTCTCGCATCAAAAATCGTGCATTATGAATCAAAAATCGTGCATAATATATAAAATAATTTAAAAAAAGTTGCCGCAACTTTGAATCTGAGTCGTTGTCGGTTACAATCTGATATAATTCTCGCATCAAAAATTGTGCACAAAAATCTGATAATATTATGCACCATATAAACCGAAATTTTTCGAATTAGTTGAAAACCGAACAAACCGAACTATTTGAACACCCCTACCTACCGAATGGAGTCCCGATTATTTTAAACATACAGCAGGCATCTAGGCCACAGGGAGTATCTAGAGATTAGTAAAACAGAGGATTTTCAAAATATGCTTTTAAAGTTTGGATCTGAAAACTTTCCAGCTACAAACTTATGTTCTAAAAATAAATTTCCGGCTTCAAACTTTGAATCCGAAAAAAAAAAAAAAAAAAAAAAAGAACTGGCTCCTCCTAATAGCCACATTTCACTTTCCTATATTCTTTTATATTAATTTCTAAAAATATAAATAAAATTGTATATATGGTTCACACTTGCTTGTATTGATCAGGAGAAACCATCAACAATAACAAACGAACGATTAGCAACCTTTTTCAAAAATTGGGCCCAACTGTGTGATTTGTTTTCATTGGGCCGAGGGCTACAATTATGGTTTCAAAATTTGGGCCCAACTGCATGCTTTGTTTTCATTGGGCCGGGGGCTACAATTATAGTTTATTGATACAATTATGGCTACATCCTGTCTTTCACTAATAGGTATTAAATTGTTTAGTCAAATCAATTAGTGCTAAGCAGAAAGAATGATGCATGATGAATTTCCAAAAAGAATAATTAATATAAATGAATGGGGAATAATTAATCCTGAATCAATAAAGTCAGGCTGGGCCAGTAAACTTGGAGAAAGATTTAACAACACTATTTTTACTTCATGCAGCTCACTGACAATAGATTCAAAACATGACTACATATGACTTGTAGCTGCATAAAGCAAAATTTTCTCTGTCAATATCTTTACACAGAAAATTATATATCCCGATTCCATGATTTACGAGTATTTGATAAATGCCTGTGGAGTCCATAAAAACCTGCTCCAAAGCTGCATGTCTCTGGTAAAGGGCAAGCAGCTGATGAAGGTTACTGTTTTGTTGATTTTTCTTAACTCAGACCGATATGCATGTCTTTGGATTTCAATCATTGAACAATTTTTTTCTTTCTAATTTTTATTATTTTCAGTACTTTCTCTTGTCATTTACCGGACAAATTTGAAAATCCCCAAAATTCACCAAAAAGTACGAAAAAATTCTCAAATTGTTACACTAAGAGTAAGAGCATCCTCAACCCCAATTAACAATTTTGTAGTTTGTAGAGCACCTCACTGTTTACTTTTTGCCCATGTGACTTGATCCTCTCTTAATATATTCATCAACGAATCAAATTAACCTTTTGGATTCGTGTATTACTGGAGTGAATTTAAAAAATTTCTATGGTTGATTATATGCTAAATCTGGGGTATTGTCAGAAGAAATTCAATTAAAGATCACTGGAGATGTCCATGAACAATGATTGGTACACTTAAAAATGACTGACAAATGATTGGACTGAACAATGAAAGAGCACAACAATTCATCACACAGAAACTAAGCTAAATTCAAACTAATATACATTTCATTAACAGCTTCAAAGGTTGGAGGATTTATCACACATAACTGGTACAACAGTTCACCTATACCAGTAGAGGGTAAATCAAGTTAAAGTTGAATTGTGATTAAGCTGGTACAATATTTATAATCCTGAGAAGCTTCCTGAACAGGTACTCTATTATTGATCGATTTACAAAAAAAAAAAACATATCAATGTCCGAAATTAGTAAACCAGAGTACAATAAACTGGTACACCAGCATATACCAGTACTGAGCACAAGATGAAACTGGAAAGACCAGATAAAAAAAAATACTTAAATCTAATGAAATCTAATGCAAACAAGCTCTTCAACAGGCCAATTGCACAACCTTGTGTCAGTTGGAGTGGTGCTTGAATTCAAACTTAGGCCCTCCACTTTGGAAATTTTGCTCATTGGCCCTTTAAAATTGCAACTATTATTTTTATCTACAAGAAACTCAACTCAAATGCTATTAAAATTAAGTAGAAAGAGCTACTAGATGGTGCATTATTTTGTCTCAAGAGGTCTTATAAAATAATCAAATATCCTATTGTTAAAACAAATGTTGTACCCAGAAGAAAGTAAGAAACATCAAATTTTCTTTGCAACTCATATTATGCGACTGTATTTAACTATGTTCTGGTCATTTTTTCGTTTCATATTTTCATATCCAATTGGAAAATTATTTAAGTGACATTTTTCAAACTTTTAATAACCCTCCTCCTCTTGTCCGGGCTTGGGACCGGCTACATCATTTTGATATAGGCGGAGTTAAAAGTTTGAAATGTTAGTATCACTCAAATTTAATTTAAAAAGAAATGTACAGAGAAACTAATAAATTGGAAACAAGGAGAGATATATACCTTCATGAATAAATCACAGTGGCAGCTAATTGTATCTCGTACATGGTATTTATGTAAATACATTTTGCATTGTGCTTATTGCAGTGGAGCTTGCGTAATTTCATCCTCTGGACTTTCCCACCTATGCAACAGCAATGTGGCCAATGTTGGTGGGGCCAATGTTTTTGTATTGGGAGCATTTGACTCGTTGTAAGTTTGTTTTTCTTATCAATGAAATTGTTAGTTGGCAAAAGCCACTAACATTCAAAAAAAAAAAGAAGTTATAGAAAGATCAACGGTTGCAAATTGTAACAGAAATAATAGAGAAATGAAATAAAAAAATAGAGACACAAGACTCCCAAGAAAACTCCCTTCCCACCCGAATATATTTCATCTCATAAATTCTTTTACAATGATAATTTTCAGCTCACTGTTACAATATGGAGGTGCTCTCTAAATAGCCCTAGCACAATATCTCAAAAAGCTATCTTTCCCTGTTCTTCTATATTTCATACCATATTCATATTCCTAATCAGTACAGAGCAATATCACACACAGCTAGCCTAAAAAATCCTTCTTCTTCTGGAGATATTAGAGATACAACCAGCTACGTTATTGCCATATACGCCAATACAAATGAGAGCCTAATCAATTGTCAGAATTCAGAAGCTGGAAAACCATAGAGCATGAAACAAGAAAAAATTAGGCAGAAATGTAATGATGCTTACATGATAGAGTCAGAGAGCTTTGCCCAGGGAAATTCTCTAACGATCCCGAAAAAAATATCTCAGCGAAGTAGGCAATTCCGGGACTTCTTCCAGCAAAGTAGCATTGTTAATGGAAAGTCCTTCAAGGGCAGTGAGCATCACCATTGTACCAGGCAATGACCGCAGTGAGCTTGCATCCCAGATGCCCAAATAATTGAGGGTACTACTGTTTTGTAACAGCCAGTGCTCGGGTAGGGCCTCCAACCCTGAACACTCTGTAACTCTCAGATGACTAACAAATCTTAGGCATCTAAGTGGTTCAATAAGAAGGAGACAGAGGTGATCAATGGACAGGGATCTGATCTTTAAAGAGACCAAGTTGTTTCCTGGGTTGACAATATGTGCTTGTGGCATAGATGAAATTTCAATGAGCTTGTCGCACCTATGGATTTCCAGACTACTGAGTGACGTAAATGCACTTTCAGAGGAAGGGATATAAGTAATATTTGCACTGTTTTGAATAGAAAGTGTATGAAGTTTAGAGAGCTGTGATGCGGACTCTAGCAATGACACATCAAGTTCACCACAGTTTCCAATTTCAAGGGATTCTAGGTTCACAGGTAGGAAGATGCTTTGATTATCACCTGTTATCAGATTTCGGCTTCCCTTTATAACTAAGTGTTTTAGTGACCCAAAGTTCCCAAATGCACCGGTTGGTAGCTGAACCAGATCATTACAGTCTTCTATGGCTAATTTCTCAAGACCTCGTAAATCTATGTTTTCTTGCTGCAAAAATCCATTCAAGGATGTTAATCTGGGACAGTTGTATATCTCCACATCCCTGAGTGATGCTTTCAGGGATGATGATGTAGGACTACTCGAGCGAGAATTTTGGAAATATTCTGGAAGATCACTCACTCCCACATTTCTAATGGTAAAACCATTTAGAGAAAGGGGAATTTTAGGCAATTTGTTCAGGTTTGGGCAAATTATACTATATTGAGAAAAGTTATATTCAAAGTGTAAGTATTTCAAGCATGCTAGCTTCTCAAATCGTTCTGTTGGCAACCGTAATATCCTATTACAATTTTGGATGGCTAGTTTCTCAATAGCTTGTAAATCTAGGTCCTCTTGCTGCATAAATCCATTCAATGATATTAATTTGAGACAGTTGATAATCGTTACTTCTCTAAGCAATGATTTCATACATGATGCTGCCGGTGCTGTAATGCTAGATCCATGGTGCATATCTGGAAGGGAATCAAGTCCCACATGCTCTACTTCAAATTTGAGAAGAGAAAAAGGAATGGCTGGTAATTTGGCCAGTTTTGGACAATGTGTGATTATAAGTTCTTTTAGATTTGGAAAGCCATAACAACTTTGTGGTCCTGCCCAGGATTCCCATTCTGGCATGAAAACACAGTGTAGTCGTTCCAAAGAAGGAAAAGCACAATCACTTGTGCTATCACATGAATAGTCCACTTCTTTTACTTCACGCAAATTTCTAAGAGAAAGTTGTTTCAGATGTGGTATTTTTCCAAGAAATGGTAGTGCTTCCCAGTGATAACAATTATCAAGTGTGAGGGATGATAGGCACAGATGAGATGAACCCCTCATCCAATTTGGAGATCTATTTCCTTTATAATACTTAATGGTCAATTCCTTGAGATTTCGATTGGGTTGGAGGTTATCAATGACTTGCTCAGAGTCATCGGAATTGTTCGAAAAAGTCCAACTTAGGGATAGTGAAATAAGACTTTCCTTTTTGGATAGATTGGCATTTGTTGCTTCAACATGATCGCCTACATTATTAATATCCTCAATAGAAAGACTTCGGAGATTGTTTAACATCTCTAGTTCATCTATATGGTGACCACTCTCCGGTCCAACAAAAAAATCTAACTCTTGTAGAGAGGTCAACTTGCGTACTCCGTGAATATTTTTCTTCACCTTTTTTGGAATGTTCATATAGCGTAAACTAATCAGATTGGTCATTCCAGTTGTTTCAACATCCTTAGTTGAATCTATGTCCCAAAAAATTGGCATGTCTAGCACTTGTAGATGGTAAAGCTTATAAATTGAATTAGGATACAAATATCTATATGATTGTTCCATATTTAGTTTGACCTTTAGAAAGCGAAGATGCAGTAAACTACCAATCTCCTCCGGCAGTTCACATCCACCTCTTCCTTTTATGACCAATAAACGCAAAGTTTCCTGAAGTAAACCATTTGGGGGAACAAATCGATCTCGATTGATGTGATCTTGAGACAAGGTTATTATCAAGGTGCGTAAATTTCTAAGATTCAATATCCTTTCAATTTTACTTTCAGGAACAGAGATATGTTGTGCAGTTATAGGTATATTATCAAATTTACTATTTGGTTCTACTCTGCAACATTCTCCTTCCGATACATTATGCGCCAGATCATGCATCAAATCATGCATAACATAGTAGTAATGATCAAGCTCAAATAGAGAAGACCGTTTTTCAAAGAAAGATTTTCTACAAAGGTGATTGAAGTACTCTTCTCCAATATCTTCTTGGCCTTTCTTCTCCACGCAACACTTGGCGTATGAATCCAGAGGCCATCCACATTTTGATCAACTCATCTTTGTCGAACTCATAATCTTGAGGAAATATACTGCAAAATCTAAAGCATTCTTGCAGATGTGCTGGTAGATGGTAATAGCTCAATTTCAGCACATCTACCACACCCTTGGCTTGCTCTAAGTTGATCAGTGAATCATGGTTCAAAATTCTTTTCCAGTAATTGAAATCCATGTATGAATTCAGCAAGTTTCCAATCACCTTTGTTGCTAGGGGGCTACCTCGGAGCTGCTTTACAATATCATTTCCGATCTTTTGCAAATCCTGATAATCATTACGGTTATGTCCGGAAAATGCATACTTATTAAACAGTTCTAACAACTCTTGCTCTTTCAGGCCTTCTAATACTAGATTTTCTCGTTCCACATTTAGAACACTAGCAAGCATGCTAGCCACTGATTCCATTCTAGTTGTGAGTAAAATTTTGCTTCCCTGTTGTACAAATCTCAAGGGAGCAATCAATAACTGCCAATCACACATTTTGTCATCATTCCACACATCATCTAGAATAAAAATAATTTTCTTTGAAAGTACCTTTTCCTTCAACTTTATCTGAAGGCAATCTAATGATTCAGTATCATGACATTTTTCACCCAGTCCTTCGAGGATTTTTCTTGTTATATCTACAATACTAAAGCTTGTTGAAACACAAACCCAAATTATTTTGTTAAATTGGTTCTCCCTACTAATCTCCTCAAAGATTAACTGTGCAAGAGTTGTCTTCCCTAATCCACCCACCCCCACAATACATAAGATAGAGATATTTCCATGAGATGCCGGTTTCTTTAACCATTCAATTATCATGGCCCTCTCATTCTCACGGCCAACCACTTTGGTTTCAATTAAAATGGAAGTAGTCTCTCGACTATCATTATTTGGTTTTGCAAGGCCATGACCATATAGTGTTGTAGCAACTTGGAAGAAATGGCCAATATCTACAACAGCCAGATTTAACATTTGCACAGCCTTCCTCAGCCTCTTCAATGTATCTTCACTCATTTTAGCACCAGGAAATTTTCTCTTCAGTGAACCAATTATTGAAGTGGAAGACCCACTCACCTGGTCTCGAGCTTTCACCATGTCTTCCAACTCCCGGTATTTGAGTTCATCAAGCACATCTTCAGCTGCTAAGAAAGCTTCTTTGAATTGCTCTAGCCAAGCATTCACTCCTGAATTCGGGTGCTTCAATTTGAGCGCCTCGCCAACACCCATAACAAGTGAAATCTTGGGAAGAGCTGCTTTCACCGTTTGTAACTCGGATTCAGTATCAACAGGCAGCATATGCTCGCCCAAGTAGAAGGAAGCCATGTCGACTAGGTTGCTAATGGTTGCAGACCCGACCCAGTCACCAATGGTTGAAAGAGCTAACGCCATGGAGATTTTCTTCTTCTTACTATCTCTCTTTTTTTTTTTTTTTTTTTTTTTCTTTTTTTTTTTTTTTTTTTCTAAGTAGCAGGGTTTTTGTGGACAGAACAAGAAAAAGAAACACTAACAATTTGTAGTAGGTTTTTGGATGAAAGATGAATTGAGAGATTGAGATTCCAAGAGCAAAACGATGGGCTAATTGACAAAGGAACTCAGTTACCAAAAGAATGATTTTTTGAGAGAGAGAGAGAGAGAGAGTCTGAGAAACAGAGAGTGAAGACAGTAAAGATAGCAAAAGAGATGAAGATCCTGGGATGTAATGCAAAGCAAGCAAGTTTTTTTTTTTTTTTTTTCTCCAACTAGCAACCGATGTTGTGTACAGAAAAAGAAAAAACACTAACAATTTGTAATAGATTGAGAAATTGAAAGAAAGATGAAAGGTGAATTGAGAAATTGAGAAATTGAGAAAAAACACTAGCAACTGATTTTTTTTTTGTTTTTGTTTTTTTTAAATGAAAGACGAACTGAGAAATTGAGATTTGAAGTGAACAAAAACAGGCTAACAAAGGAAGTGAAGCAGCAAAAGACAGATTGTATGAGAGAGAGATTGAGATCTGAGAAACCGAGTGAAAGACAGTAAAGGTTGTGAAAGGGATGAACAAGCAATGAAGTTATAATTCAATCAATATTATTGGCGATCAGAACATCTGTGGCATGCACAAAGTAAACATCATAGGTCGTAAACAGTAAACAGTTAATAAGCCTATCAGCATTCAGGAAAACTACAAGTACATCGTCAGTGACCCAATACACGGTAAATTCATTACTCTGAAGCACACTGTATATTGAAAACAGGTTGGGTACTTTTGTCGCTTGTAGGTTGGAGGTATCCATTTCCAATGGAATTATTACTCTGAACTGCATATTTTTCATTTTTTTTTCAGTCATTCTGTACCAAATTCTCATTATTTAAAAAACTTGTGTTTACAAAAATGATATAATTAGTTCGTTGTTCAACATTTCAACATTTTACTGGATAGTGAATGATGTTGTATTATTTGGTAACAAATAATTTTGTATTATTGTGTCTTAGTCAAATTTTTCATATATAATCAGAGGTATCGATAGTAATTATCGTATTATTATCTACAAATTAAGTCGAACTCTTATACCAGATGTTCAAATATTATAGTTTAAAATGATGATGTGCTTAATTAAGTGGGCAATTCTTCAAACTAGTGTTGTAAATAACGGTATGCGGTCGTCGGACGGATAGGGTGCCGCCAAGTGATTAATCGGTATGCGGCCGATTAATCGGAATTATGCGGACAATTTAACGTTTTTATTAAATTTATGTATATGTATCATAATTTATTAAAGATAATTTATTTAATTCATTAAATTTATCAAATAAACTTAATTTAAGTTAGTTTTATTATTATAACATGACACTATGCTTATTTTTTTGTAACACATAAGCATTTTGCATGTTTAAGTAACACATTTATTTAATGAAAAATAAATTTGAGAATTAAACTTTTTCAAATACTAATAACATATTATTTGAAAGAAAGAAAATATTTTAATATAAAATCGCTAAATTTAATTTATGATAATAACATAATTTCATAAATAAACAGTACTAATTGAAAAAATTACATCAGTAAGTAAAAAAAAATATGATATATAAATAACAATAGAATTAATCAATTTCAAAATAAGTAAGAAGAAAAAAAAAAACATATGTAAAAAATATTAGATGTATATCCAAGTACAAATAAAACTACAATACATGATTTATAAATCTTATTATCACACACTATTATAAAAAATAAAAAAAACAATGTGAAAAATAAATTTTCACTGGAATAAACGGAAAAAAAGAGAATAAAACGGGAATAAATGGAAATAAACGGGAATAAACGGCCGATTAAATATTCGAAACTGCAAACAGCCATCCGTTAACAGTGTGCGTAACGGTGTGGCTATCGTTTCTGTTTGAACGGCCGATTAATCGGCCATTAAATCCGTTTTTTACAACACTGCTTCAAACACTTCATGCCGAGTATTTCATTTTTATCCATATCATTTTCAAAAAATAATTAAACATATACCATTGTTTTAAACAAATATCTATTGTATTTGTGCTACATCAAATCAAACCGACATGAATTCAAACCCCCTGATAGACGATCACATGGGGGAGGTTGAAATTTTACATGCTTTGGGGCCGGCCTGAACAGCTTTCTTTCCTTTCTTTGTTTTCTTGCTAGTACGACACCAGACTTGTAATTAATCCCAACGTTACTACTTACTATGCATTCAAAGTTTGAAACTCAAAAAGATAAAAAGAAGAGTACTATGATTGGACTAGAGGAGATGCGTCCAGCATACATACTTTATTATCGTGTCTCAAGCAATGCATTGAAGGAATTGTTTTATAAATCATAAATAGATAAAAAAAAACTAACAAACCAACTCGATAGTTTTAATTTTTTACAAAAATTACAAGTACTGAGTTCTCATCTCAACACGGACCATTTATTTTTTTGTGTACTGGATTAACATCTTGGCCCTTTGAATTTCACAAGCTGTTAGATATGAATGCTACAAAAAATTAAAATTTTTCTTTATTCTGAGATGGCATCTCAGCATTCTATTTTTTTTTCCATGCCATTTCATTTCGCACATCCATGCCAAAAAATTAACAGAGAACAAATCAGAAAATTAATAGGGAGCCAAAAAAATAATAATAATAATAAAACCTTTATGTGCCAATTTCTGAATTCGGCACATAGGTGAAAAGGTTATTTTTTTTTTTTGGCTTGGGCCGAGTTTTAAATTTGGCACAGTGAAAAAAATAAAGCAAATTTCGATAGTTTCACTCAACCATTTCGTATCGGTAAAATTTAAACAAGAGAAACTTTGTTCAAGTTTCTAACTCGGCACAGAGGTAAATTGTGAAGAATAAAAAGTGGGTCGAGTCATCTCGGCACACAAGTGAAATGGCCACATTGTTTGGTTGTTATTTATTGCGGGCAGAGATGCTAATTCGGCACAAAAAAAAAATGAATGGTCCATGCCGAGATGGAAACTCAGTACTTAAGGGTTTTGTAAATATTAAAACTATCAAGTTGGTTTGTTAATTTTGTGTTTTATATTTAACGTTTACAAAAAAAAAATACGTACATTGAATCCATCAATGGGTTAATCCTCGTCCTATGCATTAACATTCTGTTTGAGTTAATTTCTTAATTGTAACATTAGAATTCGGGCCAATTCGGTTCATGCCTATAACGCATTGTGTCTAATATTAGTGCGGATTTAAATAGAACGGCCCAGATCTTAACACAAAATTTGAGTTAATGCAGATGATATGAATTGGGAACTTTCCGAGTGAATATATATGTAGTGTTACATATTGGTGAGTAATTATCATATTATTTATCTTTATGATCATATTTAATTATTATTTAAAATTAAAAAGAGTTAAGTTGCTTTTAATTTAAAGTGGCCTAAATTATTTTTAATTATTTGATTGGAACTTGTTACTATTATGATTGTAAAATTTGATAAAGGAGAAGAGGGAAATAAGGAAATAAATTTTGCTCGGACAACATACTTAAGACAGAATAAGTTAATCCACCTGAATGAGTGACTTAATTTGTTCCGTAAGTTATTATCCTTTGATAGCTCGAGTGAAAAATAAACACTCATATTCCTCCACTTAAGCTGCAATCAAACATGAACTATATGTAATAGGAGACGGAGTAAAAGCTGAAATTTTTATTAATCAAAATTAAATAAAAAAATATCATAAAAGATGAGAACTTTCAGAAAATTTTGAAATATAAGTAGAACGGGTTAAATAATCCCGTCACACTTAATCACTCGGTCTACTAACTAAACTAACTAAATAGCAACAATAAAAAAAAAAAGTCCTGGACGGGTTAAACCATCTCGTCCAGAACCCAAAAAAAAAAAAAAAAACATACGGATTTTTTTTCATGTGAGTGCTTTGCCTTTACCTTCTTTCTTTCTTTTTTCTTTGTGTCGGACGAATTGGTTTATCACTCCCGGACTTACTTTTTTTTGTTGTTGTTTAGTTCATTTAATTAGTAGATTGAGTGATTAAGTGGGACGGGGTAATTTAATTTGTCCCACGGAACGGGATTATTAAACCCATTTTACTCATTTTTAAAAAATTTCACAAACTTTTTCTCTTTAATGATATATATATTTTTTAATTTCGATTAATAAAAAAATCGGGAGTAAAAGGACAGTTCAGAACTGTCCTTGCAAAATAATAATGGAACAATAATTCGGATGCAAAGAGAATAATTATTCTGGAAGAAAATGGAGTGATTGCAAAAAAAAAAAAAGGCCTCAATCTTCATCTGAGATTGTAGAGATTATACTTGAGCCTCAATTGACCATTTACTACATATTAATTCAGCTTATTCATGAACTTTACTTAATTAAAATTTGATATAGGTAAGCACGAGTCTTTGGTTTAGTGGCAAATGGAAACACTCTTTATGGGAAGAGGGGGGTGTCCAATGCCCATTGGATCAGAGTCTGTTCGATGGGTGGTTTCTACCGTCCGATTCACTTCATGATCTGTGCGCATCACTTTAATATCCGTGTTGTTTGCTTTAATATCCGTGCACACAAATTTTGAAGTAGATCGGACGGTAGAAACTACCCACTGAACACTGTTCTGGTCCGATAGGCATCGGACACCCTCCTCTCCCCTCTTCATGATATGAGAGGTTGCAGTTTTGAAATTTGAATTAAGATTCAATGGATATCTATATAGAACAATTTCAATACTAATTCAAATATAAAAACAATTTAGATAGTACACAAATTTCTGATATGTTATTGAATTTAAATGTTGAGGGAAAAATAAAATGACAAGTAATTTTTTGTAATCTTACCGACAAAGAAAACATGAGATAATTGCCAAGACCTGTTTCATATGTACTCATGAAATTGAGGACTAAATCAGAATGAGTGGTTAATTAAACAACCCTTGAAACAACAAATACATAAACAAAATTATTACATTTTTAATTAAAGCAACAACTTAGAACTTGTGGAATGCAACAGAGAGCTTGTAATTAAGGCTCTCTAACTAAAATCATAGGTACCAGAGTTAATAATTAAGCCTATCAGCCTTCAGGAAAAGTAAAAAGAAAAGCACCAGTATCGATCCCGATACACAGTAAATCAATATGTACCTTGTTCAGCACAAATACTGTGCACGTGCAACTGAATTATTATTTTTCCGATGAACACAGTAAAAATCAGTTTAAGTCTCAAATTCATTTTGAGACTTAGGATTGAATATCAGCTCTCTGATTAAATATTCTGATTTTATATCTTTTTTATGATATTTTACGTATAGAAGTCTAAATTTGTTTAGACATGTACTTGCCACATGTATTCTTTACACTCAAATTGTATTATCTTTCTGATTGGTCGTGATTTATTTTTGTTTTTGAAAGATCATTTAAGGAATTTTTGAATTGATTGATATATTATTGGTCATGTTTTCATTTCTTTCTATTTTTTAGTATCATTTAAAAAATGTTATTTGTCATTTAATATATCATTTTGTTTGAGATTCTTTTGTGAAAATATGTCAAAAAACCAACAAAATATATGTCATTTAAAAATGTTATTTATGTGTAGATGTTATTTAAGAAGAGGTCAAATTCATCATTGTCCAGTGCTCTAATTATGCTCTGCATACTTAATCTCCGCTTTCAAAGTTCAAACAGTCGATCTGAACTGTTCAACATGATCTTCTTTATAAAATATGCTTCGAGACCATATTTTATATTTTTTGTAATTTTTTTAATATTTTAGATATGCAAAAACACTGTTTTTGGGAGATTTTGGACGATCCAAAAAAGTGATATTGTAAATATCTATTTTTATTTTTTTCAAAAAAAATATAAAATTTAGTCTCCAAGTATATTTTATTATGAAGATTCGGGGTGTTCAAACAGTTTGGTTTGTTCGGCTTTCAACCGAACCAAAAAATTTCAGTTTAAATGGTTCAGTTTTTCGGTTTATATGGATCGGTTCGGTTGAATTTTTGAATTTTTTTTCAATTTAAATGGATAAGTTTGGTTTAGACTTTTCAAAACCTATTAAACCAAACCAACTGAATTATATTGGTTTAAGTATGATTTATATTTTGTTTGGTTCGATCATTGCTTCTTTTCTTTCATTTTAGTTTAAATATTTTAGAGCTTCTACATATTGTTTATGGAATTGAACAACTTGTGTATGAACTTGTATACGAACATGTACATTTTTTGTTAATAATGACACCGATAGGTTTAATTAGTTTGAACCGAACAAATCGAAATTTACTTTGGTTTCTTCAGTTCGGTTCTTAATTGGTTTATAAGTTTAATCAGTTCGGTTCGGTTCTATTTTTGAAACTGAAGAAAAGTTTGGTTTGGTTTCAACCGAACCGACCGTTTAAACACTTCTAATAAAGATCATGTCGAGTGGTTCAAATTGACTGTTCGGATTTTAAAAATAAAGATAAGGATGTGGAACACAAAACTATGATGCATTTAAATTCTTTTCATTTAAGACGTGTTATTTGTTATTTAGTTTATATTTTTTATAAAAATATATCATTTTGTATGAATTTTATTTTTATTTTTTAATAATGTGTTTCCCTGAAATGCACGAACATAATATTAGGTTAAAAAAAAAAAGAATAATCATTGTCATACTCCGGATGAAATCTCACTAATTCAATGAACCACGATCCACCACACGTTTTACGGAGATCCGGTCGTCGATCTAACTTCAGCCGTCCGATTTCGATTCCCCTCGTCTCAAAGAGGAATTGATAAACCCTCTTCGCTTGTAAGGGAAGAAAGTTAATTTTAGAAAATCCTGACCTTTGATTCCGAAACCAACGGCTCAAGTAGATCTCACATAGAAAGCTCTATTCTTCCTCTTAACCCTATTCTCAATCTCCCCATTTTTCCAAACCTGGCCGCACTTTCCTGTTTCCTCCTCTCTCTCTCTCTCTGTCTCTGTCAATCGGTCTAACCCTAGCATCCTTCTCTTCCTTCTTTGCAACCTTCTGGAAATGACGACGGTGCTTACTATGGCCGATATAGAGAGCAAAGCAATCTCTCTTGGTATAGATCTCTCTACCATAGATTTCGATTCCATCATGCTCCCCCCTGGTGAGGATTTTGGTATTAAAAGGTAGCGTAATTTTCCTCTTGACAAATCCTTACAGTAGAATCTAGCACCAGTGTTTCGAATTTTCTTTCATTTGCTGTTGCTGGTCTAATTCGGTCTTAGAAAACAGTAGCGACCAGAGGCCTATTAAATTTATCAGTTTCAACTCTTTCTCAGCTCACACCCAAATCTGTAATTCACTATAGACCTGTAACATGCTATGGTTTATTTGGATGAATGATTGTACTGACAATTGAAATCTGACCCTGTAACTTTCATTTTCCTAGCTGGATGTAAGTTGCAAAAAAAAAAAAAACGCAAAGAAAGAAATAAAAACATATAATAGATATAATGTTTATTAAGCACCGAATTTGGCAGAGCTTGTCTTGCATTTAAGCCTGGAAAGAAATTACATGTCAAGCTGATCTGTCTATCTTGGCAATCCATGCCTCTGTTTCTGTATTGTTACCAACAGGGCTTGGAACCATTTACTGTGGTTCTCATTATGGTATTGTTTTATTTGCTTTCCTCGGTTGTTGATTGTACTAAGTATGAAATGTTTCTTTTTTTTGTTGTTTTATTCTTTCTTGAAAAATTTCAGTGATGATGAGGACATTCTTCATCAAGAGGAGCCGCCAGAATTCGAGGCTGGTTATGGAAACGTGATTGTGGTAGATAACCTGCCTGTTGTATCCCCTGAGAAATTTGCCAAGTTAGAGGGGGTTGTTCGCAAAATATACAGTCAGACTGGTGTAATTAAAGAAGGGGGTCTATGGATGCCAGTACACCCTGAGACAAAGATGACTCTTGGCTATTGCTTCATCGAGTTCAACACTGCTCAGGTTATTATTCTTTTAACTAGGGGTCATATTGGGTATCATAATGCATTGTTTTTAAGTGGTTAGGGCTTTTTCATGCATGCATCTCTAAGCGACAATGTCATGTAACCTCCTGCAAGACAAGAAATCGCAAATACCCCTACAGGATTGCGCCCCTGCTCCATGGAAAAAAAATGACCTCCATAAGCCTTCCCGCCCTATTTACCTGAGAAGATGCTGAAACAAAATTAATAATTATTAGTAATCGAAATCAGGAAGAGTGCTATACCACCCTTTTGACAGAACAACAGAATGACACTATTCTGGCATTGTTTCAAACTATTTGGAACGTTTTTCAGCAGCATAGGAGACCGCTAGTCTGCACACTATCAAGTGATCCCAAACAGTAGCAAGTTGAAGAATTCACCATCACGTTGCCTTGCAAGCTGTACTTATTTCAATTGCATCATTTTTCTGTCTAATAATTTGACAAACACAACATGACAGGAAGCTAAAGAAGCACAGGAGAAAACTGATGGGTACAAGTTGGACAAATCTCATATATTTGTTGTCAATATGTTTGATGATATTGAGAAGTACATGAATGTCCCTGACGAGTGGACCCCAGCTGAAATTAAACCTTATGAACCTGGAGTAAGCCCGCAATTCCTTCTCTGACCCCATACTCTTATCATGAGACAGCCATATATTTTTCCTCACGACTGACTTCTTATTTCTTTGTTAAAATTTTGACAGGAAAATCTTCAGCATTGGCTGACTGACGAGAAGGCCAGAGATCAATTTGTAATTCGGGCTGGGACTGTTACTGAGATATTTTGGAATGATGCAAGGCAGGTGCGGCCTGATCCTGTGTATCAGCGCCAGGTATGCTCTCTTCATTTTATGTGCGCCTTTCTGTTCAATATCTGTTCAGGACTTGCTTAGCTGTCTGATGCTGTGTGTGTATCAGAGCCAAGTGCTCTCTCTCTCTCTCATCTACCTACCTACCTACTGGTGCTTTTCTATTCAATATTTAATTATAATAAGTGTTTCAAGGGAATTAAATGATTTTTAAACTTGTTCGGGTTGGTGAAATTTCTCATATCATCAAACAGGTCAGGTCGGGTTTGACCAGGGACCTGTGATATTGGGAACATTTTAGATCTTCTTGATCCAATGGCCGGTTGGGTAAAAAAAAATAATAAACAATAAACCAGACCAGCTTCATACCATACAATAGCATATGTATACTCTTGATAGGTTTGTCAAATTATTTTATTAGTTCAATCTTCCCTTTTTATTCTTCTTGAGGGGTGGAGTAATTGGGTAGCTTTGCTAGGCAGCTTTCGATCTTTCTCTTCTGATGTTGTATATCAGGGGTACATTTGGGGTTTTCATATATTTGTTGATTTCCTTTTTTTTACAGTATTGGACAGATGGCTTTGTACAATGGTCGCCACTGGGAACATATTTGGCAACAGTTCACAGACAAGGTGCTGCTGTCTGGGGTGGAAAAAGTACTTTTAACCGTATCCACAGGTTCCCTCATAACCAGGTGTGTGTTTTTCAGTTTTTTCTGTGCGTGTGTGTGTGGGAGGGAGAAAGAAAGTGTGTCATTGTGTTTTCTTGATATTAAGTATGGCCATACCAGAGGATTGTTGCTCATACCTATGTCATTCTAGGTTGTACATGATCATGTTGGGTAGATTTGTTTGAATTAATTAGCTGTCATTGAAGCCTAGGAAGAATGTTCAATTAAAATTAGATTATGACCCTCAATTTACCTTCAATGCAATACCACATATTGGTCAAGTTTTCCATGGTCCTTTTAAATTTCTATGGTAATGCATTAGTATTGGAACAGCTTGGGGTCAATCCGTTTGAGTCACTGCTTAAATTTAAGGCCAATTCAAGTGGAAAACAAAAGGCAGAGACAAGAGTGAAAAGGAGGAAAAGGAAAACAACAAAAAGAAGAAAACTCTCGTGGAGTCATACCACAATTGTACCACCTTGGAGGATTTAGATTCTATTTGCAGTGAAAAGTCTTGATTTCTTTTCCTGAAATGTTGATTATTTTAACAGGTAAAACACATTGATTTTTCCCCTGGTGAAAGGTATCTTGTAACATATAGCAGCCAGGAGCCTAGCAACCCTCGTGACACTCACGTAAGAAACATATCTCAGTTCCAACCTAATTGCGTCATATTTTTTATTTGTCCTATGCTGTTCTAATTTTGTGTGTGTGTGGTTTTAGAGGATTCTGCTGAATATTTTTGATCTGAGGACCGGAAAGCTAATGCGTGATTTCAAAGGAAGTGTTGATGATTTCACAACTGGAGGCACCGGTGGCCTGTCTGGTATTTCGTGGCCTATTTTCAAGTAAGAAATTCCAATAATAACCTTTTGTTAAACCAAATCTGGCAAACTTGTCGAGTACATAATGAATCTGATAAGAAAACATGATCTTTATTAGAAAGATCCAATTGCTCAGTTGTGCATTGAGTGAGAAAGAAGAGTGTTCCCATTTTGTTAGAAAAGGAAATTTCTTAACAATTCTGAAGATGTGGATCTGTACTGATTTTTTTTGTTTTCAATCTTTCCGTTATGTTTATGTAGGTGGGGTGGTGGGAAAGAGGACAAATATTTTGCTAGGATAGGGAAGAATGCAATTTATGTGTATGAGACCGAGACATTTATTCTCGTGGATAAGAAGTCATACAAGGTGGACAATGTGGTAGACTTCAGCTGGTCCCCCACCGACCCAATAATCTCTCTTTTTGTTCCAGAATTAGGTGGAGGCAATCAACCTGCCAGGGTAAGTTATGATTTGAGATCTCAATGTGGCACAGTAATACCAATTCTTGTATGGCAAGGGTATATTGGAAGCACATTAATTTGACATCCATGGCAACCGACCGAATTGTTATAAAAATTGAAAGAAAGTTGTAGATATGTTCTCTATAGTTTTGATAAATTGTATCAAACTTGGTGAAATTTGAGAATGTTTGGTTGCTGATCAAGTGTCAATAAACTGAACCATTATTTTTTCAAATCGCGTGATGGTTGACCGAATCAATTTTTGAGTTGCACCAAATTCGATACACAACCTCTAAACTACTGGGAACATATCTAGAATTTTCCATTTTATCTGTATAACTGTTTTGTTGGTTGTTAAATAACTGGGAACATATCTAGAATTTACCATTTTATTTGTATAACTGTTTTGTTAGTTGTTAAATAAGATTAATAACATTTTTCAGCTCATAGTTCTGTTATTTTTGGATTCCGGTCCTTGTCACGTTTGCTGTGTTCTGTAGGTAATGTCACTCTCTGGATATTTGTATGGTATGCCATGCTCATGCTGATAGAAGTTAATCATAAGATGAGGCACATGGTATATTGGTTTTTTGTAATTAATACCATTCATATTATTTTCTTAAAATATGTTGTCCATAAAACAGGTTAGCCTGGTTCAAATGCCTGGGAAAGAGGAGCTTCGTCAGAAGAACCTTTTCTCCGTGAGTGACTGCAAGATGTACTGGCAGAGCAATGGGGAGTATCTGGCAGTTAAGGTGGACCGGTACACCAAAACAAAGAAATCAACTTACACAGGATTTGAGCTCTTCCGCATCAAGGAGCGTGATATTCCTATTGAGGTGCTGGAGTTAGATAACAAGAATGACAAAATCATTGCTTTTGCTTGGGAGCCAAAAGGCCACAGGTTTGCTGTTATCCATGGAGATGGACCTCGTCCTGATGTATCTTTTTACTCAATGAAGACGGGTGGTACTACCAACCGCGTGTCCAAGCTCACTACTCTGAAGGCTAAGCAGGTGATCATAATTCATATTTAAACTTGATTAAATTTGGTTTTGAAGTTTATGAAGTGCCTCACAAGGCAAATGGGAAAGATAGTGATTGATTGACATTACTTATTTGTTGGGTTCTTAAATATGTGGTTTGATCTATATTTTTTCGTTACAAATCTTGGGTCTCAAGTTAAAACCAAGTCCATTGATTGAAATGTTGAATTGGATTTTAATCAATCTGCATTGAATTTAATTATTTCTTGAAGATTAATTGGAATTAGAATTCAATCAATAATGTGTCTTTGACTGGCAATGTATGATTCTTTGGTATAAAATTGGGAGCCAAGCTAACACAATTAATAATTAATTCTATAATAATAATAACAAAAACAATAATGCTGGTCGACCGGTGATACTTCTCCGAATTCTGATTTTAGCGTTCCAATTGGCTGATCCGAACTGCTCCATGTAATCTACATATTAAAGTCTTGGTTGAACCCAAATTTTATATATTTTTTTTTATTGATTTATTGGATAGGAAAAATATTAAAGTCCAATACCACCAATCTCTCCCAATTCATAAAATAGTAAAAAATCTAAAAAAAAATGCATAATTTGGTTTCTAACAATATTTTAATATATAGATCATATTTGAGAGGTTTTAAGCTGATCAGAACTCTTAACTTTGAATTTGGAGTCATAGCTCCAGTTCATCAGTGCTATGCAATAGCAGTGCAGCATAATACATATTGTTTTATTAATATTTATTAATATTTTGTTTACTTTAATGTTTTTCAAGTCATCTGAAGCTGACTGGATTTTAAAACCCTAACTGCTATGACAGGCGAATGCACTGTACTGGTCTCCATCAGGCCGGTATGTAATTCTAGCTGGGCTGAAGGGTTTTAATGGCCAGCTTGAGTTTTACAATGTGGATGAACTCGAAACCATGTCGACAGGGGAACACTTCATGTGTACAGACATTGAGTGGGACCCGACTGGCAGGTGCATTATTTTCACATCTCTTATTTTATATTGAGGCTATCCTTTGGTTACCAGCACTATAATGGTCATTTCTGGTCATGGTATTTGATGGCACTTGTAAATGGACAGATACCCATTGGAACCTGCTTTTTTTCCTTTGCCCATTTTTGGTATTTTTTTAAGGAAGGAATAAGGGTCTTGACAGAGTTAAGTTGTAATAATTGGTTTCTGCCCTGACATAAATTGGTTTAAAGCCAGGTTCCTTTGACAGCAACCAAGTATCCATCAAAGCACTTTTCTTGTACTGAGGCAGCTGTGTTTTGTGAGCCTGGACTGTTACTGGCTTGCTAGTACTACTCCATTGCTGTTTATCACTTGACTATTTATTATTGGCCTTGTGCCATATTATTTTGGATGTAGGTATGTTGCCACAGCTGTTACATCAGTCCATGAGATGGAGAATGGTTTTCACATTTGGTCGTTCAATGGCAAGCTTCTCTACAGGATTCCCAAGGATCATTTCTTCCAGGTATGCAAACTACACTTGTGCCAGCTAATTTGATTCTACTACTGGTTCATATATTTTTTGTGGTCACATGTTTTTGGGCCATTAGTGTCAAAATTTGGTTTGTAGCACTGTACATAAAATCAGATAAGTTATCATTAAAACAAAAAAAAACAAAAAACAGAAAGTGTCTTGTCTCTAAGATACACAAACAACCCGTGTATTTTTTAGCACAAACATCTCAATACATAAAGTCTGTGCAGTCTTTAACTTGTCTTTGTTATTATATCACAGTTCCAATGGAGGCCACGCCCACCGTCTCTCCTAAGCCCCGAGAAAGAAGAAGAGATCAGCCGCAATTTGCGCAAATACAGCAAGAAGTACGAAGCAGAGGACCAGGACGTCTCACTGGCACTGAGTGAACAAGACAGGAAGAAGCGCCGTGCCATTCAGGAAGAGTGGGAGACTTGGACCACTCGTTGGAAGCAGTACTATGAGGAGGAGCGGAATCTAAGGATGCAACTCAGGGATGGGGAGCCCAGTGATGATGAGGGAAACCAGGAGGAGTATGAGGCCAAAGAGGTTGAGGTTGAGGAGGTCCTTGATGTCCGTGAAGATATCGTCAGTTTTGACCAGGAGCAATAGTAAAATGTTTCTTTTTTGCACCTTGGGTTATTTTGTTTCGGTCATTTGCAGCAGCGTAGGGAGGTGAGCATGCTATTACTCTCTTTTGCCTGTTGAAATCAATGTTAAATGTTTCTTGTTGTCTCACTTGGATTTTGCATAGGTAAACCTGCTATGGAGTATGGCGATTGGAGCATGCTTTTCGGCTGTTTTTCTCTTGCAGTTTTATTTCAGTTAGAAAGTATTTTGACTTTTGGCTTTGGTAGATTTTGTTTCATGTTCCAGAGATCTTTAAGCTTATGTTTAGTTCAACTGCTTCAGTTGTGATAAAATTTGAAAGATACATGTGATGTTCTGATGACTAGGATCTGGAGATAAATTATGATTCAATTTTACCACTAGGGCTTGGATCATAAATGGTTTGCTGCTTTGTTAGCAAGCTAATGCCATTCGTGTTCTTTTAAGCTCTTTCAGATTGTTTATTTAATTTTTACTCTCTGACAAATTTGCTCTACGGCTTTCACCTATGAACATTTGCTGTATTGTCCCATAAAGCTTAAAGGCATACCGTTTCAGCATTTATACTAGTTGCAATAGCTAAAGAGTCGTGACGTTTTGGATGTGCAAGTTAGTCTAATTATTTGGATATTTCTGACAATTGAAATTCTTATTCCTTGAAAGCTAGAGTGAAATTGCAGCTTGAGAGCGCGTGTTGCAATTATACAAACGGATGGTCCAGATTAATTCCTGCCAGACCAAACTCAAATCTCAATACGGTATCTATAGAAACTATAGGGGTTCACAAACGGATGGTCCAGATTAAAAGAACAGTCTAGATTTACTTATTGCACCTCAGGTACGTGGGAGGATCCGAATTCTGTTTTTAACTTGAGTTCGCAGAAATAGACTGAACTTGAGTTCGCTGCTAAATTTATCGCCATGGTAAATTGGTAATAGCTGGAGGGAGAAATAAAGCGTTCAAAACATAAAATTGGTGACATAAATTGCTCAAAGCTCTACATGATACCTATTTTGCACACAGTATCATTCACACATGTAAATTAACTAACTGCTAGTAACATTACTAGAGATCGGTGATGGCAAGTCTTCTATGAAATTTCTCCGACTAGCAAAATTATTTCTGAAATTTAGTCACAAATACTAAATTTCTAACTCAAGATTTCACAAAATAATGTTTGTACGCAGTACAAGTATAAAAATGGGACCCAAGATTTCTCAAAAGCAAAAAACGAGATAGGCAACTTCCGTGTTAAGAAAAAAAGTTTTTAACCAACTTCTGTGTAAATAAATGAACTATAAATTATCAAGGCAACGAGATAGATAATTATCTCAAGGTGCAATCCCAAACGCATTTTACAATATATTGCTGTTTATTTCAGATCATAATTTTGCTGTTCATTTTTACAATATATTTTTGTTCCTAAATTTTTTCTTTAAATTTCCTCTAGAAAATGGTATATACACTTGAACACACACAAGCATTGATTTAAATCATTCATATGGAACAAAACAGAATGCCATTTAAGGAGATGTGATTTTCAATTCAAAATTGCTCAGGGCTCCATAAGAGGTGAGTAGGTGATACGCCCCACATGCTCTGCAAAATTGCACCAATTAATGGGCGGTCCAGATTTCTTGTCTGGGTTATGACATGGCGACCATTACAACTGTAGTCGCTCACAGTTTGGGAGCTCTTTGTTCGTACAGCTACCACCATGTCTTTGAAGGACACGGCTTGGTGGTACCGATCCAGCATTAGAAGTTTGTCCCACTCGAGGTCGAAGACAAAAACCGGAATAACTCTTGAGTATTCCTCCTCACCTATTCCAGCCAACCGGTTCATCTCCTCTGATGAGTCGGATAGGATCTGACGTAGCCGTTTCGAATCGTAAGTGTTTTTCTTAATTCTTCTATCAAATGTACTAATGTATTTTACTTGTAAAATTATAAATTTTTAGCCATGAGATGGTCGTTATAAAATTAATCATACCTAATAAAAATAGAAGTATATATTGCAAATAATTGACAGCATCTAATCTCAATAGAAATTGCAAAAGAAATTTGTTTACCTTTTTCTCAACCCGATTCTCCACTCTGGAAGGTAATACCACTGCCAGTCTGCCCTCATTCTGTAAGCATGGTGAAAAAGTCTATTTACTTTTATTGGGTTTAATTGAAGTTAACAGCACTGAATAAGAGATAATTAATGACGTAACCTAGATGAAATAATTAAGAGAGAATTAGCAGTTATCTTTTATTGGATTAAATTGAAGTTAACTGCTCTACTGTGTGACTGGATTTCGGCCTACAAAATTGCAAAATACAGGAGTTGATTTTCAATCGAAATTTCCGGCCCAATCTGCATCGGAATAGCCACATATATATTGTTACATTTGTTGTTTTTCATCAAAATTCCATTCTCGAGTGTTCCTGTTAAGTATCTACTTATTCAATTTATAAGTTCAAAATATGGAGTTCGTAGTGAATGCATAAATTTACTTATTTGACTCACCGAGAAGAAATATCATGCAGTGTGACTGTAAAATAAACTAATTTACCTACAAGTCTTTGAAATTTGTTAATGTCTTATAAAGATCCACTGTCCTCTATGTTCAATTTACATTTATTATAATTTTCTATAGATTCCGGCTTAAATATCCTAACTTACCCGATTTCCTTTAATAAAGCCAAGGTATACTTTATTTGTGAAATCAAGAGACTATTATTGGAACGAGTTATTTGAATTCCTAAAAAATATTTCAATAGTGATAAAAATCCTTGATGTCAACATTATCTTTTAGTTGTAACTTAATTTATTTTATTCTTCTTTATTATTTCTGGTATTAATTATGCCATCGACATATACCAAATATAAATTTACTGTTGTTTTTGAATGGTCCATATCACTAATTTCAAAACTGCTAGCAGATATAGAAGATCTTAGCTTTATATACCATACTCTTAAAGATTGTTTGAGCCTATAAATCATTTTTTTAAAGTCCGTAACAATGGTCACCGACATTTGTATTGATAAAAATTTATTTGCAAAATCAAGACCCTAAGTCTCGGGCCTACATAATCGAGTTCATAAATCAATTTTAAAGCCTACAAAATAGGTTGGATCGTAGCATTTATACCCATAAGTCTCTAGAAATGTAAATTTATTTAATTGGGTCGTAGCATTTATATCTCTAAGTCTCTAGAAATGAAATTTATTTATTACTTGGATTGTAGGTAAATTTATTTAATTGGGTCGTAGCATTTATAGCCCTTTTTGTGATGAATATCCCTAGAAAATGACTTTAATTGAGGTATAATTCAATTTTTCTTGTTTATTTTTGTGAACATAATATGTACAACCAAAAACTCATAAATGATCAATATTGAGTTTTTGTTGTTAAAGGATCTCCAATGTACTCTTATACTCTAAATTGGTACTTGGAAATCTATTTACTAAATATGTAGTGGTGAGAATAGCATCTGATCAAAAAATATTTGGTACATTGTATTGAAATAAAAGTACTCGAGTTGTTTCAAGTGTCTATTTTTCTTTTCGGAAACACCATTTTGGTCTGTTGTATAAACACATGTTGTTTGATGCAAAAATACCTTTTGTTTGAAAAAGTATGAAATTTTTTTTACTTATAAATTTTGTTCCATTGTGGATCTAAAGATTTAAATTTTTGCAAATTTATTATAAAATTATAAAAATCTTGAAAATGATCAAATACATCAGTTTTATTTTTCAACAAATATAGCCAAGTTGTTTTGGAAAAATCATCTATAAAATAACAAAATACTTGTATCCATTAAACCACTACTAGAATTCCAACTTTTTCCATGAGCTTACCCTTGTAAAAAGTTCTAAAATGGCAATTTTCATGGGTTACCCTTGTAAAAACTCCCTTTGCTAATACCCTCATTGAAAATAGTCAGTATCTCCAACGGTGCCGTTGGAAATACTCTTTTCTGGCTTTTTCCATGGGACTGCCCTTGGAAAAAGGGCGCATGGAAATACTTTCAAACTTGGCCACTGTCTGGAGTATTTTCAAGGGAAGCATCCTGGAGCCCACTCTAGTATTTCCAAGGGGATTACATGAGGGACCCACCAGAGTATTTCCAAGGGGAGGGAACATGGGACCCACCTTAACATTTCCAAGGGTGAGGATCCTGGGACCCACTTGAGTATTTCCAAGGGTATCAAACAAGGGACCCACTCCAGCACAGCGAAAGTAGGCCCCACCTGTCAGATATTGGCGTTGTTATTTGAATGGTAGTGTGCATTTCCTCCATGGATATACCACTGGAAATATTGTCCTTTTTTGTACCAGAATGCTTTCATTTGACAATCCTCCCAGTACCAACCCAGTACTTTATAATCCCAAATTCTCATTATAACTGATAACACATCTTACAAATTGATAGAAAACACATTGAGAATAGAGACTGCAAAGTATTTAATAAGCATAAATCATTAACATAGCATAATCAACACATTGTATTACAAAAATATGGAAAACCCTTTACAACACAACAATGTTTACTTGCACACTGCTAATATACCAAAAATATACCCACTATGCTATGAGTTAAGAAAAATATACATAATAAGTTACTCAAAATATACCCAAAACACATGCACCTAGTTTGCTAATATGTTAGGACTTGCAAATTCACCAAAAATTGCACTTTCTGATACCAGAAGGTTCAATCTGAAGGTAGATTGTCCCCCATTCATCACCCCTAGCAATTACATCATTTCCAAGTGGAGTTTGATTCAATTGGCCATGATGCTACTATTAACCCTATGCACATAAAAAAAAATTAAAAAAGATTTACAACAATTACCAGAATATGTTGCTTTCATGCTTGCTAACTGGTACCTTATAAACCCAACTTTAATTACACACATGTGCAGGTTAGGTGCTAACTGTGCCAGTTAAGTACAAAGTAGTAAAACTAGCACAAGCATTTACCTAAAAATAGAGCATAAAGCTTTCCGAGCCTTGATTTAAACTCCGGGTGAAATTGTACACCCACATAAAACAGGTGGTTCTATATTTTTATGATCTAAATCCATTTAAGAGAAAAAAAAAATAGCATGTTAAATGTTATAGTACAAGTACAAAAAGAATATTTTTTTTATGGTTCTAATCAAGACATAATAAGTAATAACACACCTCCTTTCATTTTTTTTTTGTCTCGTCTTTTCCAACAAATTATAACTACAAAAAAACCACAAAAATAAACAACTAGTTATCCAAACCAAGTAGAAAATCCAACTGAAGATAGAGAAACCTTGCAATGTACTTGAGACTTGAGGGCATGTTTTGCAGAAGTTAATATACAACCAAATTTCAAAATTCAAAGTGACATCATAATGTAAGGCAAGTTTAAGAAAAGAAAAAAAAAACCATATGGATATTCTGCTACCATTTTCAATTCATCAAGTCAAAAGCACAAAAAAAGTTTGGAGCCCTTATTAGAATGATGCAAGTTGAAGCATAAATAAAATAACATTATTCAATTATCAAGATAAATAAATAAAGGTCGGTACAATTGCAGACTGAGTACAACTTTTATTACATGAAGTGTGGATATGATTGTAAAGGTAATAATTTCTATAATCAACTTCAAGTGTGAGGTGCTTTCTTGATGCCTCACAAGAAAAAATAGTACGCTGGTCCCTTCTTATAAAAAGAGCAACAAAATATTTACCTTAGCAAAAGACCAAGCTAAAAAAATCTTGATGTTTCACTCTTTGCAGCCTTGAAACCTTTTTGTCAAATTTCTAAAGTGTCCGAAATATGACATGTTACACAGAAGTTTATAAATTCTTCAGAAATTTCAGTTCTTTATTATACGCACTAACAATCATATATACTTGATAAAAAATATTTGAGTTTAATTGTGCTTGAGCTGTATTGTTTTTTTTTTTACAAGGTAAGAATTAGAATGGCATGAAATGCAGATGCTAAGAATTAGAATATCTTTTTTGGAAAGTAAAAGCGTGCTAGAAGCCAATTCTCTCTGTTATCAAGAAAGAATCCAATTCACTCTTTTTGATTTCGCACCGCAAATTCTCTCAAAGTTGGGAAGTGTCTGTCAGACGGTATTTGTTTTGCTTCTCCTACGTTTTACCTCCTTCCTCTTCCAAAAAAGAAAAGAAAAAAAGAACCGCCTCTCCTTCTTCCTTCATCTCTCCTTTCTTGCTTTTCCCTGTTCACCTCATCAATCTCTCAATCCATCATCTCGTGATCTCTGTGCCGCTTGCCTCACCTACTACTCTAGCGTGCAAATTGAAACTTTCCCTACCTCCGACTGTGAACAATTTAGGTATTTATCTCTCCTATTTCTCCTCTTTTTTATTTAGTTAAATTATTAATCCAAAAAAAATGAATCTACTAAATTTCTCCTCTTTTTTTATGCTCTTTGCATTATTTTAGGTTTAGAGTTTTCTACCAATTAACTCAAATTGTTTCTTACTTCGGTGATAATAGGCAATAATATATTTTTGTGCTTAGACATCAACATTTCAGCCTTTTTTCTTAATGAATTTTACACGCGCAGATTTACGTCATCAATGAGTTGTGGCGTTTTCTTGAACTGAATTGGGTTTTCGGCTGCCTGTGTCGAAGGTTTTAAAATTGTCCGCTACTACCCTTTTTATACTTAATTTCTTCAGTGTTCATTTCTAATTAGTGTCATGTATTATATTGATGAACTGAGTACTGTCATTTCGCTTGCTGAATATATATATAGAGAGAGAGATGGATCATGGTGAGTTGCGAAATAGGAATCTTGTTTTACTTCACGCTTATATCTCCGCTTTTAAAGACCAAATAGTCGATTCAAACGGCTCAACAAGATATTTATATTGAAATATGCTTAGAGATCAAATTTTACATTTTTTGGAAATTTTGTATTATTTTTTTTTTCTAAATATTTCAAAATTACTATTTTAAATGGTTCTGAACAATTCAAAAACAACGGTTTTCTACCTATCTTAAAAAATAGTAAAAAAATTTCAAAAAATGTAAAATTTAGTTTCCAAGCACATTTCAATATGGACATCGGATCAGCTATTTGGTCTTTGAAAACATAAATATGGGTGTGAATTAAAACAAGATCCTTACTTCGTAACTCACCATAGCCCATCTCTCTCTCTCTCTCTCTCTCTATATATATATATAGAGAGAGAGAGAGAGAGAGAGAGAGAGGGCTTGGCTAATATACAATCGATTATTCCTGAGCTCCTGTGCAACCAAGTTGTTTTGCGATTTTCAAATTTCAAACAGTCGATCTAAACTATTAGATGTGATATCTATATTAAAATGTACTTGGAGACTAAATTTTATATTTTTTGGAATTTATTTACTATTTATTAAGCTACTTTGAAAATCGCTGATCCAACGGTAACTTCTATTTTTATTGTTTCGTTAAGCCATAATTTGATCAGTAATTTTCAAAATGGGTTAATAAATAACAATAAAAATTCCAAAATATGTAAAATTTGGTCTCCAAGTATAAGCGTATTCCAAATCTAACCAATATGCACAATTTTTCTTAATCAATTTCGCAAGGATCAATAACAACTAACCAAAAGTCATCCTGTCAGTCATTTGCATCTACAGTTTAATCATCAACGATTAGTTCCACTCGCTGAAAGGCATTGAAAAAAATATGGCTTTATCTATTTTCGCCCGATACTCCATTTAGGGTCCCGTATCCGTATCGGGTGCATACGAGAACTGGCATCTCAGAGTACAGAGACACATTCGATACGATCCCGATTCGTGTCTGATATGCGAACTTGCGTCTCAGAGCACGTGGCATATCCTATACTTCTCAGTAAGATATCAGTATAGTATCGTATGAGAGTACGTGGCATATGAGAGTAGGGTCTCCGATACGCATATCGTATAAGAGTTCACAACTCCCGTTTCAACAGTCCCTTTTCTCTGTAAATTATATGGGCCTTCGAGCTAATACATCCAGATATATAATTACAGTTTCTTTTTTTGTTTCTTCCTTTATGAAAAGGCCCAATTATTACAAATGCTTAGTCCCATTGAAGGCCCATTTTAACTTATTTGACAATGTCGTCAAATTTTGCCCATTTTAGCCTCTAGTTGGTTCGTTCAGACAACAGTCAACAAGCATCGACCCCATATAAGTATTGAATTAATTAATAAAATTTAAAATTTAAAATTTAATAATAATATATATAATTGCCGCATTGTATTCTAAAAATAATATATATAATCGCCGTATCCGTATCATATCCGATACGATGCTCGTACCTGTATCCATGCAATTTACATTAATATATAGCTTCTCTCTCATAATTGTACGTTTCAATTTTGGCTTCTTTGTTTTGATTTGCTGTGTTCAATTTCAGATTCACAACTGCAGTTGTTTCGTTTGCTTGAGCTGTTTCTTTTCTGAGCTGGGATTTCTCTCTCCTATCACAAAGTTTGAGGTTTGTATGTTTCCGTTAATTACTGAATAAATTAAGTGTAGAAAGAGTTGTCCGTGAAAAATTTCAGCATGCTTAATCTGTACATTTTGATCAATACTGAAGAAATTAATAAAATGTAAACTTTTGAATTACAGCATGATTTGAATAGATAACAACAAATGATGATTTTCAAATTATTTAATAAATGGCAAAATTGCTATGCTTGCAATTGCTGAACATATTCTAATAGCCTTTCCAATTACCTTCTCAATTTTAGCCAAAAAAAAAAAAATCTACGAATCAAGACATTTTTCAATTAATTTGCTCATCACATTATTCAGTCTGTTTATTCGTTACTGATTCAATTATTCTCAACACCAACAATCTACAACAGTAATCTGCAATAGGGTCCCCACTCAACCTTCCATCCTGCTCTTTCTACAGCTAACTATTGAGGTATTCTTTTCATCCTTTATTTATTTATTTTAATTTTGTTCCACAACATTAGAAACTTTGGTGATAATAAGCAATATATTTTAGTGCTTAGACGTCAACATTTTACACCGCACTGATTTAGTTCGTGAGTGACAAGAGAGGATTTTTTTTCTTACTCTAAAAGATAAATCACTAACATTCGCCTGGAGAGAAAAAAAGGAGATCCAACCCTAGCCGCCTCCTTTCCCATATCCTCTATTCCATTCCTCCCACCTCTTCTAGGTCTCAATCCGATACAATGATGTTCTTCCCTCTCACTTGTCTCCACCTCCTTAACGGAGAAAAGAATGAGAGAGAGGGGACGAAGCTGAGCCGAGTGGAGCCGACCGTAGTCGAGAGCATGGTATCATCGGAGCTTGGAGCGTAGAGTCTCCATCTCGATCAGAGCAAGGTGGTGAGTAGATCCGACCGCCGGAGCACGACGATGAGTGTCGAAGGATGGTGCTGAGTAGATCCGGTCATCGGAGAGCCACGGTGAGTAGATCTGATCATTGGAGTGCGGTAGTGAGTGTCGAAGCGCGACCATGAGTAGATTCGCCGTCGGAGTGCGGTAGTTATCGGACGAAAGCGGATCGATCATAGAGATGGTTAGGGAATTAAGAATTAGGGTGTTTAGGAGTGTAAATAAGTCGGATTAGATTATGAGAGTAGTTTAGATGAATTAATGAGAATAAAAGTGTTTAAATATCGAAATTAGAGTCATTTGACTCAGTGTAAATATTTTTTTATCAATGAAATTGCTATTTGGCATTTAAAACTACTGACTTTGGAAAAAACTACAACTAGATATAAGGAGGAAAAAGAGAGCCCGGCATAACTCTCCAGATTTGTTGAAAGGTGTGTACTGGATCGCTACAATTTGGGATCCAATTCTATTAGTGAAGTAAATTTATCAATTGAGGTAGAAAGTAGAAACATTACAACGGAAGATTTATTCGAGAGGATGTTGAATAGGTAATCTTAGAATTTTGCTGGATATTAACATTATACAGTCACAACAATCGACATGTTCCAATACAACACAATACAAAATTGCTCTACTTTCTTAAATTTTCAAACAAAATACTTCTCCCTTAAAATTATTAACATAATGCTCTTGTGGAGCCTTTATTTTCCTCTCTCCCCCTCCCTCCGATGCCTCCTATTTACTCTCATATATTTTAGAGTTTCCATCCCTCTTATTAAATTTTAATGAGCACATAAAATAGTTTAAAGAATATGTAATTCATGCAACAAATTTTTTACATACACGTAACAAAAATTTTCTGTTAGACAACATATATATCATATAGTTTTTTAATTTGGTAACAATTTTTTTTATCAGTACTTGTTTGAGATAGTTTGGAAAGGCATCATCGTGTAAGCATAAAATTATTCTATTTAGACTATGTCGGTAGAGAATAGTAAAGAGAATGACAATACAACATCAAAGACTAATAAAATATGCTTTGGTTTGTAGTTCATTTCAACTTTGTCTATCATATATATAAAGTTCAAAATAAACTTGGGTATTGATTCAACACCTACCTCATGAAGCGAAATTAACTATTATGCACTCAGTTCATTCATGATAATTTTTCTGGTAAAAAATAAAAGATTGGGTATTAATTAATTAGGATATGTTCACCTGAGTTCTAGTGCTGATTCATTTTATTGCAGATGTAAATTTGTTAATTTGGTAATATTGAAAATGTCATGTTTTTATTGATTGACTAAACGATGGTATAGCATAATACTCTCGTAGGAGTATATTTTTTGTTGCGAAGACATATATCCAATATATATGTTGTCTAACTGAAAAAATTGTTACATATACGTATAAAATTTGTTGCCTGAATTACATATTCTTTAAAATATTTTATGTGTTTATTAAAATCTAATAAGAGAGAAGGAGACTATAAAATTTATGAGAGTAAATAGGAGGTAGAGAGAGAGAGAGAGAAATGAATGCTCCACAGAGACATTTTGTTAATAATTTTAAACAACAAAAAATTTGTTTTAAAATTTTGAAAGGTAGTGCAATTTGTAAAATTTCTCAAACATGTCATACTATCAAAATAGAGCAAGAGCCATTGCCATCCAGTTCAGCATTTTATTTTTTTTGAAATGCCATGACAGAAGCTGTCAGGTGGTATTGCATTTAACGATATGCACAAACGCGCGCTTACAGTGTTCATCATACAAATCAGAGAGCATACTCTGCTTTTCTCAGTCCTAATTTACATCAAATCAGTATAATTAAAATATGAAATGAAACAACTTCTTAACAGAACTGCAGCCAAAGACAGCTCTGGCTCTGTCACAATTTCCACGAAATATTCCAAATAATCCTTACAATTAATTACCCAAAAAGCAAATACATTCCATAACACAGCTATAGATAGTTTTTTATGTTCTTTTTTAAATTAGGTATCTATTAAATTACTATAGAATAAAATTAGATATCTATTAAAATATTATATTAATTTTGTAATAATTTTTTCTTCCTTTTTTGGAAATCTTTTCTAATAATTGTCATTATCCTCATCTTCCAAACATCAATTCCAACTCATTAACTAGGGAAATATGTGTGCACATAATACTACTGTCCTGTTGAAAAACACAGTAAAACACAATACAACCTTTGTTGCGGACTCAGGAAAAGTTTCGATACCATCTTTAAGAAAACCTCCCTAATTATTAGAAAAGTTATAAAGTCATTTTGCAGAAAATATTAGAACATACAACTCAATTTTTTCTTTCACATCAATGGGAGTGAACATAGACAATAAGATAAATGACACACATGGACCATATGTCTTTGGAGTTTCAGGTCAAATATCATCGAATATGATCTCTTCTTCCACCTGAAGAATGTAAATCAACATATGCACAACTAAATATACACACACACATATATAACACACAAATTAAGTAAGAAATAGATTAAACAATTTTCAAAGCCATAACAAGATGAAATACGTCCATATATTATTTGAGACTTAATGGAAATGTTAAACCAAAACAATGTCAAAGTTTAGCGTTTCAGAATGTTTAAAGAGTGCTTTGTTGAATCAGATATGCAAAATTTCAGCCTCATATAATAAATCAATCGAGTAAATTTTCACAATATTGTATGCCAAATGCAAGTGAAGTTGTTGGTTTAATACTAGGGGACATTAATGGAAAAGAGAATTATTATGATGTCATTATTGATCATAATCATCTAAGTTATATGGCATTACAATATCCACTCCTTTTTCCGGATGGAGAAGATGGGTAATGCCCAAGAATAAAATATGCCAAAATAAATACTAGGCAACCAACAATAAAATTGCAAGTGTGTTACAATGGCTGAATTTTATGTATACTAATTCGATTTCCATGAAGATGATGCCCTTAGAGCTTTCATATTAGGTAGGTTTTTAAACAAATTCGTATTTAAACGTGAATGATAAATCTTGTTGTATTGTTAAATAATATTAACAATTTTCATATAAAGATAACTTTGAATTATTCAAATTAATCATTTGAACTTTGAAAATGCAAATATCGATCCATAATATGAACTAATCCATGTTATTTAAAGTACCATAGCCTTATTCTTTAAAATTTAAGTATCTAATTATTCATATTTTTACCTTTTTACATAAAATATTATAAAGAACAGTAGTATGAACTCTAATTTTCGCATTATCTATAAGCATATCACAACACTTTTAGGGCAACATATGTAAATGCAATATACCCACTAAATTCAGATCCTTTGAAGTAACCTAAATTTTTAGTTTTGATCTGGGCCATCCGACCTGTTTTGGATTGACCTGAATTCTGCTATAGTCGGGATGCAAACTCAAAATTTGGGTTACTCTACAGTTTCCATTATTTTCCAAGTTTTTATCTTGTATGAGGTTTAATTAGTAAACATTAATTTTAGTTACCATAAAGGTACTATATCTAATGTTGGGTCGTTTGTACAACTATACTCATACTGGTATCCCTAAATATTTTGTATATTAAGACAAAAAAAGGAAAAAGGAAATATAAAAACATAGCAAATTCGGTATCAGTAAAAAGTAAAAACAATACACCTTTTTGTATACCAGGATACCAACAATTTGTAGTAAATTTAAATAAATGTACATAATCATTTGAAGTTTGCTACATTCCAGAGAGTTCTACATCCATTACTAAATCAAATGAAAAGAAAAAAATTGAATTTTTTTTTTTTTCCAATTTACTATATAGGATTGACATGATAGAGCAAACATGCAGTGAATTTAATCTTCAAGTTTGGTAGAAGTTCAAGAGACACATGATGGTTGAAGCTGTGGTGGGTTCTTTGCTCCTAACTATTGGTTCTACTTTAGAGGTTGAATCAGTCAAATCTACATGCTCATTCCTAAATACCGAAGCATGCGCTATGCACAACTTTTTCGATGAGATGAAATATATCCAGGCAGAGTTAGAGAACATCCAAGGGTTCCTACATGAAGCAGAGAGGTTTAGTGAGACACCTGCTAACATAAAAATTTTTATCCGGGAAATAAGAATGGTTGCTTTTGATATTGAAGATATTGTAGATGAGTTCATTTACAAGCTTTATGAGCAGAACAACAGAGGGGTTGTAGTTAAAACTATTAAGAGAGTCGTGCATGTCAAAGCTTGGTACGAGCTCACGAAAATGCTCAGAAAGATAAAAACTCAACTTGTAAATATCCAGAACAGAAAAAAACAATACGAAACCACTGGAATTGATAAAAGAGGAGAACCCCAAGAAGTTGGGAAATGGATAACAGCAGAAGATGAGCATTTTAAAAAGGAAGGTGATCTTGTAGGAATCAATGAAAATAAGAAAAAGCTTATGGAAATGTTGAGTGACGATGGAAGTAAACAAAATGTAATTTCGGTATGGGGGATGGGTGGGGTGGGGAAGACTACTCTTGTTACTCATATTTACAACACTATAAAACAATCCTTTGGTGGATGTGCTTGGATCACAGTATCTCAAACCTGGGAAAGGGATGGATTATTGAGAAAAATATTGCAGGAATTGCATAGAGAGGACCCAAATGGAATTAACATCGAGGGAATTGATACCAAGGATTTTCGAAGTTTGGTTCCAGTAATTACAAACTATTTGCACAATAAAAGGTATTTACTCATCCTAGATGATGTGTGGAACCCCGATTTATGGCATTTCATAAGGGACAAACTTCCAGAAGGTAACGCTGCCCGAATCATTTTAACAACAAGGTATCGAGAAGTAGCATTATTGGCCCCAGAGCAACAAATCATGGAGATTATCCCACTTGAGAAACACCATTCATGGGATCTCTTTTGTAAAACTGCATTTAAGAAAAACAATACCAACACTTGCCCAGAAGAATTAACAATGTGGGCGAGAAAAATTGTAAAAAGGTGTAGGGGCCTTCCCCTTGCTATTTTAGCCATAGGAGGCGTTATGGCATGCAAGGAACAAACAGAAAGGGAATGGAAGAGAATGTGGGATGACCTTCAGCATGAACTAGAACATAATCCGGATATCGAATATGTAAATAAGATTTTACAACTAAGCATTGCAGATCTTTCTTGTAATCTCAAAAATTGCTTGCTTTACTTTAGCATTTATCCAGAAGATTACAAGATCCCTGCAGTTCATCTGACCAACCGGTGGATTGCAGAGGGATTTGTTGAGACAAGTGGAAGAAGAACACAAGAAGAAGTAGCAGAGGACTACCTGAATGAACTTGTAAGTCGGTGCTTGTTGCAAGTTGTTAAGAGAGATGTGGTTGAAAGAGTAGAAAAGTGTAGAATGCACGATATTATTCATAGCATGGTTGTTTCAAAATCAAAGGAGGTAGAATTTTGTGTGGTTCATGGCAGTTCAACACACTCACCTAGAGGTAGAGTACAACGAGTGTCTATTCAAAATTGTAATCTTGAATATCCAATAAATAGTGATTACTCTCTTCGTTCAATATATACCTTCCACAGTAAAATAAGTCCTGAATCACTATGCATAATGCTAAGATCTTCCAAATTGTTACGTGTTTTGAATTTAAGTGGCACCTCTATAGAAAAATTACCAAAAGAGGTCTTTCACTTGTTCAACTTGCAGTATTTGGGGTTGAATTATACTGGCATAAAAGAGCTCCCAAAATCAATAGGAAGACTACAAAACTTACAGTACTTGATTGCTTTGGGAACTAAAATTATAGAACTTCCAAGTGAGTTAACAAAGCTACGAAGGCTGAGAGTACTAACAGTGGATAATGATATTCGTAGTACTGATAAGAATTATTTGAATAATGGAGTAATGCCACCCAAGGAGATAGGGAGGCTAAAGAATTTACAACTTGTAAGATCTATTAAAGCAACCAATGAAATGGTAAGAAATTTGGAAACTTTAACAAAGTTAACAGGGTTAAATATCTTGGAAATAGGAAGTGAACACTGTGAGGACTTATTTACTGCCATAAGTAAATTCAGTCATCTTGAAAGCCTCTCTGTTCAGGCAAAAGATGGGGAAGTACTGCAATTGCAAGCTCCCAATACATCAGCATCTGTTATAAATTTCTCCGGGCAGGTGGAAAGAACTTCAGTACCTCAGTTTTCTAGGTCACTACAAAATCATAATAGCATTAGACAATTGGGGTTATACAATAGTGGGCTGGATGAAAATTCTTTCTCGTGTCTTCAAGAGATACATAGCTTGAGAATCCTTCATCTCTCTGGCTACGAAGGGAATGAATTGTGCTTTAATGAGATGTCTTTTCTTCTGCTTCGAGAACTTGAGGTGTATGTAGCTCCCCACCTTCAGCGCATTGAAATCAATAAGGAGGCAATGCCAAACCTGGAAGTACTATACATTTCCGACTGTCCTGGATTAAAGGAGCTTCCTCGAGGAATTGAGTACCTATCTAAACTTAAACTTTTCAAATGGCGTAATCCAGATGGAACTTTGGTGGAGAGGGTTCAAAGGGAAAGGACAGAGGAACAAGTAAGTGAGGACCACAAAAGAATTCTCCGGTTAATCAAGTTTACAAATGCTTCATATTTATAAGGTATAATTTTGGACATGCAAGCAATTTTCTTAATTCCATGCATCTGTTTATTCCTCTGTCTCTATATATGGTTCTTTCCCTTGGTTAAATATATACTTGTTATTCTTATTACATTTATGTTTAGAAACCTGAACATCTCGAAATTATTATTGATGAAGACTGTTTGCAGCTAAGTTCAATAAAGATGAAATCCAATAGTATTAAATCGATACTCCGAGAAATGGCCTAGATCAGTATTACAGGATCATGGTTCCAAATTGATTTAATCGAGAATTTTTGGATTACTCATGTTTTTTGACAAACCAATTTTTCATTAATAAATGCAAGTTAAAAGGATATAGAAGTTTCCTAAAGCAAATTGGACTGTTACCTTGCGCGCTACACCCCAACTAACCAATGCAAAAATGTCTCAAAACCAATATAGCAGCAGTCTACAACAAATATGCCACTGTAAACACTATTTTTTTTTTCTTTTTAACAAGGTAGAGCTTGTTTTGAATCAATTTTAAAAAGAAGGTTCTGTTTTGTTTTATTATTTTTTTCTTTAGGATGTTGTACTATATTTATTACAGAACCTAACTTCCTTCACATTTATCAGGCTAGCTAGCTGCCTTTTGGTGACCACAGGAGTATATTAAGTGGTTTATGTAATACTTCTTACATTTACAATTGCTTGCTTATTGTGTGTTGTGGTGTATTTAATTATTTATATTTTTGTCAGCTAAGAACTATCCTTTTCGGTAGAGATTATGTAGACATCTAACTTAATTTCACAAATGTGACAATTGCCATGCACTTATCATCATAACTTGTCAAGATGGTGATATTGCAGATGGGCATTCTATTTAGATAAGTCAGGTAATATATATTTGTACTTGGCCTATCTAAATGGTGCAAAGATCTGCAATTATGTTGTTTAAATTTGATAAGCTTTGCCATTGGCTGTCACAATTATCAAATAAGTTAGATGTCATTATAATTTATTATTGTTTCTTTAATGTTTAATATTTTTTGTGTGCATGAACTTTTATTTGATATATTTATTATGCTATTCAACTTGTAAGGATATAAATTGTGGGACTGTATATTTATTTGAATGTTTGTACTGTATTGTTTGGATCGAGTACACGATTTCACTATGCTCCGTATTATGCATGTGAAGCAAACATTTGAAGTGAGGCTGATATTTGTATTGGACAGGTTCCCCTTTTCTCTTCATACCATTTTAGTTATTATGCTCCTTTGTAGTTATGTTCAATGTTAAATTTGAGTAATCTTTGTTTGAATTGATTTCACTGAAAACAATTTCATTCTTTTTACAAGCAGATGTGGCAGTGTGGACAATCTAAACATAAAGTTCTCTTGGTTTTATTATCTAGTCAAACTGTAAGTCGTACATGCATATAATTGTTAAATTAACTCTAAACTTCGCGCCACCAAAGTTACCGTATTAGGAACTAACGCTCTAAGGACCATTTTAGCAAACATTTGACGGGCATGTATTAAGCACCCGAATCTACAGAAATCCTTGATCAAAAGCGTATAAGTAAGCACATCGAGTTGGATTCCATGCTCTACCATTTTTCGTTTCAACTCTAACCCATAAACCAAATCATCAAGTCTATAATAGCCGCCAATCAAGGTATTAAAACTAACAACAGTGGTCTCAATCTCCACTTTGCAATTTAATCGAACACCTGACGGGCATGCTTATTGTTTCCCGTTATTACAGTAATGGCACATGAGAACATTGGAAGGTCCGACATGAGGCAGAAATACTGCATCGAGAAGTTTAATATATAGAAAAAAAAAAAAAAAACTGTTACGGGTGCCAGAGAATGGATTAAATCGGTGAAGATGCGATAGAAAGCTGCCAAGAGGACAAATTTGCTATGCTTGACAGATATAAAGGAGAATGCCTCAGTGTTGTTGAACACAGAGCAAAGTGACAGAATTTGTGATAGTTTTCCCATGGTTCAACTTTTGATAATATAATCAGTGATAAGTGAGAACCTGACTTTTGAGTGACGGTTAATTTTGTTGTTAACTGACTTCCTTGAGGTATTAATTGAATCATGCAAAGGTACATGAATTGGGAATTGTTGGTGCTTAAAATTGGGCTGACCTAGGAAGAAAGTTGTGAGCCTCAAAACCATTTAGTATTTTATATTTTGGGCCAAAACCGTTTTGTATTTTGGGCTCGTCCTCGCAAAATAACTTTTTGGGCCCTGCATCACATCTTACCAAGCACCAGTCAAATTCAAAAATGAAGATTGACAGTGTAACAACAAAGAATGTCCATACATAAGCGCATATATATTTTAGTTAGGTAAAAAGGTCTAAATGTAAGAGCTCTATTACGATAATATGTACCATACTCAGTTACTCATCACTAAACAAATATATGGTTTTGTATTATAATTGAATTGCCTTAAGGGGATAAGCTATATCTCCTGAAATGCTGAAAGAGATAGCGCGAACCAAACATGGTAATCTTATTTCTCCTGAAATAGTATTTCTTGTTATTATGTATTGTCCCAGAAGAGCTAATGCTATCATTTCATTTTAGGTTTGTATTTGGATTGAGTTTGAGTGCACCTACAATCAGTTATCTCGGAAATTTACCTCCCGTTTACCTTTCAAAATTCCCTATAGGCTGAAAATCAAAATTCAATACTTGAGGAAGAATGATTGACAGAAGGCACAACTTAAAGGGCTGCAGTACATGAGGTGCAATTTATACAAACGGATGGTCCAGATTAATTCCTGTTAGACCAAACTTATTTGGTGCCTACAGAAATTATAAGGGTCCGCTGTGAGATTTGTGTCAAGATAAAAAGAACAGTCCAGATTTACTTATTGCACCTCAGGTACGTGGGAGGATCCGAATTCTGTTTTTAACTTGAGTTCGCAGAAATAGACTGAACTTGAGTTCGCTGCTAAATTTATCGCCATGGTAAATTGGTAATAGCTGGAGGGAGAAATAAAGCGTTCAAAACATAAAATTGGTGACATAAATTGCTCAAAGCTCTACATGATACCTATTTTGCACACAGTATCATTCACACATGTAAATTAACTAACTGCTAGTAACATTACTAGAGATCGGTGATGGCAAGTCTTCTATGAAATTTCTCCGACTAGCAAAATTATTTCTGAAATTTAGTCACAAATACTAAATTTCTAACTCAAGATTTCACAAAATAATGTTTGTACGCAGTACAAGTATAAAAATGGGACCCAAGATTTCTCAAAAGCAAAAAACGAGATAGGCAACTTCCGTGTTAAGAAAAAAAGTTTTTAACCAACTTCTGTGTAAATAAATGAACTATAAATTATCAAGGCAACGAGATAGATAATTATCTCAAGGTGCAATCCCAAACGCATTTTACAATATATTGCTGTTTATTTCAGATCATAATTTTGCTTTAAATTTCCTATAATTTTGCTGTTCATTTTTACAATATATTTTATGTTCCTATAATTTTGCTTTAAATTTCATCTAGAAAATGGTATATACACTTGAACACACACAAGCATTGCTTTAAATCATTCATATGGAACAAAACAGAATGCCATTTAAGGAGATGTGATTTTCAATTCAAAATCTACAACAATGCTACATTAGTGCCTACACAAATTATCTCATTCCATAATACTTCAATACAACTTGTAAAAAAGAAATACTGTTATATCAATACAAAATGATCTTACAATGTTTTCAAAAACACAAGAAAAGCTATAGCCACTACAGATGAGCCTAAATTTATTATCATCCAGAAAACAAAAGTTTAAATTGTTCCCCAATCAAAATTGTTTCCTCTTATTTCTAAAGAACCTGTCCCTCTTGGCATACACATAGAAGAAACCAAAAACAAATGCTACTGAGACAGAGACAGAGATATAAGGAAAAGGAGGGTCTGTAAAACATACCAATTGCGCGTCCATTTCCTGAGATGCCTGGTATACCAAGGTATGAATCATGTATAGATCGTGATCACTCGACTTGAGATAATACATCGCCTTCTCATAATCCAACCTTGACAAGGCTGACACCATTTTCTCCAATTTGAACCTGAAAAGGTTCCACCTTTGCACAAATTCAACATGCCTCTTTTTTCTGTGGAGGATCTTCTCGCCGCCATGCATGGCCATAGCTTCTAACACATCAATAGCACTTGCAATGGTGTAATTCAAAGTGGACAGAAGAACATTTCTCTTGGCCGCATCTCTTTGAGCAAAAGAGAGGGTTAGGGTTTCGGAAAATGGCCCAAAGGGGGTGTGGCCCACGCTCCAGGTGTAGTCCACAAGTGTGTCATTGTGCTCAGGGCTCCATAAGAGGTGAGTAGGTGATACGCCCCACATGCTCTGCAAAATTGCACCAATTAATGGGCGGTCCAGATTTCTTGTCTGGGTTATGACATGGCGACCATTACAACTGTAGTCGCTCACAGTTTGGGAGCTCTTTGTTCGTACAGCTACCACCATGTCTTTGAAGGACACAGCTTGGTGGTACCGATCCAGCATTAGAAGTTTGTCCCACTCGAGGTCGAAGACAAAAACCGGAATAACTCTTGAGTATTCCTCCTCACCTATTCCAGCCAACCGGTTCATCTCCTCTGATGAGTCGGATAGGATCTGACGTAGCCGTTTCGAATCGAGGTATTCACTCACAATCAAGGTATAATTCTCAAAAAGAAACCGCGATGTAAAGGAGTTAGTTGACCGTGCAACAGCAAAAGAACAAATGGGACATTCGGTGTATTTAATGCTATACCTCTTGAATTCAAGGTTTTGATAGTTATATGCCAAGTTTCCATCTTTGATTGTTCTTTCAATCACTTCCCAATCTAACCCAACTGGGTCCCTCTGATCTGACCCATGAATGTGCACAAACCTTATTTGAAGTTTATCCTCATAATAAACTGGTATTCTAAGAGATGGTACCAACATTGTCCTGTAGGCACTCAACACAAGAGATGCAAGGTCAGAAATAAGCGACCTCTCTGACTTGGGTCGACCATGCAAGGTTGCAAGAGGGTGAAACTCACCTTTGGGCAACAAACCTTCACCTGACAAAGCAGGTCCATAACTGACTGGGCCCGCTGACAGGTCGATCCATATGTACCGCTCCTTCCCAGCCCATACTGTTCCAAAACACTTGGAGAAGGCTGGTGATGATTCACTGCCATCGAAGGAGTATGCATACTGTCTTGACTGTGATCCGAGATTCAACAAGTAGATATAGAAGGAAGGGGAAGAGGAGGCCGAGTCTTCTGATTGGAAATCAGATTCAATTACGGAGTCTATTATAGAGTAAGGAACAGAAGAGAGTATTGTTTGGTGAAATGGTGCTGGTGTTGTGGAGAGGTGGGAAGAGAGAGCTTTGAAGAGAGATGACGCAAGCTGAGATGAAGAAGCTGAGACTGACAGGTGAAGATTATGGGAAATAGCGAGGGTATGAGGTGAAGAAAGAGATAAAAATGGAGATGAAGAGATTGCAGCCGAGGCAAAGGACGAAAGGAGGGATGGATATGAAGCAGAGAAGGCGGAACCCACTAGTCGGACGGAGACGGGTATAGGAACCGAGAGGGAGAGGAGAGGGGAAGTAGGATCGGAGGGGTAGCCAGGGGAGGAGAGGAGGCGTTTGAGGTAAGAGGAGAGGGAGAGGAAGGTGTCGTTGGTGGCGCGTGGGTCAAGGCGGAGTTGGTCGGAGAGGAAGGCGTCGAGGCCGGGAGGTGAAGCGGAGGTGAAGAAGAAGAGAGAGGCGAGGATAATTAGGAGAAAGGGGGTTAGGGTTTTGGACATGACTGGTGGAGGTAGGGATTGGAGTGGTAAGAGTGTGGAGATCGGAGCTGGGAGCTGCGATCGGATCGGGAAGAGAGAAGGGTACGGGACCGGGGAACGGCGCAAAAAGTTCTTCGTAGAACCGGTTTGACATTTTTATCGGCCTTTAAAAAGTTACTGTGATTCGTGGGCCCACTTTCAGTGAACATAGACTAGACTAGACTTTCAGTGAAAAATGGCACGGCAGAGCTGATTCTGTGAAAAATGGCACGGCAGAGCTGATTCTGTCACGTGTGACTGTTCTGTGCTGTGATTCAAGTGTCCTGTGCTGTGATTTTTCGTGTGTCATGACTATTTTTTGAAAATTTGGCACAACACATCACGTGAAAGATCTGGTTACAGCACAACACGATATGTGATCACGTGTAATTAGGACCGTTAGACGTTAGATCTTGATCAAATGATGAATCTTAATTAGGACCGTTAGATGTTATGAAAATATAGTTAAACGTGAGAAACGTGACCGCATAATTCGCGTGTCGTGACTGTTTTTTGAAAATTTGGCATGGCACGGCACGCTAAAAATTCGGTCACAGCACGACATGACATGTGGCCACGCAAGTTACGTGTAAATAGGACCGTTAAATTTTGATCAAATGATGAATCTTAAATAAATTAATCTAAATTATGAAAAAAAAAAGTTAAGTATGAGAAAAGTGATTGCGTAACTCACGTGCTATGATCATTCCTCGACATTTTAATCACGGCATAACACGTGTAACTGTTAAATTGTACGCTACACCAAAATCATAACGTGATTTACAAATTATCTCGTATCTGAGATGAAAGATAATTAGATAAGATAAAATTAGGAGGGAAGAAAACTGAAAGAAAAAAAAATTACTATATTTTCTATTCACTTGCTTATTTTGTGATTATATTCGGTTGCATTTTAATTTAAAAATTACTTCAAGTGTATGATAAGATTAAAAGAATAATAAATCTATATTATTTTGTTCTTCTATTGTATATTTAATCAAACAAGAATCAATTATACAATTTTCTTTTCCTTTCCTTTGTTCTTCATCCAAATAAAATGTTACTCATATTTTTACAATTAAATATTTAAAACATACATTTAAATATATTTTTTCTTAAATTTGTAAATGCTTTTTGAATATTTGAATCTGTATCTCCAATCAAAACAAACGGTCAAACAAAGCTTAGTATGAAACGTTATCTACATTATTTTCTTCTATTGTGTATAAAATTTGAAGACAAATATATTGATAATTATTTTACATGACAACCGTGAGGATCAATAAAATAATTTTAAAAATAAAACTAAAATTGTAGATGTGTTGTACATAGTTTTAGATAGAGAATGTATCAAACAAAAACAAATAGTTATTTTTGTTTCAAACCATTCAATTGATTATCAATCAATCTTCAAATTATATTGAATTCTATAAATAATATATGGGCCTATCAAGCTATATAGAACTTAACATGTCTGCAATTTTTAATTTTATTTTGATAATTGTTTGATTGATTGTCAAAGTTGTTAAAGAAAATTTTCATTATAACATAACACATCCCATAAAATTTTGTGGCATTTCATGTCACAAAGGGCATATAATAATTAACGCGTGAAGATAAGAATTAGTTTTTAATCAGATATATGAGTTTCATGTAAGAGGTTATGAATTCGAAACCTATAAAATGAAGAAATTATTTATAATAAAAATAGAAATTTGTAAAAAACTGGTAAGTTAGACCTCCACTTTTCATTTCAAAAAATGCTCTCAAAAAATGCTCGAAGATCATTCACTTCAATTAATATTTGCAAATATCTTAATACTCGTTAAAATAAATCAGAATGCTACAATATTATACCGGCCCGTGTCCAAAGAAAGTGATATTATTACATCTAACAATTTTAATTTGTTATTCGAATATTAAAATATTTATAATTATTGATTTAAAAATTTGAAAATGCCATAGACACATTAAAAGTGGAGGCAGTAAGCCCCTTCCTTAATGATTTTATTTTACAAAATATATATATAAATAATCCCAATGTGAATTAGTACGCATTTGCGTGCTAAACCAATTCATAATTAAAAATATAGCTCTCCTAAATATGAAAATGTAAATAATACTACTGAAAAAATAGATGATCAAAAAATGTATTTTGTTCCCAGCCGTTGTCAGCTTAACACATTCTAAATAGTGACTTATTTAAAATTTAGGCCTCTCAACAAAAAAAAGGACTTATTTAAAATTTAGACTGATTTTTTAATTTCAATAGACAATTAATCAATTTAGATGAAAAACTAGCAAAACCGTCTCTATAGTGTCATTTTCTCAATAATTTAAACTGGTAGGTATTCCTCAGCCCAATGTTATTCCTTGCGCCATTGTAAAACCACCTCCACAGTGTCATCTCCTCAATAATCTTACTAGCTAGTACTGCCAGTGACAATACCGAACCTCGCAAGATTGCCTCATTGTGCTACTTCCATACATGCCACAGCGCACACATAAATTTTGTTGCCCATTCCCTTTTCCCCTTGTCCCTCCCAATGCCATGAATGAAGAAAGGAACATTCACCCCGTTACGCGTCAAAATAAACATCCAATTGTAACAGATTACGCACGAACCACCGGCATTGGAGGGCCCAGTAGTCAGAGTGCGTATCCTCCGAGTATCTCACTTTTTGCGTTACCGACGTGTTCGGTGTCTATTCGGGGATAGCGCAGGGGTCCAGTATTATTTTTACTTTAAGATTCGTACAACACTATTTAAACAGTTAAGATTTTCTCGAAAAGTTTGAGATTTCTTAGAGGATGTGAATTCCAGTAGTCATGGATGTCTCAACTCTCAGGTGGCTGACACAGTGACAAGATTCGCGAATTATTCGGTTTTTTGATGATGCTGAATCGAACGCTCAATTATTCAGTTGACCGAATAATTCTCGAAATTCGTGAATTTTAATTATTCCCAAATTTTCTGATCTTTTTTCCGAATTTTTTCCAAATTTTTTTGAGAATTTTATTTTTTAGTTATTTTTTGTTTTTGTTTCTTTACAGAACTGAGATTTCTGATCCGAATAATACCGAATTATTCTCGAATTGTTCCTGAATTATTTTTGAATCACGAATTTTTGACCTCGCCGAATTGAATCCGAATAATTGATTTGTCACCTGACAGTCCAGACCAGACACCGAATTCATATCACCTAAGGTACTTACCGTTTTGAGTTTGAATCTGGTCCATTCATTATATATCAGCACGAATCGTAAATGATAAAGTTTAGACCGAGTTAGTCCCGATTTTGATCGGACGGTTTGGATTCAATCTCGAACGGCAATAGGTAATGCAGAGGATCAGACTAGGGATGACCCGGTCAAAAAAAAGAAGAAAAATAGAGAAAAATGAAAAAGAATAAATTATCAGTGAATGGGACGGGATTGCCAATTTGCTACCGTAGAAAGTAGAAACCTTGGGCTAAAAACCCTCTTTTCTTCCATCAGCCGTCTCTTCTTCTTCTCTTATTACCAAGTCTCCCCTTCTCTCGCTAATTTCACCGGAAAGCGATAGTACGGACGGCGGAGATGGGGTTGGGACGGCCAGAAGCGCCTCCGCTCGAGCAATTCCTGGCCATTGGATTGGACAAGCGCACGGCGCAGAATGCGGTCGCCAATAAAAAAGTCACGTCCAACCTCCTAGCCGTCATCAAAGAGGTTTCAATTTAGCCCCATTCGTATACTTGTTTATGGTGATTTTGTAACAACTGAGGTATCTCGAGTTCAAAACTTGGTTCTTTGAATGGGATCTTAGAGGATAGCTTTCTTCAAATGGTTTCGGATATCAATCCTATCCAATTTACGTAAAAATTTTGTTTACAACTTAGATTTGTTGTTTTGTGCAACTACAACCCTCTGGATTTGTCCATTTTATTACTTTCAGTGTGAATTGAATTTCTCCAGTTCAAGTTACTGTCTTACTGACAACTAAAGGTTCTCACAAGCAATTTGTAATAGTTAAGAGTTTATGTTCAGGGAATTTTATCTGGTTATCTATTTGATCTAAACTTAGATATATACTTTTAAATAAGGTGCTTCACAATACTTTGTGGTTTTAATTTCTTCACTATTCTCTATCAGGCTGGTGTAGAGATGTGTGACAAGGCTATTGGAAACCTTCTTTACACGGTGTGTCTGATAACTATTTCTGATAACACCTTTTGATGCAAATTAAATTCTGAGCTGGGATCTAATTTTCTGGGCCCTTTTATCTTCTTTCAATAGGTGGCGACCAAGTATCCAGCAAATGCATTGGTTCACAGACCTATGCTTGTTAAGTATGTAGTCTCGACGAAGGTAAAAATCAAGGTTTACTGTACTGAACATGAGTGGTACTGTATCCCAACTAAAGCCTGATTTTAACCCATCATTGCAACTAATTGTAAGTCCAGAGTCTGGCAATCCTGTTACTAGGCTGAACTAAATCAAGTTTGCTGCATTGTCTGTGTTTAACCAAAATAAAGCCTCAATTTACTACCATCAGCTGTCATGTCAACCTTTAATTAAATCTAAATGCCAATTTAAACTCAATTTACCATTAATGTTTCAATTAAGCCAGAAAAAATCCCTTGGGAATCAATAACTAAAAAGAGGGAAGACAAAGGAGGTATATCCTGTAACAAACCAGAATCATTTCTGCTAAATCATAATTTTTGTAGTCATGCTGCTGGGTGCTTATAATTGACCCTTTTTATTGCCCCCCATTTTTTCCTTTGTATTTCTTTTCCAGATTAGGAGTTCAGCACAATTAGATGCTGCACTCTCTTTTCTTAGTAATGCTGGGCCGGAGCCTTTTGAGCTGGATAAATTTGAACAAGCCTGTGGAATAGGTAATGTAAACATTTCTGATATTGTTAAGTGCACATATAAAAATAAACTTTATTAATTGTCATCTTGTGAGAATATACAATGCACTGAGCCTTGTTGCCGCCTGTTTTCCATTTTTTTCCTTAATTTTTTTTTTCACCCAACTCATTTTCATTTTATTTATACATAAGGGTAAACTGGGACTAAATTAAGGCACAATTGCAAAAGGAAGGTTTAGTAGGCCAAACTGGACTCAGCTGTAGTTATTGCATAGCTGATGCTTATTTGGAACTTGGTGCTTAATTGGGGTTTATTTTTAGGACACTTTTACCTTCATAATTTTACCATACAAAGAGATATTCTGCACACAGGTCCAAATCTTGTGACAATGCCAGAAATGTGAACTGTTGAGAAAACATAGCTACTTCGGTGCACCACAAGTCAGTCTTTTTGCTTGAAACTTTTTAGTCAATTAACTAGTGTATTTTCTGCTACTTTATTTCAGGAGTTGAAGTTTCTCTGGAAGAAATCCAAGCATCCGTTAAGGCAATTGTAGATGAGAACATGGACACCATATTGGAGCAACGCTACCATATAAATGGTGATTCCTCGTGCATTAATTTGGATTATTATCTATCATTGTATGCTTTCCTAGCTTGAAATTTTTTTCCCTTAAAATTTTATTGCATTTCTTGAACCAGTTGGAAGCTTGTGTGGGCAAGTGAGAAAGCTCCAACCTTGGGGTGATGCTAAAATTGTGAAGGTATGATTATATATTTCTTTACATCCATGTATGACATTTTCTTAATTAATAGCGTTGTCTCAAAGTTCTTTCCCCTCTTTTTCTTGTAATCAGGAAGAATTAGATAACAAACTTTTTGAAGTACTTGGAGAAAAGACAGAGGCTGATGAAAAGAAACCCATGAAGAAGAAGAAAGAAAAGCCTGCTAAAACTGAGGTGTTGTTTCATAATATAAGTAACAAAAAGTACAAGGTCCCATTTAGGCTTGCGCGGGACCCTAAATGTCACTTATAACCTGGTCAACATATAAGTTCTTATTGTGCTCTTGCCCCTATTGTTTGTCGACATACCCAAACTAACCCTCAGAAAAACTTGCTCAATAATAACAACTAAAAAATCCATTCATTTACTTTTGTATTAGAATATTCTAGCTTGACGATGTTTCATTTGTGTAGGTGCAAACTACTGTAGCTGCTCCTCTGCCTTCTGAGGAGGAACTGAATCCTTATACCATCTTTCCAAAACCAGAGGATAATTATAAGGTTAATTTTCTTAAACATTGTTTTATTTAATTTGAAGTACTTCATTGCTTCTTCTATATTTTGATCTGTTAGTCAGCTTTGTGTCTTTAGACGCAGCATAATTAATTATCATTTAATTATAGTATGCAAGTGGTTGGAACTAGAGAAACACTGCTTGTGCACCAGTAGAGGGCAAGCTGGTACTAACAGTGACACTAATCCTATTTTGGGTACCACATATAATCGGTTTCTCAGTTTTTTCTGGGAACAGTGAGCTATTAAGAGGCCAATACGAGGACCTTGCATTTGAAAGACATTTTTTTTGAAACTTGAGCCTGCAGATGTGATGTAATAGCTTGTGCAGGAGTTGCCCATGGTAGATGTTCAGTTTTAACAAGTTATTATGTTCTTATGTATTAGGTGCACACAGAAATATTCTATAGTGATGGTTCAATTTGGAGGTGCCACAACACAAGGGAGCTGTTGGATAAGCATTTGAAAGCTACTGGAGGAAAAGTGCTCACTCGATTCCCTCCTGAGCCTAATGGATATTTACATATCGGCCATGCTAAGGTAATTATGAATTTTGTAATTTGACAGTATTTCGTTGAAGACCTGGAAAACCTTTAAAATATCTGGTACCAAAACTTTTGGCTCCTACTCACAGCCGTTGTCAAGCTTTTAAATATATATATATTTTTTGTCTCCTAACTGAATTATGTGAGAGGTCGTTGTGTAATTATGGAAAGTATCACTTGTGGCCTTTCCTCCCAATATAAATGAATGTTAACTAAACCTTTGGAAACGTTACCAGTATCATCATGCCTCTATCTCATTTAATTTTATTTATTTATAGTACACAACTAGCCATCCTTTTTCTTAGCCATGTTGATTGAGGTGTAGTTTGGGCATTTTTTGAATAACATTCTTCACACGCTTCCACTTGAGCCTAGTGTAGTTTGTAAACACATGGGTCATGCTGAGGTGGATTTGTAATCATGAAGATCTTTTTACTTTGGCCTGTGGATCACCTAAAATTTCCTATTTTACCTTGCAGTAGAACATATAAGCCTAACAATGCTAGCGTGCTTAGAAAGTCGAACTAGTCATGGCAAGAAAATTATGAATTAGCAATCTTTTTTTATGCCTGATCTTGCAGAACCTCAAAATTTCATGCCTGATTTTCTTAAGAAACTGCCTCATGTACTGTTTGTTTCTTCCCCATTCAAGTAGAGACACCACTGGGGGAGCGTTGTTTTGGCATCTTTCCAAAAAAACTGAAAATATGAGGGTTGGTTTGGAGTACAAACATACTATTTTTATGGGTATTCTGGATACTTATCATTTGGTGGTTTATATGTTTAGTATTTTGCTGGGTACATGAATAAATGTTCTTGAAACGATTACGATCCTTTTCATTGTGGTAATGAAGAAGAAGCAGCTATTGTATGAATTTATTTTCATTCTTGGTAATGTTTTTATTCATGGATTATAATGGAATTTCTTTTGTAGGCTATGTTCATTGATTTTGGGCTGGCAAAGGATAGGGGTGGTTCATGTTATCTAAGGTGAACATTTTTCGTAATAATGCCTTCAATCCTCCCAGTATTTTAGTATTAAATGACAAGTATGCAGAAAAATCAGTTAATTAATATAAACATGCTATTACATTGCAAAATTTAATTTTGATCTGAATCATCTTAGTTGTTCGATAGCTAGTTTTGCAGAAAATTAGAAAAATATTTTTCCTTAGTGAATTGCACCCAGTATTTTAATTTCTTTACAAATTGGAACTAAAATTTCTATAAATTGGTTTCTTTTAACGTGACATTTGCATTGTTACCCAAAAGCTATACTGGTACGGTGAAAAGGACATAATATTCTTTTCAGCTTTGATTATTGCATTGTTCCTTATTTAGTCTCTTTTATATACAAGTTGAACCCAGTTGTTTGATTCTAGTTTGGAGCAATTAGGTTGAGCTAATATAAAAAGATCAAGGGCAATGTGTCACGAATTTGTAACTCAAACAGTTCATCTTTTATTTTTTTTGGTTTATCAAGTGCCATTGAATCTTCGCTTTTACTTAGAGTGTAATTGCTGATAACTCGAAAGTATGTCAGGTGCTAGGCAAAGAGAACCATAAGATGTTGGTTATAACTTTGCAATTATCCCTGAAAAGTAGGATGCATGTTTATTTTCAGAGACAATTTTTCTTGAGTTATTGCTCCTTCCTTAATAGGTTTGACGACACAAACCCCGAGGCTGAGAAAGAAGAGTACATAGATCATATTAAGGAAATAGTCAATTGGATGGGTTGGGAGCCGTTCAAGGTAGCTAACTTAGGTGTCCTCATTATGAAATATCCGCTACTTTCTTTTCTTTGAAATGATATTCTGAATTGTAGTATTGCTGTTACATTACTGTGATTACCGAGACCCATATTAGCCTGTTTGTGCCAGTCGTAGACCTATCCAGAGATATCTATGCATTAACGCTATCAAATATATTAATGAAGCTGGCCTAGAAAAATCACCGTTATCTGTAGATGGCAGTACTTAACTTACCTCAAGTAAAGCGTATAGAACAAATCAGTGACTGGAATTTTTTTCGGTCATTTGAGTAATATCAGTGCCCAACAAGTTCAATTAAAATTAGAAAATTTGCTGAGAATCATTCTAGCTAATTATAATTTTCCCTAATACAGATTACATATACGAGTGATTATTTTCAAGACTTGTATGACCTAGCTGTTGAGTTGATAAAGAAAGGATTAGCTTATGTCGATCATCAGGTGAGAAATTCTCCCTTATATTTTCTGCCTGTTTTGTTTGGTGCTTGCTTGATATATATTTTGTTTGGGTCTTCTGAGTTTTCTACCTGTGAAAGAATGATGCATATGTTCCTTTGAAATCAAAGGAAACTATTAAATTATTAAGAGTTGCTTGTTATTGAGATCCTTCTTTGCTTTTGCTGAAAAAAAGGTTTATTCAACGGTTCAGTGGTATTCCAGATGACATTAGAGTTTTTCTCGTATTTAGTCATTTTCTGTGCTTAATTGCATAGGCAAGGACAAAGTTTTGGTTGAAGTCAATTGCACCATTGACAGTTGATTGAACCATTATTGGCAGAGGTTGACAGAAATATTTGCTGTGGCCTAATAGCAAAATTGAGAAACACTTAGCTTTTCTTGATTAACACAATTAGGGAAAGCATTATGTAGCCATGGTATAGCATGTAAAATACCCAGTAAGGTTTGCTTCTGGTTTGTAAAATGAAAATTGAGAATAGTTGTACTTCCTACTTTCTAAAATGAAAACAAGTCTAAATATATTCTTGACAAATTTATGGTGAAGACCCCAGAAGAAGTAAAGGAGTGCAGAGAGAAGATGATGAATAGCCCGTGGAGAGATAGGCCGATAGATGAATCACTTAAATTATTTGATGACATGAGAAGGGGCCTCATAGATGAAGGAAAGGCCACACTTCGCATGAAGCAGGATATGCAGAGTGACAACAAAAACATGAATGACCTGATTGCATATCGTATAAAGGTTTGTCTACATCCTCCCTTTAAGCTTACAGAGGTTTAGTACATAGCATTTTTGTTTTATGTTATATTTATTACTTAGATTGCAAGGACAAAAATGCTATATTCCTCGGTTATGTTGGTTCTTCATTTTGCTAAGAATCCAAATTGAGGTGGTGATATATGCAAATACTCTCTAAGATATCAAGTGGGTTTACGGAAGCCCTTTTTGGTTTGGTATTTAATTTGTTTATTTCGTAACTTTTACTTTGTCCTTTTTTATTCATTTTGTGCACCTTTTTTTTGTTATCCTGGTTTGCGGAGTGATTATGCAGCTGATTTCTTATTAAGGCAGCCTTTAGTTATCCTAAGTTTCTTAGCTTACAATTTTTTTTGTTTAATTTGTAAACAGTTTACTCCTCATCCACATGCTGGGGACAAATGGTGCATATATCCAAGTTATGATTATGCTCATTGCATTGTTGATTCACTTGAAAACATTACTCATTCAGTAAGCTTTCTTCTTGTTTGAGTAGTCTTTTTAGTTTTGGTACCCTTTAATTCTTGATAGTTTGAAAAATTACAAGCTTGCTTAAAAGGAGAAAGGACAGACTGAATTCGTACATTTATAGTTTTGTAAAACAATAAAAAAAGAAGTATGCATGTCTGTACAGAATATTAGGAGACCACATACACAGACAAAACACAAGGCACGGAAGAGTAGAATTAAGACCTGCACATCATGATAAAAATTTATTAATAAATGCTACTCTAGTACCTTAAAGCCTATCTTCTAATGATTTTTTTGTTATTGTTAACATGGCAGCTTTGTACTCTTGAATTTGAGATAAGACGTCCCTCGTACTACTGGTTATTGGTAGCACTCGGCCTCTATCAGCCATATGTATGGGAATATTCTCGGCTAAATATCTCAAACACTGTCATGTCTAAAAGAAAGGTACATATGTTGTGCACACTTTAGCATTAAAGAAAAAAATAAATGCTTTGATTTTGTTTCTGTGTAACTGACATGTGTTGTTCCTAACTTTGCAACAGTTGAATCGGTTAGTGACAGAGAAATGGGTCGATGGCTGGGATGATCCTCGGTTGTTGACTCTAGCGGGCTTGCGTCGGAGAGGCGTATCTGCCACCGCCATCAATTCTTTCATTCGTGGGATTGGCATCACTAGAAGGTTCTAATTTGTTTTTTTTACCAACTTAGTTTCCATCTTCGTACATCCAAATCTTGTGAGTTTGTCTGAAAATAATAGCCTATAATAATGCCTGGGGTTCTGGTGAAATGTTAAATATTGTTGTGTAGTACAGGTGTATCTTCCTCAAGGACTCTTTCTTTCCCTAGTTCTTTTTTTTTTTTTCCGTCTTATTTTTGTGTACTAGAAGTTCTCTTTCTTTTCGTTGGAGTTCAAATTTAACTAAAATTAAGCCCAAAGACCTATCTTTATTGTTGTTTATAAGTTTGAATCAGTCATGATGTGATCTTCCTATTTTCTTGGCCTACTTTTGTTATTCTTTGTTTGATCTAATTGTTTGTTATATTTATGTATAGTCCTCAGATATTAGGTCTTAGTCTTAGAGAAAGTAAATTGTGTTATTTGAAAAAAAAATGTATTTTGGATAATAACCTTTTCTGACTTTGACTTTAACTAATTACAGCGATAACAGTCTGATACGTGTTGACCGCCTTGAGTACCATATTCGGGAGGAGCTGAACAAAACTGCACCTCGTTCCTTGGTGGTGTTGAACCCTGTCAAGGTTTGTAAAAAAAAAGAAATCATTTTTTAACGCTTAAGGTTTTACAGGAATATTAATTTTTTTTGCCTAATGTTGAAGGTTATGATTATGAATCTTGAAGATGATAAGGTGATGGATCTTGATGCAAAGATGTGGCCTGATGCACCTGCAGACGATGCTGCCTCTTATTACAAGGTGTGCATTTGACATTGTACAATCTTTATTGCAATTATAATAGTAGTAGTAATAGTAGTTAGTCATTCAACTGTGGAACTTTATTTTTACTTCTTTGATAAAAGTCTGGTTCATGTAATTAAGTGTGGACCTTTTTTGATGTGTGCAAAATCAATTTTTCTGGATAGTAAAGCATAAGATCGATCTTCACCAAATGTTTTCCCCAAACTATGATGACCTCATTATCCTTGCAAATAAATATCAGTGAGTGAATATAACAACCTCAAAAAAAATATTTTGAAGTCTTCTAGCTTTTTTTTTTTTTTTTTTTTTTTTTTTTTCTGTTTTCTGAGAAAAGGTTATGTAATCTTCTTGCTTTAGCAAAATAAAATTTTGTCATATATTAATGGGAAAATTTTATGCTTCAGGTTCCTTTTTCAAGGATTGTGTACATTGATAGATCTGATTTCCGCTTGAGAGATTCAAAGGACTTTTACGGTCTCGCTCCTGGTAAAACTGTGCTTCTCAGGCAAGTGAATTTCTATATATAATTTGACTACTTTTTCTTCCTGATGGTCGATGTAAATGCATCTGACATCTGATGTAAGTACAAATTTTTTGTTTTGGGTTTAATGCAGATATGCCTTTCCAATAAAGTGCATTGCGGTTGTTACTGGTGACGATCCTGAAGATATTATAGAAATACGTGCTGAATATGATCCTCTGAAAAGCACCAAACCCAAGGTAGTATTCCTTTACATATTCTTTTTGTTCTCCTGCAATAACCTTTCCTCGTTGCAATCCTTTGAATGGTGATATGTTATCATTAAGCGCCTGAACAAAATATTGCGCAATTGCAATTAAGCTATATTATAATATTAACTAATTATGTACAATGCATGGAATGACAAACTTTGTTACTAGTACCTGGTTGACCACTTATTGGTATTGCTTCCCCTCCTTTTGTTGCTTTTTTGTTTTTGTTTTTGCTTAAAAAATGATTTATAGGGATATTTAAAGGTAGTTGAGGCATAATTTGATTCAGTTTTCTTTCCCTCAATTGATGGTTCATTGCTCCTCTATTGGGCTCAATTCAGAACTTGATTTATTATTTATTTATTTAGGGAGTTCTTCACTGGGTTGCTGAGCCATCACCGGGGGTAGAGCCCCTCAAGGTTGAAGTCAGATTATTTGAGAAGCTATTCCTTTCTGAGGTCAGTTATGTTACTATTTCTTAATCCTTTCTTCTTCTTGCTATCTTAATTTGCAAGGCTTTGTGAACTTCAAATGGTTATATATTTTGCTATCAGAATCCTGGCGAGCTGGATGATTATCTGTCAGATCTAAGTCCAAATTCAAAGGAAGTGATACAGGGGTGTTATGCTGTGCCATCCCTTGCCAAGGCTGTTTTGGGTGACAAATTCCAATTTGAAAGGCTAGGTAATTTGCCTTTTCAATTTTAGTTCTTTTTCTCGTCATAGGAAATGTTATTTTCTGTAGATAGCCAATATCAAGGTCCTGTAGGTGCCTCAGATTTGCATAACGTAGAAAATGAGAACATAGAAGAATTGCACAAGGCCCATTGGAAGGGTTAATTTGCAGAGTTTTGGGAAGGAGGAATGTGGAAAATATCTCTTCTTTATGCATGTTTGTTGGATAATCCTATGCTTTTAGGGGGCATTTTGGATGTTGTTCCTGTTTTATCTTGACGTCGTTCATAGAAACCAGATGAGCTTGCTTATGATATATTATTGATTCCTTTTCTGTTATATATAGGTTATTTTGCAGTCGACACAGATTCAACTCCTGAGAAGCTTGTGTTTAACCGCACTGTTACTCTCCGTGATTCTTACTCCAAGGGGGGTAAATAGTTGAGTTAGAACTCGAACATTTTTAATTGTTGCTCCTTAGTTTTGAAATAGAAACTGAAAACTGGGCTGCATTGGAAAAAGAAGCAAGATTGGGAAAATTAGCAGTTTATTGGAATAGTTACTGACAGATTATTATAGGATAAATTGTTTGATGGTTGTGCTGAGTTTTTTTTTTTTTTTTTTTTTCAATCTGAACAAATCCCAATTAATATCTTTGTGATTTGATATAAATTTTCCTTATACATATACTTTAGTTTCTTTTAATTATGATATTATGATGAATCGCGTAGAGCCTTGATGAACTTTGAACTACATTAACTTCACATATATAATTGAAGCCGTTTGCCTTTCCTGATATTCTTTTTCCTCGAATCACAGTGCATCACAGCTACATGCCTTCTGCATTTGCTAGACAGGTCTTTTTGTTTTTGTTGTTGTTTTCTTCTTTTACTGATGCGGTTTTCTTCTGGCATGAAGAAAATTTCAATATAATAAATTTATGCTGTAAATACACACGTAATTCCATTGTGCAAGCATTACGGAGGCTCCACCCCCTTATTTGTTTTTGGTAAGAAATCTCCCACAACATAATACTCGTATAATTATTTGCAGCAACTCCAATATTGGAACAATAGAAGCATTCTATTATAAAGCCCCTTTTAGTTCATCAGGGAATCTCTCTACAAATCTACAAGCACACTGCAATGCAAACCCTTCCTCAGTAGGAAGTTAATTATGGAAGCTACTCACCAGGAGAAGCCTCTCTTTATTTTCATTAGGAAATCTCTCTACTTATTATACTCTTACAAGTTACAAATACTTGCATAGTAACTCCCAGCTCGTCTTAGTTGAAGCAAATGTGCCATCTTCTATGGCTTTTGATTCAATGGACAGTTAATGAATGAACGGCATGGTATTTCGGTATGAGGTACTTTTTGAACGACGTGTAGCTTTGGAACTGTAGCTCCTCCGACAAGTACTGCACCGTGTTATAAATATCACCTTAGTCAGCCATTATTTATCATATATCAACAAGATACAGCTCAGGCCATACTGCAAATACTGGGATATTATATGTATTTGATAATTGATTTTATGCAAATTTATGATGCATTGATTCCTTCTTGTATTAAATTAAGTTTTAGCTGACACTTACCAGGCCTACCCTCTGCCAGGGTTCGAGTGGCTGTCGCAGAATAGAACACGCATGAAGCACTTATAACTAAGAAGAATACACAAAACAGGGGAAGTATTTTCATCCCCATCTTTTGATCTTGTTATTAAGTTTTTCTTTGTTGTTACAAAAGGTACTTCTAATGGTTGCCTATATATGCTTGTTGAATAGGTACCCATGATGCATGGTGGATATTGGTCCATGATGGTGTGCAGTAATGATGTGTGATATCTACCTATCTCATTTTTGCAATACTTGGCAATCTAGGTCAACAAAATACACCTAACCCCGTAGAAAATTAAATCGGCTATCTTATCCACACTATAGTGAAATTAAATATTTTGTATACTACATGTCAGGAGAGCTCAGAAAGGTAATTAGATAAGATCGGCTATCTTATTGTCAAATAAACAGTAGGGAGGATTAGATATGGCTTGCTTCCTCTTAATGTTAATTTACATAGAATAGATCTAGTTGGACATAGTTTTTCCAATAAACAGACAACATAATTTTTTATTTTAAAATTTTAACAGATACAAAACATTATAGTTAGTAAACTTTAAAACATTTTTCCAGACAAATAATAATATATTGTATTCGACATCGACATACCGCATAAAGGCAAGAGGTAAAAAAAAGTTTACAAGTTAGTTTTATTAAATATATATTTCTTTTAACAATTTTTGACTACTTGTACTACATTATTTCAAAAATTTATAAATTTTATATGTAAATTTATTACTCATGAATTTAATAATTTGAATTTGTCATTTGAAATTCAATAAATTTTAAAATTAATCTCACCAAAAGATTTAATAAGTTCGAATTCACTCCAATTTTAGATCTTGTTTGGCTAACAAGAGAGACAGAGTGGATGTGAGGTTTGAACAAAATTTTAATGTTCATGTGGAGAACAGTAAGCGTGCTGAACAGGCCATACTCCAACTATGTGTGTGTTTTAAAAACCACATTTTTTAAATATTTTACTTCTTTTCTTCGAAATATCTCCGACCTCAGCCCTCAGGTCAAACAAACTGACAAAGGGATTTTTTTAGTAGGATTGTCGTTTTGTTTATGACATATTCTTCAATTGTTGGCAATACATGAACAAGTAGATAATTTTCCTTGGTTGAAAAAGCGAGATTATAATTTGTTGGATCAGTTTGACTCAAGAATTCAACTTTCTCTCCTTCGGAATTCGGATAGAGGCGCCAAGGGATTAATTGGTCCGCATTTTTCGTATAATAGCAAAAATTAATATTTGAGCCATTAATTAAAATTTTCCAACTTTTTTTTTTTCTACTGGTTTAAGTCGCAACTATATATACTACGAGAAAATATGTGAAGGTAAAATAACTGACAGAAATTATTATTCATGAGGATATTACTATTATTAATGAAAATATCCAAAAGAAAACTGATGTTATAAAATATTTTTTTTTAGTAAAGTTAGAAGTCTAGCCATCCAACTATTTAATACCTTTGTTATTATAATAAAATATTCTCTCTATCTAAATTCCAACTTATAACCTCTCAAATAGAAACCATGTGCCTTTAAAAATTATAAAAAAAGGCTCGTTAATTAGTTAGTTATTCAGATGTTATGTCATCCAAATAACAAAATTAGTGTCATCCAAATAACGGAACCGGATCTTCTGCCTTCCTATGGATAGGAAATTCCTGTTCCTAAAATCACTGACACGTGGGTCCAGAGTAGGTCTGGACCAAAATTATATTCAATATTTAAATGTTAAAACTCACTCCAGATTCATGTATTAGTGACTTTAGAGACATAAATTTTCTGTCCATAGGGAGCAGGTGATCCGGTTCCCAAATAACTCATGGCATACAAGTTAACTTCATAATTGGTTATTCAGCTTCGAAATAAAACATGAAGGCTTGTTAGTTATTGCCAATGACAAATTAACAAGAGCTTACAGATTTAAATTTATATCTTCCAGTTCTCTATGACTTTGTTTCAGGAGGACATTTATAAGGTTGAACGCAACCATGTCCAGTGTACGGAGGAGACAGATGCAGATGAGGACGACTTCCCGGAATAGTTCCATAACCGATTTCTGCATCATATAAAGTATATATTATGTTAGTCTTGGCTGAAAATTAATGAGGAGTTGGCAAAGTAGCTAGATTTGTTTTTTAAGCATTCATTAAACTAATTAAGTTCATCTTATTAATTAAAAGTTCATGCAACTATATATATATGTAGCATTTCACAAAAGAATAGAGGCTCCACCACTTTATCTATCAATTAAACGATGTCAATTGTAATTGAAGTACCTTTAAACGAATATGCATGCCGATCATAAAAATTAGGTCGTTAATTGCTTGGAAACATAACCCACCCCTTTATTCATTTGTTGAAATTAAAAACTTAAATCATGTGAATTTTAAAGTCTGAACACACGAGAGAGAGAGAGAGAGAGAGAGAGAGAGAGAGAGATTATTAACTACCAGCCTTGTTCTCTTGCAGAGTTCGAGCTGCCTCTGTAAAAGGCAATACGATAGAGCTAGTGAAAAAGAGAAAGAGAAAGCAGAGAACTGGAAGAGATTTTTTTATTGCCATATTTGGAATCAGTTAACCTCATCTTTTCCTTGATGCATGTCTCTGGTATATATACTCCACAGGTATATATGTTAGCTTCTGATGCCATTCACAAATATAGTAATAATAAAAGGAATTACTTACATGCTATATGTCTATGCATATCAGTAAATATCTAGTCCTGTATTTTGGCCCATTGCAAGCTTATTTGGACTTCTGTGTCCGCTATTTTGTCCCATTTCATTTGAAATATCTGCATCCTATGTATCTATATCTAGGCTGAAAACGGTAGGATAATATCCAATCCGATCTGTATTCAAAAACTTAAATGTGGATATTCGTTTGAATAAGAATACTAATATGATTTTCGACTATCTGTATCTGAATAATAAATATATACCATATATTTTAATATATATCATATATTTTAATATATATTATGAAAAATTCATATTATTCACCATTATAATTAGATAAATAATATGAACTTTAATATTTTAATAAATATCCGATATAATTCGGATCCGTATCCGTATTCATCTGATATCCACTATGTATCTATATTCGGAAAATGAAAAAAAAAAATATGAATATGATTTTACCGCTATCCGCTCCGTATCCGCTATGTTTTCACCCCCCCCTAAATATATCTAGTCCTCTGTTATTTTTTTTACTTTGAATAGTAATCTATTCATCAGTTGATCTCAGTCAAAGTGAAAAACACAGAAATTGTAATGTATTCCTTTTGAATAGTAATATAGCTGTTGGGAGATATTTATATTATGATATTTCTTCAATCTTAGCTACATAAAGAAATTAGAACTCCATTCGACATAGTTTGAAAAACGTGATTTTCATTGGAATAATATGTATTAGGCAAAATTTAAATTTAAATTTTCACATTAATCACTACCAGAATTTGAGTTTTTAGTATGGGGAGGAAAATGGCTTGTTGCATGGGTTTCCGCATGCAACAAGCCCCGAAAATGCTTTTAGCATGGGCTTCCGCATGCTACAACTACCCATGCGTAAAGCCTCTTTGCTACTGCCCAGTAGTTGCATGGACGCCCATGCTACTACGTTGTTGCATGAGCTAGCCCATGCAACAACTACGCATGCAATAACTTTGAGGGTTGGCTCCTGGCTGGCGTATTTGCAAGGATAGAAGAGTGGGACCCATCAAGGTATTTGCAAAGATAGCCTGTGAATATTAGCAAGGATAGACTTGTGGGTCCCAGCTAAGTATTTGCAAGGCTAGCTTGTGAGTATTAGCAAGGATGGAAGCGTGGACCCTACGTGAGTAATTGCAAGGGCAAATTATGTGGGTTCCACAATTTTATTTGCATGGTTAGTGACCGTGGGCCCCAGGTGAGCAGTTGCAAGGGTAAATAATGTGGGTCCTGCATAGTTTGTTGCATGGGTAGTGGATGCGGGACCCACATGATTAATTGCATGGGTATGAACGTGGGTCCCACCTGTTCAGTTGCAAGGATTTCAAGGTAATTATTTGCTTGGATGTTGCGATGAAAATAATTGATCAAGAATTGAAATGGAAATTGTCATTTTATAATTCTACAATCCAGTACCAATATTGTACCACCCAGGTACGAAGCCAATTCCCACCCATTAAATATTTTGCATTTCAAATTAAATAAGCATAAATAACAACACATTGCAATTGAAGGAGAAACTTTGTAATAAGCATTAATCAACATACTGTTTTTTAACAAGTATTGTACCAAAACTAAAATACTAATACAACTACATTAATGTAATAATCTTGTGCCTGGACCCAAAATATAGTTAAACCATAAACAAAAATTGCTTTTCACATGCTAGAACTTCAAAAATACGCTATTGATGCTTAAAGGTTTACTATAATGCTGGGCTGGGCAGCTGTGTTGTCAGGCCGTGGGCATTAGTATGTAATAAAAAAATCATCTTTTTTTCTTGCAAGTTCTGTGCACATCTCGGTTCAAGAACCTGCACACAATCATGGAAGTTACAATTACATATCTGAAAACATCACTATGCCTCATAAAACTATAAAGATAAAAAAGAGAAGTTTGAAAACAAGCTCCTAGATTATCAATATTTTAGATTAAAAAAAAACAATTTTTAACTCAAAAAGGGCCCTATTATTTGGAAATTTCTCAAACAATGTTAGTAGTTTAGTGCCCAGCTAACAATATGGTTCCATTTTTTCGAAAAAAGAGAGATTCTTTTATCCAATATAACAAAAGAGGGCCTTTGGAGATAAAATATCAAAGAGAAATTACCTGATGAAGTGCTTCAAACTTGTTTTCAGACCCATCAACCTTGATGAAATCATGCCTAGTGGAAGCCACATTTTTCTGAAATGTGGAGGTTCGCAGATGCACAATTCCTTGAAATTCTTCATCTATCAGTTTTTGTACGGCCTAAAATAATTTGAAAAGGCAATAACTTCTAATATAAAAATATTGTAAAAGTGAGAAACAGAAAATATGCCCCTCTAAACATGGTATTCATCATCTATATCTCCACCACCTAACATCTTCATAGAAATGGGATAACATTCTCCTTCACCCTTATATATGTGTTGAGGTTAGCAGTGAAACACCTATATGTTGCACACTTCTTTACTTTTGTGGAGATAGAAAAGGAATTAGCCACAAGGAATGATCGAGTAATTACCATATGATTGGATTTACAAACAAAATTACCAGATAGTAAAACCCCACCACTGATAAAACAAAATATTACTGTTTGAAAATTACATATTTGATAGAAGCAGTATCTAGGAGACGATAATCACCTCTGTCATGGGAGCGGTGATGAGAACAGTCTGAAATCCTGTATCGTCAAATTTTGAAGCTCTAGTTCTTAACGGGGCCAGAAATTTTCGAATATCAGGACCAAAAACTTGATCAAACATTGTATCTGCCTCATTCAAAACCTACAGATGATAAGAAATTAAATAAACTGAAAAAAAACAATTAAATAATATAAAACAGAGGGCAATTATGCACCTTAGTAGTGTACAAGTGAGAATTGTCTCTGGCTGACTAGCACAATTAAGGATTAAAATGTGGTTAGATTGAGTTAAGTTGAATTTAGTTATTTGTGGGTTTGTTCTCGTTTGGGGCACTCAGAAGTTCAGTACTACAAATGCAACAGAAATTACACATACAATTATATATCTGGCATGAAAGAAGTACATACCACATATTTAATATCCCCATAAATGAACCTTAATGGATATAATGGAAAAAACAAACCTTAATTCCAATTATGTCGAAATTTATGCCCAAAATAGACCTCAATTCCAAAATACTAGATATAAGTCGTAGCAATGCAGAGATTATAACTCGACTACCCGAATGGATCCGATAGCAGTTTAATAGAAGTACCTCGGCAGTGAGATCCTCAACAATAGCAGCGAGATAGACATGCGCTCCAACACCGTTGCGCTCAGCGTACTTCCCGATCTTCAGAAATCGTGCAATCCGACCTACGGGCAACTGTAGCCCCGCCTAGTTGCTCCTGGAGGTGGCCTTTGTGACCTTGTTCGCGCCGATCGCCTTTCCTCTTTCTTCCATTGTAGATCTAGGGTTCTTTTATTTTTTTAGAGAGAGATGAGCAACAGCACCATTTGGAATTTTTGGAAGAGAAGAGCGAAATAGCGGACAAAATAGGAGGGAAATGAAAAGTTAGGAGGGAAGCGAAATTGTGACCTAAAAGAAAGAAAGTGCGAAAATATGTACAAGAAAGCTGGCGGCCGCCTAAATCTCCCTGGGTGCAATGGGGAAACAAAAAAGTTTCTAAGTTCAGATTTTAACACAACAATTTTAGCTTTATGCAGTGAGTTAGAATATTAGATTCTCTTTAAATTATATGGATTGTGCGCTGTATGAAATTGAAACTGCTCTTGCTAACAAAATCGTCCCAAATTTTAAACTACTGTTTGGGAAAATTGAGAGGGAGGTGAAATTAATTGTAATTGTTCATTTAAAGGTAATTTGTTAGAATCTCATTTATTTAAAATAGACATTTCTGCTTTGTATAAATTTATACTCTCTTTAATAATTATGTTTATTTATTTAAATTAAATTCCTATAACATTATTTTATCATTTTAGTAATCTGAATAGGACTTGAAATTGTGAAATTATATATGTTACCACGGATAATATGAAAAAAATAAAAATAAAAATAAAAATATTTCCAGTTATTTTTAATTTCTGAGGCTAAATCATAGTTATAATTGTCAATTTTATAGAATTTCATTATTATTTGCATATTCAATGTGTGTTAATATTTGTGGACCGTTCATTTTCACACGAGCAATCAACAATCGATCTGCAATAAAATGTTTCCAAATTTGTTTTAAAATAATCAAGAGATTTTGAACATGAATAACACAAAATTTCTCGAGCATGGTAATGTCTCAGCTCCGATCCAACATAGAGCGTTTATAGCCTTTCGATGTTTCAATATTCAGTCCACTTGATGGATATGAAAATGAAAATAAAATTTCGTCGAACTTTGTTACAGTAAAATAAATACAATGATCTTTAATTTCAACGGTTCCGATCGATGGACGAACGATATATTCCCGCGTGTCTTCGTTGACTCCCAAAACAAGAGTTTATGTTTCACGTAGGACATGAGTCATAAACTCTTGTTTTGGGAGTCAACGAAGACACGCGGGAATATATCGTCTGTTCATCGATCGGAACCGTTGAAATTAAAGATTATTGCATTTATTTTACTGTAACAAAGTTGGATGAAATTTTATTTTCCTTTACATATCCATCAAGTTGACGTAATATTGAAACATCGAAAGACTATAAATACTCTACATTGGATCAAAGCTCAGACATAACCAAACTCGAAATTTTTTGTGTTACTCATGTTCAGAATTTTCTCTTGATCATTTCAAAACAAATTTGGTATCATTTCACTGCAGATCGACCGTCGATTGATAAGGTAAAAACGAACGGTCCGAAATTACTGACTCAATTTTAAGAGACAAATAACGATGAAATTATATAAAATTGACATTTATAGGTATTATTTGGTCATATAAATGTAAAAAAGTAGAAAATATTTATTTTAAAAATTTTCACATCATTTGATGTACAATTATCAGCTATATTACAGATTTCTCAATCATAGTCGTTGGATGGCGAATGAACGGTCTTGATTTCAAAGGAGGTGTCCATTTTAAGGCTATGGATGTTAGTCCATATTATCTGAGGTAACTCAATATTTCTGTTTTTATCCGCCTTAGGTGAAACGTAATGGATTCTTCAATATTCGTGCGAAATCTGCACTGACAGCCGCGATTTAAAATTAAGAAATTATGTTACCTCAGTGTTATGAATTCGTGAGTAGGTTTATCTAAGTAAAACTACAGGTAGAGAGCTCTCTGTATCGAGCTCTTCGTAACTCTGTCCAACTTTGAGGAATTTCACCAAACAGTTTTTAAGCAATTCAGTCTCCCGCCAGAGATTTTTCATTCCCTCCTAACTGGAATGAAAAATCCAACCACTGCCTCCCGCCAGAGATTTTTCATTCCCTCCTTATTGGATTTCCCGCTCCAAATCCAACAACTGTGTCCCCCTCTCTCACTCGCGAACACACCACCCCCAAAGCGAGGTGGCCCAAATCAAAACCGTACCAAATCAGATCTGGTGTCTCCCCTCCATGCGACCATTGCCAATGCTTGCCGATCTCTCGTGACACGTCCTAGGCTTTCCTGGTGTCCCTCTCCAAGTCTCCCAGAGATCATCACGCCTCAGATCTGAGGACCCCCAGCTCGTCTCTCTCCCCGCCTCAGTTGCCTCAATCGAGCCTCAGGTAATTTTTATTTCATTTAGGGTTAAATTTGGATGAACTTAGGATGTTAGGGTTTGTGCTTATCCATTTGAACTTGCTGAATTTATGAGATTGCGCAGGTAATTTTCACATTTTGTTATGTTGAGATTGCGCAGCCAGATTTGTAACTTAGATGTAGAAAAAATGACAGAGATTATGTGCGGGTCAATGCTGGGTCACATTTCTGGAAGTGGGACTCACAGAGACGGTTAAGTGGCTTATACCATGTGACAGCCCATGCAACAAAATTGTTAAGAATCTCTAGATTAATAGCATGGGTATGGTGCTGAGTTTTAGCATGGACCTTCAGTATAAAACAATATAAAAAGTAAACACAAAACAATTGCATGCAATAGCCCATGCTAATAATATGATCCTTTAATAAAATATACTATTTGAGTCGTTGCGAGGGGGTTGACTCTCCCATAGTTATTAGCATGGGTATTTTGGAGTCTATTGCATGGATAACCAGAATCTAATTGCATGGGTTACTTGTTGCATGAGACAGCCCATGCAAGAAGATATGCGAAGTCAGAAATCCCAATTCTTTAGCATGGACCTCAAAGACCCATGCTACTATATTTTTTACCTTTGCAACAAGTAAAAATTCTGGTAGTGAATAAAATAGAACTCTAATAACTAAACTTTAAGTAAATATTTAATATTTTATGAGAAAATTAGATTATTAAAAAGTTATAAAAAATAAAATATAATTAAATTTTAAGATACATTTTTTTTAATTTATATAATTACCGAGCACATTCTGATTAATTTTGAGATTCATCTCTGAGACTGTGCTCCAGAAGGCGGTACACAGAGGGAGGGGAAGGGAAAATTACTGTGTGGAGGTAGGATTTCACCAGACTGCGCTTAACCAGTGTCGTTCACTCGTTTTAGAAGAGGAGAAATCATAGAGATAGCGGAGGGGAGCGACACTGTACGGAATGAAAACTACACAATATTTTGGCGAGATCCTTCACCCCAAATCGAAATGGAGATGTGGTGAAATGGCGAGCTTCATTTTTCTTTCTTTTCATTTAATGGCGAGTTCACTCTTGCCTTCTAGAGCATTTAATTCTTCTTACGTTAGGAGGCGTAATGAATGATAGAAAGGGGGATGAATTTTTTTTTGACGCATATTGATAGTTTGTTAATTTATTGTTTTAACTTTTAGCTTTGTTATGAAATTTATATTTTTATTCGTCCGATTCTCAGTTTCTTTTCTTATTTCCTGATCGGATGATTTTTATATCATAATTTTTTTTATCACTTAAAAGATGTGTGTTTATCTAAATTGCAATATGATTTTTAAAATTTTTTTTCGTGTGTTCCTCTGTACTTCGGTTAAAGAACTACATGATTAATTATGTTATTTATCATATATTATTATATATATGTTGAGTAGTTTGGTATAGGGTTTTTGCTATGACTTAATACTCGTTTTACTTTTAAATTTATAAACCTAAATACTCAATGAATGGTCGATTGCAAGCGCACAACTTATCGATATAGTATAAAAGGTATCGATCCAAGGGATAAGGGGAGATTTTAATTTTAGCTCTAAAGAATAATTTCAAAATTGTTTGTTTGGAATGTTTGTTTGAGAATGTTTTAATTTCTAAATTCCTAAAGTAGGTGGGTTCAATACCCGAGGAGTTGAAGGATTAAACAAAAACTAAGAAAAAGTAAAATGAAATTAGGGTTTTGACAAAGATTGGAGAATCTAGGAGCTTTCGGTCTACAATTTCTTATTTAATCTTATCTATTTGGTTTGTTTAAATTCCTGTTTGATTTTGATGGGGTTTCTAACCAAATATGTTAAAAAAGGTCACTTGCGTGAATTAGTAACGTGCCTAGATGATCATAATTTCACGGTAAAGTACATTGCCTTAATCATCTAGGATATAAAGTTTTTGTTAGTCTATCACCTCCTTAGATCTCGGTACTTAATAATTTAGTCGGTGAAGGCAACTCATACCAATCTCTAATTTGGTTCAAGATGTCTCAACTTTGGGTTTGACTCCAACCGTGAAATTTTATATCAAACTCTAACCTTAATTTCTGTAGTTCCGGTTTAGATTAAAAGATGATGTTTTTCTAACCTAAATCCTAATGGCTTTGTGACATAATTGATACTATCCTATATGATCCTAAGCTACTTTGGAGTCTAAAAGACCTAAAGCGGGATAACTACAATTCAAGCACAAATTATTGGGATCACAAAGAATAAATCACAGAAATTAACAATCAAATCAAACAATCATCATAAAAACAAAGAACCAAATAGAATAGAATCAAACAAGTTCATGTATTTGATCTACACCCCTAGAGATAAAGTTAGCCTCTCATGGAGATGCAAAACTTACAATAGAAATTCATTACAAGTTGGCTAAAACAAAGAGGAATTGAAAGATAAATGACTATTTATTAATCCAAATCGTTAGATGTGATATCTATATTAAAATTTACTTAGAGACCAAATTTTATATTTTTTAAAATTATTTTACTATTTATTAAGTCACTTTAAAAATCGTTGATCCAATAATCCATACTAGTTTTACTGTTTGGTTAAACCACCATTAATTGGATCAACAATTTTTAAAGTACCATAAAAAATGCTGAAAATCATATACCAATATTTAATATCAGACACATGAAGTACGTACCCAATTAAGCAAAATATTTATAGGTTTCATCATTTTACAAATTAAATCCACCAGATAATTATCAGTACGTACAACATATAATAATAATAATAATAATAATAAAAAGGCTTTGAGAGAGTAGGTGTCAATTAATTAATTAAGCCCGGCCCCTCTTTATTTTAAGTAGCTAGCATGCATGGGCACATATTTATTTGCTGTTCCATCCTCTCCATTACTAGCCGTTGGACGGTGGGGAACAATTCCTCGTAGATGGGGGTATGCATGGATCATTTGGGTTCGAAGCACCATCGCCTGGCAATCGACAACATACGTAGTTAGAAATCACATGTTAATTAGTATATAAGTCCATGAGAGGAGAGGAGGTAATTGGAAGATTTATACTAATTACAATTAAGAGCGAGAGAGAAATATATTACCGGCCTTGCTCTCATCCAGGGTTCAAGCAGCCTCTGTAGAAGGTAACACGAGGAAGGCACCAAAAAGTAGAACAAAAATGCAGAGCAAAGGAAGAGCCTTCGTTGCCATATTAGGAATATATGGTTTATGTATATTGTTTTTCTTGATGGAAGTAGTACGTATCAAACGCTGAACTCAGTCCTATTTATAGACTAGCGTGGGGTTGTTGGAAATTAATTATTTCTTAATTTCTATTTGATAAGCTTTTATTTATTAATTAAAAAGTAGAATTCCGGGGTGGGACCACCCCAACCTCATCTCTCCCATTCGTCTCTCTCACTCTTTCTGAGTCTCACTTCCGACACAATAGCTCTCTCTCTCACAGCTCTATCTTTTTCCGTGTCTAAATTAATTCATGTCAGTTTCTAAATACGATATGGCACCAAGTAAATATTAATTTAATCTAGCTAGAAATCTTCAGTGTTAACTGCTAACAATTGTATATTCTGTTTTATATTAAATTTGAATTATATAGAAAGAAAAAATAATTCATTACTCAGAATTTTGATTATATTCGTAAATATGCACTCTACTTTAAATTAAGTACGAACCATATACAAATAATATATATTAGTTAATGTAATGCGGATCAACTTCTAACAGTACGACGTACGAGACATACTATAAATAATTAATTAGCAAGCCTACAATAAAATCATCAATAGTTAAGCAGTCTCCTCTGAAATTAGCAAGTCAAAGAATCAAAGTAAATCTTTGTCTGTTTTTCACATTGGATCCAATTAATGTTAGTCAAAAAGTCAAAGAATGAAAGTAATACAGCTAGCTAGCTCTAACGCAATTCTTTGTCGATATCTCGCATCTCTTTAGAATTATTTTGATTCAGTCAAAATGTATTTAGAAAAGGCCAAAGAAAATTAACGCATACAGCCATGCGGGAAGTGACATGCAGTTGTTGTTTTCTTTCTAAATGACAAGTATGTTGAAAAATGGTGGAAATTAATCATAAACGAGGGATCGTTGACTGCAGGTCAATAGAAGAAAACTGACAAATACTCATAGGGTGCATTCGGATGGGTGAAGAATAGTCACTAGTTCGGATTAACACTATTCTGAGCTACTATTTTTCGTTTGATTATATTTGATTTAGCAAATATGAACTATTCTTTATTTGTTTTTTTTGTAGGTTTTCTCACTATTATACTAACTCTACAAAATGTTGAATTAGCTACTATTCTCAATCTTGAAATTAGCTCCATTCATACTCTATTCCTTGATTCATCCGAACGTCCCCATATTGATTAGAGAAGTAACTACTGTAGACTATTAATTCAAAATTAGAGAAACACCAGCATTGGTTAGAATTAAATTGATTTTTATTTCACATCCCAATATAAATTCTTGTTTTTTCTAAAATGATACCATTATATCAATTTGTACAAAATGAAAATAATTAGATAAACAAAATGATTAAATGAGTGTGTCATATATTTAGTTATGCTTCACTTGAAATAATTCCCCCCTTCCATAACACCGTTATTTTTCAAAAACAAATAACAGTTATAATAAATGTAGAAATTAATGTACAGAAACTAAATCATAACATATGCCAGTGAACACCATCTCCAGCAAGAGTCTGTATCCCCAGGTATTTGAGGTGCAATTGATATAAACGGAATATCAAGATTAATCTCAACCAGGTTAACTCAATCCAGTATCTATGAAAACTGTAGGAGGTCCGTTTTGAGATTCATGTCAGGATAAAAGAACCATCCATATTTAAAACTTGTACCTAAAAAAAAGTTGTGCCTCAGGTACCAGCTGGGGGATTTGAATACCTCCATTAATGGAGATGGGCACTTCATTAATTGTTCGCAACATAGAATTAGAAGTTCTGATCATTTCTTTAAAAATTTCTACAAAGTCTCATCTCGAAAGGGCCGTCCCGTGAGTGGAAGCCCATGCCTAATACAATAATACGAGGCCGGAAAGTGAAAGAGGTCGTATCTGCTCCTTTTGGTTGTGGTACAGGAAATAAATTTTCTGTGATTCTTTGGAATTGTAGAAATCCTGCTTTTCCAAATCTAACCATTAAATTTTTGAAATGCACGAATCTCAAAATTAGTTGATTTTTATGTACGAATCTCCAAATAGATGAACCATATTAATTGACGAATCATGAATTGGAGGAAATTTAATAGATCCCATTCAATGATAGGTAGTAGTGTTATTACAAACGATTAATTTCACAACTAATTTTTTTTATCAAATCACAGTAATTTATTCAGCTGGCATATAGATACATATATAACAGAGTACACATTACAAGGTCCCTCTTTACATTTCGATGTGACATGCGTAAATTTCACTTAAAAGCTTACACGCATACATACGTTATTACATTACTCTTCAACTCTTATGTTTAAATATGGATTAATCTTCTATGGTGGGCATCTGGGGTATTTATTACTGCAGGGCCGAGTGTATGGTACTCCGCCAGATCCTCCAGGGGGCTTGGGCTTGTTTGGGTTTAGTGGATTGTACTCAATACCACCTGTATCATGAAAAATATAAAATGAACAAGAAATTTACTTTACGTACGTTAACAAAAAAAATTTACTTTACGTACGTCATTAATTGAGTGGTGTCAATTATAATTGAACATCCAATCTCATGTACAAATGCTAATTATAAACAAACACATTGTTTTTGTATGTATCGAAAATTTGAACTTAATTAGCAGATGCTTAAAGTTGATTCAAGCAAAAAAAAATAATTCATGATATGATTCAAAGTTTGAGCACAGCAGGGAAATAGAAAGAGCAAGATCATCACCAGCCTTGCTTTCTTCCATAGTTCGGAGTAGGGGTGAAAACGGGTTGGATATTATCCGACCGAATTTGGATCCGTATTCGAATTTTTCGGATTAAGATAGTAAGATACGGATAATTTAGATACGGATATATAATATGCAGATACGGATTCAAATTCGGATTTTGATTTCGGAAGCGGATATAGATACGGATTCGGATAATTATCCGTATCCGTAGATATTAATTTTTCGGATATCTGAATTTTTGAATTTTTATCATTGGGAGAGAGAAAGAGGAAGAGGGTTATAGAAGGAGAGAGTTAGAGAAACCTAAATAGAAGGACGAAGGGAAAGTTTCATAGCTCGGTATGTATTCTGCGTTCCTTCTTGAGGAAGGAAAGAGGGAGGACAAGACGAAAGGGAGGGGTGGGGTCCACTGTAAGTGAAATAGAAAGATAAAAAAAAAGTGAAGGTTTAATTGAGGTGGGGTCCGCCTGTTATAGAAATAGAGAGAATAGAAGAAAGATGTGAGATTTGTGTGTTCTCATTAAAATAATTGACTTTTGAATTATTATTTACCAATCAAGCTCTTCAATTATTTATGCATTAGCCTTATCTTCAATTTTCTATATAATATATTAATTTTGTTATAATATCCGAACTAATAATTTGAATTATATCCGTATTCGTATTTGTATCCGATTAATATCCGATCCGTATTCGTATCCGATTAATATCCGATTCGTATCCGTATCCAAAAAATAAAAACATATACGAATTAATATGATATTACTACTATCCGATCCGTATTTGATCCGTTTTCACCCCTAGTTCTAAGGCTCTCTGTAGAAGGAAAATACAGAGCATTAGAAGAGAATACAAAGCATTGAAAGAGCTTTCATTGTCATGTAGAATTCCGCTTGCAGTGATGTAGAATACCTCATCATACCTCATATTCTATATTTTTATTTTCATGGTTCAAATTGTTGACTCGAACCGCTCAATATGATATCAATACTAAAATATGCTCTGGATGGAACTTTATAATTTTTGAAATTTTTTTACTATTTTTTAAGATGACAAGAAAATCAATGTTTTTGTGAAGTCTAAAAAGTGAATTTGTAGTCATCTTAAAAATAAAAATAAAAATTGCAAAAATTAGAAAATTTCATCCCAGACATATTTTATTATGAATATAATGTTGAGCGTTTCGGATCGACAGTTTGGACTTTAGAAACAAAGATATAAAATTTGAGTTATGATGAAGTTTGAAAAACATGAGGTATTGGAACATTCTTTTATAAATTTATGTCTTACAAAAAAGAAAAATTAATCATCATTGAAAATTGTAATTTTGGAAATTATGTGAAAGCAAAGTTCCACCATTACAAGAAAGTAAAATATTTGCTTTCAGATAATTCATTTGCAAAGCAAGAAAAAATTTGCTTCGCCCAACAAATCCAATATATAACCTATCTAAGTATCTAACAGTGCGTACAGTAGTAACTCGAAGAATATATGTTCAAACATAGCAAAATTTAATCACTTGATTGAAAGATCTACAGATACCATAGAGAGAGAGAGAGAGAGAGAGATTACCAGCTCCAACTGCCTTGTTCTCTTCCAGGATTCGAGCTGCCTCAGTCGAAGGTAACATGTGAAAGGCGCTTAAAAGTAAGAAGAGAATGCAGAAACCATAAAGAGCCCTCGTTGCCATATCGGGAATAACCTATCTTGTTTTTCTTTGTGGTACTGATACATATGAAATGCTCAGGTTGTTCCTATATATAGACGGGTGTGGGAGCTAGGACCAATGTTGTAAAATGTGGTTTTGTTCATGCATGGGAAAAATAATAAAAAAAAAAAAAAAAAAAAAAAAAAAAAAAAAAAAAAAAAAAAAAAAAAAAAAATAAAAAAAAAAAAAAAAAAAAAAAAAAAAAAAAAAAAAAAAAAAATAAATATAAAATAAAAAAAAAAAAAAAAAAAAAAAAAAAAAAAAAAAAAAAAAAAAAAAAAAAAAAAAATAAAAAAAAAAAAAAAAAAAAAAAAAAAAAAAAAAAAAAAAAAAAAAAAAAAAAAAAAAAAAAAAAAAAAAAAAAAAAAAAAAAAAAAAAAAAAATAAATATAAAAAAAAAAAAAAAAAAAAAAAAAAAAAAAAAAAAAAAAAAAAAAAAAAAAAAAAAAAAAAAAAAAAAAAAAAAAAAAAAAAAAAAAAAAAAAAAAAAAAAAAAAAAAAAAAAAAAAAAAAAAAAAAAAAAAAAAAAAAAAAAAAAAAAAAAAAAAAAAAAAAAAAAAAAAAAAAAAAAAAAAAAAAAAAAAAAAAAAAAAAAAAAAAAAAAAAAAAAAAAAAAAAAAAAAAAAAAAAAAAAAAAAAAAAAAAAAAAAAATTAAAAGATTTTAGACCCAAACCATTTATTCGATAAGTTCTAGTCGATTTATCTATGAAATTGTTGTTGTTCGATTGTACGTATTGAGCATTTGCATTATATTTTAAAATGAACTCTTAATTTCTCTGCGGTGTTTCATTATTAAAATTTATTTTTTAACCTTGTGGGTTACGGTTTTTGACGAAGATGGAACGTGTGTACTAAGATTGAGATTTGGGATTATTTTATATGGGTAATTTATTGTTCTTAATGGTTATTATTGTAATTAATTGAGGGGTAAAATAATGGATGTATTGGACAAAAGATCCTGCCTTTGTTACGTATATTGGAAATGCGGAGGTCTGCGATATCGCATATGAGGTATGTGACTGTATATGCAGATTTTAATAATTGACACTCAGTGATAGAATATATCGCATGATACGATGTAAATAATTGCATAATTAAAAATCAATATGCCTCTTTAAAATTGAAATATTCGATTTTCATGCGAAACTGCATATATGAGACTGCATGAAGATTTTTATTCGGAATCGAATTGCATAAGCATATACGGCTGCATGAACCGCATTTTACAACACTTGTTAGGACATTACCTACAAAGACAGTTATTTATTAGTATGTGTGGTATTTGTAATCCTGACAATAATTCGCATCTCTTAATTTTGGCATGAAGAAATCCTCACTCTAATTTGTCAAATAATTATACTTTTTTTAATAATTAATGAATTTAATGTTTTTGTATACAATCATATGCAACAGTTATAAAACTTATATATAATTTTCCCAGGCCTCTTTCAATTGATTTGAAAAGTATTGTAATATTATATATAGCATTAGTGAAAAGTAAATGAAAACTACATCACTAAGAAGCCAAACAAAACAAATTGGTAATATACAATTCATCTATATCTGATCCGATTTTTTTTTTTTTTTGACGAAAGTGGGAGAACCCACCTATTTCATTACAAAACAATTAATAATAATTCGATTACAAAATCCGGCAATAAGATACCTCAAACATGTAATTAATATATACTAGAGAGTTCGCAACTCCAACTAACAAAATAGAATACCTAATAATAGCAGGAAAAGTAAAATACTACAGTTATTATAGAGTCCGGCTAGTATAATATCGGTGTCATATGACACCAACTTCAAAATTGATTGAATATAGTTCAAACGACTAATCCAAACTGTTCAAACTGATTTACTTTATGAGCGATGCATTTACATGTGATTTTTTTATATTTTCGAATTATTTTAGTATCAAATCAAGCGGTAAAAAATGTTGAAAAATGAATGCATTAAAATTAACTTAAAAACTCACAAATTTGACCGCTTGACTTGATACTAAATAAATTCGAAAAATTATAAAATTTGTATGTAACGCACAACTAATGAAGTATATCGGTTTGAACGGTTTGGATTCACTGTTGGAAGTCGATTCGGTAAACTTTGGAAGTTGGTGTTATATAGGCTAAAATGACACTGATGTTATACTAGCCGGACTCGTTATTATAACACATTAGATTGAGAGAGTAGATTGAGAAAGCAGCCCCGAGCTTTTCATATTGATTCCGGACTAGCCCCTCAAAGGGGTCCGAATCTTAGCATTTCCATAATAGCCCGTAAGGGTTTTAGTGAGGGTCTTGGGAACATGGTCCTATCAGTCACGTCATATCTAAACGTTACTCACGTGACCATTTAATAATAGTTTATGTTAGTTTATTTAAGATTCACCAATTTGAACAATATCTAATGGTTCTAATTATATGTCCAGTATTAACTTGAACTAAAATTTAGTTTCTCATCCGGATGACACAATCTCGTTGAATACTTTCTCCCAATCCAATCCCAGATCCTTTTATAAGCTTCTAGTGACGTCTATTTTTTTATTTATTTGAAGAGGTGGAATTAAAGACTTGATTTCTCCAAAATCCGGACAGCAACTGCACACTCGAAGTCGTGAATAGAATAGAAAAAACGTGTCATGTCATGCCGTAACATGATTAATACACTGTGATTTTGGTCTCGCCCCGTGCTGTGCGGTGACCAAATTAATTTTTTACATACCGTACCGTACTGTGATTAGATCTTTCACGTGACATGTTATGCTGTGCTAAAGTTTCAAAAGATAGTCTTAACACACGAATAATCATGATACGAAACACACACGTCACGGCACATAACTAACACGCGTGCCGTGTGGTAACCATGATAGAGCCGGTTCCATTCTACCACTCTAGTCGCAAACAGACAAAATAGAAGTCGCTGGCTCGCTGTAATTCTTTTCATTTATTTACTCTTTTCTACTTTTCTCCATTTTCATATCCATGGATCGATATCTCCATTTTATTTCTTTTAATGCATACACCCGTACAAATTATTAATGTATACTACTTTCATGTATTAACTGATTTGAGAAATAATTAACCTGCAACCAGCCAACCATTCATGGTTCATTTTTTAAAATATTAATATATCTACATTCGTGCATGATTATGGATCCTGGCTGTTACGAGTCTCCATATTTATCTACAGAAGTGCTGAAAGCATATTAAATATTTAATTGAATTGAGAGTATCATATTTATATTTAATGAAAACATCCGTCCATATAAAAATTCACATGTACAGTAGTATGCGGTGATTTTTTTCGCATACTGCATGAAAAATTAATGGAAACAAAACAAGCCTCATCCGTTTGTCACATATTTCCAATGTTAGTCAAAAAGTTCAAAATATCTTAGTATAATAAATTCTGGATTGATTGTACGTTTGATAGCACAATTTTTTTTTTGTCTCTATCTCGCATCTTTTCGAATTATTTTTATTTACCAAATATTTTTCTTTTTTGTTGCTTTTACGGGAGTGGACATTAATTTATTGATGGCAACTTAAAGTATGGATAAAAATTGTGAAAATCATAATTGTGGGACCATTGACTAGAGGTCAATCGTAAAAAACTAACAAATAATTCATTAGAAAAGCTATAGTAAGTAGTGCAGGCTTAAAGTGGACATTAATTTATTTTGATTTACTTTTTCTTTTTTTGTTGCTTTTACGGAAGTGGACATTAATTTATTGAAGGCAACTTAAAGTGTGTTGAAAAATTGTGGAAATCGTAATTGTGGGACAGTTGACTAGAGGTCAATCGGAAAAAAGCTAACAAATAATCATATTCATTAAAAAAAAAAAGCTACAGTAGGTAGTGCAGGCTACACGTCTGTATTAGTGTTAAATTAGGAAAAAAAAAAACGGGCATTCGCTAGAAATTTATTTTGATTAGATGTCCTAAAAAAATGTGTTACTAGATGTCACACCCCCGATCCGGAGGTGCGACGGACTTACCGTGTCTATTTTTCCATAACAATTCACGTAACACGAGGCACGGATCTTTTTATGCATTGCCAATAGCATCCATTATTTTTATCACATTCCAATTAATTTACAATAATTATCTGACCATTTATAGTGGATGATGCTAGATGAATTTTCTGCACCATGTCAGATAAAATAATCCCAAATCTCATATCTTTAGATGACCCCACTATCAATTACAATCCCAAAAACGTTTCTCAATTTTCGTCTAATAAACCTGTAACCCACAAGAGGAAAATGAGTGAGAAATAATAAATTATTTCTCAGTGCTGATTACCACTCAGATTATTGGATTCGAAGGAAATCCATATTCAGAATAAAATCACCGCACGAGAAATTAACAGTTCATTTTAAAATGACGAATGCAAATGCTCAATATCAATATCCAATCGAACAACAACAATTACATAGATAAATTAGAACTCAATGAATCTTATCGGAATAAATGGTTTGGGTCTAAATCTTTTGGGACCGACTAACAGTACCCGCCTAAGCAGTACCCTAAACGTCCCCCGCGCTAAATGACAAAAAAAGTGCGACGGGGGACCACAACCTACCGCGCCAGTGCTAAATGACAAAATGAGAATTGACGGCCGCAATCTTTGTTCAAATTAAATTCAATACTAACATGCATAGTATTCATATCTACAAAATTATGTATTCATCCCCATTATATATAGTATCTTAATATGTAGTACTGGAGAGGTCCATTACTTTTTGGGGACTTTATCACGGGTATCACATTTAGTCTATTATTTCAAATTAATTCGTATCACAAATTTGAAGTATTCATATGTATAAAACTATGCATGAAAGTTAATATGCCAAATTAATTTGAAAAAATCAGATATGCAAATATGTGACTGGGAACCACAATTTCAAAACTATGTTAATTTATTATTAAATTGACAATTTTATCAAGTATTCATATCTGACAATTGAAGTATATGTATTTGTTAAAAAACGTATTAAATTGACATTTTTATCAAGTATTCATATCTGACAATTGAAGTATATGTATTTGTTAAAAATCGTATTAAATTGACAATCATACATCTGTAATTAGTATTCATACCTAACTGATTAAGTACACATATATGAATATACTTAATTTCAAAAGATAACAGTAACAACAATCATAGTAACGAAAATCTCAAAGTATCACATTTAAACTAAGAAAATATGACAACTAACATAATATTTCACAATTTCAAAAAGTATAACATAAATATTATTAAAATTTCACAATTAACAGATCAATTGGAATTGACACGTCAAACATTAGGTACAAATCGTAGATCGTTGCGATCATCAACAAGAATTCAAAACGCAAGCAACAGGCGCTCCTTCTTTATCAGGTCCTGATGTTGAGAAAAAACATAAATAGTTAAAAGAAATGAATTATCTTTAATTTGTTTTCTCAACAAGAACACAAAATAATATTCCAATGAATATATAAAAAATGGATAATCTCTTGTTCTGTATTCATACTATAACTTAGTAAATATTCATACTTACTCTTATAAAGTATTGACTCTGTAATTTTCAAAGGTATCATTACTATAAAATCCTAAAACTAAAAAATATTGATATTGTAACATCTCAAGTATTCATACTTAAACGTATAAAGTATTCACATTATCCATTTCAAAGTATCATTACTGTAAAATACTAAAAATAAAAAGTATTCATACTAAAACTTATTAAATATTCATACTAAAAGGTATAAAGTATTCCTTCTATATCTTTGAAATTATTAAAAATTGGCCTATACATATACAAAGTATTAAAACTTAAAATCTGTGAATATTCATACTAAAAAAAAAAACCTGATCAAAGTCAAATGGAGCATTCCTGGAGAGACAGTCCATAATACGAATAATGAAAATGGCACAATCATTTGAACCTTCCTGTCTTGGGCACTCCATCCAATTGTACTCCACATCATACCATGATTCATCTCCTGAATTGTAAAAAAAAAAATTACCATTCAATGTAAGCCAAAAATTCATACAAGTATATTGATGAATTCACACAACTAAATTAACTGGTACTCACCCAATCTCCATGACAAGAAGTATTTTACCCAGTGCAGGGTATTAATGTGTGGTGCAAGCCAATACAAATTCTGCTCTTGATCAAACAATGAGTTGTAGAGAAGAATTCTTTTGTTTTTCAAGTCAACTGCTGCCAGAATCCAATGTTTTAAAGCACATAATGGAACAAAGAGCCATTTTGCCATTTCAAATTGTTCAGAGAACAAACTAGGGTATGCTGGAAATAATTTCATAAAAGGAATTTGAAGGGCCAATGTCCTACAAAATAATACAAAAAAATATTCATAGTTACTCTTATAATGTATTCACAGTAACTTCCAAAAGTATCATTGCTCTAAAATACTAAAACATAAAATGTCCATATTAAACACATCAAGTATTCATACTTAAAAGTATAAAGTATTCAAACCATCAATTTCAAGGTGACCTTACTATAACATATACTCAAACCACAAAGTATTCATAATAAAACTTATACAATATTCATAGTGGAACATTTGAAGTATTCATACTTAAAAAAATGTATGTATACATATACTAAAAAAAATATAACATTGAAAGTATTCATACTAAACAATGTAAGTAATCATATCAAAAAAATGTAGATATTCATACTAAAAATTTGTAAGTAATAAAAAAATGCATACTATAGTAATTAAAATATTCATACTAAAACTATGTTGATATTCACATATTTGTAGTAAAAGTATTATTCAACAGACAATTTAATATACTTTCAGTTTCATTGTATAGCCAAACCAAAAAGTATTCATATTAAAACTCACACAATATTAATAGTGAAACATTTGAAATATTCATATTAAAACTTACACAATATTCATAGTGGAACATTTGAAGTATTCATACCAAAACTATGTAAATATTCACATATTTGTAATAAAAGTATTCATACCAATGTTTTGCCAAACAAGTAGAACCACTCTTCATTGTTTTTCACTGGTGTGTTATGCTGGAGGAGGAAAGCAGCAATCTCAACAACTTGCAATTATTCATAAATAAGATATTCATATCTTTATAATCAACAACTAATAACTATGTTGTCAAAAGTACTAATAATGAAGTTGCAAAAGTAATCCATACCTCAGGTCCAATATTGTTATTACAGTATAGTAAATCCCTGAAATGATCTGGAAGCATAAACGAGTCAGCAGCACTGTTTCTGAACGGGTAATCTAAATCTGAAATAGTCCCGTTAAAGTACCGGGTAACCCACTCATCCAAAATGTTACTCACAGTATCACTCACGAGATCCCTGTTTTCATATTGCAAAGCTTTTCTTGCCAATGGAAGTTTATCAGTCAATTGCACATCATCTGGATCTATGAATAAACTATCATTGCAATAGTTCCAATCAATATGATCCTCATGATATCTGAATGACACTCTTTTAATTTCATCAACATCATGTTGCAAATGGCATACCTCTGCTATAGGCCAAAATTTGGTTTTGTAACAGGTTTTGGAATACCTCTGCTATAGGCCAAAATCTTAGGACGAGATGCAAATTTAGAAATCTCGGCTGGAATTACCTCTTGCTGTTTCGCCAGGATTGTGTCTTTATTCAATTCAGGAGGTGGAGGAGTTAAACCAAGACCAAGACTAAAAGTAGGGTGTTCATCACCGAGATTGAAAACTGTTTCTTTGATTGCTATAACTGATCCACCTCCTTTTCTCTCACTTGCTAAATCTCCGCCCTCTTCACATTGTCCCTCACCCCTTTCAATATCTTCTCTACCTGATAATCTGACATCAACTTCTTTCTCACTTCCTTGTTCACCTTGTTTCTCCGCAACTTGTTCTTCTCCTTTCTCTACTTGTTCATCTTCATTCTGTACACAATCTTTTACTTCCTCAGCTTGCTTGATATCATTTAAAACCTTATCACTACCTCATTTAAATTTTCACCACCATCAAATTGTGATCCATCAGATTGTGTACCTCCTTCTCCATATTCAGATACAGGTTGCTTCTGTGTCAGCTGCGGCGAAAGTAAATCTTTATCTGATTTTGTTCTTTCCGAATCTGAACATGTTTGTATAACATCATCTGAAAGTTCATTCTCTTACTTCTTCTTTTTCTTCACAAGTGCTTCTTTACCAACTGTTGGTGTTGGTGTTACAATATATAACACCCTCTTTTTGAGAGGACTTGGAGGAGTTTCCTCAATTGGAAAAGAAGTCTTGTTCTCTCGTTGTTTGATTTTTTGAGCTATTCTAGCATTACCTGATACATAACATGTATGTGGTATCATTTAATAACATACAAAGTATTCACACCTACATAAAAAAAAATTCACATGAAGATATTGAACATGAAATACCTATTTATTTTTCTCTGCCAGGTGCTTCTTTACCGGCAGATGCTGTTGGTGTTATAGTACGCAAAAAATCCTTGTTTATAGGACCAGAAGAAGATTCATCTAATACTTTTGAAGTGCTCCTAGTAACAACACCAATTGGAGAAGAACTCTTAATTTCTTGTTCTTTTTCTTCAGAAACTATTCCAGATTTACCTGCTTCTAATACAAAAAAAACTTCAATGCATATCGAAAGATAAGAACTATTAACTATGAACTTTCCAAGTATTCACACCTACATAGTAATCACACCTACAATGGTTATGAAATATTAAACCTTTGATCAAAAAATTTATAACCTACATAGTATTCACACCTATATTATAAAAAATTCACAATAAGATTTAATTTCAATACCTTTTTGTTTTTCTTTACCAGGTGATTTCTTCTTACAAGGTGATTTCTTCTTACCTTGACCAGCTGGATTCACCTTCTTGGATCCTTTGAGAGAATTATAAAGTATAAAATGGAAATAATTAAACTTTAAATTATTGATAAACAAAGATAAAAAAATTCATTCTAAAATTAAATAATCTTACGTGGCAGATTGGACTTCTTTTTAATGTTGTGCTTCCATTCTTCATGACTAACTTGGGCAATCACCTTCTGCTCTGATGCTGGAGACAATTGAGGAAGTTCGGTTGACTGTTCCGCTACATATTTCAGATCATCAATCATGTGCGGTGCACTACTCCCAATAAGCTCAGTACAAACTCTAAAATTGAAGAGGAGGTAAATTGGTGTCATTTTGATCACCAAATTTTGCACATGTAAATTGTGCGTCTTTCGCAATGCATCAGGCCTAGACAGACAATTCGAGTAGAAACAAAAAAGAAGCCCTTCCCTTTTGAAAAGTTGCTTAGATGCACTCCAATCTAAAGGTTCGTCTTTTACATCTGAAGTTTTCACAAGATCAAGCTTTCGATTGAATGAATCTCGCCTCCATCCGATGTGCAACCTCCAGTTGTAGAACCTTGGTATGTGGCCTCTGAATATTCTTATTTTTGGAACCTCAACATGTTCAAAGAACCAAGCCTAAAAAAAACAAAAACAAATATCAATTAGTTGCTTGTAATATTAAGTATACATACTATTGAATGTTAAATTTTCATATATATACAAAAAAATATTCAACCTTATAAACATACTATTGATTATTAAGTTTTCATATATAAATAACAAAGTATTCAACCTTATAAACACACAACATTATTTTCAAATTTTGAAAAGTAAACAAAATAACAGGACTTACAATCAGTGCCAGTGCACAGCCTGGGAGAGTTCCTGACACCCTTTCTTCATTTACCAAATTTTCCCCAACTACGGGTTCAGGACTATCTACTACACCTTTCCCCGCCCTTAAGTCATCTCTTTTTAACTGACACCAAAGAGCATTATTGGATATATTTTCAATAAGCATTTGGTATACTCCCTCACCCCAATTATATTACTTTAACCGGTCAATATTTTCCACATAAAGGAACAAATGGATAGGTACATTTCCAGAGGTTTGAGGAAAATGTACATCACCAACAGTCCACCAATTTCGTCTGGTGTTCCATAGTTGTTATCTAGTGATCCAATTGTTGCGTCCTCAAGCTCCTTCCGAGTTATCTTTTCATTCCTTTTTTGAAATTTTTTTTGACACAAAGTTGAACATGTAAGGGATTCCCTCTTGTAATTTACAACCTCCCCTTCAAAACCAAGTCCCATTACAAGTGAGACCTCAGCAGATGTAAACTTCAAAAGTTTGTTGCTGAACCAAAAACCACCTTTAGCATTATCCCACTTCAGTAAAATAGAATGCAGTATAGCATTGTTGGCTTGTATTCTGTTTGGGAATGCAAACAAATGCATGAATGGAGTTCTGGCCAATACTTTTATGTGGTCGCAATGTAACCGATGATACACTTGTGAATGGAACCAAAACATTGCTGACTCCACAATGCACTTGTTCTTGATACAAGAGTCTGATGTTCTTGGCTTGTTTATTCGAGGATCACCTAAGAAATTGGGACAATAACCAAATTGACTATAAACATAATTCATACAAAATAAATAAATATTCACATCTACATAGTTTGTTTATCTAAATACTTGACAATTATATTCATACCTAATAGCTAGTTACAATTTTAACTACATATTCACACAATATGAATGAAAGTATTCATACAAAAATGGATAAATATTGACCAGACCGAATTGAAGGTACTTACAATTACTAAATGTACATACTTCATTATTATATTCATACCTAATGCTAATTAAATTTATGTAACAAATTTCAAATATTCATACAAGGGGTTTTAAAGTATTCATATAGCAAACGCAATATTCATACTAACTATTAGAAGGTAATTACAAGAGGTCGCAAAATATTTTTAGTAATTATTCATTCTTATTTCCTAAGATATCTATGTAAATACTTTATATTGAATTTAACAGCATATTGAACAGTTAAATATCATTAAATATCGAATTTACCTTTCTTTCGACCTGATTGACCTCCTCTACGTCTCTTTAATGACAATCCTTTTTCTTCAACATCAGGATTTTGCTTGGGAGTTTGCATAATCTGAGAAGGATTCTCTGGCACTTTAGATGGATTTGGAGATTTAAGTTGTTCTGATTAAAAAAAGAATATGTAAAACTATTAAATTCCTAATTAAATGTTGCTTGGTAAAAATATATTAAATATTGCTTTTTTACATTACTAATTCTGGTAACTAAAAAAAATTGAAATTAATTTCAATTTTCTTATTAACAAAAGTATTCAGATCTAAATTGTACATGTTGCTTGGGAAAAAAAAATATTGCTTTTTACATTACTAATTTTGGTAACTAAATAAAATTGAAATTAATTGCAATTTTCTTATTAACAAAAGTATTCAGATCTAAATTGTAAATGTATTATACAAAAAAAAAAAACTATATTGAACTCAAACCTTCAGTGTTGTCCATTTGTTGTTGTGCTCTACCGATTTTTGTTCTTTCAGATGAAATCGCTTGATCTCCTTCCGCCGTGACTTGAACTGCTTCGTCCGTCTCTTGAGTTCCTTCCACTGTCGCTTCAGCACCTTCCGATTTCTTTAGCGCCATTGTCTAATCGAAATAGGAATTAATTTTGAAATGGATTGAGAAATACTAATAGGGACTATTATCTATCTAAAAACGATGAATAACCCTAAGTGAAGAATAACCCTAGGTCAGACGGAGTATTGTCTATCTAAGAGACGAAATGAGAGAGGAGAGAGATGAAGTAAGAGACGAAATGAGGCGGAGAGTGACGAAGTGGAAAAGTGAGTGAATCCGATCAGTATCGCTCTATGACGATATAGAACTGGTGCACACCTCAAACAGTAACCCGAAATGGCGCAACTTATGTGAACATATTTCGAATACAATTTGTGGGGACCATTTAATTTTTAAAACGTCTCCATTTAAATTAATATGGAACTTGTTTAGAAGTATTCATACCTGTTAAACCTAATATTTAGTTTTAAATTAATAAAATTTCATATTAATTTGTATTTAAAAAAGGACAACTCCATTTGAATATAATTAAGTAATGACTTTAATAATTATATGTTTCAATATAATTAAAAGTATTATGATTATTTTTTTATTTGAGGGGTTAAAATTGCAAAAAAAAAATTGTTAAATTAATTTTGTTTCTAATGTTATGTTTTTATTATGATTATCATTGACTGGATATCATTATCAATTTACTTGGAAATTGTAACAATTTCCAAAGGTATTTCTAATTAATATGGTACTTGTTTAGAAGTATTCATACCTGTTAAACCTAATATTCAGTTTTAAATTAATAAAATTTCATATTAATTTGTATTTAAAAAAGGACAATTCCATTTGAATATAATTAAGTAATGACTTTAATAATTATATGTTTCAATATAATTAAAAGTATTATGATTATTTTTTTATTTGAGGGGTTAAAATTGCAAAAAAAAAAAAAAATTGTTAAATTAATTTTGTTTCTAATGTTATGTTTTTATTATGATTATCATTGACTGTACGAATCGGCACATCGTATTACATATATTAATAAATCAAAGTATTCATATATAACAACATAAATTTTTAATCCTGGTTAATAAGCAATATTTATAGTGTCTTACAATATGTGTTCGTGCAACATTTGGAAGCAACCTTTTGTCTATTGCAGTGTTCACACGGTTTGGAAGCAACGTTTGGAAGCAACGTTTGGAAGGAACGTTTGGAAGCAACCAGTAAAAGTATTCATATTTATCGAAATAAATTTTCACCGTTCGTAATAAAATGATTTGTGTTCCAATATTTTTTTTATATTAACAATGCAAACATTAACTACAAATAAATCAACAAAGTATTCATACTGGCAATAAAAACATATTGACTTCAGATAATTCAATATATATACAAAAAAAAAACAAATTTATTAAAAGTAGTTGTTTTATCATATGATACGTAAACCTATATCTCTAAGTACTCATACCTATAAAAAAATTTTAGTATAACAAAATTTAATGAATTAATAACATTTGTAAATTTGAATTTACTAAGATTCTAAGATTGATTATCAACATGTTATAGTGCTCTCATTATGATATATGTTAAATTTGTAATTGGTTATTCACATCCTCAGCTTGTTTGTCATTCTGTTTTTTGGTTTCCTTCTTCGTCTTTTTGTGCTTCTCTATAATCCTTTGTATGGCAATATCTAGGGCATTCTTAATAGTTTTCTTCTTCTTAGGCCGTCCCCTTCGGTTTGATTTGTTAGGTGGTAGTATAGGGATAGAGATGGTGGACAGTTGACAAATTTATTGACAAGACTATTGATTGTTCATCAAGAATAGTAGAAGATTGACTTCCCTTTAATACTTCATGACGCATTGCCTGACAATCTGTAAAAAAAAAAAATATGAAATATGTTACAAGTATTCACAGTAAGTGCTTAATAGTATACATACATAACAAAATGCTATTCATACCAAAAACATAAAAAATAATTTAATACATTAGTAATTAAAAAGTTCATACCACCTATCAATAGTATTCATAACTAATATATAAAACATTCACCAAATTTACTTACTGTGATACAAATACTTGTATTAGAATTTATGAATAGCACATTAAATTATGCATTGCTTGACAATCTATAGAATAATATAAATAAGAATATGTTGAAAGTATTCATAGAAAGTTATTTATAGTATACATACATAATGCAGTAATATACATACTAGCTACATAAAAAAAATTAATACATTTAGTACTTACCTAATACATAAATGTTGATACCATTTAGTACTACCTAATGCAGTAATATACATAATGTTGATAGCAACTATGAAAAGTATTCACACATAACACATATAAATATTCATCAAAATTACTTACTGTGGAAGAAATACTTATATTATAAATTACGAATAACACATATTATTTAGAAGATGGTCAGCGTTTAAACCAATTACTGTTCTTTGGCCTCCTGATTGATTTGGAATTGCCATACTAGCTATTTCAGATTGATTTACTTCACCTACCAATACATATAGCAGTAATTAATTATATTGCTAAAGATAGTATTCATATATATAATACAAAAATAATATACTTATACCTCCAGCTGTGGAAACCTTTTTTGCCTTTTTTTTAGCTGTCATTACGGTTTTCCTTTTCTTTCTTCGCTGTAGAACTTTCATCAACTCCAGAATTGACATTGTTATTTTGTTGGCCACCAATCCTTGCTGTTTTCATTAAAACATAATATTGTATTTCAACTATAATCAGAAAATCAAAATAAAAATGAAGTAAAATTATAACAAATTGTAACAAACCTGATATTTTGTTTCTCAATTCTTGTAACCCTGCATAAACTTCATTATGCAACTCTTCATTAATACTGCCCATATTAAGCAAATCCTGAATCATTCCATTAGTTGACATAGTCAACTCATATAGCCTACACATACATACATAGTTATAAATGTTGTACAGTCAAGTATTCATATCATTTGTAGATAGTATTCATACAATTCAAAGATATACCTGTTTTGTTCAGGTAAGGTAGGATGTGTGAGATCAATTATTCTCAAATTGTCATGAATGACATCTTTTCTCCAACGATCCAGAATGTATTTATCATCTATACAATACACTCTTTCATGCTTTAACACCTGAATACTATGTGAACACAAAATCTCCATCATCTCAAAATGTCGACATACACAAAATACTTCCTTTAACGCCCTTTTATATATCACTTGCAAATTGTTCCCCATACAATCAGAAACCATATACAACACCTCTCCATCTTGTTGGTGAATCAAATCGCACGACAAATTCATACATAATATGAATTGCTCTTGAACCTTCAGGAAAATCTCGTTTGTATAGGCACTTTGATACTGGTACTCCATAGGTAATTCAGAATTTACTCTATGAAATCGATACTTTGAATCGTGATCCGCCGTATTTTCTCTCTCCCAAATATTACCTAAAGCCTCTTCAAAACTGTGAACAAAATTCTTCAAACTTTCTCTCCTTGTCAAATATTTATTTAGGAACGCATTCATACTCTCCACCCTTTGAGTTGTGGTCATTCCTGCCCAAAACTGGGTACTCAAAAATGCTGGCACCCACCTATCCCTGATTGCATAGATACCTTTGAACCATGCATCATTTTGCTTGTCCACTTTTACCATTAATGCTGACCACTTTTCCTCAAACTCATGTACAGTCTGTGAATCATATACAACCAACTTTACCCATTTTGTTTTCTCAGTTTCATTACCTGTGTTTCCCCATTTTGTAGGTAATTTGTGCAGTATATGCCATGAGCAATACCTATGAATAGTCTTTGCACCAAAAACATGTTTCACACCTAACTCAATGCTTGGACATTGATCAGTTAAAATCCCAGTTGGTTTAACATTGTTCATGCATTCCAAGAATCTGCAAATATCTAATACTTTTCCCATGAGCATAATCACTGCAATATGTAGTATTCATACCTAAATATGTTTCCATTAATACAGATATTTAAAAGTATATACCTTGAAATACACCATTTGTAGTCTTTCTCACTTTCTCTTCCAAGCAAAGCACAACCAAATATAACAGTCTGCCCATGGTGATTAACGCCAACAAATAATACCAGAGGCATATCATACCTGCCAACAAATGAAAAAACAAATTTTTTATATAAACTCTTGTTATGTATTCATACTAAAACTTAGTAAATATTCATACTTACTCTTATAAAGTATTGACTCTGTAATTTTCAAAGGTATCATTACTATAAAATACTAAAACTGAAAAGTATTGATATTGAAATATCTAAAGTATTCATACTTAAACGTATAAAATATTCACATTATCTATTTCAAAGTTTCATTACAGTAAAATACTAAAAATGAAAAGTATTCATACTAAAACTTATTAAATATTCATACTAAAAGTAATTAAATATACATACCAGCCTAACAGTCCCTTGAACTAATGCAAGTATATATTACAAATATGTAAAGTATTCATACCAACTGAACAATGTATTTTAGAGGAAATATAACAAGTATTCATGCACCAAGTATCATGTTTTGATGGCAAGCATTTCAACAATTCACAGTAATTATAAAAAAATATACAAAAAACAAATGTAAGAAATATTCATACCTATTGGTCAAGTAGGTTGCATCTAAAACAATTACATCATGGAAATACTTGTAAGCTGCACGACTTCGTCCATCCGACCAAAATATGTTCCATAAACGGCTATCTCGTGTACAATCATAAGCATAGAAAAAGTTCTGATCCATCTTTTGCTTGTTTTGAAAGTACTCAAAAATTAGATGACAATCGTCTCCTCCAAGTGCTTGTAATTTGTTCCGCCTATACTTATCTATATGATTTCGTGCGTCCTTCTTTGTAAAAGGACATCTTAGATATCCACCAGCAGCTTTTATCACCAAATCTATATTTGCAGAAACCGGTAAACCTTTTTCATCGTGATAATCCAGTAGATCCTGTAATCTCTTTGGAATATATTGGTAGCCCGAAATTAAAAAAGCTGATTCGGGTTGTAAAACATGATTATGCTCCAATTTAACTTCAACTACTACCCAACCTCCAGTAATTTCGGTACTTCTCAACTTTATACATGCCTTACAACCTGTCCCTACATAAGGCCGCCTTCTCTTTGGCATACAACCCTCAATACTAGTTTTAGGCTTCTTACCTTGCTTTGCATGCTAACGTATAGTCCGAGGTCTTTGTTCTTGTGACAAGATCTTTTGAAAACCCCAAAACCAGATTGCTTTCCAAAAAGCTCATAGTATTGGCAAGCTTCTTCTAGTGTTTCAAACCAATCATCAACCACAGGTGGTTTTAAATCATGGAATTCCTCATCTCCATTCTCTGTCAAATCTTCTTCATTAATTTCAGCTTCTACCCTTCCATCAACACAAGTATTCATAGCTACAACAATAAATATACACATATGCAAATATCAAGTATACACATCTCTAAAAATAATGAGAACAATACAAGTATTCATAGCTACAGAAACAAATATACACATATTTAATAATCAACTCATTCATGGCATATGAACTTTCCATTCTCTGTCAAATCATTGACTAATATGAAAAATTGAAAGAGAACATCATTACCTGATCTTAAATCATTGAATTCCTCATCTCCATTCCCTGTCAATTCATCGATAGCTTCAACATTTAAATCCCACCCAAATATGTTCTCTCTAAGACCAACATCATCATTCAATGCTTCATTAACACGATGTTGCTCTTCAAAGTGTCGATAAATATCAACCTCATCTGGATCTGCATTTGTGTCTTCTATCGAAAAGTCATCACCAACCTTTTCATTCAGATCAAAAGGCATTCTGGTATATAAGAACAAACAAAATTAGAATACATATACTAACAAGTAATCACATCAAAGGGTTCTGGTATTCATACCTACAATAAAAAAACAAACACCTTATTCACATACAAATTCAATAATCATCATATATGAGGGACAACAAACAAATAGTATTCATACCTAAATTAAACAGTGATGTATCCTTTACTCATAAATGGAATTGACAGTAATAACAAGTATTCATATAAAAAAGAGTTGTTTTTATGTCAGATTATTAAACTATTGGTAACAACACACAAGTATTCACACCTAATTTGCAATATTTCAAAAGAATACAACATAAAATACATAGCTCAATAAAAAAGTGATGTATTCTGGTATTCAATAACAACCAAAATGAAATTGACAGTTATAACAAGTATTCATTTAAAAAAACGTTGATATTCACATCAATATAATAATCTCAATGCAATATTGACATATGAGAACAACACAGAAACATACATCAATACTATATTACAAGCATAAATGTAAATTGAAAATCAAAATTAAAATTACCTGAGAGATCGCCTGACAGACAGTTCAGAGATCGACTAAAGGACAATTGAGATATCGTTAGATAGTTCAGAAATCGCCTGAGAGAAAGTACACAGATCGCCTGAGAAACAGTACCAGATCGGCCCCGCGACAGCACGAGGTCGCCTGAGAGAAGTGCAAGATCGACGGAGAAAGTTGGACGATGGAGAAAGTTGGACGATTGCCTGGTTAATAAAGCTGCAATACAACAGATTGTAGTGTGATATTCGGTATCGCATCAAAAAATTGGCATAATCGCGATAATCTCACCTGACGGAGAAGGAAGGAGGGCGCGGAGAAAGGAAGGAAAGCGCCGAGGAAGTAAATTTTCAAATTTCAAAATAGGAAGGATATAAACGTGGGATAATTGATAGTTAATAGGTAGTTAATTATAGTTAACCCGGATCAGCGGTTATAAACGGGGGGACAATAAGGGGGACTAAATGGAGGGGGACTAAATCTTTATTCAAATCTTTTAAACCCTAAAGTCTGGTAACATTTGATTTCTTACCTTTATAATTTCTAGTCTTGTAACACTGACAGATACCATAACAAGTATCGGTCGTGTTAGGGCTTATACTGTTCTATCCATCCTGACAAATTGTTAATGGAACAATAAATAGAATCAATATCTCAATGCCTTCAGTATCAGAAAGAAAATCGGTGATAAGACAGTTCTAACTATCCTGATAATCGATTAGCAGAAACAATACGAAATCAATATCACAGTACTGTCATTATCGGAAAGAAAATCATTGATAAGACAGTTACCACAGTTCATTAATCTTACAGTCACAATTTATATTTATTCAATATCCCCTACCCAACCGGTACTGGGTTCAGTTGGGGCCATTCACCATATGCGCATAAGGGTCCTGGAGTAAAGTCTAGTAGCTAGCATTAATCTTACAGTCACAATTTATATTTATTCAATATCCCCTACCCAACCGGTACTGGGTTCAGTTGGGGCCATTCACCATATGCGCATAAGGGTCCTAGAGTAAAGTCTAGTAGCTAGACTTTACGATATATTAATCATTTTTCTCCACTATATGGAGGTTCAAGGATTACAATATTTAATATTCAATCAATTCAGTGACTGTGGTCTCAATCAATCATTTGAAATAAGAATCAATCAATCGATAAACAATATCAACATGACAGTCAACATACTTACATGTAATTCAGTTTCAATTGTATTGGGTATGCATATGATGCAACAGTTCAATCAATGCAGTCAATCAATTATTCAAAATGCATAGCGAGTTACGATTTAATTCCTAGTATGAATCTCAGACTAATCCAATAACCTCGCACCTGATATCGTAGGGCACCAGATGAAGTCATTAACAGTCTGTACGTTCCAAACTTTCTGTCTCGTTAGTCTCTTTACGCCTATGTCAAATAATATATATATCTTTAAGTACTTTTATGATCATTGACAATCACTGTTTAATAAATAAAATTACTTATTTAAAATGGTTAGTATCTCTTTTATTAATTAGTTTATCATTTCCTTAATCTCTGTTTTGTTTTATTTTATTTTATTTTAATTCAAAAATCTCAAGCTACTCAACAAATTCAGTCCAATTCATTATTCCTTCTTAACTTATTATTCAAATCCGAAAGCCGAAAATCCAAATCAATTTCATTATCTAAATTTCCAACTAATCTATATATATGGATTTGCACTAAGACCCCCTGACGAGTTCAATTTACCAATTCACTGTGCTTTGCAAATTACACCCTTCCTATTCTATTTATCCTGTAATCAAACCCCTGAAAGCTCATATAAGTATACCAGTAACCAATTTAAACCGACACGGATCGGTACCAGTTTTCAAATTGTACCATACACCCCGCAAACCACTTAACAATTCATTAGAAAGCAATTAAACAGTACTATCATGGTTGAGCTCTAAATAAAAATTCTAACAATTGAATCACCCAAGTAATCTTGTTACAAAGGTAAACACCATAACAATTTTCCATGTTCAAATTCAATTGAGGAACACAGGGGTAAAAGGGAAACCTTAAGCAAAACCTTTTAGAGTACTTATTAAACAAATTTTCAATTAAATTCCCACAAAATTTTAGTTTGTCTTATTCAATATGTTAAACCAATATTCCTTCAAATATCATAACCCAATAATCCTTTTAATTTTCTTAGCAAGCTTTAACTTGTTGATTTTCATATTCTGTCAAAAGTCTAAATTAGATTAAGGAAGAGCAATATAGAGAAATGAAATACCTATATAGTGTCAACCTTGAATTTCCAAGAAGAAACAAAGAATAAATATCAATCTAATAACATAGTTTCTTTTCAAGAGATATTCATCTCTGTTGCCTAACGGAAAGAGGAAAAGAAAAATTAAATGAAAATGGAAAGTTTAAAAGAGAGAGAGATAGAGTACCATTAATTAAGGGGTATTAAGGTGGGGTGTGAACCAGTGAGGGCCGCCGGACGCGTGGCCTTCATGCCACGTTGGTCATTTTTTTCTTTTCTTTTCATAATTTTGTATTTTCTCATAGTTACCCTTTAATTTATCAAAGTTTGCAAATTAGTCCAATTACATAATAGAAGATTAAATGTTATCATGTATTAATTTTCTATTATATCTATTTCATGTCAATTCTGAATTTCAAAAATTCGTTTCGATGTATCTCATTATACAGACTTTATCTCAGTTAAATAGATTTTCAGACAATCAATTTATCATATTTAACTTTAGTTTCACTTAATTATTTTACTCGAACACATTCAAACATTTCGTACATTACTTTCAGATACTAATTTTATATACGCATTTTGTATAGTGTTACACTAGATTTGTTTGGTTGCAAAATAAGAATAAGTTAGAATAGGTTTTTTTTGCTATTTGTTTTATTAAAATAGTAAAATTTCACTTTTTTTTTTTGTAAGAATAGGTCATTTAATAAGACAAACAAGTTGGATTTTTAATTTTATCTATTAAAATCTAACTAAACAAGTATATATATACCATATATTTTTATGAGGAGGGATCCACTTACAACATTCGGTTTTGCGATTTTCAAAGTCCAAACAGTCGATCTAAGCAGTTCAACATGATCTTTATATTAAAATGTGCTTTGAGACCAAATTTAACATTTTTTTCTGAATTTTTTTACTATTTAATAAGTATTTCACAAAACTGTTATTTTTAGACAATTCTGGACCACTGAAAAACAACAGTTTTGTAAAATACTTAATAAATAGTAAAAAAATTCAAAAAAAATGTAAAATTTGATCTCAAAGTACATTTTAATGTAGAGATTATATTGAACGATTTGGATCCAAAATGTTGTAAGTGGATCCCTCCTCTATTTTAATATATATTATGAAAAATTCATATTATTCACCATTATAATTAGATAAATAATATGAACTTTAATATTTTTTTTAATATTTTAATATTATTTTAATAAATATTCAATCTGATCCGGACTCGTCTTCGTATCCGTCTAATATCCGCTCCGTATCCTTATTTGAAAAATAAAAAATAAATATGAATATAATTTTACCACTATCGCTTCATTTTCACCCCCCCCCCCACCCCCCCCCGCCCCCCATTTTGTAAAACTTATAAATAGTAAAATTAAAAAATGTAATTTCTAGTACATTTAGTGAGATTATATGAACATGGATCCAAATGTTGTAGTGGATCCTCCCATTTAATATATTATGAAAATCATATTTTCTTATAATTAGATAAAATATGCTTCTTATATCCTCTTCCTTTTTGAAAAATAAAAAGTAAAAAAAATTTTCCCTAACCCCCCATATCCCCCCTCTTCCCCCACCCATCAGTTGATCTCAGTCGAAGTGAAAAACACAGAAATAGTAATGCATTCCTTTTGAATAATAATATAGCTGTTGGGAGATATTTATATTATGATATTTCTTCAATCTTTGCAACATAGAGAAATTATAACTCCATTCGACAGAGTTTGAAAAACGTTATTTTCATTGGAATAACATGTATTAGGCAAAATTTTAACTTCAATTTTCACATTGATAAGATAGAGTTTTAATCACTGAACTTTAAATAAATATTTAATATTTTATGAGAAAATTAGATTATTAGAAAGTTATAAAAAAATAAAAATATAATTAAATTTTAAGATACATTTTTTTTAATTTATATAATTACCGAGGACATTCTGACTAATTTTGAGATTCTTCTCTGAAAATGTGCTCCAGAAGACGGTACACAGAGGGAGGGGAAGGGAGAATTATTGTGCGGAGGTAGGATTTCACTAGACTGTGTTTGACCAGTGTCGTTCACTCGCTCCAGAAGAGGAGAAATCATAGAGATAGTGGAGGGGAACAACACTGTTCAAAATTAAAACTATGCGATGTTTTGGCAAAATTCTTCATCCCAAATCGGAGTGAAGACGAGATGAAATGACGAGGTTGACTTTTCTTTTCTTCCATTTAATAGCAATAAGTTCACTCCGCCTTCTAGAGCACAGACTGATGCTTCTTACGTTAGGAGTCGTAATGAATGAATGAAGGAGGTTAATGAAGTTTTTGACGCATATTGATAGTTTGTTAATTTATTGTTTTAACTTTTAACTTTGTTATGAAATTAATATTTTTATTCATCCGATTCTCAGTTTCTCTTCTTATTTTCTGATCGGATGATTTTTATATCATAATTTTTTGTATCATTTAAAAAATGCGCGCGCGTTTAACTAAATTGCAATATGATTTTTAATTTTTTTTTCGTGTGTTCCTCTGTACTTCGGTTAAAGAACTGCAAGATTAATTGTGTTATTTATCATATATTATTATTATTATTATTATTATTATTATTATTATTATTATATAGAGAGATTGGCTAATATCAAATCGATTGTTTCTGATGTTCCGTGCACCTAAGTCATTTTTCAATTTTCAAAATCTAAAAAGTCAATTCGACGTGAACTCTATATTAAAATCTGCTTAGAGACCAAAGTTCTATTTTTTGAAATTTTTTTTACTATATATTAAGTCATTTTAAAAATAGTTGATCCAATAATCCGGACTAGTTTTACTGTTTGGTTAATCCATCATTGAATCAATGATTTTCAAATTGACATAAAAAATGCTGAAAATCATATATATACCAATATAATATCAGATAAATGAATTACGTACCCAATTAGGCAACATATTAATAGGTTAATTTCATGATTTTGCAAATTAAATCCACCAGATAATTATCAGTACGTACAACATATAATAATAATAAAAAGGCTTTGAGGCTTTGACAGAGTACGTGTCAATTAATTAAGCCCGGCCCCTCTTTATTTTAAGTAGCTAGCATGCATCGGCACATATTTGCTGTTCCATCCTCTCCATTACTTGCCGTTAGGCGGTGGGGAACAATTCCTCATATATGGTTTAGTGCATGGCCTTGTGTAAGAATGGCCTGGGGCGGTGCATCCACCATTGGGGCATACAGGCCTACTTGGGTTCAAAACACCATTGCCTGGCAATCGACATACGTAGTAGAAATCACATGTTAATTAGTTTAAGTCCATGAGAGGAGAGGAGGTTGGAAGATTTATACTAATTACAAGAGCGAGAGAGAGATATATATATATATATTACCAGCCTTGCTCTCATCCAGGGTTCGAGCAGCCTCTGTAGAAGGTAACACGAGGAAGGCACCAAAAAGTAGAACAAAAATGCAGAGCAAAGGAAGAGCCCTCGTTGCCATAGTAGGAATATATGGTTTATGTATATTGTTTTATTTTCTTGATGGAAGTAGTACATATCAAACGCCGAAATCAGTCCTATTTATAGACTAGCGTGGGGTTGTTGGAAATTAATTATTTCTTAATTTCTATTTGATAAGCTTTTATTAACTAATTAAAATTAGAATTCCGGGGTGGGAGTGTGGGACTCCCCCAACCTCACCTCTCCTGTTTGTCTCTCTCATTCTTTCTGAGTCTCACCTCCGACACAATAACTCTCACCTCTCTCTCTCTCGGCTCTATCTTTTCAATCAAAGTCGAGAGTGCGGTATCATTGGAGCTCGAAGTGTACAGTCTCTACTTCTACCTCAATCGAAGTAGGGCGATGAGGAAATCCAGTCTGATTATTAGAGTGCGGCGATAGTCGAAAAAAAGCAGATCTGGTTATGGAAAGAGAGAAAGATTAAGCTAAAATAATTAAGATATGTATAAGTAGGATTTGAAAATTAGAGTAGCTTAGAGTAGTTTAGAAAATTTTATGAGAATAAAAAGTACATCTAGAAATTAGAATCATTTGACTATGTTTTTTTTTTTTTTCTATCAATGAAATTGTTAGTAGACAATTAAAATCACTAATTTTAAAAAGAAAGTAGAATTTCCTATGTTGGACTAAAGTAGTAAGGCTTTGCAGGTTAATTGTCTCATTTAGTTGGACTAAAGAATTGATGATTGAAGTGTTTTCTATTCCAACTAAGTCTAGTTTATCCGTAGAGAAACCAAACTTAATCTATGATGCAATTTATATTATCCTTCCAAAGGAGTGTCACAGCCCCGATCCGGAGGTGCAACAACCTACCGCTTCAAATATATCCATAGCTGCATGACGATCCGAAGGAACTTGTTTTCATATACTACTAGTTGTCTTTCATTTTTTTCTAATTGTATTTCATCTTGTCTGATAGTCATTCAGCCACTATATATTGGTTATTGGTTGTATTTTATCTTATTCTGGTCGTTTTTGATATTCTAATGATTGTTTTTTATCTTCTTCTAATTTTCTATCATTTTGTGTTGGTTGTCTTCTATGTTTATGTTTCATTTTGTACAAATTGTCTTTCATGATCTACTAGTTGTCTTTTATCTTTCATTCATGTACTATTTTCCGTGTCTAAATTAATGCATGTCAGTTCTAAATACGATATGGCACCAAGTAAATATTTCATCTAGCTAGAAATCTTCAGCTAGCTAGAAATTTTCAGTGTTAACTGTTAGCAATTTTACATTGTGTAATATATATATATATATTAAATTTGAATTATATATATTCGTAAATATGCACTCTACTTAATTTTAAATTATGTACGAACCATATAAAAATAATATATATTAGTTAATGTAATGCATGCGGATCAATTTCTAACAGTACGACATACTATTAATAATTATCAAGAAAGTACATTCTTATGAGAGTCAAGGTCATTGGGACAAAATATCAAAATAAATCTTTGTCTGTTTCTCACATATTTCCAATGTTAGTCAAAAAGTCGAAGAATCAAAGTAATACAGCTAGCTAGCTCTAACGCAATTCTTTGTCGATATCTCGCATCTCTTTGGAATTATTTTGATTCAGTCAAAATGTATTTAGAAAAGGCCAAAGAAAATTAACGCATACAGCCATGCGCGCGGGAAGTGGCAGTTGTTTTTTTCTTTGTTAATGACAAGTATGTTGAAAAATAGTGGAAATCATAAACGAGGGATCGTTGACTGCTGGAGGTCAACGGAAAAAAACTGACAAATACTCACATTGAATATTAGAGAAGTAAATACTGTACACTATTAGTTCAAAATTTGAGAAACACACCAGCATTGGTTAGAAGTTAAATTGATTTTTATTGCACATGCCAATATAAATGCTTGTTTTTCTAAAATGATTCCATTAATTATATCACGTCACATATTTAGTTATGTGTAACTTGAAAGAATTTCCCCGTTCCATAATATCGTCATTTTTCAAATAAATTATAGTAATAAATGTTGAAATTAATGTACAGAAAATAAATCATAACATATGCCAGTGAACACCATGTATCGATCGATCCCCAGGTATTTGAGGTGCTATTGATATAAACGGACGGCCCAGATTAATCTCATCCAGGCTAAACTCAATCCAGTATATATCTATGAAAACTGTAGGAGGTCCGTTTTGAGATTTGTGTCAGGATAAAAGAATCATCCATATATTTAATTAAAACTTGTACCTAAAAAAAAACAAAACAATTGAGCTGTTATTTCAAAATTGGATTGACTATCGATCGGTCGATAAACTAACATCTTCAATTAATGCATTGTTTTGTTATTTTAATTTCCTACGTACAATTTTATGGGATTTTGATTTTTGAACCATGGCTTAAAGATATCGACTCGATTGGAGATTTGGAGTGGGTAAGATATGAGATGGTGTACGCAATGTTCTAAAATGCGGTTTTGTTCATGCACGCGGAAGGCCACTGCATATCGAATATGCGGTATGCGGCCGCATATGCGGAATTTCATGTGGACTTATATATGTGGATTTTAAACTATATATTAATTTATTTCCACTCAAAACATGCAATATATTCCCATTAAAATCATTCAAACAATAAATTCGCATATATATATGCGGACCAATATGCGGACATATGCAGCCCAATATGCAGCCGCAAATGCGAAACCGCAAATTTGAGACTGCATGGAAATTTTTATGCGTAATCGGACTACATACGCATATACGGTCACATGAACCGCATTTTACAACACTGGGTGTACGTGTACTTTCATTATTTAATTTTATTATTCGGTCCATCCGAGGATATATATTATAGGCAGATTAATGGATATATTAATTGACGAATCATGAATTGGAGGAAAGTTAATAGATCACATTCAATGATAAGCAGTCGTGTTACCAGAAAAAAGAAGAAGCTGTTATTACAGACAATTATTTTCAAAGTACGTATAAGGATTAAGAACCATATTAATTTCACAACTCATTTTTTTTTTATCAAATCACAGTAATTTATTCAGCTGGCATATAGATACAATATAAGTATATAACAGAGTACACATTACAAGGTCCGCTCTTTATCTTTCGATGTTACATGCGTAAATTTCACTTAAAAGCTTATACGCATACATATATATGTTATTACATTGTTCTTCAACTCTTATGTCTAAATATGGATTAATCTTCTATGGTGGACATTTGTATATTTTAGGGTTGCAGGGCCGAGTGTATGGTCGGCCGCCAGATCCTCCAGGGGGTTTAGGGTTTAGTGGACGGTAGCTGGTAGAACCTGTAACATGCAAAATATAAAATGAAAAAGAAATCTACGTTAGGTCAATAATTGAGTGGTGTCAATTATAATTGCACCTCCAATCTTATATACAAATTAATGCAAACCAACCATAAATCCTTTTGCATGTATGGAAGATTCAAACCTAATTAAAACATTTCGGAGTAAATTGGAAAATCTGGCTCAAAGACTTAAAAGTTGATTCAAGCAAGGAAACTTGAACACACCAGCTGGGAAAAATAAAGATTTGAAAGCACCAAATTTTATATTTTTTTATGAAATGTGCTTGGGGACCAAATAGTAGCTAACTCAACGTCATCGGTTATGTCTATTCATTGAGTTGTGTCAATTATAATTGAAAATGTAAATAATGGATATACAAATGCAAATTATCAATAAACACATCCTTATTGTATGTGTATCGAAAATTTGAACTTAGCAGAGAAAATTTCCATGGTATGATTCAAGTTTGAACACATGCAGCAGGGAAACAAAAAGAGAAAGATCATCACCATCCTTGCTTTCTTCCAGGAATCGGAGGCCCTCTGCAGAAGGAAAAACAAGAGAGGCACTACAAAGTAGGAAGAGAACGCAAAGCATTTGAAGAGCTTTCATTGCCATGTACAAGTAGAATCCGGCTTAATTGCAGTGGTTTCCTTGGTGGTAGTGGCAAGTAATAACCATCCAAATGGTTTCTATATATATAGAGAGAGAGATTTGTGTCATTGTGTGATATTTAGTGACTGTATCTATCTTTTTCTTAAAATTTATTTATTTATTTATACAAATTAACACTGAGTCCTTTCTTATCCAAAATTTTCACAAATCATCAGTGGTTCCTATTTTATCACGTTGCATTTGAAATTTCTGCATCCTATATTATTCCTATTTTTTTTTCCGATCCATTGAATATATAGTATTTATTCCTCTATTGATCTCGGTCAAAGTGACTCTCTCTGTATTTGTCGTTCCGAACATGATATTTTCTTCATTGGATCTATGTAGCGGTTGACTTCAAGTCTACTTGGTAAAATGACGTACTGAAAAAGAAAACAAATATGCAGTGGTTTCCTTTGAGAGAAAAGTAATTAGAATCCCACTTGCAGTGGTTTCCTTGGTGGTAGTAAAGGCAACTAATAACCACCCAAATGGTTTCTATATATATATATTGAGAGAGAGAGATTTGTGTCATTGTGTACCTATCTTTTTCTTAAATTTTATTTATTTATTTATACAACTAAACACTGAGTTCTTTCTTCTCCAAAATTTTTACAAATCAGTAGTGGTTCCTATTTTATTTTATCCCGTTGCATTTGAAATTTCTGCATCCTATAATAATTCCTATTTATTTTTCCTTTGAATAGTATTTATTCCTCTATTGATCTCGGTCAAAGTGACTCTCTATATTTGTCGTTTCGAACAAGATATTTTCTTCATTCTTGGTAACACATCACACAGAGATAGTGCGATTTTTATTGCGTTAATTGACTAAAAGTAATTGAGTTCTGGGCAGTAATAAATGAGATAGAAACAACTTCTCTTGCCTTTTGGAAAAATAGTAATTTATAAGCACCTTTTAGTATCAGTAAAAATAATTGTAGTTAAACAACAATAAATGATGATTGCAGGATTTTAATATGTTACAAATACCAGTCTACTTCTGCTATATTTTCCAACATTAGTCAAGAATAACATGCAAATGAAACAAATATGAAAAAGAGGTGATGACAATCTACTTTAATATTCTGTCTTCTATTTTTATGTCTTTTGTCTTTAATCAGAATTTAAGTGGATAGTGTCAGTGTATTGAAAAGTATAAAGATTGGAAGTTTGGAACTATGTAGCAGTTGACTTCAGGTCTACTTGGTAAAATGATGGACTGAAAAGAAAAACTTTAAACAAAATCAATTCTTGAAATTTTCTTTTTTTTCATGGTGATTAAAAATAAGTTTACTTTGGACTTCGGAGTCAATTGTCTTATTAATATCTATTCTATCAAAGGCTTAGTACACCGACTAAAAGTTATTTTTATGAAGTTAATTTTTTGGGTTAATTAGCTTGCAAGTCCCGCTAATATTTAAAATATTGGAAGGAAAATTTGTTTACATAGTCCTAAAATTAACAGTTCCTTCGAACTAATTTTCAATGTTTTGTAACATAAATAACTATTGACTATTATATTATCAATAAAAAAAATATTGTAATGCGATGAGAAAAGTTTTTACAACAATGGTCAAATTATTACTGTGCTAAATTCATAGAGGATTCATAGCTTTTTTACGATCACACACCTAAAATTTTTGGGTTATATTTTATATTACTTTCTTGGACTGGAATGTCCTTTAGAGTAATATGAAAACAGAGAATAGATTGGAATAAATATTATATTCTAAAGAACTTGTCTTTGGTCTAGTGACAAAAGCACATGGTTCCCATGTGAGAGGTTATGAGTTCGAAACCTACAAAGTAGAAAAATCTTCTATAATATGTATATGAGTTTGAAATTGTGTTGGGTGGCTTGACTCCCAACTCATTATTTCACAAAAAAAAAAAAAATATTCTATTATAACTAGACAAATAAAGTAAATATGACAAAGGATAATAAATTGGAATAAATGTTCTATTCTAACTGAACAAAAAACAAATTAAGTGTAATTATACTGAAGTTTTTATTTATACCATATTTCAGAAGAAAAAAAACCAAAATGCCATTTTTTTTTGGAATTCGACAAATGCCTAGGCCACTATTTCATTGGACGAACTCAAAGACTGGAGTTAGCCCAATAGCTTAGCGGACTCAGTCTAGGGTCCTCTAAATGAATTAGCGGACTCAACTGGGGTCCTCCCAATAAAATAGCGGACTCTATTTTACTATATCAAAAGCATTTTAGTCAAATAGGGTCCGCTATTTTATTGGGAGGACCCCAGCTGAGTCCCCATTTTATTGGGAGGACTCCAGACTGGATCCGCTAAGCCGTTGGGCGGACTCCAGTCTTTGAGTCTGCCCAATGAAATGGCGGTCATGACATTTCTGGAATTCCAAAGAAAATATGGGGATTTGGTTTTTTTTTTTCTTTATTATGGCATAAATAATTTTTTTGGCGAATAGTAGAAACAAATTTAAAAAGTGAATTGAGACTTTAGATAATATTGATAATTAGTAGAAATATAAAATATGATTTTTTAAACAAAAAACGCTATGCAGGATAGTTTTCGCTACAGCTACACTATTCGTGATAACTTTTTATTTAGTCTTTACGTGATAACGCGATAATCCCTATTTAGAACCTTGAATATAATATCAAACAGATGAAAATTACGTATCAAGCAACAAATTTATATGTTTCATGATTTTACAAATTAAATCCACCACATAATTATCATCACATACAACATATAATAATAAAAAAAAAAAGGCTTTGAGGCTTTGACAGATCTAGTACGTGTCAATTAATTACGCCCGGCCCCTCTTTATTTTAAAAGTAGCATGCATCGGCACATATTTGCTCTTCCATCTATCCTCTCCATTACTTGCCGTTGGACGGTGGGGGACAATTCTTCGTATATGGGTTAGTGCATGGATTTGTGTAAGCATGGCCTGGGGTGCAACCACCCTTGGGGCATAGTGCAGGCTTATCTGGGTTCAAAGCACCATTGCCTGGCAATCGACAACATACGTAGTAGATAGAAATCACATGTTAATTAGTTTAAGTCCATGAGAGGAGACGAGGTTGGAAGATTAATGAGATTATATATGTATAACCTTTTCGAATTAAACAAATGATAAACAATAAGCTCAAAAAAGGAAAAGAAAAGGTAAACTAATTAAAAGAGCGAGAGAGAGATATATATATTACCGGCTTTGCTCTCATCCAGGGTTCGAGCGGCCTCTGTAGAAGGTAACACGAGGAAGGCACTAAAAAGTAGAACAAAAATGCAGAGCAAAGGAAGAGCCTTCGTTGCCATATTAGGAATATTTAGTTTATGTATATTGTTTTTCTTAATTGATGGAAGTAGTACATATCAAACGCTGAAAATCAGTCCTATTTATAGACTAGCGCGGGGTTGTTGGAAATTAATTATTTCTTAATTTCTATTTGTTAAGCTTTTTTTAATTAAAAAGTAGAATTCCGGGGTGGGACTCCACAAACCAAACCTCTCCTGTCCACTTCTTTCGTCCGTCTCTTTCACTCTTTCAAAGTTTCACCTCTGACACAAAAATCTCTCTCTCTCTCTCTCTCGGCTCTATCTTTTCGATCAGAGTCGAGAGCACAATATCCATAGAGCTCGAAGCGTAGAGTCTCTACTTCTATCTCGATCGAAGTACGGTGATGAGCAAATCCAGTCTGATTATTAGAGCGCGGCGATAGTCGAAGAAAAACGGATCCGGTCATAGAAAGAGATAAAGATTAAGCTAAAATTAGAGTAGTTTAGAAAATTTTATGAAAATAAAAAAATACATCTACAAATTAGGATCATTTGACTCGCTGTAAATATTTTTTTTTTCTATTAATGAAATTGTTATTAGACAATTAAAATCACTAATTTTAAAAAGAAAGTAGAATTTTCTATGTTGGACTAAAGTAGTAAGGCTTTGCAGGTTAATTGTCTCATTTAGTTGGACTAAAGAATTGATCATTGAAGTGTTTTCTAATGTTGTTCCAACTAAGTCTAGTTTGTCTGTAGAGAAATCAAATTTAATCTATGATGCAATTTATATTATCCTTCCAAGGGAGTGTCACACCTCCGATCCGGAGGTGCAACAAACTACAACAAACTACCGCTTCTATTTACGATGCAATATACGTAACACAAGGCACATATCATGTAAAAATAGCGTAGTCTTTGTCTAAAAATAGCGTTGTCGGTCAGAACGACATATCATCTAGAAGAAACAATCCACGAATCGTGCAACCTTCAGGTATGCCGTGTGCGGCATAGGGGACCCTACTCAGGTTCTGACTTAGTGTAATTTCTTGAGATTTTGCCATTCCGCATGTTGTGCACTTTGTGTAAAGTGTTGCATACTCCACATAATGTTCTATTTTGACGTCTTCTTCAATAATTGCCTGAATATGACATTTTTTACTCTATTTTTGGCTTAAATACGCAAATTTCTCCAAAACCCGCTGAAACAACGCAAAACACGTTTGTGGTAAATAAATCAGAAAAATGCCTACTTTGCATTTTTTTTTTATATTTTACGGGAAAAAAAGATAGTGATTTTTGCTATATGTTTTGGCTTTATCACTTAGCTAGTGCATCCTTCTTGTAGGGGTGAAGGGGTACACTGGCTCGAGTGTTTTCGCTCAAATATATCCATAGCTGTATGACGATCCGAAGAAACTTGTTTTCATATACTACTGGATGTATTTCATCTTCTTTTTTTTTAGTTGTATTGCATCTTCTTTGGTAGTCATTCATTTATTATTGGTTATTAGTTGTATTTTATCTTCTTCTAGTTGTTTTTTATGTTCTAATGGTTATTTTTTTATCTTCTTCTAATTTTCTATCATGTTGTGTTGGTTGTCTTCTATGTTTGTATTTCATTTTGTACTAGTTGTCTTTCATATTCTATTAGTTGTCTTTTATCTTTCATTCATGTACTATATTTTCCATGTCTATATTAATTCATGTCGGTTTCTAAATACGTTATGGCACCAAAAGTAAATATTTCATCGAGCTAGAATTCTTCAGTGTTCACTGTTAACAATTGTATATTATGTTTTATATTAAATTTGAATTATATAGAAAGAAAAAATAATTCATTACTGATAATTTTGATTATATTCGTAAATATGCACTCTACTTTAAATTAAGTACGGACCATATACAAATAATATATATTAGTTAATGTAATGCTGATCAACTTCTAACAGTACGACATACTATTAATAATTAGCAACAAAGTACATTCGTATTAGTTAATGTAATGCTGATCGATCAATTTCTAACAGTACGACGCAACATACTATAAATAATTAATTAGCAAGCCTACAATAAAATCATCAATAGCTAAGCAGTCTTCTCTGAAATTAGCAAGTCAAAGAATCAAAGTAAATCTTTGTCTGTTTTTCACATATTTCCAATGTTATAGTAAAAAAGTCAAAGAATCAAAGTAATACAGCTAGCTCTAACGCAATTCTTTGTCGATATCTTGCATCTCTTTGGAATTATTTTGATTCAGTCAAAATGTATTTAGAAAAGGCCAAATAAAATTAACGCATACAGCCTTGCGGGAAGTGACAGTTGTTGTTTTCTTTCTAAATGACAAGTACGTTGAAAAAATAGTGGAAATTAATCATAAACGAGGGATCGTTGACTGGAGGTCAATTGAAGAAAACTGACAAATACTCATAAGGTGCATTCGGATGGATGAAGAATAGTCACTAATTCGGATTATTTAGCACTATTCTGAGCTACTATTTTTCATTTGAATGTATTTGATTTAGCAAATATGAACTATTATTTATTTATTTTTTGTGTGGATTTTCTCACTATTTTACTAACTTCCCAAAATGTTGAATTAGCTACTATTCTCAATCTTGAGATTAGCTCAATTCTTACTCTATTCCTTGATTCATCCAAACGTCCCCATATTGATTAGAGAAGTAACTACTATAGACTATTAGTTCAAAATTAGAGAAACACCAGCATTGGTTAGAATTAAATTGATTTTTATTTCACATCAAAATATATATAAATGCTTGTTTTTCTAAAATGATGCCATTATATCAATTTGTACAAAATGAAAAGAATTAGATAAACAAAATGAGCGTGTCATATATTTAGTTATGCTTCACTTGAAATAATTTCCCCGTTCCATAATACCGTTATTTTTCAAAAACAAATAGCAGTAATAAATGTAGAAATTAATGTGAAGAAAAATCATAACATATGTCAGGGAACACCATCTCCAGTGTAAGAGTCTGTATCCCCAGGTATTTGAGGTGCAATTGATATAAACGGACGGCCCAGATTAATCTCAACCAGGCTAAACTCAATCCAGTATCTATGAAAACTGTAGGAGGTCTGTGTTGAGATTCGTGTCAGGATAAAAGAACCATCCATATTTAAAACTTGTACCTAAAAAAAAAAAAATTGTACCTCAGGTACCAGCTAGGGGATTCGAATATCTCCATCAATGGAGATGGGCACTTCATGAATCGTTCGCAACATAGAATCAGAAGTTCTGATTTCTTTCAAAATTTCTACAAAGTCTCATCTCGAAAGGGCCGTCCTGTGCCTGGATCCTGCTTTTCTAAATCTAATCATTAATTTTTTAAAATGCATGGATCTTAAAGGTAGTTGATTTTTATGTACGAATATTAAAACAAATGAACAGTTGGATTTCCAAATCTATTCCGAAACTTGTCTGCTTAAAAATTTTATATGTTATTTTTCTCAACAACAACTACAACAACAACAACAAAACAATTAAGTTGTTATTTCAAAATTTAATTTACTATCGGTCGATAAACTAACATCTTCAATTAATGCATTGTTTTGTTATTTTAATTTCCTACAATTTTATGGTATTTTGATTTTTGAACGATGGCTTAAAGAGACTCGATTGGAGTGGGTATGATATGAGATGGTGTACGTACGTACGTGTACCATGTTATTCACTTTGATTATTTTATTATTCGGTCCATCCGAGGACATACATTAATTATAGGCAGATTAATGGATATATTAATTGACGAATCATGAATTGGAGGAAAGTTAATAGAACATGAAAAAAACTCTATTATTACAGAGGATTAATTTCACAAATCATTTTTTTTATCAAATCACATTAATTTATTCAGCTGGCATATA